>CM075067.1:103380786-104580786 GCA_037428765.1 Rubia yunnanensis
AACACACACACACACAAACAAACACACACACACACACACAAACAAACACACATACGCACACACATTAACACACACTAACACACACACACATTAACACACACTAACACACACTAACACACACACACACATTAACACACACACACACACACACACTAACACAAACACACACACACACACACAATAACACACACTAACACACACACACTAACACACACCAACACACACACACTAACACACACACCAACACACACACACACCAACACACACACCAACACACACACACACTAACACACACACACACTAACACACACACTAATACACACACACACACACACTAACACACGCACTAACACACACACTAACACACGCACTAACACACGCACTAACACACGCACTAACACACGCACTAACACACGCACTAACACACACACACACACACTTACACACACACACACACAAACAAGCACAAACACACACACACAAACAAGCACAAACACACACACACACACTAACACACACACACACACACACTTACACACAAACAAGCACAAACACACACACACAAACACACACACACACACACACACACACTTACACACACACACAAACATGCACACACACACAAACACACACACACACAAACACACACACACACAAACACACACACACACAAACGCACACACACACACACACACACACTAACACACACCGACACGCACACTAACAAACACACACACTAACACACACACTCGCTAACACACACACTAACACACACACACATAAACGCACACACACACACACACTAACACACACACACACACTAACACACACACACACACTAACACACACCGACACACACACTAACAAACACACACACTAACACACACACACACTAACACACACACACACACTAACACACTCGCTAACACACACACTAACACACACACACTAACACACTCACTAACACACACAGACACACATAAACACACTCGCTAACACACTCACTAACACACACACACATAAACACACTCGCTAACAGACTCACTAACACACACACACACAAACACACTCGCTAACACACTTACTAACACTAAAACACACACACACAAACACACTCGCTAACACACTCACTAACACACACACACACTAACACACACACACACAAACACACTCACTAACACACACACACTCGCTAATACACACACTAACACACTAACACACACACACACACTAACATACTCGCTAACACACACACACACTCGCTAACACACTCACTAACACACACACACACACACTAACACACTCGCTAACACACACACACTAACACACTCGCTAACACACACACAAACACACTCACTAACATACTCGCTAACACACACACACACACTCGCTAACACACTCACTAACACACACACACACACACACTAACACACTCGCTAACACACACACTAACACACTCGCTAACACACACACAAACACACTCACTAACACACACACACAAACACACTTACTAACACTAAAACACACACACACAAACACACTCGCTAACACACTCACTAACACACACACACACTAACACACTCACTAACACACACACACTCGCTAATACACACACTAACACACTAACACACACACACACTAACATACTCGCTAACACACACACACACACTCGCTAACACACTCACTAACACACACACACACACTAACACATTCGCTAACACACTCGCTAACACACACACACACACTAACATACTCACTAACACATACACATATACAGACACACACAGACACACACACACACACTAACACACTCGCTAACACACTCACACACACTCACTAACACACTCACTAACACTAACACACACACACACACACTAACACACTCGCTAACACACACACACACTAACACACACACACACACACACACTAACACACTCGCTAACACACACACACACACACACACTAACATACTCACTAACACTAACACATACACACACACACACTCACTAACACATACACAGACACACACACAAACACTAGCACACACTAACGTACACTAACACTAACACATACACAGACACACACACACTAACACACACACACACACTAACACACACACACACAATAACACTAGCACACATTAACACTAACACATTAACAGACAAACGCACACTAACACTAACACACACACACGAGCGCGCACACACACGCGCACACACGCGCACACACACACAAACACACTCACTAACACACACACACACACAAACACTAGCACACACTAACGCACACTAACACTAACACACTCATTAACACTAACACATACACACACACACACTAACACACACACAATAACACTAGCACACATTAACACTAACACATTAACAGACAAACGCACACTAACACTAACACATTAACAGACAAACGCACACTAACACTAACACACACACACGAGCGCACACACACGCACGCACACACACACAAACACACTCACTAACACACACACACACTAACACACACACACACACAAACACTAGCACACACTAACGCACACTAACACTAACACACTCATTAACACTAACACATACACATACACACACACACACTAACACACACACAATAACACTAGCACACATTAACACTAGCACACATTAACACTAACACATTAACAGACAAACGCACACTAACACTAACACATTAACAGACAAACGCACACTAACACTAACACACACACACGAGCGCGCACACACGCACGCACACACACACAAACACACTCACTAACACACACACACACACTAACACACACACACACTCACAGACACACGAATGTATCCCTAAGTAAAACATATTGAGACTCCATGGGATCTTTAATGTATTCTCATGTCACACTTTATAACACACACACACACACACACACTAACACTAACACGCACTAACACACACACTAACACACACACACACACGCACACACGCACACACGCACACACACACACGCACACACACTAACACACAAACACACACACTAACACTAACACACACGCACACACACTAACACACACTAACACTAACACACACACGAGCACACGCACACACTCACACACTAACACACTCACTAACACTAACACATACACACACAGTAACACTAACACACGCACGCACACACACTAACACACACTAGCACTAACACACTAACACACTAACACACTAACACACTAACACACTAACACACTAACACACACGCGCGCGCGCGCACACAGACACACAGACACACATATATATTCTCCCTCTGATCCGCCATTAATGACATGATTACTTTTTCACGGCATTTAATCATTATGTTTCACCGTCAATATCTCTGATTACATATAATAAATCCACATAAAAAATAATATTTAAAAAATAAATATTAATTAAGATGTATCTAACATCATTTCACATGATAAATATATAAATTTATATTCAGAATTAAAATTTATCAATTTTAACTTTGAAAAACTAAATATGTTAGTAATGGTGAGACGGACGGAGTATATAGGAATTGTCCAATATTTTCTCGATCGTCAGGTTTTCAAATCCATACTAGCGTCGGATTTGTCCGAATCAAAAGTTTCCTAATTAAAGCGCAAGAAGTCTAATATATAGAAACAGACTCAGTATCTCATCGTACGAAATTACAAATTCCAAACTCAGCATTTCGATTCTTCCTCAAGATGACAGTCGTTCGCCACCCGATCGTCAAGCGCGCAAGATTCACCGCCGCCGCCAATTCAATGGATTCCGATTTCGCCGGCCGCGAAATTCGCGTCTTCGAAACATCATCCGCTAATTCATGCATCCTCAGAAACAAACCCAGCGATCACGACGATCAGACTGACGATTTTTACGACCTGAAACCCGAGGATTACTACAGACTCGTCGCGAAGAAGAAACATGATCGCAAAATCCGACAAACTGACAGGTCGACGATAAGAGTTCGATTTCCGGACAATTACACGCTGGAGGCCGTGTGTCATCCCTCGGAAACGATCGGAACCCTAGTCGATCTTCTGAAGAAGGTGGTTAAACATCCTGAAGTTCCTTTCTGCATATATACAACGCCTCCAAAGAAGGTTTTGAAAGACATTTCGCAAGATTTCTACTCGGCGGGTTTCGTTCCCGGTGCAATCGTGCATTTTGCGTATGATTTGGGCGCCGGCATTGCTCCTCCTGGCGCCGGCGCGTTTCTTAGGGAAGAATTCATGGCGGTGCAAGGCCTGGATATTGCCAGAGAGCGAGCTCAGGCGGCCGTGGAGATGGAAACTGCCGCTCCAGTTGCTGCTCGGCCGGCGGTCTGTGAGTGCAGGCCGGCTAACAAGATGAGTGCTAAGCCGAAGTGGTTGAAGATGTGATCACGAGTTGAAAGTTCTGTTCTTTTCAACATAATTGTGAATTTAGTTTGGGTAATATGCAAATATAACTCTTGTTGGAGAAAGTGCAGATATAACATTGAGTTGTTTTTTAGCGTAAATATAATCCTAACTATTATACATAAGTGCAAATATAACCCTAAAGTCATTATTCCGGCATTGACTAGTCATTTCCAACTATTGACCGATCTGAAATGACCAAAATGTTGTTTAAACCAAATTCAAAAATCTAAAATATTAAAACAGCCTTACTCCACCACCTCCACCACCGTCCAGATCTGTTCGCCCTATCCCTCTACCACCTATGCTGTCACCTCCTCCACCACCAGCTTGCCGCCTCCCCCACCACCACCACCAACAAAACGTCGACAATTGCCCAGCCAAAACGTCGACAAAATTACTCAATTGATTCTTCCATCTCTGCCCGCCACCCTCAATTGTCAACAAAATTTGCAAAACTTCCAAGCAAAAATCCATCATAAACACAGATTTGATGTCGTCATGGGTCGATGGAGGTTAGGTACGACCAACTCACATCCTTCTTATTCTTCATTTTCCCAGATTCACTACACCACCTCAATTCCACCTTCAATTTCGGATATGATCGTCTTCTCTGCTACCCACCCATCTTCTCCGATGATGCCGTAGAAGAAGAAGAAAACGACATCGACGACCAAATGAATCCCTCATCAGCCCCGCGTAAGTCCGAGATTCACCAGCATAAATGAAAAAGAAGAATGAGGTTAGTCGGCTTCTCGGGGAGGTGGAATAGTGGGGCTAGCCAGTGGTGAAGTTTTGCCCCACAAAATTTTCAGGAAGATGAAGTCTTATTTTCACCTGCGTAAAAGAAAAAAAGAAGGAGTTGACTCTCACGCAGGCAACCAAACGCGTAAAGAAGGAGAAGAAGGAGGTGAGTCAGCCTCTCTCTTCTCCACCAGTAAATGGAACCAAGCGGACTTTTTAATGCCTTTTTAATTTTTTATTTTTTTACAGAGGGGTTAAATATTTTTTTCACTGAATTTTGGCCTTAAACTGACGGAAAATATTAACCTAAACATATAGGGTTATATTTGCATTTTCAATTATAGAGGGTTATATCTGCACTTCCATCAATTATGTAGGGTTATATATGCACTTTGCTCATTTAGTTTAATTCAATTGTTAATGTAGTGGGCAAAGTCTGGGGAAAGATCATTTTTCTATAGGCTTATGGAAAGATAAGGTTTAATTAGAATAATAAAAGGCAAAAAAATATTAGTTGTAATATTAAATATTTATTATGTAACATGTAATAGCTATAAATTTTATAACCCGATTCATGCAATCCAAAATTTTTATCTGCATTTCTTCTAATTTACACTTTAAACCTTGATATTTCGATAACTTATAAAAAGCCCATCTAAGAGACAGCCTCAATGCAGTAAGTCTAAGATGAAAATATCTTTCAATATTCTTTTTAAACTCTAACATTCACACCAATCACGACAATTTTCATTTATAAGAAAGAAGGTCCCATGTTATATCAATTAACAGTTAGACCAATCATTAAAAGTCTCATTTTAATAAATTTTAGGGTCAAATTACAATTGTTTTATATATTGCGATATCTTTTTTAAAAAATCAAAATTATAGATTCCTTGTTTCAATAAATAAAAATATATATCAAATCACCACATCAGTTACTTTAGTTGTAAAATTTTCACATCTATTGGTTAGACAGTCTAAAACAAGACTTTGTGCATTTATATAATTTTTAAGATTAAACTGTAATTATTTATATTTAAGATGAAAAATTACTTCCTCTGTTTCTATATTATTGACACAGTTTCATTTTTGGGATATTTCTTTTATATTTTCACACTTTCCATTTTTGACAAAATTCCTTTAATTTCATCCAGTCATCCTACTTCTTACTTTCTACATTCAATTTCATCCACTCATTTTTTTCCACCTAAATCCAAGCACTTAAACCTATAGTGCCACTAATAGAGAAATGGAGGGAGTACAAAATTTTTGTAAAATTCATTACAAAGTTTTCATCAAATCACCTCATTAACTACTCCCTCCGTCCGAACTATTTTTGCACTCTTTCCTCTTTGAGACATCCCAGCTATTTTTGCACTCTTACCATTTTGGGCAAACAATTATAATGTTAAAGACTTCAATACCCCTAACATTCTAAATATTTTCTCTTTCCCCCATTTTTGGCCTTCCTTCTCCCGCCCCATCCCATTCTTTCTTCTTCCTTCTTCTTCTCCGACTTTGTTGTTTTTTTATTTTGGCGGGGGCTTCGATTTTGGTGAGTTTGGAATGAGGGTTTTGATTTTGGAATCGATTTAGGGTTTGATTGAGGGTTTCAATTTTGGAATCGATTTAGGGTTTGATTGAGGGTTTCAATTTTGGAATCGATTTAGGGTTTGATTGAGGGTTTCAATTTTGGAATCGATTTAGGGTTTGATTGAGGGTTTTGATTTTGGTTGTGTAGGTGAAGGTGCGGTGGGTGTAGGTGATGGTAGTGGTGTGGTGGCGGTGGTGGTGTGGATAAGGGGGAGACGATGGTGGTGTGGTAAAGGTGGAAGCGATGGTGGTGTGGAGAAGGGGGTGGCGGTGGTGGTGTGGTGAAGGTGGAAGCGGTAATGGTGTGTTGGAGGTGGTGGCAATGGTAGCGGTGGTGGTGGTGTGTTGAAGGTGGTGGCGGTGGTGGTGTGGTGAAGGTTATGGCGGTGGGGTGGTGGAGTGGGTGGTGGTAGTAGTGGTGTAACGGTGGTCGTGGTGGTGGTGGGGTGTTGAAGGTGGTGTGGCGGTGATTGCACTAGAAATGGTGGTGGTGTGTTGAAGGTGGTGGCAGTGGTGGTGATTAAAGAGGTAGATAGAGGGCATTGTTGTCAATTCACATGGTCACTATTTCAATATGCACTTTCACTCTCTGCAGAAATAGTTGGGATGGAGGGAGTACATAAACAACAAAATAACTCCATTTAACAATTCAAATTCTAAAAAGACTAAATTATTTTTTAGTCCTCTACAAAGTATCTTATATCATGTTTTGGTCCCCATTTGCAAATCAACCCTTAAATAGTACCCAAAAAATTCAAAACAATTTGTTTCGTCTCCAAAGGTGGTTTTCAGGGAAATTCAACGGTAAAATTGGTAAAAATATGTAAAATGACCATTATACCCCTGCGTTTAAAAAATAAAAAAGCCGAAGCAGTTCATCTTTGTCTTTGCTGCGATTTGTCTCCGCCGCTTCATCTTTTCCGCCGCCGCCGCTTCATCTTCTCATCGCTGCAATTTTCGACCGGCTGCGAACATCCAAGCTCCAAAAAGTTACGAGCTTGAATCACGGATTTTGAACCCCCATAATCCGACTGCTTTTGATTTTGATCAAGGTTCTCCAGATTTGGAAAAAGGATATCTCCGCTGATCTCTATATTTTGGCGGGCTTGTTCACTTTGGGCCGCCAGAGAGGGTACTGGAATTTTTTGGTGAGGTTACGTTTGTTTTTCTGGGTTTGGGATGCATTTTTCTGGCGGTTTGTAGCATTGGGCCGCTGAAAATGTGTGGATTATTTGGTTCAAGAATTGGTTTGGTTCCATTTTTCATCACTCCATCGACGAGGCTAGAATGGTGGTCGGCCGGAGGTCCATCGCCGGTACGAATGCTCGCCTGTGATGGATTGGATTTTGCAGAGGAGAAGAAAATGGTAGCGGCTGTCGCCGGTGAGTAGCAGTGGCGCCACCGGTTGGCTGGTGGTGCTGGGAGGATGAAAAACTGAATTGAAGGTGGCGGTGGAAGGAGGTGGCGGAAGGCGGCGGTGGCCAGTGGTGAAAAATAAAAAAAGAAAATTTTAAAATTAGGAAATTTTAATTGAAGATGTTTTAATAGTAAAATTACCATTATACCCCTGACCGTACCAGAAAACCATCTTTGGGGACCAAACAAATTATTTTGAATTTGTTGGGTATCGTCTAAGGATTAATTTGCAAATAGGGATCAAAACATGGTATAAGGTACTTTGTAGGGGACTAAAAAAATAATTTAGCCTTCTAAAAACAAGACTTCTTAATTGAATGTGTAGGATAAATGAGAGGTGGTGATACACATCAATCAATTTTAAAAGATCACTCTTTCCTCTAAAGATTCTTAACCGCTGAACCGTTCATTTAGATAAAAATTGGACACTGCGAGGTAGATAGTTTATTAATTCGTAAACGGCATAGTAAGGCGATCATCCGTTCGCCCTCAGCGATCCATACCAGTTCATATCCAGATCATTGTGTGAGAGGTAAATCACGGTAGCCCAGCACCAGGACCCATGGGCTTGGCATTGCCTCGGTGCGCACAAGGGAGCCTTGCAAAGCAAGAACTCCCCACACTGCCGCTGCCGAGGATCAAACCCGGGATCATTGGCTACCGTGATAGTGGGGATACCATACATACTGTATCCCAACAGTAATAGTAATAGTAAAATAATTTTGAATTGTTCACTTTTCAAGAAGTTATTTTAGAATGTATATATCATTATTAAATTAAACTGAAACACTGTACTCAGGAAATACAATAAATACGATACCCAAGGGGTATGGTATAATTTTCCATAGTTTATATGCGTCACATATGCAAATAAAGAAATAAAGTATTTGAAACACACACAATTGCCACTCCAAAAGAATTCTTTGCATAGCTGCTATGAATTGGGCCAAATTAAATTAAAGTGTAAAGTGTCCATATGATCCTATATTTTGGTCATGTGCCAATATGACCATTCAAGATCAGAAAGTGTTATTATAACCATATTATTTGTTGAAATGTGCTAATAAAGCTATGGAGGCATGAATTTGGCCAGAAAAACATGAAATGATGACTATACCCTCAGTTTCAAAAAATAGGAAAATTTTACCTATTGAATAAATTGTTTTGTCCTTCACCTCGTTCTCCTATTTTTCCTCTACTTTCATGCACTCAAACACATCTTCTTCCTCTCACTCGCGTCCCTCCGTCATCTTTTACCTCTCATTCGCACTCACCGACGCTGGTAGCTTCGCAATGAGGCCGTCGCAATGAGTCCAATTTGATTGGTCTCGATTCGATTGGTGGTCGTCGCAACAAGGCCTAGCTTCGCAACGCATCGATGGTGGTCTCGATTCGATTGGTGGTCGTCGCAACGAGGTCCGATTTGATTGGCGTCAGAGCGAAGGTGACGGGGATCGCTATCATCGTCCAGGGCTAGGGTTCCGTACGGCCAGAAGAAATCAATTTGTTGCATCCTAGGGCTGGGGGTGGTGGTGCTAGGGCGGGTGGTGGTAATGGTTGGGACGAGTGGTGGAAGTGGTTGGGGAGTGTGATGGTGGTGGCGAAGGTGGTGGCTGGGATTGGTTGTGGTGGAGGTGGTGTTGGGGCGAGTGGTGGTGGTGCTAGGGCAGGTGGTGGCTGGTGGTGTTGGCTGGGATGGGTGGTGGCGGTAGCAGAGGTAGTGGCTGGCGGAGGTGAAGGTGGTGGTGCTGGGGCTGGTGGCTAGGACATGTGGTGGTAGTGCTAGGACGGGAGGTGGTAGTTGGTGGTGCTAGGTTGGCGGCGGGCTATCGCCCGTGCCTGGGCTCAGGCCGTCATCTTCTTCCTATAGCTCTTTAGCATCCCTTTTGCCGCCATGGTGGATGCAACCCCACCCTCCACTGATACAAAAGGTATGCCATGAAAACCCTTTAAATTTTTCCATAGATTTCCATGGAAATCTCGAAAGGGTCTTCAGAGATTTCATATGCTAGTATTTGTTGTTTGTTTGTTTCTTTGCTCCTCTTAGTTTTTGATTGGGCATGATGTGAGTAGGGATCCTCCATTTCTCTATATCTATGATTTGAATTGTTTTCCCTTTTTTTAGATTTCTGCTTTATAAATGCAACCATTTCGAAAATTCCATTGATTCATTCCATCCTCTTCTTCTTAAGACATAAACGAGATTTTAATTCACGGTATTCTGATTTTTGGTTCGTAGATATGACTGCATATCTAGTCCACGACTCTAGGTTTTCTGATTTTTCCGTCGAAAAGATTATTCTTTTTGACTTGGGTTTTTTTGTTTTACAGAATGAGATGCATTATGATGTTTCTATGTTTATTGTTTAAGAATCTCGGTGTTTAATGTTTTCGTTGTAGATTGATGTAAATGATTGTTGCTACACTAAGCCCCTGCTGTTTGATTCTCGTTCAAATGATGGGATTTTGTTGCTGGTTTTTAAAGGTGGGAAAACTCAAAGTCTTCTCTTTTGCGGTGGTGGGCGGGCGGCGGTAGAAGTGGCGGAGCAACGGTGGTTATGGAGATGATGAAGAAGAAGGACTTAGGGATACCTTTGTCATTATATTTTTTGTTTTAAGACTAGGGGTAGTTTAGTCATTTTATATTTTGTCAATGCCGGAAACTACCTAGCCAGCGTTGGAATAGCGTCAAAAAGTTATATCGGCACTTTTAATGCAAAGCATAGGATTATAATAGCACTTTCTAATTTTAAATGGTCGTATTAACACATGTAAACAAAACATAGGATGATACGAGTATTTTACCGTAAATTAAACCATTAGTTAGAAGAGAATAGACACTTGTGGCATGTGGGCTTTGTGAAACGAAAATGCATCTCATTATTTTCCAATTTCCACTTAAAAGTTTTAACTGGCGGTTGATGATTGTTTGTCGGTAGTATTTTGAATTTATTATGTGTTTGATAAAAATCGTGGAGCTTTCGCCTTTGGGATGGACCAACTAGCCAGACCTGCTTTCGGTTTTTTGTACACATACGCGTACATAATTCGTCCCATCTTTTTTTTGTTTGCTACTCATCTGTTTTTTTTAGTCACGTCACCTTTTGCAAAAAAAAATAAAAAAATAAAAAAATAAAAAAATAAAAAATTAATAGAGTAATGGGAAACTATGAAATGATTCAAATGATTCATTTCTGGACGTTTTCCAAATGATTCATTTCTGGACGTTTTCCAAATCTATGAAATGAAACCATTTAGTTTTTGGAAAATAATAATTGAATGGATGATATAAATTAGATTTTATCTTACTTGGAAAACAGATAAAATGTGTGTTTCATTAATGAGTTATTAATCATTAAACTCTTTCATTAATGAGTTATTAATCATTAAACTCTTTCATTAATGAGTTATTAATCATTAAACTCATTTAAAAAGGCGATCACCGCTCGCCCTCAGCGGTCCATATCAGCCCACACCCAGGCCATCGTATGAGATGTAAATCACGGTAGCCCAGCGCCAGGACCCATGGGCTCGGCATTGCCTCGGTGCACACAAGGGAGCCCTTGCAAAGCAAGCACTCCCCACACTGCCGCTGCCGAGGATCGAACCTGGGAACACTGGCAATCCCACCCATGTCCCAACCGCTGGGGTACACCCGTGGGTGTCATTAAACTTATTTAAAGATATTTTTGGTGTTGGTGAGACTATAAGACTTTTCCAAAAAACAAGATACTCTCTTTGTTTTTTTATTTATTTGGCACACTTATCATTTTTATATATTTTTCTAAATTTATCATCTTTCCTATTAGGAAAAGTCTTGGGAAAGACGGTCTTTCCATGGGCTTATGGAAAGATAGGATTTGATTAGAATAATAAAAAGTAAAATATCTTAGTTGTAATATTAAAATTTTAGTATGCAACATGTAGTAGTTATAAAATTTATAACCCGGTTCATGCAACCCAAAAATTTTATCTTCATTTCTTCTAATTTGCACTTTAAACCTTGGTCTTTCCATACGTCTTTCAAGAGACAGACTCTTCCTTTTATAGCAAAAAGTAAATCATCCTTAGCCACTCAAATAACATTTTACTCTATTCGTTCAATTCTCTAGATCCGATCCACATATTTCAACTTGTATAAAAGATATAACCTAAATTTATGGTGTAAAACATAGTGAAATGGAAGGAGTAATTCTTTGTTGATGACAGAAGATTAGACCATGCCATAATCGACATCTAAAAAATAAATGTAGGTGTCTGCCGTGATTTACCTCTTTAATGATGGATGTAGTGCTGGCACGACCGAGACCCTGGGGGTGAGGTATCGCCTTTTTTCTAAAAAGCAAACGTGGGGGGAAATGTAGACATGGAAACTTACCTGTCAAGAAGGGAAAAAATTGAAACATCATTTTCATGAGAGGAAAGTACTCAAAAATTCAAAATGATGCTTTTGCATGTTGATGATATAATAATAATTGATTGGAGTGCTAGCTACATTATTGAGGGAGTTAAGACCCAGTCAACTGCCTAAAGTGTGTTCCTCATGTGTCCCATACAAATTCTGGTTATTTCCTTGATTAATAATACCCTTGTTTGAATATGGAAAAATACCCATCAAATTTGCCAGCTTTATATTATAAATACTTCTAAACTATCAAGGTTGAATATTATTTTTCATGATAGTTGAGTTTTAACTGTCAACCTTAACATTCAAAGTTTAAATTGATGTGCATTTCAATTTTATTTTTTTAAGAATTCAATAATTATCTTTTAATTATGATGTACTATATATACATATATATTAATGCAAACATGGACTACTCTGTCCTGCTTCAATTTGCACTAATTAACCATGAAATACATAATCATAAATAATTTAAATTAAGTACATATTCATATGATTAAAGATCGTGTGCCGTTGATATTATACAATACACGCTATTTTGGATACGTCAAAATTAATTAACAAGTGAGAGAGTCAGTCTATTCAAATAAGTTTTAAAGAAGTGTAATTTCGCTCTATAAACAAGATCAAGAATCAGATTGAGTAACTCGAACTGATGTACTATATCGCACATTATGACATAAGTACAGATTAAATTTTATGGTCAAAATTAACCAAATTCGAGTTCTTGAATGGTGATTTGTGCTGATGTGCATTTTGCATTGAGATAAAAAAGAAAGTATTCCCCTGTTTTCTTAAATTTGTCACACTTTCGATTTTTGTGAATTTTGTTAAGATTGACACCTTTATTTTTACGGTAAAAAATGAATCATTTTTAATCACACGTTAAAAAATTTTACTCTCTACACTCAATTCTCTTCACATATTTTAACTTGCAAAAGTAACACCATCTAAAATTATGGTGTCAAATGTAGCGAAACGGAAGAAGTATAATTCAAATACATTGAGCTTTTCCTTTCCATGTGTGTTTCATTCTCATATATTGTATTAGGTCATTTTTTCCCAGTTGGACTGAACTGAACTAAACGTAATTTCCCGGTTTTCAAGATTCGGGTCGGTCAGCCGGCAATTCAAAGAATACCATACCATCGTTTCAAAAGGCTATTACGGCTAGCCCTGGGCCGCCCACACCAGCCGACACCACAGCCATCATGGAAGAGGTAAGTCACGGTAGCCCAATGCCAGGACCCAAGCTGGAGCCCGTACTCACCGTGCACCAGGAGCCCACCCGCCACATAGCCCAGAAGGTCATGCTTTGAGCAAGGACATCCCACACGGTCGCTTGCGAGCCTCGAACTCGGAGTTCCCCCTGAATCAACTTGTCCCAACCGCTGAGGTACACCTGTGGGTGTCATGCCATCGTTTCAAACTAGTATACTCGGAGAAAGAGAGAAAGGTTACAGGGTTTTGACTGAGTCGCCATGAATTATTTGATTGGAAGAAATGTTTGCTACTCGTTTTCAGAATATTTGGTACGTGTCATGGAAAATTGCAAATGTCTGACTAGAATTTTAGTAGCTAATATTAATTAGTTCCAATAAAACAATATGCAGATTATTAGGTACACGGAAACAATCATATCGGATATAAAAATATCATTTGAATTTTCTGTTACATTTGTACGTAATATTATATATTACACATAAAATTATGTTATGTATCTTTTCTAAATTAGCTAATGTTAGTATAATGATTTCTATTTTAGTATAATTTTATTAGGGGGGACATGTGGCACATTTTTACTCATGTAATATAGTGTTATGCAAAAATGTAACGGAAAATTCATAAAATTCATACTCCGTAAAATGGCTTTGGATTTTATATTATACATTATCTGAATATTCTATTACACTTTTATAATAATATTATGACACATGTCTATTTAGACTTAACTCTAATCAAATCAATTAACCCAGATTAAGATTATCTTATATTTAATCAATCAATTAATGGTGATTATATTATTTAGAGTCCGTCTCTTGAAAGGCTATCTTTCCACAAGCAATGTATAGACAAAGGGTAAATCAGAAGAAATGAAGATACAATTTTCGGTTGCATGAATCGGGTTATAAACTTTATAACTACTGCACATTGCATAATAAATTTTTAATATTGCAGCTAGGACATTTTACCTTTTATTATTCTAATTAAACTTCATCTTTCCATAATACCCCAGGAAAACGGTGTTTCCCAAGACTTTGCCTATTATTTAACTTAATTAATTAAAAAATAAACACACGCCAAACTCTGGGCGTTGCCGTGTATTCCAGTTCCGGCGCCACCTCTGTCGCCGCTAAGCAACACCACAGAGGCGATCGTGAGCTCCCCGGGAGGTTGAGCTCTGTTTCGTGTGGATTAGGATACGTCGTCGTTTTCCTTGCCGATCGCCATCGCGGGGTGGTCGGGAAACTGCAGCTCCGGGAGTTTAGACAATTGGAGTTCGGGGTGGTCTTCGTTTGTCAGTACGAGGTATCAGAATTTGATGTTTTTGGAATTCTATCTGAGCAGAGAATGGGTGCAAAATGGTGCATTTGCATGTGAATTTACAGGAGATGTGTTCTGCAAGAGGTAATCTTGAATATGGGAAAGAAATTCAAGTTGTTTCTATGTTTAGCTGCAAAGTTGTGTTATACTGTGAAGTTGTTTGATTGAAGTTTGGAACTTATATTAGTTGACAGTTAAATCTTCCCACTTAAATAAAAATGATTTCAACAGCTTCTATGCTCTATGCAGAATACAGCGGGCAGAAATTAAAGGGTTTCTTATTTGTCTTAGATTGGTTTAAAAGAGCGTAGTTTCCGTTCTGCGATCAGTACCAGAGGGTGTTGCTCAGCGGCGGCGACCTTCAGCGTTGAGTTGGCCTGAATAATATAGAGTCTGCCTCTTCGAAGACGTTCTTTTCATAAGCTATGGAAACACCAAGGTTTAAAGTGCAAATGAGAAGAAATGAAGATAAAATTTTCGACTCGCATGAATCGAGTTATAAACTTTATACCTACTGCACGTTATATAATAAAATTTTAATATCACAACTAAAATCTTCTACCTTTTATTATTCTAATTAAACTCTATATTTTCGACCGACGATCTTTCCCAACCGTCTGTCCAACGTGTAAACTTCATCGTGAGTATCGAAATTCTAACCGTCGTTTTCTCTTCTGCAATTTGGAAAGATGGTTCACTTGGATTTTGCCAGCTGGTTTTGGAGGAATATAAGAAGAGTCGGCCCGCGGTTTCCACGAAAATTAATCAGAACCTAATAATTAGGCCAAGAGAAAGAAATCATGTGAGTGATTGACTCTGAGATCAGCAAGTAGGATGCAAGTAGCTGGTCAACATGCAAGGGGCAAAAGTATGGATAATGGAAGAAGATATTCCTTAACCTCGTCGGGGAAAATAAGGAAAAAAATGCTTATAAATAAGATTGATGATTGGAATTACCTCAATTTGTCTCATAAAAATTAAATTAGTTTTCTTTTGCTGGAGAAGAAAGAAGTAGTTAGAATTTGGTGTTGGGTCAAATCGATTGGAGGG
Source organism: Rubia yunnanensis (assembly GCA_037428765.1). NCBI lineage: Eukaryota > Viridiplantae > Streptophyta > Magnoliopsida > Gentianales > Rubiaceae > Rubia > Rubia yunnanensis. The sequence goes on from CM075067.1 coordinate 103,396,942, forward strand.
TGTGAATTTCATGTTATCATTTTTAGATTATCATCTTCGGATTAAATTCATAACCACGTTCATTTTTGAGAATCAACCTCCTTCGTAACTCAAAATATAATAATTATTCAATTCAATTTAGATCAACGGAAAGACGTAGGTTTCATGTAGTTAAGGATGTAAATAACTGATATTTCTAGACTTATCTATTTGATTAAAGGTAAAAAATTTGGGAAAACCTACTTTCCATATCGAAGTTGAAATAGAGTTATAGGACATTAGTTGCGATATTACAATTTTATTATACATGGTGTAGTAATTATAAGTTTATGGCCGATTAATGTACCATGAAAATTTTATCTTCATTTCTTTTATTTTGTCATTTAAACCTTGGTCTTTCTCATGAAAATCCAGTCTTTTAAGAGACAAACTCTTTATTAAAAATTTAATTGATATGCCCACATATTATTTTATTTTCGAATGCACAAATTTATTTGTTTTTTAATATGACAATTTATAAAATCCAATTCTCCTCTATCTAATCATCAACTTGTTACTATCTAATGAATTTTTTTTAGTTTTAATACCATTCCAACAAGTGGTGATTTGAGTGATGGAGAGATTATTAAAAATAATTATAAAAACAAAAGAAATCAGTGTGAGATTCTGCGGTTACGAAGCTTTTTTCTTGCTATATTTGTGGGATCTAGATCTTCTGTTACACTTATGTATAATACTTCATTACACCAATAAAATTATAACACGTGTCTATCTAGACTTAACTCTAATTTAAACCAACTAATCCTGATGAAGATTGTTTTTATATTTAATCAATCAATTAATGATGATTATAGTATTGATAAAGTCTTGGGAAAGACCGTCTTTACATAAGCTTATGGAAAGATGAATTTTAATTAGAATAATAAAAGGTAAAAGATCTTGGTTGCAAAACTTATTATGTAACATGGAGTAGTTATAAAGTTTATAACCTGATTCATGCAACCCAAAAAAATTATGTTAATTTCTTCTATTTTACACTTTAAACCTTGATCTTTCCATATTTTTTAAAAAATCATCTTTCAAAAACTAGACTCTTAAATTAATTAACACCGAGTTAACGTTTTTAGTGGTGATGGTGCCATTTCTAAAACCAAAAAGTGTAGGTGTTAGACTAAATCAGACTCCTGATTAGATTATGATTTATTCTGATTAGAGTTCTTTCCTTATTACAACTCTATTGTACTCTCTATATATTCAGATATCAATAATACAATTTATTACGGCAAATCATTATGTCATGGTATCAGAGCAAGTTCTGATCCAAAAACCTTAAACCCTAATTTTTACAGACTTCCTCTTCCCTTCTCTTTTCTGGTCAGTCAAATTCTGTCCAACACTTATCGGCTCTGCCGGCGCCTCTCTTCTCCCGGAAGTAAACCTCTCCAGCATCAGGCTCTTCTCCCGGCAACAGCTTCGTCTCCGGCTCCCCAGCTTCGTTGACTCCGGCCGGGTTCTTTCTCCAACAGCTTCGTTGGCTTCTCTTCCAGCAACATCGAGAAGGTCCAAAATCTCCATCTTCGTCCGACCTCAAGAAGGTCGCCGTCCGTGGCACAGAAAGCCGCCAGCGCCGCCGAACCCGACGTCGAAGAGCTTCCAGCGTGACGCGAGTTCCGACGCAAATCCGATCGTCAGCTCCAGCGCGAGATCCACGCGTCGTCTCCAGCGCGTGAAAGTCACGCGCCAGCTTTGCCAAAGAGGAAAACTCCAGCGCGTGAAGGGCACGCGCGATTTGACTCGTGCATCAACTCCTTCTCGCGAGTTGAACCTGTTTCTCGCGAGTTGAACCGATTTCTTGCGAGTTGAACTCGTTTCTTGTGAATTGTTCAAATTCTCGTCAGCACTCAGTCCATTTCTGTGAAATTTCGGTCTTCTGCTATGGTTCATTTGGGCCCTATATCTCGGGAAGATTGCTCCACTAATTGGATTGCGGACAAGGTGTTGTTTCAGGCTAGTTTGAATGGTCCCAATCATTATTCTTCGTCGAATCAGTGGATCGTTGATTCAGGTGCTACATCTCATATCACTGCTCACACCAGTCATCTTGATCAGGTACAACGTTATCGTGGTTCTGATTCTATTCTAGTTGGAAATGGTGAATCATTATCTATTTCTCACATCGGCCAATGTCATTTATCTGGTTTCTCTGTTAATGATGTCCTTGTGGTCCCTAAGATTACTAGAAGTTTATTGTCCATTAGTAAGCTTACTCGTGATCTACCTGTTCGTGTTATATTTGATGCCAATGCATTTTCCATTGGGCACAAGATTACATGGACGATAATTGGTAAAGGTTGTCATAGGTCTGGTCTTTATTTTCTTGAGACTGGTGATTCCAGTTTTTTAGGCGAACTACGCTCTGATACCATGACAGAATGATTTACCGTAATAAATTGTATTATTGATATCTGAATATATAGAGAGTACAATAGAGTTGTAATAAGGAAAAAACTCTAATCAGAATAAATCATAATCTAATCAGGAGTCTGCTAGGGTTAAAATTTTTCAGACCGATGGTGGCACCGAGTTTACTAATCACCAACTTCAGGCTCATCTCATATCATGTGGCATTCATCATCAGATGTCCTCGCCTTATACACCTGCTCAGAATGGTCGGGCCGAGCGGAAGCATCGTCACATCACAGAGACTGGTCTTGCCATGCTTTTTCACTCTTTTGTGCCGCACTGTTATTGGGTGGAAGCTTTCTCCTCTGCGGTTTACATTAATAACAGTCTTCCTAGTTCAGTTATGAGTGGAAAATCACCTTTTGATGTTGTTTTTGGTCATGTGCCTGACTATACCCTCTTTCACCCGTTTGGTTGTCGTGCATTTCCATGTCTGCGTGCCACTGCTACTGATAAGTTTGCACCCCGATCCATTCTCTGTGTTTTTATTGGCTATAGCCCTCGTCACAAGGGCTTCCAGTGTCTCGACCAAACTTCTGGGCGCATCTATATCTCTCGCCACGTTCGTTTTGATGAAACTTTCTTCCCTTATGTCTCATCTTCCATGGACAGTCGTTCGATTTCAGATCTGGAGATTTCATCATTTTTTGATGGAACTGTTACTTCATCGATTGGGGCCACCACGCCTGTGTCTGTGCCTGTTCCAGCTGGATGGCCGATTTGGACCCGGCTCCTCGGCCAATGCCCACCATACCTCAGCCGCTGGCCATCACTCCTCAGCCACCGTCTCAGCCTTTATCGGCTATCATTTCTCCGGTGACTTCCGACGGCCACTCTCCGGTCAGCGCAGCTCGATCTTCCTCGGTGTCATCAGCTGGTTCGACTCCTCCAGCTTTGCTGCCTCAGTTTCGTACTCATCGGATGGCCACTCGGTCTTCTACTGGTGCCATTCAGCGCCAGGATTATTCAGATATTATTGCTCATGGTCTCACTGCCGCACTCCTCTCTCAGACAGAGCCCACTGATTATCGCTCTGCCCTTCAGGATCCAGCCTGGGTTTCAGCCATGGATGATGAGATGGCTGCTCTTCGTGGTCAACACACTTGGGATTTGGTGCCTCGACCTTCGAATGTCAACATTGTTGGCTCCAAATGGGTCTATAGGCTCAAGTATCGACCAGATGGCACTATTGAGCGTCACAAAGCTAGACTTGTGGCGCAGGGTTTCTCGCAGATTCCAGGTTTTAATTTTGACCACACTTTCAGTCCTGTGGTCAAAACCTCCACTGTTGGGACGGTTCTCACCATAGCCACCATGCGTTCCTGGCCACTTCATCAGTTGGATGTCAAGAACGCTTTCCTTAATGGTGTTCTTGATGTTCCAGTCTACATGAAGCAGCCCATTAGTTATCAGGATTCTGTCCATCCAGACTATGTTTGTCGTTTGCGAAAGGTCATTTATGGTCTTAAGCAGGCTCCCCGGGCTTGGTTCCAGCAGTTATCTGACACAGCTTGGTTTTTGGTGTAGCTCAGCTGATACTTCTTTGTTTGTCCTTTCAAGAGGGTCGTCGTTACTGTACCTACTTGTGTATGTGGATGATATCATTCTTACAGGAAATGACTCGACTCTTCTTCGCCAGTTCATTGATCGGACACACAGAGAGTTTGCGATCAACGATCTTGGTGCTCTTCATTACTTTCTTGGTCTTGAAGTTTCGCCTACCTCCTCGGGATTACTGCTTAGCCAAGCAAAGTATGCTCGGGATATTTTGAATCGGGCTGGTATGTCTGACGCGACACCTGTTTCTACTCCATTTGTTGCTGGTTCTCAGCTTCACAGCTCTACCAGTCATCCATTTAGGGATCCTACACTTTATCATTCTCTTGTTGGTGCCCTCCAGTATCTCACCATCTCTCGCTCGAATTTGGCATTCTCGGTCAACACGGTGAGTCAGTATCTTCAGGATCCCAGAGATGACCATTTTACTGCTGTGACCCAGATTTTGCGGTATGTTCGTGGCACTCTTCATTTTGGTCTCCGATTTTGCTCCGCTAGTACTTCTGATGTGTTAGGATACTCTGATGCTGATTGGGCTCGCTGTCTGGAGACTCGTCGGTCCACTTATGGTTATGCGGTTTTTCTTGGTGGGAATCTGGTTTCTTGGAGTGCCAAGAAACAGCCCACTGTTTCTCGCTCTAGCACTGAGTATGAATACCGTGCTCTCGCCAACACTGCCTCAGAAGTGGTTTGGCTCACTCATTTGCTTCGTGATCTTCGGGTTCCACTTTCTGGTTCTCCACTGTTGTTATGCGACAATAGTAGTGCTATCTTCTTGGCTCAGAATCCAGTGGCGCACAAGCGGGCGAAGCACATCGACATCGACTACCATTTTGTTCGTGAGTTGGTGACATCCGGAAAGCTGCGCGTTGCTCATGTTCCGACTTCTCTTCAGATTGCGGACATTTTCACCAAGGGGCTCTCTCGTCCGCTGTTCGAGTTCTTCAGGTCCAAGTTGTGCGTCGGCGAGCATCCGACGCTTCACTTGAGGGGGGTGTTAGACTAAATCATACTCCTGATTAGATTATGGTTTATTCTGATTAGAGTTCTTTCCTTATTACAACTCTATTGTACTCTCTATATATTCAGATATCAATAATACAATTTATTACGGCAAATCATTCTGTCAATAGGGAACATAAAATATAAAGAGATTGTAAGTATGAACTAGACAAGTGGTTATTGAAACATGATGTAAGATGTTGGCGGGAGAATGTGCAATGGAGAAAAGAGTGGAAATAGATAATTTTCACTCTAAATCTAGTGAATATTGCATATAACCAATCAAATTATATACAAATATTTTAGTACTAGACTGATATGAATAAAGCAGGTGACTGATATCACCACTTGAATCTATTGCAACTTAGTGAAGTCGTAAATTCCATCCATCCGAATAGTTGGAAAAGTTTTGCTAAGAGAATTCAATTACTGCACCACCAATGAATCCCACCAACAAAGTAAGAACCACACCGCTCGAACCTTCATGAACCATATAGAAGATAATAAATCATAGTGGAGACCATCAACACGATCCAACAACATCAAAATATCCTTATAAAAATACTCCGATAAATCACAATAGAGACCATCAATACCGTCTTACGATTTTTATAGGGTCACTGGATTAACCATTAAACCAAAATCCAATACTCCATCTGTCTCAGGTTAAATTGCACATATATTTTTCACACTCATCAAAAAACTTGTCGAACCCTTAATATGTTTAACTACCTATAATAATGACAAACAAAAATTTACTTTTCAGAAACTACTTGTTACAACGAATCCAGTCATATAACATATGATAATATCATTTTTTATATATCCATTTAAATATGTGATCAAAGTTAGACAGTGAATAATGACATAAAGTGAAGTGTACAGTTTAACCTGGTGCGGAAATCTTTTCCTCTTACTCACAAAAATACAACCAAAAACCGCCCCAGCGCCACACGAACATGATCGCACAATTATGGATATCCAGTCATTTGTGTACACGTAATCCAATCCTTGGACATCCCAAATTCCCAGAAGGCTCAAACAAAGGCCAAGAACTCAGTGCCCATATATTTAATGCGTTTCCTCCATTAATGGCTTCCTTCAGAACACTGCTGAAAGTGAGGTGAGGGTTGAAAACAAGCAGTTGTGGCAGTTGTGAAACAACCTTTTGCCATTATAACTCCCTCTCCCTCCATTATTACATTGCATAAGTGTGCGCAACAACAGTGGGAAATAAAGGGATGTTTTCCCCCCTTTTTCCCTCTGTTTAAGTGCTCTTGATCTACCAGAGTACTAATGCACCTGCCCATGTTGCACCATAAAGCTCAAAGAATGGAGCTTTCTTAGTATCACTAGACTTCAATTCTTTGTTTCTGCATTGTTTGATCAAAAGGGTCATGGCGGATTGCATCAAGTTTGCATTTTGCTGCTTCTTGTTCTTGATTCTGGTGGCTGTACAGGTTTTTGGGAGTTCCGGGTCGGAAAGGCGAGCTTTGTTGGAGCTCCGGGCATCTCTTGGTGTCAGAGCTCGGAGCTGGCCGAGGAAGGTTGATCCTTGCCTGAACTGGACTGGGATTGAATGTACAGATGGAGTGGTTACAGGGATAACTTTGTCCGGGTTAAGGAGGAGCCGGTTCGGGCAGCAAAATCCGAGGTTCGCTGTTGATTCTTTGAGTAATCTTACATCATTGTCTTTCTTCAATGCTTCAGGGTTTCCACTTCCAGGGCCAATTCCAGGGTGGTTAGGCCAAAGGGTTCATGCATTGCAGGTTCTTGATCTTAGGTTTTGTGAGATTTTCGGGTTGATTCCTGAGTCTGTTGGAAGTTTGAGGAATCTCAGGTTACTATATTTGTCTGATAATTTGCTTACTGGTCAGATTCCAGCTGCATTGGGGAAGTTGTTAACGTTGTCAGAGCTCGATCTTTCGCGAAATTTGCTGACAGGTTCGATTCCAGCTGAAATTTTGGGGCTTAAGAACCTGAGTAGTCTTGCTTTGTCATCTAATTTTCTTTCTGGGGTGATCCCTTTAGAGCTGGGTGTTCTTACTAGTCTGATTTCCTTGAAGTTGGATAATAATAGTCTAAGTGATTCGATTCCTGTTCAGTTAGGCAATCTCTCGGAGCTAGTGGAGATTGATGTTGGATTTAATCAGCTGGAGGGTCCTGTGCCCGAAAATCTCCTAAAGAATCTTAGTTCTCTTGAATATGTAAATCTCAGAAGCAACAGATTCAATGGCTCATTTCCTGATGTTTTGTCATCACTGAGGAATCTGTCTTTTCTTGATGTCTCCAACAACGGTTTCACGGGTGGTTTGCCAGACATTTCAGCTTTCTTGAATGATGATCGCGTCGTTCTCAACTTCTCGAGCAATCAGTTGTATGGGAATCTGTCTTCTGAATCGGGCGCGCGAATGCTTGATCTGTCTGGGAATTTCTTCACCGGAGTGGCTCCTGAAGGGAATGTTAGTCTGAATTGCTTTCAGAACCTCCCAGATCAGAGGAACACGACGGAATGCAGGCGGTTTTATCCAGATACAAATCCGAGCTCAGAATCTGACAGGGCAAAGAAACTTAAGTACATATTAGGAGGAAGTTTTGGTGGATTAGGCTTCATTCTGCTAATTGGTCTTGCATTAGCATTTTCACTACAAAAGTGGGCGAAAAATGGTACCAATGTGAGAGGTATTGCAGATGTCAAACCTGCTCCAGAAAAGGATGCTAATCCTGTATATTTCACAGGTCTTGGGGCTGCATTTACATACGATCAGATTCTTCAGGCCACAAATAACTTTAACGACATGAACCTGATCAAGCATGGACGATCTGGTGACATATATCGAGGAAAACTAGGGGCTGAAAACGTCGTGATAATCAAAAGAGTTGGAACCGGTACTTGGGAATTGGATGTCTTAAACAAGATTCAACACCCTAGATTTGCCCCCCTCATTGGCCATAGTCTGGAGCCTGAAAATGAGAAGATGTTTGTCTACAAATACATGCCAAATGGAGATCTTTCCAATGCCTTGTTCAATGAAAACTCTCTGGAGGAGAGCGGTTTGCAGTCTTTGGATTGGATCACAAGGCTGAAAATCTCGATTGGAACTGCTGAGGCTATATCTTTCTTGCATCATGACTGTAATCCTCCCCTTGTCCACAGGTACAACAAATTACTCGCGCTCATTTGTTTCTTTTTCTGAGTTATTGTGTGTTTTTATGTGTTTTTTCTGATGAGTTCTTGTGCGTCTGAAGGGATATTCAACCTAGCAGCATTCTTCTTGATGATAAGTATGAAGTAAGACTTGGAAGCTTGAGTGAAGTTTGTGTTCAAGGAGCTGATAGCAATCAGCAAAAGATTGCAAGAAAGCTTAGGATGTCTCAGTAAGTACTTCAAACCAATGAATCGGGTTTCAGATCGAACAATCTTGTCAAAATCTTATCTTGATCTCATTTCTGCAAACATTTTTCAGGACCACTGATAAGTCAGCTGGATTGTCATCTGCAACTTGTGCTTATGATGTTTATTGCTTCGGAAAGGTTTTACTCGGGCTTGTAACTGGTAAACTGGAGATCTGCAATTCAGACAGCGAGTTGGAAACCATTTTATCCTGCATAACCTTGTACGAGAAAGAATCATTGACCAGGATTATCGACCAATCTCTCATCATCGACGATGATCTTCTTGAAGAAATGTGGGCTGTGGCTATAGTGGCGAGGTCGTGTCTGAACCCCAGGCCTTCAAGGAGACCTTTGATGAGGCACGTTCTGAGAGCCCTGGAGAATCCTTTCAAGGTCATCCGGGAGGAGAGTTTCAGCTCCGGGAGGCTAAGAACATCGTCGTCCAGGAAGTATTGGAGCATCGCATTCTTCGGTAGCTGGCAGCAGAGCTCGTCAGATGGCGACCAGACGAAAAAAGAAGGTGTCAGTGGACTGAAACAGGCCGGGCGGCTTGGGTCCCGGGGGAGCACCAGTGCCATTGAATACTCCTCGTCGAACAAAAGATCATCGAGTGAGATCTTCCCAGAGCCAACAGAGATTCAAGATGTAGAGAAGCAGGATACTGAATAAAGTTGTAAATTGTGATTGTGTGAATATGAATCAGATTTTCAAGGGTGCAAAAACTACACAATTTTGCTGAAAAATCAGGTATCACCCAAAAGAGTGCAAATCAGCTTATTTGCACAAGTTTTTTCAATGCTCAGAAACACATTGAAACATGCGTTAAAATTGACATCAATTGGCTCGGGTTAGAAACCATTCTATCAGCTGCTACTACTACTACATGAACGCTGTCAATCTCGTGTGGTTATGATGTTTTCACAATGACAGGATATCACGTTCGTGTGGCATGTAGTCTTCAGTTGGTCTGTAGTATTTGTCGGGCGAGTACAGGCTCAAATTTGTCACTTGGCTGGTATAAAGGCAAGCAAATCTCTCCACCTAATCAAAAGACGCTCAGTTAAGGAGGAAAGAGAAGGTTTTTGTTCTATTACGTATGGTATAAAATACATGAACTTACCTGATGTGCAAATCGCGAATTCTGGTACCCGGTTTTCATCAGTTGCCCCCATACTTTGTGGAACTGGACAATTTCATCACGCACGTGTATCAGAAAAGCTCAAAAGTATGGCCAAACACAACTAAGATGTTATAATTCTTACTGTTTGATGGCATTGCCTTTGCGCCTGTTGATGACTTCGGCGCACTTGCTCCTTCAGAGCCTGGCAATTGAAACCACGCAATAGAAATTAAAGCATTGATGACTAGAAACATCACTTCACAAACTATAGATATTACAAATGATGAATGATGCGTGCAACGGATGGCAAGGCTTCTCACTCCCCGTGAAACCGTGTCTAAAGTAATATGCAAAGACACGTAGATTTCAGTAGCAGCAAGATAACTAACCTCCAGTTTTTCAATCTCAGATGATAACTCTTCCTTCTTGTCGCCCACATCACCTTCAATTCTGGCCATAAGACAAAAATGTGTATGTGTGTGTGAGAGAGAGAGAGAGAGAGAGAGAGAGAGGGATTAGACACATGATCAGAACGCATACTTGAGATTCCACTTCAGATGTTGTACTGTGTCTTCAATACGGTCACGCTCACTCCTCATCAACTGGAGTTGCTGCATCAACCCAAATCAAGTTTTAAAAACACAATCTACTTAGGGCACAAAATTTCCAATGATATTCCATTTTAAAGGATCGTCATTTGAATCGGAGTATAAATACACCTCACTGCATACATACCTTACGGGTGTCCCTTACTTTCCAGAGAAGTTCAACTTCGCTCTCAAGCTCAGGAACCACAAGCATTGTTCTCCACCCTGTTGATATGACATAGGAAGCAAAATATCTCATTCAACTAAGCACAAAAAATATTGAGATGATTGTGCAATGCTTATTAGAAATCATATAATTAGAAGATGTACCTAGAGCCTTCTTACTGCGCAGGATATCACCATAGATGTGATCCCCAACGTAAAGCACCTAAGAAATGGATAAAAAGACGTATACAAATCACAAGAACATTAGCTGAACAACCTTCATTGTGTCTGCTTAACAGGCTAGTGATCTGTTACTTCCAAATTATTATTTTTATATATTTTAAGATTCCTTTCCAAATAGCATAGCACAGCACATAAGACAGGGTAGTTCTTGTAGAAAGGAAGATGTCACTTTATAAGTTAAAGAAAGAGGAATGAAAAATAAAGCCGTTAATGAATATACTACCTGTGAGCTTGATCCAATTGATAACAATTTATGCAGATGGCCAACGTTTCCTCCCTTCAAAAGAGAAAAAATTAACAGTCACAATTTGAGAAGCTCGGAAAAATAAAGGATCAGTGAATTAAGACTTAGATAGTAGCTTTTCAGGTAGACTTGTAAAAACAAAACCAGCAAGAATCGACAGTTACCTGAAAAACTCTGCAATCCTTATTAAACTTTTTTGACGGTATGCTTATCTGAGTACTTCCAACCTAGAGAGAGAAGATATTGTGATCAAGCACAAACACAAGAGATAGATGTGGAAAGACAAAATCTAAAAAGGTTTGTATACCTAATAATACACTTACTCATGAAATAAATTAGACAGAAAGTTACAAGACACTAAACATGGTAAGAAAGATATCCCACCAACCTGAGCCATAGGTGTCCCATTATCAGTATTGAGAAGCATTCCAGATTCAGGATCAACCTCAAAAAGATTTGCACGAATTTCATCGTGAAAAAATCCAGGCTTGGCACTGCATATGAGTAATTTCTTTTAGCTTTCACAAAGAATATATCGATCATAAATTTGAAATTGGAAAGCATAAAATGGTGTCTAGAACTAATAAGGCACAACATGTGTGTACACACATGGAGAGACAAAAACGCATATATCACTTCCACACCCCAAAAAAAGAAGGAATCAACTGAAAACTTTGGCATTTCAGTCAATCCAAGTAATAGACTTTATATAGCACTCAGGCAAATGGCACCATCAGATAAACAGACAGAAGGCAAATTCCTCTTGACCTACTGCTTCTAAGTACATCAAGAAATGTAGGAAGGATTTCAATGACCTGCCAGTGATGATGACATCAAAGTATTTGAGCCAATCAAAAGTCAAAGCTGAAGAGTCATCCACACTTTTGGGTCCACAAAGGAAGTTCATCACAATGTTGGTATAGTCCCAGAGGCTGCATAATAACATTGTTAATCACAATGCAGAAAGCTCGTCATAAACATCTTATTTCAGGCTTACAGTACAGAATACAGATCCAGCAGGTTCATGAATCATAAGCAGTTACTTCTGCAAACATGCACTGAATCAATAAGAAAGCAAGTTTGCTAGGAAGATATAAGACTCATTCCAAATTAGTAAACTACTCATAACTTTTTCACTTGATTCAGCTTCTGCTTGGAGACCATGTCCACCATGATTTTAACATGTAGGAAACTTTCAAACTTAGTTCAACCATCAACTAAAGCTACATAGTTTCAAAGTATGATGAACATGCATCCGCATTTTAAAAAAGGTCTATCTAATAGTAGTACATCATAATATAACCTGTTTGTCACCAAAAACGTTGCACGTCCAGACTCTCGAAGCAACTTTAGCATGGGAACAATTGCCTTATCCTCGTTGATGTATCTGATAAATAGAATCAAGAGCCCATAGCTATCAGTTCATTCTGTTGCACTAACAAAGGAATGATGGCAATTATTGTTGGTTCAGCAAGCAGAAGTGAATAAAGATATTTACTCTAAACTAATGGTAAATTTCAAAGGTTCTTTATAATAATAGTTCTTTATAATCTATGCAAATATATTATGTCCATACTTCAAAAGAGTTTTAAGATACGAGTCCCAAACACCTTTTAGGATCTTTAGCTACCATCTGTTTCAGGGTCCCATCACGATGGCACAGGTCAACCGCAGCGCGTACATCTTTGTACATGCGAGAGTAACTGCAAAAAAAATTAGAAAGCAAAGATAAGGCCTGGAAATGTGTCTCTGGCTGGGATGCCATACTAAATCCAATTTGAAAAACACACTGAATGCAAAGATAACCTTGAAATTGTTGACTAATTTACTAAACAAGTTGCTATGTCCATATTTGTCAACAGCAGGGGAGCAGAAGAAGACTTTCAATACAAAATAGTGAGCACAAAACATTCACAGCATTCTTACTCTGGCCCATTAGGAACCTTCCCGGGATTATTATCCATGAAGTCCACAAGTTGAGCAAACAAATAAGCTTCAGCAAGTGAAAATAGAGTATCTATGAGAGCATAATCTGGTTCATCATATGCCTCTCGAATCAAAGTATTCCCATAAGTAGCAACTTTATCTTCCTTTGACATCTCCCTGAATCCATGGTAAGCTACTTTAACATATTTGTGCCTATCCATCTGAAAAAAGCAAGAAAGACAATGAATCTGAAAATCTACTTATGACCACCAATCTATTTAACAACTTAGCCACACAAACCTTCAATATATTGCCTCGCCTTTTGTCAAGAACCAATCCTCTGACCATATACTTCCAATCAAACGTCCATTCCAACAGCTACAAAGAGAGCAGACCAGTTAACAGACTAAGCTAGTCAGAGTAAAGTGATGCAACACAGAAAAGGTAATTACCACTTTAGGCACTATTACAGTTTTTAAACCTGGAGTAATTTTAAAATAAAAATAAAATGTGACCATTTTCCATATACTATATAAATAATAAAACCAAGTGCATAGATGGCTGATCTTGCAATGTGAGCTTTGTTGGTTGACATGAAAAGCATTTTTATTGAACCAAGGTCAGCCTAAGTTAATTAAATAACATAATATGAAGATAGGTAGTGCGTACACAAACCTCTGAAGGGTACCCCAAATCATACACTAGCTTTCTGACAGTGCCTTCATAGGCCAAGGATTCAAAAGTCTCAGGCTTATATTGCGCCAAAGTGTAATCCATGTCAAACCCAACAGCAACAATATTCTTCATGTTTAAAGATCTATTGCAGAAAATTTGTTTTCCTATGTCAATTTTCCGCCCTCCTTCACGAGATGACCATATACAAGGATCCTGACCCCCATCTCTGCTGTTAATTCTGTCAAACACCAAACTTTTTCCATCCATTGCACTATCCTTAGTATGCAACTGTTTACTACCTGTTAGTTGTCAAACAATTTTAAAAAGAGCTGCATATACATAAAAAATCACAATGCATGTGTATCTCCCTACTTATAACACTAAATTTGCAACTGTACAATGAAGACAATCAACTAGTAGCACACAAGGAAGAAAATCAGTAATCAGACTAAAAAAGCCAATGAAGAAGAACAGGAAGAAACTAAGCACTCTGACTCTTTAAAACCTATGTACAATCCCACCAAAGTTTGATCACTGGCAAGAACCAAGATACAAGAAACCGGCCCATTTCACAATCATTTCTGGCCATCGAAACTCATTTCTCAACTCCCATGCAAATGTCAATACAAATAGAGGAATGTAAGTTGACCTACAACTAAGATTGAACTTGAAGCAGTTAACCGTCAGGCATCATTCTATAAGAAACTGAGTCATATTCCAAGTTATAAGCCTATATACTTCAAGATAAGCTCCGTGATACACCTATATTTCATAAAAGCCACCCACGCGAATAAAACTTACACTCGGAAACAACCCGATTGGGTCTCTCAACTTAGATGTTACAACCTGATCACAGGATCAAAAGCCTAAGATCCTAACCATGAAAACTAACCGCTCATTTCACAAATATTGCGTAAACTAATTAAATGACCCGCCAGAAATCATGAACAAATTTACGAAGGAACAATAACGTAAACAAATTCACCTCCACAAGTGTAATACGCGTGACCATGAATAAATGAAATTTACAAGAAACCAAAGCACGGCATTCAACAAGAATATGTACATGTTCACATGCACTCCTCACCTCAAGTTTCCTCCACATTACATTTTTCACAGTTTTCAACAACTTTTCTAACTATAAATTAACACGTACAACAAAATTATTGTGGAAAAAAATCAAATAATACTATTTTTATTCATAGATCGAGTGAATTTCACGAAACCAGTGAATTTCATTGCTAATAACATGCACAGACCTGTAGGGCGGGGCCGCTCGCTTCTTCTTCTTCGCGGGGAATGATCGGAGGCGGCGGAGAACACAGTAGCCGAGTGGAAATCGATGATTCCGAGAAAGCGAGAAGAACAAAAGGAATCGGAAAATTTAGGCACCGGAGAAAATAGAGAAACACAGAGGGCGACGGGACGCTTAAGAAATCGCATCTTCAGCTTAAATACACATTTTGCCGAATAAGGCAACCGAAGCGGTTTGCAAGCGGAATCGGATGCCGTTCCTACTATCTCCTCAACCACTGGACCTGTAATTGCAAACGCATATGCTGCTCCAGACATTAACGTCGGTCAGCCAGTCAATGGAAATTCACGTGCATTAATTGCTCTTTTTTCCTTTCCGAATATATCGGAATTTGGATTTATTTTTTTCGGATATGCGGAATCTGATTCTCTATCCGGGAGGGGAATCTAATGCGGCGGGGGAGTGACGCGTGGCCGTGGAATTGGGGCGGCGGAGTGGTGTTTGACGGCTGTGGGTTTGTTTTTAGCGGTTGCACGAAAGTGCCAGGCTGGAGGGGGGATTGGGATATGCTTTAAAGTAGAAATGGAGGGAACGTTTTGTTCATGCAAATTTTCAAGCGTGGCTATTATTGTTTTGGATTATACTCTTTATCTAACTTTTTTGTCACTAAATTTGTGGTGGCCAGGTTTTTTACCACTCAGCTGAATATGGACAATGGTGTGAGGGAGTGGAACTATGAAGGTGACTAGGTGAATGTGTATTGACTTGATTACAACTACTTCCCTCCGTCTCATTTTAATATACAATTTAACTATTTATTTATTTATAATTTTTAATTTTAACCATAAAATTAAAGATAAAGTCTTGGGAAAGACGATCTTTCCATAGGCTTATGGAAATACGGGGTTTGATTAGAATAATAAAAGGTAAAAGGTCTTAGTTACAATATTAAACTTTTAGTATGCAACATGTAGTAGTTGTAAAATTTATAACCCGGCTCATGCAACCCACAAATTTTATCTTCATTTCTTCTAACTTACACTTTAAATCTTGGTCTTTCCATAACTTATGGAAAGACCGTCCTTCAAGAGACAGACTCAAAATTAAATTGATATATATGTATAAATGATATTGTGTGATACATTGTTAGATCATTCATAACATATATTTTCAAAACATAAAATTTTCACTTGATTTATTTATCGTTAATAAAAGATATTAAGGAACGTAGATATTGCTTGTAATTGTAATTAAATTCTATTACTTTTTCCTAGCTTGTATAGGTATTCTGTACCACTATATAATGTACCCTGACATCATGAATACAAACACACATTATTACTCTTATTTTCGGTATGGTATTAGAAACTAAAATCCTGGAACTCTAAAGAAAATTTTCTGCTGCTTTCCCGAGCTCCAACCGCCGCCCATCATTCGCCCGTCATCCTCACGCACCGCCGATCCCGCTGCCGGTGTCGTTCACAGATCCTCTGCCCGACGGTCACCGTTGAGCTCTTCCAGTCGTTCGCGATCACCGACATCATTTGTTGCCCAGATCCGTCTGCGCGTCGTCTTCCACGCGCCGACTTTGAAGTATGTCGACTTCTGAAGCTAATCCCGATGCTGCTCAACCAACTCCCATCGTTGTTGAATCTGATGCTTCTAAGCTTCAGGACATGAATGGCTCTGAGGTAATTGCGACTTTACCGAAACAACTGCAGTTGCGATTTGGCCTTAGGATAACTGTACCTGCTGGTCGTTTGTCGACTGACCCCTACTTCATTGGCACTTCTGACGAACCTGGTTTGGTTATTCCACCCACCATCCTAAAGGGTCAATAGAATTACCTTGAATGGTCTAATGGGATTCGTCGTGCTATGCTTGCGAAGCATAAGATTGGGTTCATTGATGGATCCATTACTAAACCTCAGGGTGATCATGCTGATGTTGTTAATGCCACTCTTGTTTGCTGGATCGTGCAAACCCTGGATGAGGCAGTGCAATCTTCTACTGGTTCTTTTGCCAGAGTTAAAGAACCGTGGGATGACTTGAAGGCACGTTTTACCCTTGGTGATGTTATGAAAATTTTGCATATGCACGAACATATTCAGAACTGTAGGCAGAATGGTCAGACTATTGCCATTTACTTTGGCAAACTGAAGAAGCTGTTTGGTGACTACAACTCTGTGCGGCCTCCTTTAGTTTACGACTGTGAAGCTATGAAACACCTGTGCACTTGTAATTTTGCTTCATGTGCCTCCCTTGAGAGAGAAAGAGAGAGAGAAGGATTTGATTTATCAATTCATCTCTGGTCTTGATGAAGGCCATCACAGCTTGCGATCACATATCATGAGTATTGATCCACTGTCATCCGTCAATCGTGTGTATGCGCTTGTAACCTATGAGGAGAATCACTGGGCAGTTATTTGGTCCTGCGAGCCTTCTTTTGACTCCTTGGCATATGCTGCTTGACACCCACCACCTACGGGTTCTTCGACAGCTATTCCTACAGCTGATCGTAAGAATCTCGTCTGTACGCATTGTCATTGCAAGGGTCACGATAAAACTTCCTGTTTTCATATCACCGGCATTCCAGAATGGTTCAATAAGTTGAGGGAGAAAGCCAACACTGCCAAGAAGATGGCGCCAGCTGCCCGGCCGATCGCCGCCACGGCCTCTCCACTTCTGCCACCGTGCACTGGCGCTGCCATGTCGCCACCAGGGTTTACGGTGGTGGCTTCCAAAGGTGGTGCTCCTACACTTTATGGACTTTGGCCCTGCTCGCCCTACTCTGTCTGATGACCAATGGAGCACGACCATGCATTTATTCAATAAATTTAACTCTCTTACTGACCATGGATCAGGTAAGTCTACCATGTCTTGGATTTTTGATTCGGGAGACTCATGTCACATGACCGGTGACAAGGGTTATCTTACTACTATTACTACTGCTATTGATACTGTGAATGTTATAATGCATGATGGTTTGTGTCGTCTACTACACAATATAGTTCTATCTGCTTTGGAGATATCACCCTCAATCATGTGTTATACATACCTGCTTTGCGATGCAACTTATTATCATGCTTTAGATTGTTATATGCATTAAACTGTCTAGTTTTGTTTACTGAAAAATATTGCATTTTACAGAAAATCAGTACAAGAATTGTGATTGGTGTGGGTGAACAACAAAGGGGGGGGATTATTGGCTTCGTCTGCTGGATACTCGTGATCGTCCTCCTATCCTGAAGTCTTTTTCGACAGTTGCTTTAGTGTCTTCTTCTGATTTATGGCATCAACGTCTTGGACATCCTTCCTCTACGGTGTTGTCTTCTGTTTCTTCTATTGATTTTAGCAAAAATAAAACTTTTTTCTTTCTATGTATATTATATGGCAAAACAGACTAGACATAGCTTTCCTTTGAGTTCTTCAAATGCTACTTCATTATTTGAATTAATACACTGTGGTGTTTGGGTCCTTATATAACATCATCTTCTAGTGGTGCATTTTATTTTAACCATAGTTGATGATTATTCTCGAGTTGCATGGATTTATCTATTAGTTTCTAAGTCAGAGGTAGCTTATAGATTTATAGAATTTTGTGCTTTAATCAAGAACCGGTTCGGCCACAGAGTTATGCTCGCCCGGGCTGATAATGTCACTGAGTTTCTGCCTTTGAGATCTTACTTTGTTGAATCTGGGATATTTTTTAGACATTTATGGTTGATACTCCACAACAGAATGGCCATGTTGAACGGAAGCATCGACATTTGTTAAATGTGGCGCGTGCCTTGCGTTTTCAAGCCAATTTGCCAATTGATTTTCGGGGAGAATGTGTTCTTACTGCTGCTTATCTAAGGACACTGGTGAAACTTCTCAATGGTCATACTCCATTTGAGATGCTCTTTGGACGAGCTCCAAATTACAAAACTTTGAAGGTATTTGAATGCTTGTGCTTTGTTGCTCACATTCCCAGATACCGAGACAAGTTTGCACCAAGAAGTCGAAGATGTTTATTTCTTGGTTATCCTGCCGGAAAGAAAGGTTATCGCCTTTATGACTTGGAATCCTGTACTTTCTTCAACAGTCGGGATGCCAATTTTTTTGAAGATTAGTTTCCTTATGCAATCACTCCGACACAGGCCTCAGTGAATCCCGGTGGCGCCACCACCTCACCACCGACACTGCTGCCACCTCCACCAAAGTTTTAACCGCCAGCCGTCGTCCAGCCTATACCGTCGACTGCCGCTATGCCTGCTCAGCCAGACTTGCTGTCCGGCACTGACCACCGGCTCACTACTTAGACGGTCTAGTCCGACACTACGCCTCTAGAGTCAATGACACCTCCAACTCCCGTCGACAACGTGCCTCACACGTCGTCGTCTCCTGGCCCACCTACTGCACTGCCGCCTGACGCGACATCCCCGGCACCGGACACTGTCGTCCACTGCCACTTACTGTTAACTCTACTACTTGCATCGTCGGTTCCTTCGGCGGCACCTTCCGTAGCTGAGCCACCTCCTCTCTGGTAGAGTACCTGACACCGCCGACCTCCTCCTTACTTGGAAGAATATGACCGTGATGATGATTATGTATGTGTTATTACTACTGAAGACCCCCCTACTTCTACATTCACTCTTGCGCCTTCACTATCCTCAGGTGTTCTCTATCCTCTTACTGATTATATAAATTGTGATAATTTTTTGAGTGCGCATTCTAGATTTTTGGGTGCTGCAACTTCTAGTGCAGATCTCACTTCTTATTCTGAGGCATCAAAGCATGCTCACTGGCGAGATGCTATGACTGAAGAGCTTACTGCACTTGAGCGCAATTAGACTTGGACTATGGCTTCTCTACCTCTGGACAAGACTGCAATTGGTTGCAAATGGGTTTACCGTACAAAGTTTAAGTCTGATGGTACCATTGAGCGTCATAAGGCGCGCCTAGTGGTTCTCTAGAATCGCCAGGTTGAAGGGATTTACTATACTAAGACATTTGCTCCGGTAGTGAAGATGAGTTCAGTTCATCTATTTTTATTTGTTGCAGTTATTCATGGTTAGGAACTGCATCAGATAGATGTGCATAATGATTTCCTGCATGGTGATCTGCATGAAGAGATTTTCATGAGACCTCCACCAGGCTATCCTGCGCCACCTGGCAAGGTATGTCGCCTTTAGAATTCTCTTTATGGTCTTCGTCAGGCTCCTCGCAATTGGTTTGAGAAACTAGCTCAGGCTTTAAGTGCACTTGGCTTTGTACAAAGTAAGGCAGATTATTCTCTATTTTCCTTTTCCCGTGGTTCGGTATCTTTGCATGTACTGGTTTATGTGGGTGATTTGGTAATTGCTGGTAGTTCTTCGTCGCTTATCTCTGAATTCAAGAAATACTTGAGTTCTTGTTTTCACGCGAAAGATCTTGGCTTGATTAAGTATTTCTTGGGTATAGAGATTGTGAGAAGACCGAATGAGATGTTCCTTTCACAACGGAAATATGGCCTGGATATTTTGTCTGACACAGGTTTATCTGTTTCTACACCGACTGGTTTTACAATGGAGCAACAACATGATCTAGCGCTTGTTGAAGGTACACTTTACCATGATCCTAAGCAATACCGGCGTCTGGTTCCTGATCTATCTCACCATCACTCTTCCTAAGCTAATTTATTCAGTTCATACACTTGCGCAATTTATGAAATCTCCTTGTGTTCCTTATTGACAAGCTGTTGTCCGTATTTTACACTACTTGAAGAGTCATCATGGTCAAGGTTTATTTCTCTCTTCCCGTAGTGCATTGCAATTGACTGCTTACTGTGATTCTGATTGGGCTGCTTGTCCTATTACCCGACGTTCTCTTTCTGGATATTTTCTGATGATTGGCGATTCTCTGATTTCTTAGAAGGCTAAGAAGAAACCTACGGTTTCTCGGTCTTCTATTGCAGCAAGTATCGCGCTATGGTTGTCACCTTTGCGAATTGTTATGGCTTAAATATTTACTGGAAGACTTGGGGGTTTCGCATTCTACTCCTATGCACTTGTTTTGTGACAGTCAATATGCTCTTTATATTGCGACAAATCCAATTTTCCATGAACGTACAAAGCATATTGAAGTTGATTGTCATTTTGTTCAGGATCTTGTGCAGTCTGGCATTATTGTTACTGATCATATTCGCACTACAGATCAACCTGCAAACTTGTTTACCAAAGCTCTCAGACGTAACCAGTTTCATTTCTTACTTGGCAAGTTGGACATTTTCGATCCCTGTGCTCCAACTTAAGGGGGAGTATTAAGGAATGTAGATATTACTTGTAGTTAGATTCTATTACTTTTTCCTACCTTGTATAGGTATTCTGTGCCAGTATATAATGAATCATGAGATCATGAATACAAACACATATTATCACCCTTATTTTTTGCAAAAGATATTAATGATCAAACATTTTTTCAGTCAATTAAAGTGTATAACTTAAAATGAAACGGGGAATAGGATTTTACTCGATCCATGCTCGTTAATTATTTTACAAGTTTATTTTTTTAACAAACACGTAAAGTTAACTAAAAGTATTGAGAAGTGCACCTCCATTTTTGTTACACATGATAAAAAAATAGATTGAAAGTTTTAGAAAATTTATATCACAAGTAACATAAACATCGATCTACAGATGATTAAAGAGTGTCAAATAAATAAATGGTAAAGATGTAAAATAAACAAACAGATATGGATTCAACATAGAATATATTAAATCAAACTCACACACAATGCACAACACAAGTCGGTACGGAATATATTCCCGCACATAAGATATTATTGTTACACATCTATTCATTTAATCGGGAAAGGTAGTATGTGAATCTGATGCAGATGGACATTAATAAACTCAAAGAGTTTCCTAGCTAATTTAATGACTCATCACATGTTACATATATACAAATCAATCTTTTTTACATGTCACACTCAATGTCACGTGAGTTTATCTTTTCAATAATACTCTCTCCATTCAAATTAAAATTACATTCTTCCTTCGTTTCGCTATATTTGACACTATAGTTTTATGTGTTATATATTTTTTTGTAAGTTGAAATGCGTGAAGAGGATCGAGTGAAAATACTAAAAAGTTTAATGAGTGGCTGAAAATGATTAACTTTTTTTGCTGTAAAAGAAAACGTGACAAACTTTTTTTAAAAAATGAAAAGTGTGTCAAATATAATGAAATAGAGGGAGTACTTTAATGGTTGGGGTCACTTGAATCAATGTTATGCGTAAAGAAAAGAAAAAATAATAATGTTTCAAAATATGTGCTACAGCGAATTTGATAATAAGCAAAGTCTTGGGAAAGACGGTATTTCCATGGACTTATAGAATGACTGGGTAAAATTAGAATAATAAAAGGTAAAAAGTTTTAGTTGCAATATTAAAACTTTAGAATGCAACATGTAATAGTTATAAAATTTATAACCCGTTTTATGCAACCCAAAAATCTTATCTTCATTTCTTCGAATTTACACTTTAAACCTTGATTTTTGCATGACTTATGGAAAGATCATCTTTTAAGAGACGGACTCATAATAATATATCACAATAATAGTCCCACGTGAATATTAATAAAATCTAATGATTGAAATTGATTCAATCAGTTCTGACAACTAAACTTTGATGGAGATGTATAACATATAACAACCATTTGTGATGAAACTTTGGGGAATATGAAACACCATTTGCACCATACATCCATTGTAGTAAGTTGTAACAAAACTCGTGGGTGTACCCAGTGGTTGGGAGTTGGGTTCTCTTTGAGGAATCCACGGTTCGAGGTTCGGCAGCCACCGTATGGGATGTCCTGCCTAAAGCTTGATCTTCGGGCCAATTGGCAGGGGCCGGCCCAATAGTCCTGGTGCTGGGCTACCGTGACTTACCTCTCATATGATGGCTGTGGTGTCAGCTGGTATGGTCTGATGAGAGCGAGCAGTGATCGCCTTTTAATAAGTTGTAACATAATACATGTTGGACATATATTGATTATATCATACGGAAAAATCAAATAACAAAATTGAACGAGCAATTAATATATGCAAGAATAATAGACTTTTATTAATTATTCAAGCATACAATCGAAAAGCTTAAATTATAAATAATCAAAGCATAAATCATGTTTCAAGTAATGATGGAGTCACGAGTAACACTCGCTGCCCTTGAAACGAATGAGTCCCGTCGTGGACATCGTTCCCTAGGATAAAACCATCGAAGATAACAATTAACACGTAAGAGTTACCTCGGATTCACGCAAGGCCCGAAGGACTATCACCTTGACAGAGCATCAACTGGAAACTTCGAGAAAGACAGACAGAAGACTCAAGTTTAGAATATGGAGGAACTTGAGAAATGGTGTGTAATTTCTGAATGACTTAGAGGCTCTATTTATACTGCTCTAAGAGACCCTAATCATGGAAACATGATATTCTGATTTTCTGTAATTAGAGAAGAATATTCTCCAATCACCAACTCATCAAATCCGAGACATTCCATGAATACTCGAATCAAATCTGCTGGAAAAGGAAGAAATATTTGTACAAATATTCTTCATCATATTAAACATGGTAAATCGCATATTTATTTAAGACAAGATATCTCACAAAATATGGAAGTATTTTGTTCTTATCTCTTAAGAATTACACACAAGCAATTCCATATATACTATGCGGTTGGGCCTTCCAGAGACTTCCATGCGGTCCATACGCATTTTGGACAGTCCAGAGAAAATTATCTAGGCCAATTTTCGCCCATTTTTTTCCTCTTTCAAGAGTGAAATTAAAACATTCATATCTCATTCACCCTTGATCCGTTTTGAGAGTTTAAATAGTCGATTTTATAGTACTCGCGAAGGAGAACCCAAAAATGACATCCATTGACCCAAAATCCATTCGGGTCCCACTCTAAACGGAGCCCAAAAAGTTGACGAATTTCAACCTTTTAACCATCATTTTCCAACAATCCCCCACATGAATAGATATTGATGTAGGAATCAGAACAATCACGTCAGACACAGAGTTTGACTTGGTGATAGATTCATTTCGACGGCATAGATGCTGCATAGGATAAGTAGGTGTCACCCTTTGAACTTTCCCTTGAGAGAGTACACTTAGCCCACCGGTTAGGAAGTAGACGCGATGTCCTTGAACTTCCCCAACCGCTTGTGTGAACGACAATGCACTTCCCACAGACATCTTTCCTAGCCCTTGCGCTTTCCTCGGTTGTGTCCATTAATCAGGCCATGGCACACGCCTAGTTCTGTAAGGTTTCTAAAAAATTGCGTCCCAACAATTCCCTTTCGAAGCGGCCACACTTCTCGCTTACATAGGTGATTCTTGGTGTAAGAGCAGTTCCGTAAACTATTGCGCTCTTTCGAGTACTACATACTCGATGCCTTGAATCATTAAAAGCAACCTAATGCTTAACCTCCATTCACATCACTGTTTCTTCATCATAGGAATGCGACAGGAGGTATGAAACCCCCACAGTGATCGCGATGGGTCTTTGCAGTTTAGTTGTCCCTTTGAACCTAGATCTTGGGATCTCCAGTCACATAGGTTGGGTGTCCACGTACGTAACCCACCATTTATTAGACTTAGTCATATTCCTTTCGATGAGTTCTCAACTAACTCTCGATTCAATTTCTTCGTCAAGAAATCGATTGAATCCTTTCGTCAAAGAATAACAACTCTTATCATATTGACCTTACGTAGTCAATATCGATAATTCTCATAGAGAGTAGTCGTCCAATGGTAAAGTGTCTATGTCGAGACACACCATCATCGATATGGCTTTAAGCTACAAGCTTTACGCTACACCAATACGCATAAAAGTGCTTTGGTCATCCGAGGGTATATCTTTCCCAATTTTGTCCAACACGATGGACTTAGATTCCTCTATGAATCTAGCAAGAGAGAACCATTTCTCTAGAAAACTCAAGCCATATCCACGAGTCTCACACACAGCTTGTTTCCAGTGATCTTTTCTAGATTACTCGTGTATCATCTTACTATCCATTGTAAGAATAGTCTAATGTGCACTTTAATAAGTACAACAAACTATCAATGACTCTTGAGTTATCTTCTTAAGAGACACCTCACCTTTACAAAAAGGTAACTCATAATGTTTAGAGTCATTCCATTGAATACGACATATCTCCAAGAGACTCAATCATCGTATCAATTTTACTATCAATGAGAAAATCATAAATCAAAGACATAAATGACATGGTCATTTTTCGTGTCTCTTAGCGTATCTGCCTTCATCAACCTCATTGATTTAATATCACTGGCTAGAACAATTAGTTTGGTCACATGATGGATCATTTAGGAGCATTGAGCTTTTCATTTTGCTCTGTTCAGATTTTAATATCTAAATCTCCAAATAACCATTTAGGTCCATTAGATGTACTTCTAGCTTTCACAAAACCTTGATAGCACGTACCATCACCCTTGGACTCATTCTCACATCTAGAGAACACCCATCAAGTACACAAATATACTTACTAATTGTTCAAATCTACTAGTACTCTAGTGATTTGCACTCATGGTAGATCAATCTCTCTATTGATCACCACTTTCCACAAAAATTATTTCATGGAATCTCGTTTCCTTCGTTGGTTTATCCCTGATCCTTAATGATTTCATCTATTGACTCTTAAGTCCATTTAAGATAAATCAAGATCTTTAACAGAAACTTCCACAAAATACACTTTCCATCAAGATATATTTCTAGTTTCTGCATAATATTTCTTGTGAATTTCAAGAAATTGATAGCACTTCAACATTGTGCATATCTAGTAAAGATACTGTTTAAGTATTACTTTTACTACATTCGCAATATGCCAACCCACACATTCGAAAGAACTTTTAGGATGGCTCTATGAGGAGCTTTATTTTTCTCCTTCTTGGGGTATCTTATTTAAAAGATCGCCAGCCAACTTAAAGGCTCCCCCACAATGCTTGATCATTTCTAGCAATTTCCTTCAATCACCAAATGACCTTGCAAATGTCTACATTGTGAATCACATTCCCCATAGGATTCTATGTATTCACATCATGGTCACAGATAACCTCATATGTTTTCTATGCATCACGTAAGTGGTTTCGTTAACATACAAACCCAACTTACTAAAAGTCCGTGTGTTCAATAATGAATCGAACACTAGATTCTTACCCATAAAATTTCTTTTAGGGATTGATCCTTTCAACAATCAAAACACCTTCATGTATTGATCTTTTATCGTGAAAGTCTCTCTTATTCCTTCAACTCCCTTGGAATTAGAGATAACTAAACTTTCCGATCTCAATTAATCGTTCTTCCTCGCATGACCAATACCACAACCGATGCAGTATCAATCAATCGAGGATTCGATTAACTCTCACTAGGGCGCAGTGTGAGTTTACCAACTCCACACAATGCCCATTTTAAAGCCAAGCTTCAGTACAACTGTACTTTACTTTCAGACAACTCAAATCAAACTTGAGTGTCTTTATGCTCGAAACACATTCAAGTCCATTGATCAACTCAAGTTTGAGTGCACTGCTCGACTTGATTTCGAGTTTACCCTTTTGGTTCGAGTTAAAGTCCTCCCGACTTGATCAACTTGATTCAAATCTCTCGTGGTTACTTTTTCACTTCAAGTACCTATCAAAATTCATATCGTCGTTGAATTTTTAGGTTTTCGTCTACCCCCCACATTGGGCTGGTTTTATTAAACATCCCCACATATGTTAAGTTTCTTAAAAACTCGTGTCTTGGGGTTCCTAGACCAAATGTCTTAGGATTACTCATCTCATAATTCTAAGGCTTTCCAACCAAAAATCTAGAGAATTGACCAAATGTCTTGGGATTCCATATCTCATGATTCTTAGATTTTTCAACCATAAATCAAGAGATTTGACCAAAAGTCTCGGGATTCCCATTCTCAGGATTCTTAGTTTTCTCAACCAAATTCTTGAGATTTTCCCCTCAATTCTTTGATTACAAATAATCAAAGGTTTTTAGCATAGTCATGATAACTCATGCTTTAGGGTTTATACCATGGTTCACAAGAACCAATACCCTAGACATAGTTGTAAACTAATGTCTTCACGTTCACATTTATCAGGTCATACAAAATAACCAGAATATGTCAAACTTCGAGCTCATATGCTCTATCTGTGCAATCTAACAATTGTCACTCGTGAGCCATATGCTCGTAAGCGATCAATCAAGATAGCCAATTATCGGGACAAGCCTTGTCAAACCTTTCATTGCATCAAAAGGGCACTTTCCCATAATACAATTTTAGACACAACATAGATCTAAAATTTTTGTATATGCAGCTAAATCAAGTCCCCAATGTCACATACTTCATTTATGCACAAATATATTTCACTCTTGTCGAGAGATGTCATGTTTAAGTGCAAATGAAGTTTACCAATTTTTCGCATGCGATTCTCAGACCATAAAAGTCATGAATCACTTAGCAGCACATTTGCACACAAATATGGTTTAAATCTTTAACCAATATGAGCAGCCCACATCACCAAATTATTATACCATGCAAAATAGGTATTTCAACATTTGATTAAGTATTTAAGCAAATACTCTAACATTTCAAGGGCTTCGGAAATTAAACATGTCTCATAATTTCCAAACATATGTACTGCTTTCATGTAATTGAATAATAATGTCTGATCCCATATTCTAAACTCATGGCATTTTTTTCCCGTAAATTTAATTCAATCTTTCATGCAAAGAATCAAATATGATTTCTTACCATATCAACATTTAATCTCATAAGCATGAATATCACGGAATTAGCATATTTCCATAATTGCGCCATGTAATTTAACATACATGCTCAACTCATTTTCCCACATAATTAAGGGATTAATATAACCAAATCCATTTACTATCAAATTTGATAGCCTTAGTGTACTGGACATATATGTGCAAATATTATTCACATAACTCTCTTAGTAACAAAGTCATGTTTACGTCCAGATTCACGCAAATGGTTATCAAATATAATCCAAGCAATATATGTATGTATAGCATATGCCATGATTCACTTTAATTAACGTGTATACGTACCATAGTTGCAAAACCGTGGTTACACTCTTGATTCTTTCATGTTGCCAAGCAAATCCTTCCGTATCTCCATGCCTAGTTTCCCTTCCATAAGAGATATACAACCGTGTATACTCGGATTCACCAATGCGTACATACAAAAGATTTCCATCGTTAAATATATGTACAAATCTCAATTATCGTAGTATAATATTTTAAATAATTATACATAACAAATTGCTCAATATGATTTTGTTGTAAATAACCAAAACCATTATCATGCATAATTTTGCAAACATACAATTTCCATAAAGCATGCAATCCCATGTAATTTGCGCAGAATTACAAATCATATGCATATTTTCGATAAATATGGCATGCAGATGGTATGCCGATTAATGAATATATCAGACAAGTCGAGCAAGTAATATATGCATTATTACCTTACATAATTATATCCTATGGCACATGCATATTTTCCAGAATCTTCACGCATGCATATTCTTCATGGAAAATTGGAAGTTCACGCATGGAAAAACTGATTACTTATTATTCACGCATGCATACTGATTAACCAAATCAATATAATTCAACAAATATCATTCGTTTCAAGACTGTTGGACATATATTGATTATATCATACGGAAAAATCAAATAACAAAATTGAACGAGCAATTAATATATGCAAGAATAATAGACTTTTATTAATTATTCAAGCATACAATCGAAAAGCTTAAATTATAAATAATCAAAGCATAAATCATGTTTCAAGTAATGATGGAGTCACGAGTAACACTCGCTGCCCTTGAAACGAATGAGTCCCGTCGTGGACATCGTTCCCTAGGATAAAACCATCGAAGATAACAATTAACACGTAAGAGTTACCTCGGATTCACGCAAGGCCCGAAGGACTATCACCTTGACAGAGCATCAACTGGAAACTTCGAGAAAGACAGACAGAAGACTCAAGTTTAGAATATGGAGGAACTTGAGAAATGGTGTGTAATTTCTGAATGACTTAGAGGCTCTATTTATACTGCTCTAAGAGACCCTAATCATGGAAACATGATATTCTGATTTTCTGTAATTAGAGAAGAATATTCTCCAATCACCAACTCATCAAATCCGAGACATTCCATGAATACTCGAATCAAATCTGCTGGAAAAGGAAGAAATATTTGTACAAATATTCTTCATCATATTAAACATGGTAAATCGCATATTTATTTAAGACAAGATATCTCACAAAATATGGAAGTATTTTGTTCTTATCTCTTAAGAATTACACACAAGCAATTCCATATATACTATGCGGTTGGGCCTTCCAGAGACTTCCATGCGGTCCATACGCATTTTGGACAGTCCAGAGAAAATTATCTAGGCCAATTTTCGCCCATTTTTTTCCTCTTTCAAGAGTGAAATTAAAACATTCATATCTCATTCACCCTTGATCCGTTTTGAGAGTTTAAATAGTCGATTTTATAGTACTCGCGAAGGAGAACCCAAAAATGACATCCATTGACCCAAAATCCATTCGGGTCCCACTCTAAACGGAGCCCAAAAAGTTGACGAATTTCAACCTTTTAACCATCATTTTCCAACAATACATTGGTAGGATATTGAAAGAAATGAAAAGGATTGAATTAATTTATTGTACCACGAAAGTAAAAGAAAACAAGTGATAGATAGTAATGGAGGCATAACAGCATCATATGCACGATATGAGATGCTGGCTTAGATTCCTGCATATTTTGGTATTTGTTAACAATTGGATCTCTCAATATGAAGATGCCACCAGCTGGACAATTAATCCCTATCTGACCATCATGCTGTATTTAGTGGAAATGTATTTATAAGTAAAGAATATCTTAATGTAAAAGTATGGATATGTCAACTTTTAATTTCTTTAAAATAAATACAATGTATAAATTATGTTTGATAGTTTGGAAGGTAACTGCTCTTAGATTGTATTAGTTGTTATGACTAATTGTTTGTATTAACTGATTTGACTAATTGTTATAATTGTTAACCGGCTTTCGTAAAAATATTTGGAAAAAGGGGGATATTGGACATCGCTAAAAGCATTATATTAAATTGGTTTGACTAATTGTTGATGGTTGTTAAGTGACAGTAATAGGTGTTATGACTGGCCGACTATATTAAATTGATTTGACTAGAGAAACAAATTAGGTGAAAAGTACACTCTCTCTTGTACTCTTTATATGCCCTCTTTTAAAATGACATGTTAAAAAAAACTCCTATGAGAGTATGGTGAGACGAGGGACTGAAATGCAATTTATTAGAAATTAAAGGAAATTCGCAGGTCATGAAGACATGGGTCGAAATGGGTTATAAGTCCAATTCGGATCCAAGCCAACCCTTTATGTCTCCCCTAAACCTAATAAAAAACTACTAGTTTATCAACAATGAAGAATTTTCTCCCTTTTTGCAATCTTCCGAGTCTCGGCCTTGTTTTTGTCAACAATGAAGAATTTCGGAAGGCTGTGTTAGGATAAATCATATTGCTGATTAGATTATGATTTATTATGATTAGAGTTTTTTCTTATTACACATCTATTGTACTCTCTATATCTTCATCAATAATACAATTACTTACGGCAAATCATTCTCTCATGGTATTAGAGTCTCTTCTGATCCAAAATCTAAAAACTTAAAATTTTGTCGAGTTGCCTCCTCTCTCGTCACCGTCGGTCGCTAATGGCTCCACTTCTCTTCCAACAGCCCCTCTCTCACGCGCACCGCTCCGTGCCACTCCGCTCCACTCCTTTTCCAGTAGTCTCATCTCCTAGTCGATCTGTTGCTTTTCCTCTCAGTCATGGCTCTGCTTTAGATGATGCAGATCAAACTCACTCCATCAAATTATCTTCTCTAGAAACGGCAAGCAGGTTATGTCCTTTGTCCTCAAGATTTGTACGATTTCATTAATGGCATTAGATCTCGACCCACTCTCCCATCACCACCACCACTGCAGACCCTATCTCTTGCTGCCACAGTTTCAACTCCTTCGGGTGACAGCAAGGTTGATCACCAAGAGGCTTATGTGAAAGCAAAAGAAGAGTATGATCAATGGGTTGATGAAGATCAACGTCTCTGCAGTCTCCTGTTTTCCTCTCTTACCGCTGAAGTTCTTGCAAAACTCCTAGATTGTGCCACTTCCAAAGCTATTAAGGATAATCTTACTATCATCTATCAAAATAGCAGTGCATCCACCATTCTTTGTCCTTGCGCAGATGCACATGATATTTGTAAGTCTGGTACTATTCATGAACTTAATCTCAAATTTAAGGATATTTTTGAACAACTGTCTATCATGGGTAATTCGGTTTCAAATATTGATCAAATTGTATGGTTCTTGACTGCACTTGGCCCTGAGTATACAGATTTTTCTGCTCCTTTGATTAATGTTATTCCAACCCCGCTTTATGCGGATGTTCTTGCCCATGCCAAAAACTATGAGACCATTTTGATGAATTTACAAGGACACTCAGGACCAGCCGCATAACAGGTCGCGTTCCCGACCAGCGACGAACCTCGAGCCGACCACGCGTAGGATCACACGCCGACTCGAGGTGGCCGTGCGTGGCCTTCTTGTGGTGGCCGCAATGGACGCTTCAGTGGCAGGCACGACGACATTCGACAGTCATTTTCTAGTTCTCAGGCGGCTGGTCCAGTTGCTGGTCACGGTCGTCCTCACTGTTCTGGTGTGGATGCCCTGGTTACTATACTGCGTCGTGTTACCAGATGCAGGCACATATTGGTTATTCGCCAAGCACTCATTTGGCAGAAAATCATCACTCTTCTCAGCAGTTTGATACTTCTTCTCGTCTGTCAGATTGGTACCTTGATTCCGGTGCTACCAGTCATATGGAGACTTCCACCTCAGGCCTAGATAGTTTCGCTCCTTATACTGGTAAATCTCATATTCTTGTTGGTAATGGTGCTCCAGTCATGAAATCTTATATTGGTGATTCTAAAGTTTCAGAGAACTGGCATTTTTCTGGTGCTTTGGTTGTGTCTAATATTACTAAGAATTTACTGTCCATTAGTCAGTTAACCAGAGATATGGATGTCCTAATTACATTTGATGACTGGAAATTTTTCATTGAGAACGGAGTAACCAGGGCCGTCGTAGGTCAGGGGCACAGTGAGGATGGATTGTACGTTTTGGACCGGGGAGATGCAACATTTGTTTCAGTTTTACAGCATAATAAGAGTCGAGCTTCATATGAGTTGTGGCATGCATGCCTAGGTCATATTCCTAGTGCAGTGATTACTAGTTACAAAAGTCTGGTTTACTTTCATTTTCTTCTTTGTTGCCTAAACCGCATACCTGCACCCCCTGTGTTATGGAGAAATGTCAACAGTTGGCTTTTGTTGAGAACCCTAAACGTGCTGACAATGTTCTTGATTTGATACATTGTGATTGGTGGGGTCCCTCCCCGATTTTATCTACTAATGGTTTTGCATATTATGCATTATTTGTGGATGTTTTTTGAGATTCACTTGGTTGTACCTTCTTCGTTGCAAATCAGATTTTGTTGACACTTATTTGCAGTTTGAGGCACTTGTTGAGAATCAATTTGCAGCAAAAAATAAATTTTTACAAAGTGATGGTGGCACTGAATTTTTGAACACCAGATTCAGATCACATTTTGCGGTGAAAGGTATTCATCATCAGGTTTCTTGTCCGGCCACTCCAGAACAGAATGGGCGCACGAACGCAAGCATCGCCATGTTGTTGAAATGGGTATTGTGATGCTTTTTCACTCACATCTTCCTATTTCTCGTTGGGATGATGTGTTCACCACATCTGTCTACATTATCAACTGTTTGCCAACTCTAGTCATGCAGGGATCGACACCTTATGGTCTTCTTTATCGTCAGAATCCTATCTATAGTAACTTTCATCCTTTTGATTGCCAGGTTTTTCCTTTTCATTGTCCCTTTGTTGATCATAAGCTATCTCCTCGTAGTATTCCATGTACATTTATCGGTTACAGCTCGCAGTATAAGGGGTTTGGGTGTCTTGACCCTTCCACTGACAAGGTTCATGTTACTCGTCATGCTCGGTTTAACAAGAGTTATTTTCCTCTGGCTCCGGCATTAGGAACTGGGTCTCCCTCTTTAGGTTTGGATATCTCAGCCTTTACTAATCCGGATCATGGGACGGTGTTGTCACCAACCTCGGCTCCATCCCCACCTCGATTTCAGTTTCCTGAAGATGAGCCGTCTCATCCAGCTGCCCACAAGCTGACCCGCGTCCACCATCCTATCTCAAATTCGGCCGCAATGGCTCCTTGCCCGCGTCCAGTCGCTGTGGTCCCTCGCTTGAGCCCAGTTGTGGTGGCTCCTCGCCTGCGCCCAACTGTGATGTCCACGGGCTCTTCAGGCGCCACAACAAGAGCCACAGACGGCCACATGCCACATCCGGTCATGGGCCACATCCGACCACGGCCACAGTCAATCACAGATGACCCCGAGTCCTTCTTGCGCTATGACCACGGGCCTCTCCGTCCCATCCCATGATGGCGCCTCGGCCACGACCACGGACGGCTACGACCACGGACGGTCACGACCCCTCCGTCTTGGCCACGCCCCAGATCTTGGTTACTCCGCATCCAGCAGCTTCTCTCATGGTTACACGCTCTTTCACCGGAGTTATTCAGTGCCGAGATTATTCAGATATTGCTCATGGTCTTCTTGCGGCTCTTCTTTCTTAGAAACGATTCACTCCATATATACAAACTAATTTTTATTTATTTTTTAGCTATAAATTCATCGTTATCATGTACATAATGAGAGTTTGAACTAAATAAGTAAAACAATTGAGAAACATTCCAAATATATGAACTAATTCAGCTAGGGCGGAGGGAGTAATACTCTTTCCATTCAAATTAAAAGTACTTCCTTCGTTTCGCTATGTTTGGTACCATAGATTTATGTGTTGTTCTTTTGCAAGTTGAAATGTGAGAGAGAGAGTGGAGATGCTAAAAAAATTAATGAGTGGTTGAAAATGATTCACTTTTTGCCATATACAGAAATGTGACAAAGTTGGAAAAACATACAAAAATGAAAAATTTGACAAATATAATGAAACAGAGAAATTACTTTAATTGTTGGAGTCAATTGAATCGATGTTATACATAAAGAAAACAAAACATAACAGTAGTTCAAAACATGTGTTACGACGAATTCAATATATAACATATCACACGATAATAGTCTCGCATGCCTATTAATAAAATTTAATAATCGAAGTTGATTCAATTTATCCTGACAATTTAGCTAGACCAGGAGATTTATAATATATAACCACTCATTTGTGATGATATTTTGGGGAATATGAAACACCATATATACAATACATCCATTGTAAGTTGTAACATAATACTCTATATTGGTAGGATATTGAAAGAAATGGAAAGGATTGAATTAATTTATGGTACCACAAAAATAAAAGAAAACAAGTGATAGATAGTAATGGAGGCATAACAGCATCATATCTATGATGCACGAGATGAGATGCCGGCATAGATTCCTGCATATTTTGGTATTTGTTAACAATTGGATCTCAATACGAAGATGCCACCAGCTAGACACTTTCCAATCTCACTATTATGGCTGTATTTAGGGGAAATGTACTTAAAAATAGTAAAAGAGTGATTATTCTGCACATGCCACTTATTTCTTACCTTCTATAATGTATTTGTTAAATTATATACAAGCTTTAGAATTTTTAAAAAATATTTTTATATTATTTTAAAATATATTTTCACCTTCAAATATATATTATTACTTGTTTTACCTTATAAAATATGATATTTAAATTTTATAAAAAATTACAACATTTAAGATAAAAGATCCCGTGGACTGTCCATAAGGTTGTGGAAACACCGTCTTTGCTGAGACTTTCCCGTAGTATAATGTATTAATTTAAAAGTATGGAGATGTCTTAACTTTTAATTTCTTTAAGAAAATGGTATAAATTATGTTTGATAATTTGGATGCTACCTATTATATTAGATTGCATTAGTTGTTATACTACAAAAATAATTCCAACATATACTCACTTTTATTATGCTGCAGCCTCTGCAGCCTCTCCATGCTGCAACCCTTCTTCTTCAAGCTTTTCCCCCATTTTCACATTAGGTGAGATGGGAAATAACAATTTATTTTAACTTATATTTTTGTTATTGAATAAGGGTGACATTTGTCTCCACAAATTAGTTTTATTTTTCGGCCTGATCGATTAGATCGTTGTATTCATGATGATAACTCGATTTAATTGTTCATGTTAATGTATTGTTCTCGATCTCCTTGTACAGATTGTGCGTTCGCAGTTTTGTTTGTGGTTTTATTTTTGGGTTTTCATAAATATGGGTTCGTCATATTTGTGTTTTTCAAGGTGTTTACGGTTTGGACAACATAGATCGTGGTTGGATCACGTGGTGTTACAGTTGTAGAAGATTTTTGTTTGACACAGTGATATTGATGCGTTATATGCTCCTCATTGCCAAGTGGTAATTTTTTTTTTGTGGGAAGCAAGCTAATATCTCTGAGGGTGATGTTACAACTTTTATTGGATCTCTGATATGTAATGGTACAGAGGATAAGTCTGGTAGACATGTAATTTAGATTGCAATATGTTAGTTATTGCTAGATATCAGTTAGGTTGGATGTCAGTTCCACTCATTGTAATCGCTGCTGGGCGTTTTCCCCTGTCATCTTGGAATGATTGACTTTTTCAATTTTTTTTTAAAAATATTGCATTAGTTATAAACTGGTTTGACTAATTGTTGATAACTGACTTTATTAGTTATTTTAACTAGTTTGGTTACACCGCGCATTGCGCGGGGAACTTGATAACAAATTATAGAAATTCTATAGGAATGTTAAAAGATGTGTAATTTAAGTTATAAATGTATCAATTATACATGTAATTGAAGCGTGGAGATGGCGAGAGGTGAAGGTTCAGGTGGAGAGGGTTCAAGAGGTATGGATTCGAGATGTGAAGGTTCCAGTGGAAGTTCGAGAGGTAGTTGGTTGGAGTGGAGGGTTCAAGAAGTACGGATTCGAGTGGTGAAGGTTCCATAGTAGGTTAGAGGGGTGAAGGTTCCATTGGACATTTCGAGAGGTGAAGGTTCCATTGGACATTTCGAGAGGTGAAAGTTAGGTGAAGGTACCTCTCGAACACATACCCAGTGGAGGTTCGAGAGGTACCTCTCGGATGGGTACCTCTCGAGCCCCTCCACCTGAAGTTTCACCTCTCGAATGGGTACCTCTCGAACCCCTCCAATGGAACCCCTAACCTTCACCTCTCGAACCATTACCTCTCAAATGGGTACCTCTCGAGCCACTCAAATGGAACCCTTCCACTTGAACCCTCTACAACTGAACCTTCACCTCTCGAATGGTTATCTCTGGAACCTCTCCACCTGAACCTTCACCTATCGAATCGGTAACTCTCGAACTATTACCTCTCGAACCCCAAGTCGAACTCTCACCTCTCAAATCTCCACTGGAACCTTCATCTCTCGAACCCCCCCGGACTCTCACCTCTCGAATCTCCATTGGAACTTTCACCTCTCGAACCCCCCATTCGAACTGTCACCTCTCGAACCATAACCTCTCTAACTTCTCTAATGGAACCCCTCCACTTGAACCCTCTACAACTGAACCTTCGCCTCTCGAATGGTTACCTCTCGAACCTCTCCACCCGAACCTTCACCTATCGAATCGGTAACTCTCAAACCATTACCTTTCGAACCCCCCCCCCTCGAACTCTCACCTCTCAAATCTCCACTGGAACCTTCACATCTCGAACCCCTCCAATGGAACCCCTAACCTTCACCTCTCGAACCATAACCGCTCGAATGGGTACCTCTCGAGCCCCTCAAATGGAACCCCTCAAATTGAACCCTCTACAATTGAACCTTTGCCTCTCAAATGGTTACCTCTCGAACCTCTCCACCAGAACCTTCACTTATCGAATCGGTAACTCTCGAAACAGTACCTCTCGAACCCCCCCTCGAACTCTCACCTCTCGAATCTCCACTGGAACCTTCACCTCTCGAACCCCTCCAATGGAACCCCTAACCTTCACCTCTCGAACCATAACCTCTAGAATGGGTACCTATCGAGCCCCTCAAATGGAACCCCTCCACGTGAACCCTCTACAACTGAACCTTCACCTCTTGAATGGTTACCTCTCGAACCTTTCTACCTGAACCTTCACATATCGAATCGGTAACTCTGGAACCATTACCTCTCGAACCCCCCCTTGAACTCTCACCTCTCGAATCTCCACTGGAACCTTCACCTCTCAAACCCCTCAAATGGAAACCCTAACCTTCACCTCTCGAACCGTAACCTCTGGAATGGGTACCTCTCGAGCCCCTCAAATGGAACCCCTTCACTTGAATCCTCTACAACTGAACCTTCACCTCTCGAATGGTCACCTCCCAAAACTTCACGTATCGAATCGGTAACTCTCGACGTGGTAACTCTCGAACCCTCCACTCGAACTCTCACCTCTCGAATCTCCACTGGAACCCTCACATCTCGAACCTCCACTGGAACCTTCACCTCTCTAATCGGTACCTCTCGAACCCCTCCACCTGAACCTTCACCTATCGAATCGGTAACTCTCGAACCATTACTCTCGAACCATTAACTCTCGAAACCCTCCACTCGAACTCTCACCTTTTGAATCTCCACTGGAACTTTCACCTCTCGAACCTCCAATGGAACTCTCACATCTCGAATCCTTACCCCTCGACATCCAATGGAACCCTCTCCACCAGAACCTTCACCTTTCGAATGGGCACCTCTCGAGCCCCTCCAGTGGAACCCCTCCACTTGAACCCTTTACAACCGAACCTTCACCTCTCGAAGGGTTACCTCTCCAATCTCTCCACCTGAACCATTACTTCTCGAACCCCGCACTCAAACTCTCACCTCTCGGATCTCCACTAGAAACTTCACATCTCGAACCCCACTCAAACTCTCACCTCTCGAAGCTCCCCTAGAACCTCCACCTCTCAAACTCTAATGGAAATCTAACATGTCGAATCCTTACCTCTCGAACCCCTCCAATGGAACCCTCTTCTCATGAACCTTCACCTCTCGAATATGTACCTCTCAAATGCTTCACCTCTCGGACCTCCTCCAGCTCTCAACTCTCGAACTCTCCACTAGAACCTTCACCTCTCGAGCCTCCTCTCGAATCCTCTACTGGAACCTTCACCTCTCGAGGCCGTGACTCTCGAATTAGTACCTCTGGAACATGTACCCTCACCTCTCAAATGTTCAAAAGAACCTTCACCTCTTGAATCGTTCAAGTGAAGCTTCACCTCTCGAAGGCCTCCACTGGAACCTCTTCAGCTCTCGAACCCCTGCTGAACCTTAAACTCTCGAATCAGTACCTTTCGAACGCCTCCATTGGAACCTCTTCACCTAAGCCTTCACCCCTCAAATCAGTACCTCTCGAATGCTTCACCTCTCGGGAACGTACCTTCACCTCTCGAATGTTCAAAGGAACCTTCACCTCTCGAATCATTCAAATGGAGCTTCACCTCTCGAATCCCTCCACTGGAACCTCTTCACCTCTTGAACCCCTGTTGAACCTTCAACTCTCGAATGATTACCTCTCGAATCCCTCCAATGGAACCTCTTCACCTGAGCCTTCACCTCTCGAATCAGTACCTCTCGAACGCTTCACCTCTGGAATACGTACCTCTCGAACCCTTCACCCCTCGGATACGTACCTCTCGAACCCCTCAAGTGGAACCTTCACCTCTGGAAGTGTCCACCGGCTAAAACGATGTCGTTTTGGGTAGCCACCTCACAGCAACTGTATATGACACGTTTTGTGCATTTCCTTTTTAAAAAATTGCGGCACCGCAATATGCATCTACAGCTGCTGTCAGGTGGCTGCCCAAAACAACGTCGTTTTGGACAGCCATTTGAGAGCACCTAGGGAGGTACACGCTAGGCAGACCTGCAAAATGACCATTATGCCCCTGACGACGTTGAGTGTCAACCACTTCAAGTTTTGGATGATTTCTTTTACCTGGTTACCTCTTTTATCATTCACCTCTGGAACTCCTCCTGAAGCTTCACACCACGAGTCATTACCTCTCGAAGATGAACCTCTCGAACGCTTCACCTCTCGAGCCTCGTCAAACTCTCACCTCTCGAACTCTGCACCGGAACTGTCACCTCTCGAATCCTCTACTAAAACCTTCACCTCTCAAAGTCGCACATCTCGAATTAGTACCTCTCGAACACGCACCTTCACCTCTCAAATGTTCAAAGGAACCTTCACCTCTCAAAATGTTCAAATGAAGCTTAACTTCTCGAACCCCTCCAGTGGACCCTGAACCTCTCGAATGGGTACCCCTCCAATCGGTATCCAAAACATTTTGGGCAGCCACCTAACAACATCTATAGACGCATATGGCGGTGCCACAACTTTTGAAAAAGGAAATGCACAAAAAGACAAAAGTGGTGGCCATAACGACGTCGTTTTGGGCAGCCACTCGAGAGCACCCACGGAGGCACACGCTAGGTAGGCCTGCAAAATGACCACTATGCCCCTGACGACGTCGAGTGTCAACCACTTTGGGTTTTGGAGGATTTCTTTTATATAGTAACCAGACTAATCGATTATATAAAATTGATTTTACTAATTGTTGATATTTGTTAACTGACTATTTTGACTAGTCGACTGTATTAAATTAATTTGACCAGAGAAACAAATTAGGTAAAAAGTACACTCCCTCTAGCTTCTTCACAATGATACATTTTTTTTAAAGAAAAAAAGGGTAGAAGTTAAACTGAGAGTACCAAAAATAAAATAGGTAAATGGAAATAATATAGGATTTGCAAAAGAGCCTAAATAAAAAGATTATCCCAAAATAGAAAGTTAATTATTATAAGAGAACCATAGGAAATATAAAACTTACCTGTAACAATTTTATTTTGAGAAAGTTTTTTGTCAAATAGTCTAACGGTTATACGAATCATGGAAAACCTTAATTCGATAACTTCTAAGGTCAAATTATAATTATTTATATTTCAAGATACATTTTAGAAGGTTTTCAAAATTATAGGAAACTCATTGGAATAAATAAAACAAATATTAATTCATCCCATTAATTACATTATTTATAAAATGATATTATTTTACTGTTAGATGGTGTAAAACAAGATGTTGTGCTTTTATTTCGGATTAGAATTGGTCACACATTCAAATATGAGAATGAACTGTATACTCCCTCTGTTTCACTAATATTGACTCCATATGCTAAGGTGCTTAGATTTATGTGAAGAAAATGAGGGGATGAAATTGAATGTAGCAAGTAAAAAGTATAATGAGTGGATGAAATTGAAGGAATTTTGCCATAAAAGGGAAGTGTGTCAATATGAAAGAAACAAACTAAAAAGGGAAGTGTGTCAATAATAGATAAACAGGGGGATAAGCCTGTCAAACGGATCGGGTCACCCGTTGGATAACCGTTATCCATGTACTATTTTCACTTATTAAATAAGACTTATTGGATAATGACTCATTGGGTTAATATATATAATTGGGTTGTAGTTATTGGGTTTAGTTGGGTTGGATAATGGGTTACCCGTTGGATAATTTTGGATGGGTTGAGTTAGGTTGGGTAATGGGTAGGGGTGTGCATGATCCGGTCTGGACCGGTAAAATGGATCGGATCGGACCGGAAATGTAAGGATTGAAATTGTATAGATGAAATTCCGGTCCGGTCCTCGGTCCATGTTTTTGTTAGATTTCGGATTCCGGTCCGGTCCGGTCCAAAATTAGATTTTTTCCAGTCCGGACCGGATGGACCGGTATTTTACATATATATATATATATATTCAAAATGATAATGAATTAGTTTAAAATACTAGTTTAGATTTATTCATGATAACTAGTATTCTTTTATTATTTTGAGGTGAATTTTTTTAATAACTTCTATTTTACTATGTTTTAAAGGGGAAAAAAATATTGATTTGGCATTTTTATAGCAAAATGTAAAGTAAAAAAAATAAAGAATACTAAAATCCGGTCCAACCGGTCCGGACCGGTCTAAGACCGGAATTATTCCGGTCCGGTCCCAGTCCAAAATACCCACTAACCGGTCCGGTCTTCGGTCCAAGATTTTTGGTGATTCCGGTTCCGGTCCTAACCGGTTCTGGTCCGGTCCGGTCCGGTCTTGGACCGATGAACACCCCTAGTAATGGGTGACCCGTGGATAATTTCATATCACAAGATAACTAAATTTTCACAAGTTTGATTACGAATTATTTAATTTTTTCCTAATATATAATCATTTATTATACTATGTAATATAATATTATGTACATTATATTATATTTAATAAAAAAATATAATATGTTGGCTTTGTAAACTCGACGAAATTAACGAACAATATTAGCTGGGATCGAGCTCGAGCTCAAATACTGTACGAGCTCGAATACTGTACGAACTTGAATACTATACGAGATTGAGCTCGAATACTGTACGAACTCGAATACTGTACGAGATTGAACTCGAATAATTTACGAACTCAAATACTGTACGAGATTGAACTTGAATATTGCATGAACTCGAATACTGTACGAACTCGAATACTGTACGAGATTGAGTTCGAATACTGTACGAGATTGAGTTCGAATACTGTACGAGATTGAGAATAATGTACGAGATTGAACTCGAATATTGTACGAACTCGAATACTGTACGAGATTGAGTGCAAATACTGTACGAGATTGAGTGCGAATACTGTACGAGATTGAGTGCGAATATTGTACGAGCTCGAATACTGTACGAACTCGAATACTGTACGAGATTGAGCTCGAATACTGTACGAACTCAAATGCTGTACAAGATTGAACTCGAATATTGTACGAACTCGAATACTGTACGAGATTGAGCTCGAATACTGTACGGGATTGAGTTCGAATACTGTACGAGATTGAGAATAATGTACGAGATTGAGAATACTGTACAAGATTGAACTGGAATATTGTACGAACTCTAATACTGTACGAGATTGAGAGCGAATTTTGAACGAAATATTGTACGAGATTGAATTCAAATACTGTACAAGCTCGAATACTGTACGAAATAGAATAGTATACGAGATTGAACTCGAATAATTTGTGAATTATAATTTGTGAATTATAGTGAATATTTATGACACATGCATTTAATTGGGTAATTTTATATATTTATTGGGTATTTGTTAGGTTTCCATTTAGTTAATATGTGACTCATTGAGATCAAAATTTTCCATTAACATAATTATTCTCATCCCGTCAAATCCCAAAAACTAATGAACATTTGATACTTGATCCCATTAGATAATGACAACTTGTAACCCAAATCAGAAGAAAATATTGAATGATAACTTATTGAGTTAGTTACATAATGACTTATTGGATAATATATTTTAACCCATTGGGTCATATGAGTTATTTCATGAGTTACCCAATGGGTAATCCATGTAACGACCCAACTCGTTTATGATCCAACCCATTATGACTCATTAATAAATATGTTAATTGGATAAAAACCCATTGAATAATAGATTAATTGAATTTAAATAATGGGCAATTAACCCATTTGAAAGGCCTAAGGGGGGAGTATGACATAAGTAATTGGGGTTTGAAACTGTTAAGGTCTAAATCATTGACTATTTTATCTATTTTGCATTGTTTTGTTTTGGTAGAAAATTTTTTGAGTTTAAAGTAATCTTCCAATTACTCAGCAACAGGGGATGTAGCTCAAATGGTAGAGCGCTCGCTTTGCATGCGAGAGGCACGGGGTTCGATCCCCCGCATCTCCATCTCTCCCCATTTTTGCTCACATTTAAATTCCCATCGTTTTAAAACGTTCACGCTTTCAGCAGTGGAGCCAATCAACGGCCCAAAATGACGCCACCGCCCAATCATATCTCCATCACTATCTCCTCCGCCACCGCACTCCCGCCATCTTCATTCCCTCCAAAACCACCTCCGCCGCTGCCTGACCACCCTTCCCGCCAAATATCTCGCCGGAGCAGCGCCGCCGCTTTGGCCTCATTTATCGCCGCTCCGCTTATCCTCACCCTCCACAGTCCACCGCCTGCACCCGCATTCTCCCTCGGCATTTGTACTTCCTCATCGCAATCCTCTCCGTTTTTGAAATTCCTGCATTTAATTTTTCATCATTTACGTTCGTAACTTTGCATCTAATTTTGTTTGTTTGCTTTCAAAATATCAGCAGGACCAAAGGACTGGTTGAAAGAACAGAAGAAGAAGTCGTCGAAATTCCTCTTAGCT
This sequence comes from Rubia yunnanensis, assembly GCA_037428765.1. Taxonomy (NCBI): domain Eukaryota; kingdom Viridiplantae; phylum Streptophyta; class Magnoliopsida; order Gentianales; family Rubiaceae; genus Rubia; species Rubia yunnanensis. The sequence continues at coordinate 103,439,992 of CM075067.1, forward strand.
CCGATTGATGCTTCGCGTTACAGCCTCCACTCGGCATATCTTCTGCTCAGTAATCCTCTTGCAGTAAATCTGTCTAACTGTTAGAAAATATATTTATCGAATTATCGGAATCATAGATTTATTGCTCTACTGTTTGTTTTGGGGCAATTAGCCAAAGGCGAAACAGAATTCCAAGAGAATGACATCGAAGAGGTAAAGAAATTAGTAAACTCTGCTGCTAGGGATTGTGTCGTGCAAGAGAGGAGCGCATTTGTGGCACTCCAAGCTAAGACCGGGGTGGAGGTATTAGTTATTACCGAATGGCATTTGCGTTGTTGATTACTTGAAATGAGAGTGGTGATTGTAGTGTGTATTTTGTGTAGCCTTTTTGATGCTCAGATGAAGTTCTGTTTTAACTCAGGTCTGTACCTTTCGGTTACTTGTTAAAAATGCAGCTTCTCTGCTTGATGACACAGATCCTGTAAAGCTAGAAGCTGAAGCTAAGCTTGATCAGCTTCTGAGGTACATATGATTTTTTCCCCTTCTGGTTTGATGAGTTATGTGATGTTTGTTACGCTGCATCAATTGGCGTTTTGAAATAGCAGAGATGATTTCCGGTAAGAGTTTGTCTCTGTAACCTAGGTTTTTGCTTTGAGTTACCTGTTAAGTCATGATCACATAAAGCGATTATTCTGAATGAGATGCGCCATTTGCATTTCACTTTTGCTAGTAATTTGATCTTTGTCGTTACATCAATGTGAAGGACTTGTTGCTAGAATTTTTCGAACTACATTTATCGAATTACTTATGATTTTCTTCATAACTGCAGATCACTTACTTCTCTGAGTGACATCACCAGCCAAATCAGTATTCAAGTTGCCCCTGATAGGTATTAGCATAGATATCTAGTTTTGAGCATCATATACAGACCAATAGGATCTGAAAACTGCCTTTCTCATGGCTAATATTTTTGAACATTCTGAGCAATATTTTAACTCATGTTTTCTATTGTATTTCCAGGCAAAAGGTTTCAGATGCTCTCAACATTGCATTATATTATCTCAATGATTTTGAGCAGGGAATTAAGAGCTGCCTTTTGATTGGATGATCAGCTTTGAGGTAGGGAGAAATCAGCATGAAGGTAACTAAATCAGAGCCCGAAGAGCTAAAAGGAAAACTGAGGAAGTCCAAAGTATGCCGTTCTTGTAAACTGAGACAATTTCTCTCCAGTTCGATGCCTCGCATTCTTTATGTGCTGATCAGTTATTGTGCAACACTTGGTCATCGGGTGTTTCATATATTCTGAAATTGAATCTGTAAAAGATACTAATATAATTTAAATGTCATTGCATGAACATGGTGTTATCTTGGGTCCTATTAGCCATGCATGATATAGTATAATGGGAACCCATTTTCATGTGACCTTGTCTAGTCTATTAGACTGTTTTTCGGTATACAAGATGTTAAGTAGTGAAGTGCAAACTGCTTCAAAGTTGATTAGTTTATTGTATCTTTTCATTTTGTAATATTTTTCCATCAATTAAAAAGAGATGAAATACGGACAATAAATGAGTTTCCATATATTATGCCTTTATGTAATCAATGGAATTGTGCTATAAACTCCAAGATTGATCACAAACACAAGAATATTTGATGCCTACAGCTGCTGCTATGCCCCGGAGTTATGCTAGTATACTTTGTTTACATTATTGGATCTCATTAAATGGTCTGACTGAATGAGCCAGAGGCTTGGACAAGATACAAGCGACAGCATGGAGTTCCATCATCTGGATTAGTTTGAAGAGTTCTGGGCAAGCTGCGCAACGTGTTAAACAGATTTGATGAATCATGCAGCAGCCCGAAATGTGCCTCTGGATCCCCAATTTGGGAGAGGGTAACTTCAGAGAAACCAAGGGTTGGCAGAAACTGTTCAGGCCAATCGCAGTAGAATCGGTATACGGAGCTGCACAATGCAGTTGACTGCTTGTTCATAAAGTCCGCCAGCAGGACCGTATCTGCAAGATGGCTACATTCAGCAATTATCTTCAACACTTCTGTGGCATCGGAGTACGTTAGATAGTATAGAATGCCTTCTAATACCCACACTGTGCTCTTTTTTGGCTCAAATCCAACTTTCTGAAGCTCTTGTAGCCAGTCATTTTCTCTTATATCAGCTGCCACTCTGCTCAGCGACTTAGCTGTCATCAATGGTTGCTGATCTTTAGTTGCTGAACCTTCTGCTGCTTGTAAGATAGTGGTCTTCGTTTGCATGACTTCAGGGAAATCGACTTCAAAAACTCTGCTATCTTTCAGGTAACTCAAGCGATAGGCCCTCGTATCCATCCCTGCAGGCAAGCAAATTTCTTGAATGAGTACAAAGATGGAGAATTACAGGTAGATTACATTGAGATGCTTTGGTATTACTGGTACACTACTCTTTCTTTCTTATTTAGACATTCTAAATCGACCAGTGAGTGAAGAAATAAATGACTTTCCTGCTTTACTCTCTATGCACTGATTCTGATTTAGAATACACAAGTTGAGCTTATGGCTTTTTTTCTTTCAGAAGATTGAACTGTGTGGATTATATATAGGATGATCACCTGCACCAAGAAGAACAACCTGGGCTGCTCCATCATCAAAAGAATTGAGAGCTGCTTCAAGCTTCGAATCAAACCACAGCGTTCGAACCGCCAGCAGAACTCCAGCAATCTCCCTGGCATTCCTATGGCAGTCCTTCTGGATCTTCTCATGCGTTGTCCTCAAACTCGTCTCCCCCGCCAGGATCTCCGCCAGCGGATCATGCACCGCGTGCTTCCACAGCGCCCTTGCGGCCGCAGTCTGGCACGCGGATCTCCGGGTAGAGTCCCAGTCGCTCTGAATACTCCTGTGCATTTGTTGAATGGTTTCATTGTACAATAACAGGTCAGGTAGTTGGAGCTCCGGCCATGTGTGGAGCTGATGATTGGACACAGACATAGTCCTTGTTCGCAATGCAGAGGTTTGGACCATAGGAGAGGGAGTATATAAGGCACAGGGGGAGTTTAAGGGGATAAGGTAAGAGAGCCACACAGAACCAACGTCTGAGAAAATAGGTGAATCGTAGCCAGGTTCTACACCTAAAATGTAAAGGAAGGTGTAGAAAGAGACCACGACAACCCACACAGTCATTCATTTTCGTAATGTCCTTTCCCGACCTGTCGCTTGGGGATTTAGTGAATTGCGGAATAGCCGTGAGAAATAGCTTGTTTCCAAAGGGCTTTGGGATCCAACGTTTTGTTTCTAGTCATGAATGGTGAGACTTGCACATCACGAGTTTATTTTAAAAAAAATATTTTTTGTGACTGTTTCAAATAGTTTTCTGTTTCATCCTTTTCTTTGACATTTTGAGGACAATAACCCCTGCTGAGTGGTAAGAAGTTTTGCAAAGCAAGTTTCCCTGGAAAGTTGTCACATGGCATGTTGTTTAGAGATATTGTTAGATTTAATGAGACAATGTATTTTTTTATTTATTAATTTTTTATTCATCATCATTATACGTAATTTAGTGATTCTGATGGAGGGAGAGAGTACGAATAGGGAGGGAACATGTTAAGTTGACTATAACATAGGAAACTATGGGAGATGGATAAATACTCCGTATGTGAAAAAGAAATGTACTTTGATCCTGCATAAGATTTTATAATTTTTTATATGGATATTTAAGTTTGTAGATGTGGTAGAAAAAGTGTAGGATTAGAATGATTTTGTAAATTTTAGTTCAAATAAGAACAAAAATTTTTAATGGAACAAACGAAAATGAAAAGTAGGAATAGGAGTGGAAGAGTTCATGGCTCTGTTTGGCAGAGCTGTGTTGATAAGCAAATCTAACTTATTTTGAAAGTCTACTCCTCCAAAAATAACTTTTGGTTTCAAAATAAGTTATTTTTTAATACTTTACAAAATATTAAAAAGTGCTTTGCTTATAAGCACAACCACTTGTAACTTATAAGTTGTGCCAAATAGAACCCATATAATGTGGATTGAGCGGAACATGTACCACATTTTTTGGGCAGATGCTTTGTTTTTCTGGATAATCGGCAATTCATGTACATTCATTATGCTTCTGTGCACTTTTTATCGGATTATTCTAGCCCTTAAAAATAATGAATGGCCCCAAACAATTTAATCGGTTGGTCTCAAAAGTCTCATCTAAAATCATGGTCTCAAGCTTTGAATTGAAGAATGCCCCATTGGCCCATAAGCTGATCTCTTGGACCCATTTTGATGTTGTATTGTATTAGTCATGAGATTTTCATTTAAAAAAAATAAAATAAAAGTTATGAAAGTTTATCACTTATCAAAATCAGAGTATTTTCTGAGTGTTTTGTGGCAGATTTATTATATATAAATAAAAATATTAACGACAAAATATGTTATTAAAGGTTGCGAGAGATTAAACATGTCATTCTGTGGGAGATTCACATTTCTTAATCTTTACCTTTTCAACACACATACCGTTGATTGATGGCAATTAAAACAAGGGCATTGCTATATCACGTCATGTATTTTACTAGTTACGCCCTAATACGTATGTATATGTATAATACTAATATTAAGATTTTAAAATAAAACAAAAATCAACAACAAAAATTTAAATCAAAATCAAAATAAAAATCAAAAATCAAAAACAAAACAAAAACCGCAGCCGCTCTGTGCGCCACCACCGCGCCGCCGTGCGCCGCCGAGGGCCACCGCGCGCCGCCGTGTCCCGCGATGCCACCGCGCGCCACGCCGCCGTGCGCCACCGATCTCCGCCGCTACGTGCTCCAGCGCCGCCACCACCACCACCTATTTCTCTTCTTCTTCGTCTTCTCCGGCGGTCCTAGCCCCGCTGCCGTCCTACCTTCTCCTTCGCCTCGTCCCCGCCGTTCCTCCTCCTTCGTCCTCCGTCTCTCCTCCTTCGTCGCCGTCGATCGAAGCTAGCCCCGTCGATCGAAACCCTAGCCCCTCCGTCTCTTCTCCTTCGTCGCCGTCGAGCTCCGCCATCCTAAACCTGTCGAGCGAAGCTAGCCCGCCATCCTCCATCGTCCTCGAGGGAAACCTAGCACCGCCGGCGGAGAAAGGGAGAAGTGGCGGAGAACGGAAGCCCCGGTTCGCGCCGAGGGCGAGGAGAACGGAAGGCGCGCTCGCGCCCGGACCGTGGCGAACGGAACCGGCGCCCGTCGCGCCCAGGCCGTGGCGACCGGGAGAGCCTCCGGCTCGCGCCCGGACCGTGGCGAACGGAACCGGCGCTCGTCGCGCGAAGGCCGTGGCGAATGGAACCGGCGCCCGTCGCGCGAAGGCCGTGGCGAACGGATCCGGCGCCCGTCGCGCCCAGGCCGTGGCGACCGGGAGAGCCTTCGGCTCGCGCCCGGACCGTGGCGAACGGAACCGGCGCCAGTCGCGCGAAGGCCCTGGCGAACGGGAGAGCCTCCGGCTCACGCCCAGGCCATGGCAAACGGGACACCTCCGGCTCGGCGGCGGTTTGACTCGGCCGCGCGCTCGGCGGCGACGCCCGGAGCAGCGGCGGCGGCGCGGTGGCACCGGAGCAAGGCGGAGCCGGAGCAGCAATTAAATTACTAATAAATTAAATTAATATTAATTAAATTTAAATTTAATTAATTAAATTAAAAATACATATTGTATATAAAACAATATAAATACATGGTGTAACTAGTAAAATACAGGGCGTGATATAGCAATCCACTAAAACAAAGTGGGAAAAAGAACTCCAACCTTCTCATTTTTCTTCTCAGACATCCTACTAAAATTAGTAGGAGTCCGTCTCTTGAAAGACGGTCTTTCCATAAGTTATGGAAAGACCAAGGTTTAAAGTGTAAATTAGAAGAAATTAAGATAAAATTTTTGGGTTGCATGAACCGGGTTATAAATTTTATAACTACTACATGTTTCATACTAAAACTTTAATATTGCAATTAAGACCTTTTACCTTTTATTATTCTAATCCAACCCCGTCTTTCCATAAACCTATGGAAAGACCGTCTTTCCCAAGACTTTGTCAATTAGTAATCCCTGAAAATTCCCCACAAATATTAAAGGATTGGAAAAGTTTGGTACGGAACAAACTCTCCACTGACAAAAGCTTGACTGGGTGTGGTAAAGTTTAGTGCCGAGGACAACCTTGGACTGTATTTCACTGTAGTTTCAGACAGGAGCGCTGATCGGATCGAGGCTCCAGAGCATAAAAATTGGTTCTTGATTGGAATATTCCCCCAATTCTCTCCAAGAAAAAGTGAGAAGGATGTTTATTGGCTATTGGGTTTTTGTGGGAGCTGACGCGAGTTCTTGGGCAGCTTAAAAGGGGCGCGCGCGTGCGATTCTGTGCGGAAGAAATGGGGCACAGCGATGTGGAGTGCTGCGAGGGCACTTTCTTCTTGTATGTTGCTGTGATCGTAGGACTTGTGTCCTTTGCTGGGCTCATGGCTGGCCTTACTCTCGGCCTCATGTCTCTGGGGCTTGTGGACCTTGAGGTTCTCAGCAAATCGGGGCGCCCTCAGGATCGTGTTCATGCTGGTTTGTGTTTATGCTTTGTTTTGATGTCCCTTTTGTGTGCTGTGTTGGGGTTCCTGTGGATTTGGATGGGTTTTGTTGAAGTTTGGAACTTTCTGGTCATGAATTCATGTTCCTGTTGTCGGGCAGTTTGAGGTTTAGAAACTGATCGTATGTTGGCTTAGATGGAAGAACAGCTTTGCTCCTGTCGGAATTTCGTGTACTTAGAGAGGGAGGATATGCTATAATGCACATGTTTGCTGAGAGAATGCACATGCTCTGCTTTAATTGAGTCGTGAGCTTGTATCTTAAATCCAGATGGTGTTAGAGTAGATGTGACTCGAGTTCTTATGTGTATAGATAGAATTTAGTTCGCTGCCAAAGTGAGACTTCTTTACTTATGAGGGACTTGAGTTAATTGTTCTGCTTTAATAGAAGTCTGCTTATTTGCTGCTATTCGGGATTTTGGTGCTTCATTTCAGGTTGATGATCATGCCTTTATTTTTGCAGCTAAAATAATTCCGGTGGTTAAAAACCAGCACCGTTTGCTTTGTACTCTGTTGATTGGAAACTCTCTGGCAATGGAGGTTTGCAACTATTCTTTATTCGATGGGATTCTTTGTTGTCAAATTAAGATTACCGATCATATTGTTTTTGTTTCTACTGCAGTCTCTGCCTATATTTTTGGACAAGCTTGTACCTCCATGGGCGGCCATTCTTCTATCTGTGACACTTATCCTCATGTTTGGAGAGGTGGTTCTCTTCAATAGAATTAGAGATAATTTTAGTAAGCAAACGAGTGCAATTTGTTGGCGTAAGTTGATTTGTTCTATTATTGATTATTGCAGATACTTCCACAAGCTATCTGCACTCGTTATGGATTGACTGTTGGTGCAACAGTTGCACCCCTTGTCCAGCTTCTTCTTTGGTTATTCTTTCCCGTTGCCTATCCGATCAGTAAGGTATTAGTATTATGAAGAATAGGAATACGAGAGAAATTCTACATTTTCTTAGTCGGTATTTGATGTAAACGGATAACGGACCTTTGGTTCTAGGTACTGGACTGGATGCTTGGAAAAGGCCATGCTGCCCTTTTACGGAGAGCAGAACTGAAAACGTTCGTTGATTTTCATGGAAATGAGGTACTCCCTATATTTGCGTTCTTGTTTATCTACTGTTATCAAGAAACACTGTAATCTCAGAGTATAGTGCTTCTTAAAAAAAGAGTTTTGCTAGGTTCTCTCCTTCATTTTGAATGTTTTTTTTGATCTTGTAGGCGGGGAAGGGTGGGGATTTGACACATGATGAGACGACTATAATAGCTGGGGCACTGGAGATGACCGAAAAGACTGCAAGAGATGCCATGACCCCCATATCAAAGGCATTTTCTCTTGACCTTGATGGCACGCTTAATTTGTAGGTTATTTGTTGAGACTGCCTTTAATTTTTCTGTTTCGCTCATGAGGTATATCATCATGATGAACCATTTCTCTCTCTTCGGCAGGGACACTCTGAATGCTATAATGACTATGGGTCACAGTAGAGTTCCCGTGTACTATAAAGATCCCACAAACATTATTGGTCTTATATTGGTAACTTTACTCTCTAGATGCGATATTCTTCTTTGCTGTTGCTCCTGAGCTGATTAACGGGGCGCTGCCTTAAAAGCTGAGGGCAACATTATATGATTTGTTCATTTTATAATATGCAGGTTAAGAATCTTTTAGCAGTTGATCCAGAAGATTCGGTTCCTCTGAGGAAAATGATACTTAGAAAAATCCCTCGGTAAGGATTAAGTAGATTTCTTGTGGCGAATCCCTAATTGTTATGGTATAGAAATCTTTGCGGCTATCTCATGCCATTTCTTTGACAGTCCAAACTCTAATAATGTGGCTTTCTGCTTCCTGTTATGGGTTTTTCTCTTCGTATATTGAGCATTTCTTGGTCATACCAACTGGTTAGCAAAAGTTTCTTGATGAAATTGCTTTGTGGGATTGCCTCAGGGTTTTGGAAAACATCCCGCTTTATGATATTCTAAATGAATTTCAGAAGGGTCACAGCCACATTGCTGTTGTATATAGAGATCTGAACAAGACAAAAGGAATTGGAAAGAAAACAGAAGGTAAGATCTGCTTTTGATAATCTTTTCGCTTAACCTATGTGATGGTTCTGGTGTTGAATTCTTTCCATTTGGTACAGAGAACACGGGGGTTAAATCCAAGTCACATGGTGGCAACGGCTACATGAGCCACAAAGATAGCGAATACTCGACAAAGAGAAGCCCTCCACCTACTCCTGCTTTCAAGAAACGACACAGAGGCTGTTCGTTTTGCATCTTGGACGTGGAGAACTCGCCAATCCCCGAGTTCCCTCCCAATGAAGTCGTGTTGGGTGTCATCACTATGGAAGATGTCATTGAGGAGCTTCTTCAGGTAATGTTTCCGAAGCAACAAGAAAACTTGTCGTAAACAAACCGGCTGAAAGGTTCCTCACATGTTTCTGTTTCAGGAGGAAATACTGGACGAAACTGATGAGTATGTGAACATCCACAACAGGTAATGATTTGTTCGAGCCATCTGAAAAAGGTTGACGAGGTTCAACGTTTGATTTTAACTGAAACTTTGTTTGTGGTGCAGGATTCGGATAAACATGAATGCGTCTCAAGAAAAGCTCCCGGAGCCAGATTCCACGGTGGTGTCTGAAGTTTCCGATTCAAGAACTACACAATAACATCTGCAATTCCAGTTCTACTTGTATCATATAGTTACTAGTAGAAGTTACTACCGCGCGGAGATTGCTTCTTCTTGAGTTCTAATTAGATTTTTGCAGACAACAATTGTGCATTATGAATTTGTTCTAATTCTATGAAATCAGATTCATTACAAGGCACCATCTTGCTCCCTGACCCCTCTTTACAAGTTTGCCACTCTTTTCGCTTTCTCCGATCTCCGCTCGTTTGCCTAAGAGTGACACTCTTTCTTTTTTAAAGTCTAATTTTTAATTATTAACACTTACTTAATTGTTAAGAATTGAAGAAGTTCTTATCATGCTTCTCTCTTTACATCACAATGTAGCAAAAACAATGGTATAATCAACCATTAAATTAAATTATATCTTTTGTATAATCAACCAGTTACACGTAAACAAAATTAAATCAAAATCATCATTTATCATACTCTCTATGTCACCGTCAAACTCGTGCTTCAAATTCTTAGTTATATGCTACTTTAGTTTCATACTCCCTCCGTGCCAAGATTATTGATCTATTTACTTTTTTAAGGTTAAACTTTGTAAACTTTGACCTTAAATATAAATTAATATATGTATAATAAAAATATCATATTATTAGATTCATCTTGACATCTATTTTCTAAATATCAATTTTATATGCGAAAATAATATGCGTAATTAGAAATATTAACGGTCATATATATGATTGAAAATCGTGAAAAAGTAAATATGTCAATAATTATGGGACAAAGGGAGTATATTATAAAAGTGGCAACGCTTTATTTATGTGCTATTTGATCTAAAGTGTCTAAAAATTAACTCTAAATTCAGGAGTGGTTTGGCATCTAAATACTAGCAATTACTGAAAAAGTAGGCTCTAAAATAGCATTTACTGAAAAATTGAGAGGTACGAAAACACAAAACCCTTACATTTTTACCAAATCACCCATGGTAATACTTTTAAGAAGTAGTAAATTCTCTAAATTCAAACATGTGCAGATTTTTGGCGAAAAGAGAGTAAAGAAAACCTAAAACTAGCAAGTGAAGTCACTACCGAAACAATCTCCAGGTTCCAGAACATTGGCCAGTAAGTTGTACACCCACGGGTGTACCCCAATGGTTGGGACATGGGTGGGTAAGCCAATAATCCCAGGTTCGATCCTCGGCAGCGGCAGTGTGGGGAGTTCTTGCTTTGCAAGGCTCCCTTGTGCGCACCGAGGCAATGCCAAGCCCATGGGTCCTGGTGCTGGGCTACCGTGATTTACCTCTCATACGATAGTGTGGGTGTGGGCTGGTATGGGCCGATGAGGGCGAGCGGATTGATCGCCTTTTGCCAGTAAGTTGTACTCTTCACTTCAGTTGCTACTAATTAGCTCAGCTTCTTCATTAAATTCAATAATTGGGTTTCTTAATTTCTGCAAATCTAACATTTACACCACCCTTTGCTTCTGCTGTACACTTATTTGCAGTTAGAACTTCACTGTCGAATCGAATGAAGTTTTCTGCTAAATCTCTCCGTTTTAGGATCTATCCGGAGTTGCTTTTATGATTCTTGATGGCAGTTGCTCGGTTTGGCCGATTGGCAAAACGGTCACTTAAATCCTACAGGTCATGTGGTTTCCGTGTGAAGCTAACTGCAGTTGTGATCTTAGGTTTGTGTTTTGTCTTCATATGGTTCTTGTTTTCGCCCAATGCTTTCTCCGTCACTTACAGAAGGGAGACTTTTGATGACATTTCCGAGCCCGTATCTGGGTTGGAGCTGAAGAGAAAGGAAATTAAGAGAAATGGTGGCGAGGAAGATGGTGTAAAGGTCAAAAAGATTCAATCTTTGGGTGGAAAAGAGTCCAAAGACAAGAAAAGGATTCATGGGTCTTTTTCTCCTCCTTTGAAAACTAAGAATGGAAACAGAGATCAGAAAAAGGTACCCACTGGGGAGAAGATTGAGAGAGAGAAAGCTGAGGAGGAAAATGAGAGATCCGAGGATGAAGAAGTGAAACAAGAGGTGGAAACTGATGAAGAAGGTAATGGTGATTTGGGTGATGCTTTGGATTTGGAAATGGATGATGTGGAGAAGGTGGATGAGGAGGAAACTGCTGGTAATTTGAGCATGAAGAAGAGGTATTTGGGGCCATTGTTTGATCCCAAAGCACATTATGCTTGGAAATTGTGTTCTACAAGAAGCAAGCATAACTACATTCCTTGTATTGACCTTGAGAGTAGCTTACTTAGTAAGCTGAGGAGTTATCGGCATCACGAGAGAAGTTGCCCGAAAACATCTGTAATGTGTCTTGTTCCCCTTCCTCATGATGGCTATGAAACCCCAGTAAGCTGGCCAGACAGCAAAGTGAAGGTCTGTTAGTTCCTAAGCTCTTCAGATTATGATTCATTTTTTAACTTCTTGATTGGTATTCTTATGTCCGTGTGTGTTTTTTGAAGATAATGTATAAGAATGTAGCGCATCCGAAGTTGGCTGCATTCATCAAGTCACAGGATTGGGTGATGGAAGCTGGAGAACATCTCATTTTCCCTCAGAACCAGACTGTTTTGAAAGGGGGCATTCAGCATTATTTGGAATTTCTCGAGGAGGTGAGTCCCAAATCTGTCTCTGGAATAGTAAAGTTTCTTGTTTTCGGTTGCATTTATGGTTGTTATAGATAGTATATGAAGTTCTTGATGTAGAGTTAATATGGTCAAATTGTGTAGATGGTGCCGGATATTGAATGGGGCAAGCATATACGTGTAGTTCTGGATATCGGTTGCACTGATTCAAGCTTTGTGGCAGCTTTAATGGAAAAAAATGTCTTGACCCTCACGCTAGGTATAAAGGATGACCTGGTGGACCTAGCACAGCTTGCACTGGAGCGTGGTTTCCCGACAGTAGTTAGTCCATTAGCAATGCGTCGGCTTCCCTTCCCTAGTGGCGTGTTCGATGTAATTCACTGTGGTGAATGCAGTGTATCCTGGCATTCTAACGGTGTGTGGGTTTTTATAGTTATTTTTTACCTCTTTTTTTGATCATAACATATCCATTGGTTTCATGTTACATGATCTGTTTTCAGATGGTAAACTTCTTCTCGAGATGAATAGGATTTTGAGGCCTGGAGGATACTTCATCTTGTCAAGCAAGCATAACAGCCGTGAAAGAGAAGAAGGTTCTTGCCATTATCCAAAGCTTTAATTGTTCGTGTCATCTTACAAGTTGGAATCCTGCCATTTTCTGTGTTACCTTGTTCCATCATGTACTTAATAATTTTGCTTTATTGGGTTCAAAGATTCATGTACCTTGTTTGGTTTGCCTGTTTTTTACCTTGTTTTATGGTAGTGGGCAAGCAAGCCTTGTTTGGACTAATTGTCAAAAATTGTTTTCTTGACGATGTTAATTTTATGCTGAAAAGATCTGCCTGTTTTTACCATACAAGTTAGACATTTATGGCAGATCTTGAGGTTTTAGATTTGAAGTAACTTCTTATTAGCTTCATTGCATCGCCTTTTTGCAGCTATCTCCAAGCATACCGCATCGATCTGTTGGAATATCCTGGCTGACAAAAATGATGAAGTGAGTGAAGTCGATGTCAAGATTTACCAAAAGCCAGAGGCAAATCGAATATATCAACTGAGGCGGAAAAAACTTCCACCTATGTGCAAAGAGAATGAGAATCCAGATGCTGCCTGGTTAGAAACGATCTTGATAAAGGAATAATATGTTCGAATGTGGATAGATTGTGTACATTAATTTACTTTCTCATGCTATAGGTACACATCGATAAAGACTTGCTTGCATAAAATTCCTTCTTCAATAGAAGAACGGGGAACTGAATGGCCAGAAGAATGGCCAAAGAGGCTCGAAATTTTTCCAGACTGGACTAACAACAGGGAGAAACTAACTGCCGAAAGCGAGCACTGGAAAAAGATTGTCAACAACTCATATCTCGAAGGATTGGGAGTCGACTGGTCGCGAGTGCGCAATGTGATGGACATGAAAGCCATCAATGGAGGGTATGTTTTCTATTCAAACAACTCAATATCAGAAAAAAATAAAATTAAACTCTGATCGTGGCAATTTATAACGGCAGATTTGCAGCTGCCCTATCGCAGAAGAATGTATGGGTGATGAATGTTGTCGCCGTGCATTTACCAGACACGCTTCCCCTGATCTACGAACGTGGTCTCATAGGCGTCTACCATGATTGGTGTGAGCCTTTTGGAACCTATCCAAGATCATATGACCTCCTACATGCCGATCATCTATTCTCCCGGCTTAAAAACAGGTAGTTTACCAACTAGTTTTGATTGGTCCTCTTATGCTATTGCTTCCTCTCTTTCCATGGTTCGATGAGGCCACACTCGTTGCAGGTGTAAGCAGGCGGTAGCCATAGTTGTCGAGATGGATCGCATCCTGAGGCCTGGCGGATGGGCAATCATCCGAGACAAAGAGGAGGTTCTTGATCCAATTGACACCATTTTGAGGGGTTTGAACTGGGAAATTGTTCTGACATTTGCCAAGGACAAGGAGGGGATTCTCTGTGCCCAGAAGACTAAATGGCGACCCTAACTAAACACAGTTGCATGAAACTGAACTAAGCGCGGCGAAAGCTTTATATGAACAAAGATGAATGTATAGGAGTGTTTCTATTGTCAATAGTTCAGTACATGAAGAAAGAACAAGTCATTGCAATGCATTAAAAACAGCTACTCTATAGTGTATACTGTTGTTGCATACTACGAGTCCTGAAATTCGCTGAAAAGCTCTGATGAAGGTAAGTAACTGCAGTTCTCTCTCATTGCATGCGAATGTACAGATTTGAACAGAAGAGGCAGAGCCTGCGTGATGTAGAGAATATGGCCTTCCATTATCTCACAGAGTCACACCGGCGCGAATTCACCTATCTCCAAGCTGTAAGAAACAATCCTCCTCGGTGGCACAAACAGGATCAGTTCCTGATCCTGATTGAAAGCGCAAGGCCGAACCCCGGACCAGAAAACCGACCAATCCAGTTTCTGATGTATGCATTCTTGCTTGCTCACGGCCCGCCTCAGCTTCCATTCATACACATCGTCATCCCCAACGAACGAATGTGAATATACGCAGTGAATCACCATGATAATGACAGAAGTAAATCTGCCCATCTGATTCATACAGCAACGGACCAAAAAGCGCAGCTCCAATTCCGTTGCCATTTGTTTCTTGTGGGAAAGAAAAAAGCCTGAGCGTTTCATTCTCAATATCATATTGAAACATGCAAATACTCCATATCCAGTAAACTCTCCCATCAAAATACAAACTGGGAAGAAAAAACAGTTCTTGATTAAAACCCTCTTCGATTGCCAGCCAATGTTGTGGATTCTCGCTCCAAATTCCCTCCATTCCCATCTTTCAGAAGAAAAGATTTTACAGTTCATCAAGCCCTTCTCAAAGTCAACTTCTTTACAGAAAAAACAAACCACCTGAAAGCCCGACCCGAACCCGTCAAAAGCAAGTCCCACTTGGAGGCGCATCCTTTCATGCACTCCAGGGAGTTTAAAGCACCGATCATGAAACGGTCCCTGGATATAGTGCGGGTAATTGCCGCCGTGGACGCCGCCGCGGTAGAGGAGGAGGCCGTTGCGGGAGCCGCTCTAAAAGAGCGGGACATTGTGCGAATTCCGGCGCCTTTTTGTGGGGCGGGAGAAAGATGGACTCTTCGTAGAGGCGGTTTTGTTCCTTAACAAGCTCGCGGCAGAGGACGACGGCGAGGCTGCCGTCGGTGGTGGGAGGGTTGCGGCGGCGGAAGTCGGTGATGAAGTCGCGCCACGTTGTTGACACGCGCTTTAGTTTGAGGAGCAGTTTCAGAGGAATGCGGGAGAAAATGGTGCATATCCGTGGTGCGTGATAGGGCTCCAGTCCTACCTGAGATTCCGGTACCATGGTAGTAGTGAGCAATAGCGCTTCCCGGCGTCAAAGGTTATGGGCTGCGTGGCGATAGCTCTATTTTTCCAGCCTCTGGGAGCCGGAGAAGAAGGTCTCGAACGACCTTTTTTTTCTTTCCATATTTTATTTAAACGATGTCGTTTTAGTTCAACTCGAACGGCATCGTTTTAATGGTACAGGACGAAAAATAAAATAAAATTCAATTCAATTTAAATCCTTTGGATTGGGTCATTTCCACAATTAGAAAAACAAACATTTCTCTTTAAAAAAATGCAAAAGTGTGCCTCCACTGGCCACTGCTTGCTCCAGCTCCGGGCACCGTCGCCACTGTCCCGCCATCGTCCGGAGACTTCGGACGCTGTCCCACCACCGTCCTTCCTTCAGTCCTCTGTTTTCCTCTTCATCTAGACTCCATTAACTTTCCCAGTGTCTCTTTCACATTCTCGGGGTCAAGCTTCCTTACGGCCACCGTCCCCTTGTCTCGGATGGGCACCTGCTCGGTTTCAAAAAGGCTAACCTCCCATGGACCGAAGCTTCATACCTCGTATTCCTCGCTTCCCTCACTGCTGTGAGATTACAACTTTTAGTCACAACTTGATCCCCCCGGATGAAAGCTATCCCCCTGCTCGTTGGAAATTTCATCACTAAATGATATGGGGACCATACCGCTCGAGTTTGACACATTCACGACCTTCCAAGAATCACATTGTATTGAGAATAGGCATCCACCACTGCAAATGTGCAGCCTATCACTGCCCCTTTATCACCTTCGGATATCCAGACTAACAAGGTAACTTCCCCTATGGGGTATATTGGGTTTTAGTAAATCCTGAGAGGGATGTTGCTGATTTTTTCATATTATTCCTTCCAATATCTAACGTATCAAAACACGCAGCAAACATTATCTCAACCCCACATCCATCACAGATGAAGACCCTTTTCACCAAAGTCGTTCCAATTACTGCAGTTATCACCATTGGATATGCATGCGGGGTTTGGTTCGATACAACGTCCGTTTCTAAGAAGGTGGTTGTTTCATCCGGCCGGAACCTCTTATGACTCGGCTCTTCTGTGGGGTTTTTTCGAGAATCAGCCTTCACAACTGAGTTTGAAGACCTTTCCCCTATTACCCCACTTATCATGTTGATCACTCTATGGATCGGTGAATTTTCCCCGTTCCTATTATCCCGATTTCCAGCCGGCTGTTCCCGTGGACCTTCGTCTCTCCTCGCCTAATCTCTACCTCGAGGCTCTCGGGGTTCTTATCCTTGATTCTTTCTATCCCCGTTATTCCGGTGATATCTCCTGTATGGTGGATGATTCATCCGGGGTCGAGGGGGTCCTCCTTGATTTCCCCGCCTACGTCCGAGGCCCTGAAGTCGCCGCTATCTTTCATTTATTTCTATTTCCCTCTTCAAATGGATGTAATCATTTGTATCATGACCATAATCCTTGTGGAAATCGCAAAACAAGTTTGTGGCCCTTCTCCCCGCAACTGTTGCAGGCACATTTGACAGGGGTTATGGTTGTCTGAATACCCCTCGATAAATTCTTAGAATATGTGCCAAAAGCTTACTTGCAGGGGTATACCTCTTGAAGCTAGGCCTGGGTGCTTCCACCAGCTTCTTACCTCGATGATCATTGTTTCTTCCCGGTCTATCAACCATACTCTCTCTTTTCCTTCTACTAGCCTCTTCCACTTTTGAGTGCTGCTCGACTATCTCCTAGAGCTTCTGTAAATTTCGAGGAACATAGTTGCTTAATTTCTTGTATAACTCTATATCTCTCATCCCCAGCAAGTATCCTTGGATCACTTCATTTTCTGTGGTCTCCACCACTTCTAAGCTCTCATCCACATAGCGATGGTAAAAGTCTTCCGTTGTCTCCCCGTGATTTTGCGTCATCTGGTACAATTCCAATAGAGTTTTAATAAACTTCTTTTGGTCATACTGACTTACCAATGCCGCGTTAAAATCTCTATAGGAATGCAGGTACCCTTTTGGCAACTTGTTGTACCACTCTTAAGCCTTTCCTCGAAGGTAACTTCGCACTAACTTGCATGTTAGCTTTCATCGAAATCCCTCGAGTTCATGAGACTGAGGAATGTCTGAATGAACTCTCAAGGATCTGATTCTCCACTATACATCGGGAGCCCCTCTGGGGGTTTAGTGTCTGCTGGTCACCGCTCTGCGGTTATCAGTGATGAAAAGGGGAATCCTGCTGCCTGGTCAAGTGGCCCAATAAGCCCGTCTAACTCTCTCTTGAGGGCGTCTCCAGTGTCTGCTCTCTGTTCTCCAGGCATCAGTAATCCTCTATGGGCATCTCCATAAGCCATCTGATGTCGAGGAGGTGGGATTGTCTGCCCAGGATTCACCCAGGTTGTCATGATTCCTAAACGTGCATTATACGGCCCATTAGGATCGTACAACCCATAACCACCAAATAGGCGCGTCATCCCTGTGCTCCCATATCCCTGAGAACCATATCCCATCTCAGCCCTGGGGTGCACACCCATCGTGGTTATCGGGATCATGGGAGGTATGAAATATGCTAACCCCAAGGGATCAGGGAATGAAGGCCAAGGTCGTGCCTGGTACCCCTCTCGAGGATATCCAAGGTAAGGGAATGCCATCACGAGTTGAGTAGCATTGCTCGCTGGGATTTCTATGACAGTCGAAGGGACTATCGAAGCTGAGATAGGCGTGACCTGATATCTAGCATCTTCTAACATCTGTACCGCTTTGGCTAGTCAGATTGTGAAGCATTCATCCTCGTTGCTTGGTTTGCCTGCATGGTCCATTCAAAAGCTTTCATTTGTGACCAGAAACTTCCGTGAAACAACCATCTCTTTCATCATATGACCCAGCAGGTACTTCTTCCGTAGGGTTCACGGTCCCTGCTCCTTGACCTGCATTATCTGCAATGGGCCTTGAGGGATCCAGCAATATCTCGAGAGGCCTCAACTATCAGTGGGTTTGGCTCAATGGAGCCTTGTACTTCTCTTTGCTCTCCGACAGAGACCTGTATCGCCTCTCGCTCTGCCTCTTGGGATACTGGAGGGTTGAACATCTTTCCTCTTCTTCTTCCTCGATAGGGAGAATGTACCTTTTCGGTAGCACCAGTTTCCTTCAACTTTAATCTCTCGCTCCTTCGAGTATTCGTAGAGGTGGACATAAACCAAGGAACCCAAACATGACTAAATTGGTCCCACCAGGCGTGCCAATTGATGCGTCAGAAAATTGATCGAGCCGCACCGTCGAATCCCTCGGTCGTAATCTGCAACCAACAAGCCCCGGGAGGTCCTAGGGGTAAACTCTCCGATGGATAAATCAGTAAATATTTGAGGAGATGATTGTAAAGCGTCTAGTAATGAATACGTACCTGCTATTTAAACAGTATCACGAAATAGTATACATCCTGATTATACACCTCAATATCCGCCAACCGAATATTCTCACTCTGGAATGACTCATTGGGCCGGTGCAGACCCAAGATGTTCTCGACCCAAAGTTCCCTTACGGTTAACCTCGGGTTTACCCATCATCAGGCTCTTTTATAAATTTTCTTTTATCGATGCAAAATATATATAGAAACAGGAAATATTAATTTATTGAGGTTTGAAAAATCCTCAAGTGTAATGCAGAAAGACTCACATCATATGTCGTGTGGTTACTTTGAGATTTTGAATGTAAAGTAGTGTGATGGTTATTAAAATCAAATTAAAGTAATAAATTAAAGGCCCTCGTTCATTCCCCTTTTAAACTTTTTTACTTTTATTCTAAATCAAAATTATGTGTCTTTCATCGTAAAATTTCATTAATACATAAATAATAAATATTATCATATTATATATCGTTGAATTCATCGTAATAAATATTTTCTAAATATCGAATGTCATAAAAAAATCCATATACATTTAACAATATTAATAATTGAATTTATATGATTTTAGATTTAAAACTCAATCTGGAAACACTAGTACAAACTAAGGCTAATATAACACTTTGAAAGTGTTACTCTAGGTGCTAATAATACTAGGTTGAACCTACCGTAATACTTTTACTAGTATTACCTTAGGTAATGTTGCATCAAATCTAATGTTGTACATTTCAAGATTTAGATAACACTTTTCAAAAGTTTAAGTAACATTATAAGTTATTGTAACATTTTAATATGTGATGCAAAAAAAGTGTTGCGATAAATCTAGTTTGTAGCAAGGAAAGTTCAAAAGGGTATCCAGTGAACAAGGAAGCGTAAACAAAATAAAGGTAATTAAAATAAAATGCAATTGAAATAAGATAACAAATTGTAACGTTGAGAAGTTGGGTTAAGGAGAAGAAAATTCAACAAAAAGAAAGTAATGATCCAAATGAAAGGCAACCTAAAAGAACAGAAAGAAGGGCTGGGTATTTCTCAGGAATGGCCAGTCCAAAATGTAAACCTAATAGGGAATGAAAATAATTGCATTGATCGGGGCGTTTGTAGTGGCTGAGGGGGTCGAAGACATGAAAATTTAAATTATTGAATTCAACAAATGACTGATTTATCTATTCAAAGTAATTTACGAACAATAAAAGATCAAATATTCCTTCAGTTTTTGGGTCTCTTTGGATTATATCCTTGTACACATATCAGGGTTGTAAAATAATTTTCGGACCCCTTCAGATTTTGGGCCTAGTGTGAGCGTGCACAATCCGCACTGTCTTTGGGCCGACTCTGACTGTGACTAGTTTTGAAAAGTCTCATCTTTATTTAATAGGATTTTTTTACTAAACAAAATTCGTATGAAAATTATAATTTTATTTAAATTTGGCCATACACAACTTGAAAAAAATAATATTATAATTTTTTTATTGAAATAATAATCATAATGTTGTAATTTTTATTTTGATAAAAATATAAATTATAATTCTATTACAATATATAAAATAGTAATATTTATATAATATAATATGATTATTATTTATAGTATAAAAATAATAAATTAATTATTTATATAACAAGACAATATATATTCATATTAAATTATTATAGCTACTATTTGTATAAATTATGAAATAATATTACTTATAATTAAATTTAAATTTATTAGAAAATTATAGTTTTAGTAATGTTCGACCCATATCTACTTGAAATACTATTTTTTATTAATGTTATTATTATTTTGTCTATAATAAATTTAAATTTAAATATATCAATACTATTTAATTAATTTATCATTGGAATGTGTCTTTTATTATCTGAATGAGATTTAATACGCCTTTGTAGCATTTTCTTGGTTTGACATCGCTCTCTGACTTGGTGCTCTGTGTTTCTGGAGAAGAAAGAAGATGGTTTGAACTTGGTGCTCTGTTTTTTAGCGGGCAGGATTCTCGTAAATGCTATGAACAGGAAGGGGGTAAACACCGTCCCCTTGAAGTACCCCCGCTACCCTCCTTCAAACAGTTGCTTCCGCTGACACATCTTTGAAGCGGATGCCCGAGGATGATCTTTCCGCTAGGGAGGGTCGTCAGAATATTTTGCATGAGAGGTCTGCTCCTGAGACCTCTAATCAGGAGATTGAAGCCGCCACCCATGGCTTGGCGTTTTCTTTGAGCCTCTCGGCCGTGGGGACTACTTCTCTTAGTCCCTTTGTAAAGAACTATAAGGTTAGTTATCTTTCCAAAATTCATTTGAAAATGACTATGTGTGTTGTTTGTTTTACTCAACTTCGTTGCCTTATTTTTCCCTATTTTCAGGTTGTTAAGGAGTTGGATGGTTTGAGGTCCACTATAACAACCACTCTGACCTCTTCCCTCTCCTCCTTCATTCAGAACTTGGGTTCTGAACTTTCCACTACCTACGAAGAAAAGAACACGAAGATAGCCTCGCTGTAGCTAGAGCTTGAGGCTTCCCAACAAAAAGTTGCTAAACTTCAGAGCGCTCAGGAGCGCCTTATCTTCGAGAAGAACTCTGCTGTCCAGGATGCTAAACATGCCCGAGACCCTAAGCCTCAGATGGCTATGCTGGAGGATTTCAAGGATAAAGTTCTTCAGAGCACGGAGCTGTTCGACATCTTTGCATACCTCCTCAGTGCTGCCCAAGGTCTTGGGCACTCAAGTTTGGTGGACGAAGCCATTATGCCCAAGATGGCCTCTTCATTATCTGAGGATGACATCAAAGTTCTAAAGGAAGAGGCCAAGTCCGAGGGACTTGAGGTGATAAATTAAAACTGGGAGGGCACCGTGAATAAGGGTCACATGAGCTTATCCATGATAGGCATTTTGAAAAGCTCGGGGAAGTACATCACCCTAGACGATATCCGCACCATGACTGACCCGGATGAAGAAAACAAGGATGCAGAGGTGGAGGCCGTGGCAGCTCAGGAGGACCAAGTGGGGGATAAGTTTAATGTTGTAGGAACTGTTGTATAATTTTACCCCTTCAGGTCTCCATGTAATTCATTTCCATCTTTTTATATAAACATTTTATTTACCTCATTAATATGTTTGAAAATTTTGTATTATCGTAGTTCAATACACTGCAAAGGGAACTTCAATCCATCTGCGAAGATTTCTCTAAGTTCAAGGCTGAGATTGAAACTGCTAGTTGAGACTTAGCCCAAGCTGTGACGGCCTTGGAGAAAAACTCCAAAGAATTAGAGACGTGGCATAGGAGCTCGTAGCTCTAGTCTACAACCTTAGCTCGAATACAATTTAGGAGATCGTAACTCTAGTTTATAGCCTTAGCTGGAATATAATTTAGGAGCTCGTAGCTCTAATCTACAGCCATAGCTGGAATATTGTACAAGAGCTTTTTAGCTCGAGCCTTCAGTCTTAGCTAAAATATGTACAGGATCTTAGCGCTTAGCATAAGATTCACCGGATATTGGCGACATTCCATCTCCTCGGGATTCGAGCTCCTCCCATGGTCTCGAGAGTATAGCTTCTTCCAGAATACGCCTCTACCACTTTATATGGTCCTTCCCAGTTAGCAGCAAGCTTCCCCTCTGGCTCTTGCCTATTTTTTCATTCTTTCTCATGACTAAATCTTCGGGGGTAAACTACACTTTCCCGACCCTTCGATCATGGAAACATTTCACTCATTCTTTCACTTTAGCCTCATGTATCGAGGCTAGATCTTGTGCTCCTTCGACCATATCAAGATCCAAGCATCAATTTTTGTTGTTAACACTCTCCCCAGGCACTGTCATCATCCTCGGGCTTGGAACTCCAATTTCTACTGGGATTACAACCTCAAAATCATAGACCAGGCTATAAGGTGTTTATCCTGTGGCAGAGGACTCTGCAGTTTTGTATGCCCATAAGACACTGGGCAATTCACATATCAAATTCCTTGCCGCCCCCTCAAGCCTGGCTCTGATTCCGTTAACAAGGGTGCGGTTGGTGACCTCTACCTGGCCATTTGCTCATAGGTGGTAACAAACCGTCAATTTCTACAGAATCTTATATTCCTCGCACCACTTTTTAAAAGGGTCATTGACGAACTGCTTTCCATTATCTGTTATGATAGTCCTTGGAATTCCAAACCTGCATACAATGTTTTCAAACAAAAGGTAATCAGTGACTTGCCCGTTATGTTGGTCAAGGCTCGAGCATGTATGTGTTGGTTTGCATCTTCGAACACGATTGGCCAGTAATACCCTAATCGAAAAAGTTTCCTCCATTGACCTCTACTGGAATTGTATGGAGAACAGCTATCCACCACTGCAAAGGTGATATCTATTGCTACCCCTTTATCCTCCTCGGTATCTAGACTGACAAGGTAACTTCCCCTATGGGATATATCTGGTTTCCCATAAATTCTGAGAGGGGGTTGCTGATTTTTTCAAATTATTCCTTCCAATATCTAACTAATCAAAACACTCAGCAAACATTATCTCAACCCCACATCCATCACCGATGAAGACCCTTTTCACCAAAGTCATTCCAATTACTACGGTTACCACCATTAGATCTGCATGCGGGGTTTGGTTCGGTACAACATCCGCTTCTGAGAAGATGATTGTTTCATTCGCCCCGAAACCTCTTATGACTCAGCTCTTTTGTGGGAGTTTTTCTAGAATCAGCCTTCACAACTGAGTTTGAAGACCTTTCCCCTATTACCCACTTATCATGTTGATCACTCTACGAATCAGTGGATTTTCCCCATTCCCATATCCTGATTTCCAGCTGGCTGCTCTCGTAGACCTTTTTCTCTCCTTGCCTGATCTCAACCTTGAGGCTCTCGGGGTTCTTTTCCTTGATTCCTTCTATCCCCTCTACCCCCGTTATTCTGGTGATATCTCCTGTATGGTGGACGATCCATCTGGGGCCGAGGGGGTCCTCCTTGATTTCCCCGCCTAAGTCTGGGGCCCTGAAGTCGCCGCTCTTTTTCATTTCTTTCTATTTCCCTCTTCAAATGGATTTAATAATTTTTATCATGACCATATTCCTTGTGGAAATCGCAAAACAAGTTTGTGGCCATTCTCCTCGCAACTGCTGCAGGCGCGTTTGATAGGGGTTGTGGTTGTCTGAATACCCCTTAACAAATGCTTAGAATATGTGTTGGAAGCCTACTTGCAGGGGTATACCTCTTGAAGCTAGGCCTGGGTACTTCCATCGGCTTCTTACCTCGATGATCATTGTTTCTTCCCGGTCTATCAACCATACTCTCTCTTTTCTTCCTAGTAGCTCCTTCCACTTTCAAGTGCTGCTCAACTATCTCCTGGGGCTTCTATAAATTTTGAGGAACATAGTTGCTTAATTTCTTGTATAGCTCTATATCTCTCATCCTCATCAAGTATCCTTGTACCACTTCATTTTCTGTGGTCTCTACCACTCCTAAGCTCTCATCCACATAGCGATGGTATAAGGCTTCCATTGTCTCCCCAGGATTTTGCGTCGCCTGGTATAATTCCAATAGAGTTTTGGTAAACTTCTTCTTTTGGGCATACTGACTTTAAAAATGTTGCGCTAAAATCTCTATAGGAATGCAAGGACCCTTTTGACAACTTGTTGTACCACTCTTGAGCCTTTCCTCGAAGATAACTTCGCACTAACTTGCATGTTAGCTTTTCATAAAAATCCCTCAAGTTCATGAGACAGAGGAATGTCTAAATGAACTCTCGAGGATCTGATTCTCCGCTATACGTCGGGAACCCATCTGGGGGTTTAGTGTCTGCTAGACACCACTATGTGGTTATCGGTGATGAAAAAGGGAATCCTGCTGCCTGGCCAAGCGGCACAATCAGCCTTTCTAACTCTCTCTTGAGGGCGTCTCCAGTGTCTGATCTCTGTTCTCCAAGCATCAGTAATCCTCTATGGGTTTCTCCATAAGCACTCTAATGTCGAGGAGGTGGGATTGTCTACCCAGGATTCACCCACTTTGTCATGATTCCTGAACTTGCATTATACGGTCCATAAGGATCGTACAACCCATAACCACCAGATAGGCCTGGCATCCCTGTGCTCCCATATCCCTGAGAACCATATCTCATCTCGGTTTTGGGGTGCATACCCACCAAGGTTATCGGGATCATGGAGGGCACGAAATATGCTAACCCTAAGAGATCAGGGAATAAAAGCTAAGGTCATGCCTGGTACACTTCTCAAGGATATCCAAGGGAAGGGAATGCCATCACAAGTTAAGTAGCATTACTTGTTGGGATTTCCATGGCAGTCGAAGGGACTATTGGAGCTGAGACAGGCGTGACCTGATATCCAGCATTTTCCAAAATATGTGCCGCTTTGGCTAAGTTAGATTGAAGCATTCATCCCCGTTGATTGATTTGCCCACAGGGTCCGTTCTTAAGCTTCCATTTATGAATCACCAGAAACTTTCGTGAAACGACCATCTCTTTCATCATATGACACATGTACTTCTTGTGTAGGGTTCATGGGCCCTGCTCCTTGACCTGCATTATCTGCAATGGACCTCGAGGGTCCAGCTATATCTCGAGGGGCTTCGACTATCAGCGGGTTTAGCTCAATGGAGCCTTGTACTTCTCCTTGCTCTCCTGTTGAGACCTGTATCGCCTCTCGCTCTGCGTCTTGGGATACTGTAGGGTTGAACATCTTTCTTCTTTTTCCTCCTCAATACGAAGATTGTACCTCGTCGGTAGCACAATTTCCCTTCAACTTTAACCTCTCACTCCTTCGAGTATTCATAGAGGTGGACATAAACCAAGGAACCCAAATGTGACTAAATCGGTCCCACCGGGCGTGCCAATTGATGCGTCAGGAAACTGATCAAGCCGCACTGTCAAGTCCCTCGGTCGTATTCTGCAAACAACAAGCCCCGGGAGGTCCCATGGGTAAACTCTCTGATGCCTAAGTCAGCAAATATTTGAGTAGATTATTGTAAAGTGTCTAGTAGTGAATATGTACCTGCTATGTACACTGTATCACAAAATAGTGTACATCCTGATTATACGCCTCAATATCCGCCAACCGAATATTCTCACTCTGGAAAGACTCATTGGGTCGGTGCAGGCCCAAGATGCTCTCCACCCAAAGTTCCCTTAGGGACAAACTCGGGTTTACCCATCATCAGGTCTTTTTATAAATTTTCTTTTATCGATGCAAAATATATATAGAAACATGAAATATTAATTTATTGAGGTTTGGAATGTCCTCAGGTGTAATACAGAAAGACTCGTCTCATACGTCATTTTGATTTTTTTAAACACACTAAAAATAATGCAAGATTAAGGAGACACAAGACAATACCCTAAAAAACTATACAGTACATCGTTTGAATTATTCTTTAATCCGACAAAATTGTGCACCAATTCTAATTTATTTTGCCCGTCCTCTACGCACACAAAAAATTATGGTTACTTTGAGATTGTGAATGTAAAGTAGTGTGATGGTTAGTAACATCAATTTAAAGTAATAAATTTAAGGCCCTCCTTCATTCCCCTTGTAAACTTTTTTACTTTTATTCTAAATCAAGATTATGTGTCTCTCGTCGTAAAATTTCATTAATACATAAATAATAAATATTATCATATTATATTTCGTTGGATTCAGCGTAAAAAGTATTTTCTAAATATTGAATGTTATAAAAAAAATCCATTTACATTTAACAATATTAATAATTGAATTTATATGATTTTAGATTTAAAACTCAAAATGGAAACACTAGTACAAACTAAGGCTAATATAACACTTTGAAAGTGTAACTCTAAGTGCTAATAATACTAGGTTGACTCTACTGTAACACTTTTACTAGTATTACCTTAGGTAATGTTGCATCAAATCTAATGATGTACATTTCAAGATTTAGATAACACTTTTTAAAAGTTTAACCAACATTATAAGTTATTGTAACATTTTAATATGTGTTTCAAAAAATTGTTGTGATAAATCTGGTTTGTAGCAGAGAAATTTCAAAAGGGTATCTAGTGAATAAGGAAGCGTAAACAAAATAAATGTAATTAAACTAAAATGCAATTGAATAAAGATAAAAAATTGTAACGTTGAGAAGTTGGGTTAAGGAGAAGAAATTCAACAAAAAGAAAGTGATGATCCAAATGAAAGGCAACCTAAAAGAATAGAAAGAAGGGATGGTATTTCTCAGGAATGGCCAGTCCAAAATGTAAACCTAATAGAGAAAGAAAATAGAACAATAAAATTCCTTTAGTTTTTGGGCCTCTTTGGATTATATCCTTGTACATATATTGGGGTTGTAAAATAATTTCCGGGCTCTTTCAAATTTTGGGCCTAGTGTGGATGCGCACAATCCAAATTGTCTTTGGATCGGTCCTAACAATGACTAGTTTTGAAAAGTTTCATCTTTATTTAATAGGGTTTTTTTACTAAACAAAAGTTCATTGTATGAAAATTATAGTTTTATTTAAATTTGACCTTCACAAATCGGAAAAATAATATTACAATATGTATTTTTTGAAATAATAATCATAATATTGTAATTTTTGTTTTTGATAACAAATATAAATCATAATTCAATTGGATGACACCCATTGTTAAGTATCTTCGAGATGGATCACTTCCGGAGGATTCCATTGAGGCCAGAAAAGTCAGGCTTAAAGCGTAAAAATATGTGATGCAAGAGGGCATTTACAACCACTGCTTAGATGTGTAAGCCCCCTCGAAGCTGATTATTTTATAAGGGAGGCCTACGAGGGTATATGTCGAAGTCATCCAGGAGCTAAGTCAGTATCGAGGAAGCTTATCTGAGCCGGTTATTATTGGCCCATGATGTTCGAGGATGCAAACTAGTATATACAGACTTGCCACCAATGTCAAAAATATGCGCCATTGAAACACATTCCTCAGGAGAAGATGATGAGTATTCATGGTTCATGGCCATTTGATAAATGGGGTATCGACCTAGTTGGGCCATTTCCTGAAGCCTCAGGAAAGTTCAAATACTTGATCATGGCGGTGGATTATATTACAAAATGGGTAGAAGCCAAGCCATTGACCAATATCACAGGTAAGATAGTTATTGCCTTTTGCTGGAAAAACATCGTGTGAAGGTTCGGGATCCCAAAGACGATCATAACAGACAATAGGAAGCAGTTTGCTAATAACCCCTTCAAGAAATGGTGTGAGGAGTATAAGATCCAACAAAATTTGACCGTTGTTTATCATCCACAGGCAAATATCCAAGAAGAAGTTACCAATCGCACCCTTGTTAACGGAATCAGAGCTAGGCTCGATGGGGCAGCCGTAAATTGAATGTGGAAATTGCCCAGCATTTTATGAGCATACAGAACTACAAAATCTTTGGCCACGGGGGAAACACCTTATAGCCTAGTCTATGGTTGTGAGGCTGTTATCCCAGTTGAAATAGGGCTGCCAAGCCCAAATATGATGGTTATGGTCGAGGAAAATGTAAACAATGAGAATCGGCGTCTGGACCTTGATATGGTCGATGGAGCGCGAGAGTTAGCCTCGATACATGAGGCTAAAGTGAAAGAAAATGTGAAACATTACTACAATCGAAGGGTTAAGAAAGTGCAATTTACCCATGGTGATCTAGTTATGAGAAAGAACGAGAAAAGTAAGTAGGAGCCGGAAGGGAAGCTCACGGCTAACTGGGAAGGATCGTATCGAGTGATAAAGGCATACCCTAGAGGAAGCTACACCCTCGAGACCATGGGGGGAACTCGGATCCCAAGGAGATGGAACATCACCAATCTCCGGAGATATCACCATGTATGATGGAGGTAAATAGCACCGATAAATCTTGTGCTAAGCGCTAAGATCGAGCTCAAACGCTCATGTAAAGAATTCCAGCTAAGACTGAAAGCTCGAGCTCAAATGCTCCTGTAAAGAATTCCATCTAAGACTGAAGGGTTGAGCTTAAACGCTCTTCTAAAGTATTCCAGCTATAACTGTAAAATAGAGCCACAAGCTCCTAAATTGTATTCCAGCTAAGGTTGTAGAATAGAGCCACGAGCTCCTAAATTTTATTCCAGCTAAGGCTGTAGAATAGAGCCACGAGCTCTTAAATTGTATTCCAACTAAGATTGTAGACCCGAGACATGAGCTCTTACGGCCAAAGAAAGGGGGAGGAGTATGAAAGTAATATCCTTTATACCCCTGCCGTTGTAGATGTCGCTCGATGATCTAGAGGAAAATTTGTTGCAGGACGTAGGTGGAAAACACCAAACCTGGGTAAAGTCGTTGTTGTTTTTATACTTTCCAGTCGATTACTAAATGCATGCAATTAACTTGTTGAGAGTTTGGCATATCTCGATCTAAGGTATTAAGGCTCAGAAGGTCATGATCATAAAGGCAAATATAGGAGAGAAATATACACAAAGGAAAGCGAGTAGTAAAAAGTGCTAGTGGTAAATAGAACGCAGTTACAAGATTCAGGAAATCAAGAGGACAATTTCTTTAACTCCTTTTCTACTCTTGCTACTTCTTCTTGTATCCTTGTTATTTCTTCCACCTTGATACCAGTGGCACGTTGAAAGTCCTTTCGTTGTTCTTCTTCAGGATAGTCATCATCATTTACCGCCAAAGTGGATCAAGGACCACGGGGGTGGGTCCGCTTCCTCGCTAACCTCCCAAAGGGGTGCGTCAAAGAACTACTGCCCCTAGCTACTTCCTCTGCTTCTAACCTCGATGACCTTCGATTCTTAGGAGAAGGGATGGGTAAATTCTTTATCTATTTGTGGATAGCACTGTAACCTTCCTTCTGCTTAAAAGTCCCGATCGTTTCTACTTCATTTTTTATAAGCCATTGATAGGAAGCCTCCAGAAGAAATTTGGGTAAAAACCTTTCTGAGATAATTTTGGGATTAGAAACACCATGAAATAAGCTATGAGCTTGAAGGCTCTGATAGCAAGATGAGCTTTCTTCTCCAACTTGATGTTTTCCTTCTGTAGTGTCTGGTTCTCTGAGAGCAACCTTGAATTTTCACCTAAAAAAGAATCCACTATTGAAGGTTCATCTTCGGTAGAAGCACTGGGCCTTGAGAGCACCTCGTTTAGCCTCGAGATCTCATTATGTGCGATCTCATAGCGCAATGTGATATCACCCAACTGAGTCATAAACCTATAAGCCTGACCCTGAGTGGCTATAAGATGACTCTCGAGTGTATGCATCCTCTCAGCATCTGAAAGACACCTTTTGAGGGAACCAAATTTGTGGATTATGAGGTGAATGCCATCTTCACAATAAGCCTCTAGGGGATCAGTTTTGTTGACAACTTTGAGAGGGACAACACCCTTGAATTTTTTTAGGGTCGTGGTCTTTCAAGCGCACTACGAAAATTGGGTGTTTTCCACTTTCCCAAGCTTTCAAACCCGCCTTAGCAAGATCAAGCTCCTTTTGGAAGGATCTTGCGGCTGAATTCAAGCCAAAAATGATGTCTTGAAGGCCAACTATAAAGGGGTGGTGGGTCTTATTACGCCACAACTCTAGTTCTTTGGAGCTTTTCTCCAAGGTTGTCACAGCATGGGCTAAGTCCCTCCTAGCGGTTTCAAACTCAGCCTCAACCTTAAGGAAACCTTCACATGTGTATTGAAGTTCCCGTTGCAATGTGTTGAACTACGAGAATGAAAATTTTGAAAAACACATCAACAAGGGAAATAAAATGTTCATAGAATAGATCAAAATCAATTACATGGGGGCCTAAAGGGGCAACGTTATACATCAGTCCCTACTACATTATCCCCCACATGGTCCTCCTAAGTCGATGCGGCCTACGCCTCTGTATATTTGTTTTCTTCATCTGGATCATGCAAAGCGCGTATATCGTCTAGGGTGATGTGTTTCCCCAAACCCTTCAAAAGGCCCATCATGGATAAGCTCATGCGACCCTCGTTCACGGCACTCTCCCACTTTTTATTTATCGTCTGAAGCCCCTCAGACTTAGTCTCTTCCTTTAATGCCTTGACATCGTTCTCAGATAAGAATGATCCCATCTTAGGATAGGTCACTTCTTCCACTAAGCTGGACCGCCTAACGCCCTGGGCAACACTTAGAAGGTCCGTAAAAAGGTCGAACATCTCCGGAGTTTGAAGGACTTTATCTTTGAATGCCTTCAACATGGCCATTTGAGCCTCAGGGTCTCGTGTTTTTTTGGCATCCTCGACGGAAGAATTCTTTTCAAAGATAAGGCGCTCCTGAGCATCCTGAAGTTTAGAAAATTTTCATTAGGAAGCCTCAAGCTCTAGATGTAACGAGGCTATCTCCCTATTCTTTTCCTCATAGGTGGATGATAATTTGGAACCTAAGTTCTGAATGAAGGAAGACAGGTCAGGGTGTCAGCAATGGTGGACCTCACACCATCCAACTCCTTGACAACCTGAAAATAGGCAGTAGGGATGAGTAGACAAACAACACGCATAATCACTCTCAAATTAATTTTGAGAAAATAACTGACCTCGGAGTTTTTCACAAAAGGACCAAGGGCAGTGGTCCCTTGGGTCAAGAGGCTTGAAGAAGACGCTAGGCTATGGGCGACGGCGTCAAGATTCTTATTAGAGACCTCGGAAGCAGACCTCTTGTGAGAGATTTTTTTACGACCCTCCCTCACAAAAATATTTTCCTCAGGCTTTCGGTTCAAAGATGTGCTTGCGGGAGCAATTGTTTGAAGGGGGGTAGTGGGAGGTAACCTTCTCCTTTGAGGAGATGGTGTTTGCTCCCTTCTTGGTCATAGCACCCGCTAAACTCCAGCCCACTCAAGAGAGAAATAATATATTAGACAAAGTACAACAAAAGGTATATGTATAATACATAATAATAAACAACAAAAAAAGTACAAAATACACGAGTGACGCCTTCAAAATCAGGACAGAAAAGGGAATCCTCGAGAGGGGCTCTCAGATTACCAAGTCTTGAGAAGTCCATGACTTATATCCTCGAACAAGTTTCCTTCTCTTCGAACCTACTGGAGGCTCATCTGAAGGAGCCAAGCAAGGATGTCTCGGCAATTTTCTTTTTCTAGCAGGGTCGTAAACATACTTTTCATAAACCTCGAGGGAGGAGGAGGGGAATGCAGGCTTAACCCTCGACTAAGTTATTGGAATTGTTATAAGAGACATAGGAAATAGGTGAGGAT
The DNA here is from genome assembly GCA_037428765.1 of Rubia yunnanensis. Taxonomy (NCBI): domain Eukaryota; kingdom Viridiplantae; phylum Streptophyta; class Magnoliopsida; order Gentianales; family Rubiaceae; genus Rubia; species Rubia yunnanensis. Next base: position 103,471,668 of record CM075067.1, read on the forward strand.
CGCATACAATCTCGAGCACTCTCAAGGTGAGGTGGGAAAACAAACTTGTCAAGGAGTTGGGATTCGACTTTAACGTCAGGATTCAATCGAGGAACCTTATAGCTAAGGCCATTAAACTTGAGATCCCTCTTGGCATCCTTCCACTTTCCCACATTCCCAGGAAGGGTAAAAACCTTGCGTCTTCTCTAGCGGGGAGAAAAAGTGATGATCTTCTCAGAGGAGTTATCGCTGAAGGCCACAGTAAAAAGAGAGCGAAACAACTTATACTTGGGTTCGATGTCAAGGTTGTAACATTGAAAGAGAAATAGCATGAGAGTGGTTATGGTGTTAGGATGGACTTGAGCAGGGCTTACTTGAAAGTCTCCGAGCACCCTCGAGAATATTGGAGGAAAGGAAAGCACAACCCTGACCAGATATGCTTCAAAAATATGATTGTCCTCCCCTCAGGGGGATCCTCGTAAGACCCCGCTGCCCCTAACCACTCTAATTCCACGTCAGTGGGAATCCTCTGACCGGGGGGTGGTGACCGTAAGGCTCCCGATATAGTCCAAGACTTATCTAGGGCTGGGGCCCGTACGTTTCTTCCTTAACAGGGAGATCTGGGGTCGGGGGCTCAACGATGGAGGATATTTTAGGGTGGAATGGCCCTCCATCTTCATCTAACACCCTCGGGGGGGCCTCCCTCCTTATGAGAAGGGGGGCCAAACTCAATGTCTCCAAGACGAGAAGACCCCTGAATATACCCTTTCCCCTGGCGGGAGGCCAAACTCGGGGAAAACCCCTCTCAAGCAAATCAGAAAGAGGTATGTAACTTGAATTACCAATCTCATCATCGCTAGGGTTGGAACCCTGGGGAGAATGCCCCGGATTGCTAAGTGTAGCTTCAGAATCTCCCATTCTGGGGGATTCTCCCTCAAATCCCTCAAGCCCAATTCAGTCATAATGTCCTCTCTCAGTGGATTTCTCACTAGAATCAGCCATGAGCACAAAGGATAAAGGAAAATAAGTGAGGAAAGATGAAGGTTATGAGAACTTACTGATGAAAGTAGAAAGAGGGAAAATGTAAGCAAGGAACAGAGAAAGAGGAGAGTACTGAGAAAACCTTTGAAGTCACCTGCAGTTAAAGTGAAGAGAATGTGGGGAAAATGGGAATTTAAGAAACCCAAAAAAGGCGGCCAGAGTAATGATTAACATGGGAGAAGTGAAAATTTGAAAAGGCGTGAAACGTTGGCGTGCCTTTTAATAAATTGTTCCCTGTCACGTGCTTCCCTACACAACCAACGCTTGCGCATGCACCCCCTTGAATTCTGCTAAAAGAAAAATAATAATAAATGATAGTCATAAAGAAAACTAGATGGCACCTCGAGTTTAGGGATCCCTTCTTCCTGAAAGACACAAGTGGGGATCCTCGACACCCTTTACGAGAATGCGTGAATCTTGGGGGTCAGTAACGAAGGATAAACTTGAGACTCCTCAAAGATCTTAACCCCGAGGCTACCATCAAATTTCCGGGGGGCTCTTGATGATAGGTAAACCCGCAGCTGGACCGAGATGATCTTTGGCCGAGAGTACCTTGGGCCGAGAGTACCTTAGGCCCGCGTCAGCCCAGTAAATCTCCTTAATAAAGAGGCGAACATCAAGGCATACATCAAGACGTATAATCCAGATATATGTTATTCTCATATACAATATACATATTAAAAAACACTTACTGACTTAAGTATCAAAGAGTTTACCCCTGTAACCTCCCGAGATTTTTTGTTTTCAGATTATCACCAATAGACTCGACGATGCGGCTCAATCGATTTCCAAATGCATCAATATCTGTGATATTGATAGATGAATAAACTGGAAATTATTCCACAACTCAGAAAATGCACTTGAGCCCATAACTAAAAAATAGAGAATAAATATGGCCAACAAGTTGACCTACAAACACACACCACTTTCTTCTTTCTTCGAGAGAAGAAAATTCAAGCATTGACTTCACAGTCAACATATAATAGTAAAATGAAAGCTTTAATCATACTTTCATTCAATTTAGTTCTTTCATTAATGCGATGAAAATAATATGATCTTAGAATTATAAGATTTTGTTTTAGAACAACTAGTACGAGGTTGAAGTCAATGATATTACTCTATGTCCCCGACCAAAGTTGTAATTTGATTATTCAATTAGTCAAAACTCTGTAACTTTAACTATGAAATTGAGTTCGTGTGTAAGTAAGATACTATCGTGTGATACTTTGTTAAATTCGTTATAGCATATACTTTCAAGTGTGCAGTTTGATCCAGGGCGGGGTATATATTAAGATGTATTTCAGACATTGTTCTTTCCAACTTATATGCACTTCAGTTTAGTAAAATTTCAAACTAATGCTATTTTGGATAGTTCTAATATATTGCTTAAATTTAGTTCAACTCAGTAGAACATAAATTCGAAAGAACATAGTGGTCTTAGTTTATAACTAAGAGAAAGACTCATTTGACACCGTCTCACCATAACTTATGGTGAGACATTGGACAAAGCAACGTCTTAAAAATTACAAAAGGCATCTTATGTCATCTTTCATCTTTAAATAGTTATATTTAGACCCTCCACCTTACAATAAAATTAGGGATCGACTCATAAAACATGAAACAGTATCCCCTTTCTATCCCCTTATCTTTTGGAACAATTCATCACCAAAGATATCCTCTTTTTCCTTCTTGTCGACTCAACCAATTGACATCGATCTTGGGTTTTGTTCCATTTTTTTCCCCGAAGAATCTATGCATAGCTCTCAACCTTTTTTCTTGACTCATGAGAGACTGCTGGCTTCACATTCTTGATACCAGTAGTCCAACTTGATGGGGGAAAATATTCTGACTTTTTATCCTCCAATTGTTCTAGCTGAAAGCCAAACTTAATTACCCAAATAATGATAGGGAAAACAGAGAATCTTGGAAACAGCAGTTAACTTGAATAGGGGAAAAGGTGGAAATCTCGAAGGATTTGAGATGATGATTGTGATAACATTGATAAGGATTCTTGATGATATATGAGCAATGCAGATTCTCATCTCATCGATCATGCCCATTTACCACGAATGTCGAGAGATTATTCCATGTGTCTGTTGGACACCTGAATTGAACTGAAACAAAATGAATGGAACTTGATTGAATTAAATTAATAATAAATTATTTTAAATTAGAATTAATTTAACTTATTTTTGAATCTTTTTAATGTGTTTCATTTTTAGACATTTCTTTCGTAATAAATTCAGAATTTCTTGACGGGGACCCTTGTCATTGTAGAATTCAATTCAGATGAAAGCTACCAAAGTTAATGATGTAGAGCGTAGTATAGGAAAGATGAAACGCTAGGCTTTCCAACATAAATGTTGACTTTTATAATCATAGTCAAAACAAGCATCAAAATTGCATAAGAATGCCTCCTATATTTATAGGATGTTAAATCTCCTAATGAGAAAGGGAAAATGAAACGGAATCTCCTTAGGGAAAAGTGAACAGGAAACTAAATCTTCTAAGAAAAAGGGGAAATGAAATTAAATATCATAAGGAATTTTCGCCATTTCAGATCCGGTCTACACCCAAACTGATGAGTCAACGCCGGAATAGTAGCAAAAGGTCACAATTGCACATTTTATCATAAAGTTATAATTATTTTGACACTTTCTATCTAAATCTAGTGTTAGATGTGTAAAAATCTCTTTCATTCTTTTAAAAGGAAGTTTACAGTGTTGATTGCCATACTCCCTCCGTTTCATTAATATTGGCATTGTAGGTTTAGGTACTTAGATTTAGGTGAAGAAAATAAGTGGTTGAAATTGAATGTAGATTGTAAAAAGTAGAATGAATGGATGAAAATGAAGGAATCTTGCCAAAAATAGAAAATATGTCAGTAAAAAATAAATATCTCATTAAGGCAAGTGTGTCACTGGTAAATAAACGGAGGGAGGGAGTACTATATAGTAGTGATTCCATATTTAGAATAATTGAATGTTGAAGATTAGTGATTGTATTCAAGAGGCCTGTTTCGATAACATGATAATTGATAAGGAATCACATTCCAAGTATAAGTAAAACCGTCCAGACATTAGTGATCTTCTCAATAGATTCTACCACTGTAGATTCCAATCAAATTGGAAGATGTATTTCTACAGTAATGAAGTGTACTAGTTGTCCCTTCCACTTTGTGGGGGTACTGAATGAACGATAGTTGTTTTATAATTATGGATCAAAATATGGTATGAAATACTATGACGTGGATAAAAATAATGATTTAATCTATAATTAACTTTCCACTTTTTTTATTTGTGCATATCATAATAAACCATTTATTTTACTTTATTGAGTTCGTCTCTTGAAAGACGGTTTTTCCATAAGTTATGGAAAGACCAAGGTTTAAAGTGTAAACTAAAAAGAAACGAAGATAAAATTTTCGGGTTGCATGAATCGGGTTATAGGTTTTATAACTATTACATGTTGCATACTAAAATTTTAATATTGCAATTAAGACCTTTTACCTTTTATTATTCTAATTAAAATCCATCTTTTTATAAACATATGGAAAGACTGTCTTTCCCAAGATTTTGCCCACTGTGTTTCTATTTCAAAATAGTTCATTATTTTTATACAGTGTGTAACTTCTTGTTCTATTCATTATTTTTCCTTTATACATTTAGGCTTTGTTCTTTCTAATTGAGATTGATTGTTGGAGTTGAGATCAGTTAATTGATATTTAGTTCAGTTCATTAGAATTTTGATCAGTGAAACGTGAGTTGGGATAATCTCCTACAAACAACTATTAAAAAACAACCCTAAAGACTAATACAGTATGAAAAAACTAAGCAGCCCTTAACTAAATATAGAATACTAATTGAACTAAAATTACATATAGTAAAACATAAGAGTAATAGACAGAAGGTAAGATAAATAATATCAAGAGAAAAGTGCATATATAACCCTATATAATTGATAAAAGTGCAGATATAACCCTGCAATAATGAAAGTGCAGATATAACCCTGCGATAATTGAAAGTGCAAATATAACCCTGGTCAGTCAATGCCGAAAATAATGGCTTTAGGGTTATATTTGCACATATGTATAATAGTTAGGGTTATATTTGCACATATGTATAATAGTTAGGGTTATATTTGCACTAAAAAACAACTCAGGGTTATATTTGCACTTTCTCCAACATATAGGGTTATATTTGCATATTACCCTAATATCAATCCAAAATTCTTCTAAACTGACACAAAATGAATTTAATGGATTTGAAGTGTAGATAAAATAGTCTCTTGAACCGATTCCTTACTCAATTCAATTGAAATAAAATTAAATATAATAAAAACAAAATAATAAGCCAAAATTATATTAAATAGCATTGTCTTAATAAAAAAATCTTAACTAAAATAAAGTGTAATAAGTTGAACAAAACCCTTCTTCCCTATTTAAAAACTATATACTAGTATACTACTCCCTGTCCCAGCCGAATCTGCACACTTTTTGGTCAACTTTCTCAAGACACGTTTGACCATAAATTTCAACTAGTATATAGATATCAATATCATCATGTGAGATATTGTTGGATTCTCTGCATGTTGTATTTTCTAAATATCAAATTTTAACACACCGTTAATATACGTAACTAAAGTTATCGTTGGTCAAACATGACTTGAGAAAATTGACAAAAAAATGTGCACATTCGGCTGGGACGGAGTAATACTACTTGTAATAAGAAGTGAAAATATTCAAGGTCAAAGGGAGGAATGAATTTGGACTAAACAGAATCTACAAATACTAATAAATAAAAACACATGCAAGTTGCTAAATTTAGAGATTACATAAATATTAGTATAAAAAAGGAAGGCGGCGGGTGACATGAATTACCTCCACCTGTTACTCTTGCCAGAGCAGTTACTAGAAGAGATGAAGAAGATACTAGCACATACTCAAAACCTTAAAAATTAATGTCACCATTTCCAAGTCCACAAAATCTCCCATGATCAATTAATACGGGAATCAAGAAAATAAGGAAAAAGTTTGAAGTTTGAACTACTCCATCTATCCATCTATCCTAAATTAAATTGCACCGAATCTTTTTCACGGTCACCAATACATAATTTTGGTAAATAAAAAGTTACTTTCTAGAAACAAATTGTTATAATGAATTCAATGATATCACATACAACAATATTATTATTTATATATCTATTCAAATATATAGTCGAAGTTTGACAGAATCTTTCATCTTATGCCCGGGACAGAGGAGTAGGTAAAAACACATAGCAATAAGAGTGGAGGTTTCCATATGACGAAGGAATGGCTAAAGCCAGAAAAGCAAATTCTGTCCTACAGAAAAGATAACATGGGGAAGACCAAGATAAGATAATCTTTCAATCCAAACGTAACTCTTTCCTTCCCATAATCTACGCATACCGTGTTCATTGTTCTTAGACACACTCTCTGTAAACGGAAACTTTCTCCGTCCCACATAAAACTGTCAGATACGATTTTGTTACATTTATTTATAGTAGTAACATTCTAGTCCAATTGGAAGTAAAAAATGGTTTGCACAATTTTTACAGAGATAGAAAGGGTACTATGATCTTTTTTGTGAGTTTCAAAACACATATTTGACTGTTAATATTTTTTACTCTGTATAATGACGGTACATAGAAAATATATTTTTATAGTCTAGTCGTTACAATGAAAATATTTTGCTTTTATATAAGTTTAATTATGAGGTTAAACTTTAACAACTTTAATTGAAAAATGTTCGGGTGCAATTTAATTTGGGAAAAGTAACCTAACTTTTTCATATTCTCTTTATTTAGAAACAGCCCTATCACCAAAAATGAGGTAATTATTTGATCTTGGCCTTTTGTTTTCATTTGGGAAAAAAAACTTTTTCTTGCGAGCCATATAAATGTCTAAAGTTACTAGTTAGGGATAAATATAAAGTGGAAGGGTCAAATTTGATTCCCTATATCTTGAAGGGTGATTTAGTAGGTATCAAGAATTTGGGATCTAATCCCCTCGGCTGGGAAAAGAACTGCTTAGATAATCCACTTGCTGTTGATCTTGATATTCTAAAAGCTGTGAAAATGACCTCCTTGTTCAATTTCAATTTCTAAGAACCATTCTTTTGAAGAATTGCTAATAGAGGTGAAATTAATGGCTTAGAGGTGGTAAATTACATAACCAATATATCTCACTTGAAAGTTAAAATCTTAGAAAGAAGCTTTATACAAACTTTTTAATACTCCAGTTACCAGATGAGATGTTCCACATTGAAAATAAAGAGCTAAGATGTTCACTACGCCATCGATTTCAGCATAAGGTTTTCATGACATTCTTACACAAGCATTTACTCCCTCCATCCCAGTTAATTCTGCACAAGTTAACTTTCGTAGTTGACTCAAAAAAAATTTGATCATTAATATCTATAATTGTGTGTAAATACAGGTTATAAAAAGTTGATATTGTAAAAATCCATGCGTTTACGAATCAAACAAGATCAAATCTGACAATATCCTAACTTATTTATCGATTTAAATTTGAGGTCAAAATTAAACAATTTTAATTAAATGAATAGTTAAATTGCAGAAATGACTGGGACATGGGGAGTATATGTATTGATATGGCTAAAAAGTGGGGGATTTGAACGATTTAGTCAAATTTTAGCCACAAGTTCCTTTTCAAATAAAAGGATAGTTAAAGTGAAATTTTTTTATTGGGACGGACGAAAATAAAAGTACAATCCGTACAGTGAGCAGGGGGCCGGAGTATATAAATATACCGCGTAACTTTCTCTGCTAGTCAACTTTTTTAAATTGAATTCAGTTAAACTCGTAGGGTTAAGGAATAAGAATATTACTTGTAATTGTATTTATATTCTATTACCTTTTCCTATCTTGTATAGGTATCATGTACTACTGTATAATGTATAGTGAGCTCATGAATAAACACACATCATTACCCGTAGGTTTACGTCTCTTAGTTATTAACTTCTCGGTTCATTAGAAAACGCTGTTCACAGAACTATTTGCGGAGCAATTCGATATAGATTGATATCAACGCCTCAAAATTTGTTAACTTACAAAACTAAATTTATTATAGCTTAAAATAGGATTAAGGAAATTCTTGTTTAGAATGGAGAATTTTATTCTGCAAGTTGCAAAGTCCCCACCACCTCTGCTCCAGTTTATAAGGAGCTGAGAGAGAGCAATACTTTCCCATGCCCTCATCTTCTTCTTCTTCACTTCCAATCAAACCTCCATTTCCAGTCGTTTTCCATCCTTTTTCCCGTATCCCATACCTCCATTTCCAGGCCTTTTCTCAGTCCATCAATGGCGTCCAGCTCCATGCGCAGCTCCGCCCAGCCGTGGACGGCGAAGCAGAACAAGCAGTTCGAGGAGGCCCTCGCCAGGTTCGACAAGGACACGCCGGACCGCTGGCACAACATTGCACGCGCCGTCGCCGGGAAGTCGCCGGAGGAGGTCAGGAGGCACTATGAAATGCTCGTCAACGACATCATGAAGATAGAGTCCGATGATATTCCTCCGCCGGTGTACAGGTCCATTCCCTCCAATGCCCGAGGGTACCCCGGTGAACCGAGGTAACCCCTCTGCATATTTATGAGTCTGTGCCCTTATGCGCTCGTGGCAGCGAACTCCCGATTGACCGGGAGTTCGTTATACGAGCGCATAAGTGCAGCTCAACGGACACATGCATACCTAAGATGGTGCTTGCTCAATTCTGCATTCATATGCTGTCACGTGATATGAAGGTCGTGTGTTCGAGTCATATACTTTTGAAAATGCAAGATAATAACGTCTTTATCATATTTATATGGTGATATTTCCTTTTGTGATAAATGGAAGTTAAAAGCACGGGAAAATATAAGATAACGTTGTCTTTATCAAACCTATGTGACTTCTTGTGTGGGATCAGTCGCCCCCTTAATTATTAGTGTCACCTGAAATGAAATATAATACAAGATAATTGTCTATATCGAACCTATATGACTTCTGGTTGTACGAGATCCGTCGCCCTTGAATTCCTCGTGTTCAAAAATACATTAAATGAAATCTCGTTTCGATTTTAAAGATTCCAACCCTGCTTGATGTAATGGTTGTTTTAGTACCATCATCCAACTTGCTTAACTTTGCTAAATGAGTCCACGTGAGATTTAATCTTGTTTAGGAGCACATGGTTATGAGCCTAATCTTGAAATCTATTGTCCCCTGCTTCCTCCATCGCAACAGTAATGACATGTTTGTTTATTCACGGTATTTAATGATCATGTATGACCGTCATTATCTCTAGTTACGCATATCATTTCCGCACAAAAAATTGATATTTATAAAATATATGTTAACATGAATATAACAATATCCCACATGATATATATTTATTATGTATATATTAATTAATATTTATGATCAAAGTTTAACAAATTTAACTTTGAAAAAGTAAATACGGTGGGAAAGAAGGAGTATACATTAAAAGGAAATAGTTTAAGTCCTGTTTTTAGTCTAGATGAGACATTAATCCGACAATGCTAATTAAACCCTTCAGATTTTCTTAATGACGTTTCATAATCTGCTGAAATTAAGGAAGAAATCGCAAGTCACCATCCAATGCTAGAAGTTTCATAGCCAATTAAAAAATTAACTTGTCATGAAGCAAACGTTTTGTCTGACACATACCAAACTTTTGACTAATCAAAGATAACGACTTCTTTGCATTGTACAGTATTTATGAGACATTACCGAGGAGAAAACCTTAAATTTTTAACATTTTTATTCCCGCAATGAAATTATATGGTACATATGCTCTGTCTCCAAGTCCTGTAATTACCGACTTAATTGCATTGACATGTGTGGTCCAAAATGATATCCTAATATATAATTACAGGCGAAAAGTTTATTCTGTGAATTGTACGTTAGAAAAATACTCCCTATGGTCTTTTGTTCATGTTCCCATTTTTTTCTAAATTTTTTTTACTGTATCTTTGCCCATTTATAACTTTTGTAACATACGATTATAAAATTTTACATTTTAAAAATTACATGCTACGGAGAATCCAAAAGCATCTCACATAATGTTCATTATTGTACACAATAAAAATTATCGATGGTCAAACATGTCCGGAAGACGTGTAACAGTGCAGAGCAAGAAGTACCGGTCTTGGTTTGACTTGTAGATAAGATGTACTAGAATAGTGAACTAGATGGGATCAGCTTATAGCTTTAATCTAGGCCGAAAGTTTGCAAACTTCTCCATTGTTTAGTTATTCTGTGTAAATAAAGCTGATACTTACTCCGTATCATTTAAAACTATACAAAATCTTTTTTAAGATGAAATTGTTCCTAATAAATATGCTTTTTCATGAACAGGATGATGAAGAATCTAAAGCTACATTAAGAACAGAGTGAAGGGGTTGGGTTCAAATTGGCATTACTCAGGAGTCTGTGAGAAAATTAAGGCATGCAGATACTGATGAAGATGCTGATGAGAATTCTAATGTTTTTTTTTGTCTTAAGCCTTTTTTGTTGTTGTTGCTGAATGCAGTCAATGCAAGTGCTATCATGTATATGCATATCATATGAAGAAAGTATATGTTATGGGAACAGAAAAACCATATAAATGTGGTAAAACTGTTATGAAATTATGTAAACTTGGTTGTTGCTGATGTTTCTGTTCTAACTCTACATGTAAGAGAAATGTTCTTTTGTGGAACGAGGCTTTGGTGGATCCTTATGCCTAAGTAAGAGTCGGGTTTTCGGAATTCTAGGTAGCATCGTATTTGGGTAGAATCGAAGATCCAATAAAAAAAATCGAAGTTGACTGTTGGAGTTTGTGGGACTAGATTGAAACTGTTAGTGTCTCACACTGGAAGTGGAGATGCTCGTTGTCTCACGTATAAGTTAGGTGGTTACTTTGACTTGTGTGTTGGGCCTTTCGTATGTCTCTTTTCTATATTTAGGCTCGTGTCGGATTTCTATAGAAACTAATGTCAGATATTTCTTACCACACACATGAAAAGAATCTGCAACTGCAAATCAGTTCTCAGATGTTCATCATAGACTTAGGGCACCGCTAGAAGAAACACACACCTGAAGGATGAAAAAACAGACTGCAAAAGGAAGAAATCTGTGAAAATGTGACAAAAATGGAGATGCGGGGTATCGATCCCCGTACCTCTCGCATGCTAAGCGAGCGCTCTACCATCTGAGCTACATCCCCTTTGTGATTGTGTTAGATATTTTAAATATTAATTTTATAAAAACGCCTAAACTGAAAATTAAAAATGCAGAAATGGAGATGCGGGGTATCGATCCCCGTACCTCTCGCATGCTAAGCGAGCGCTCTACCATCTGAGCTACATCCCCATGAATAGTACAGCTTGGATGATTTAAAAATAATTTTCCTATGTACTAGATAGAAAATCAGCTAAGGTAATTATTATGGTCCAAAGCAAGAGAGGATTTTGCTCCTCGGGAGAAAAGGAAAATAAATGTTACTCTCATTTTAAACTGTATATTTTGAATTTTAACTATTGAATTAAAAAATATTTTCTTAATATTTTTCATTAAGGATAATTTAAATTTATAAAAAGTTGATATTTGAAAATATATGTTATAACGAATCTAATATAGTATCACATAATAGTATTTATATTCAGACATCGATTCAGTTTTATAATCAAAATTAAGTTTAATTAAAAGAGTAGTGAAATTGCAGTTTAAAATGTGAGTACTCAAGTTAAAGTTGCACCTTATTTTGTCAACTTTTTCAACACATGTTTTTTACCACCAATAATTTAATAGTCAAAAGAATAAATAGTCAAAGAATCTACTCCCTCTGTCCCAGCCATTTCTGATAAGAGAGAATTGACTGAGACTTTTTTTCAAGAGGGAAAAAGTTTATACTACCCTTCCCCTATGCCTTCTGACCACTGCCCCTTCATCGCCTGCACCACCCGTACCACCGCACCACCTAACTCACACTACCCAACACCACCCAACCAGACTTTACCATCAAACTACACCGCCAAATGCCAAACATATTCAGCATTTTCCATCTCACACCACCCAACTCACCATCAAACTGCACCACCCAACTCACACCACCAACCGAGCCAACACCCAACACCACCAAGACCAAGTCTCCAAAAAGACGTCAATCTAAAAGGATGCGGCAAAGACGCAACGGAGAGGATGAGAGAGAAATATGGGGAGAAATCAACCTGCCTTGCTCCAGATTTGCGAGAAATTGGGGTAGCCAGAGATGGGGAGACGGTTGACGGAGCCGCGGTGGAACTGGAGACGTGGGAAACGCGGGTACGGAGATGAAGACCAAGCCACGGAGACGGTGACACATCGGAGACGAAGACGGAGATGGAGCCGTGGAGACGAAGATGCAGCGGAGACGAATACGCCACGATGGAGATGCGGTGGAGAGGGTGAGGGAAGGAGGCCGAGAGTTTGAGAGAGAAATATGGGGAGGTGGAGTCGAGAGAGAAAACGGTGAGGGGTGGGTGAGATTAGGTTAGTTTTTGTGAGTAATTTTTAGTAATTTCAAGGGACCTTGGTCTTATGATATGTAGAATATTGATGAATATGAAAAGAGTGTAGATTTGGTTGGGACGCCTAAAAAGGGAAGTGTGCATAAATAGTTAGGGCAGGGAGAGTAATAACATTTTAACATCAGGATCTGAAATTTATAGTTTTTGTTATTCTAAAATTACATGCAAGCAACCAAATTACATATTAACATCATAATTTAGGACCTAACTAGGAGACACCACCATTGAATCTATTGAAGCTCGGTGAAGCCTGGAACCCCCATCCGTTTGAATAGTTAGAGACCTAACCAGGAGACACCACCATTGAATCTATTGAAGCTGACTGGAGCCTGGAACTCCATACATTTGAATAGCTAGAAACGCCCTCCTGAGAACACCCAAACGATGCACCACCAATGAACATCCACCACCGAAACTGGAACCCCCACGATTTCACCATCATCAACCACCAGCATGGTCTTATGACGTTGGGTAATCCCGATCAATAAATTGCTCTAGTATTCACAATTATTGATGTGGGTGTGTTTTGAACTTTGGACCTCTCAATTATAGAGGGTGTGATTTACCACTAAACCAGATCCAAATCACACCGGAAAATTATACTCCCTCTATCCCACCACAATTTGCAGAAAGAGAAATTGTGGTGGGAAATATGTACAGTGATAAAGTCAGAAAAAACTGACTTTGAAATGACAAAATATTGATGGTTAATTGTGACGGCTCAATGTTAATTACAAAAATTACACACTAAAATTACTATTCAAAATTACAAAACTTTCCACTAATTCATTACAAATCAACAAACTAAAAAAGTTGTGGCTAATGGCTTCTAAAGCTCCAGTTCATCTTCCAGATCATCTTCTTCAACCGGAAGATTTGGTAAAAAAAACAGAGTATATTCTCCAACTTAAAAGCAAACAGAGCAAAAACCCCAACTCATAAGCTAAAAAATAGTCAACCAATTCTTCAACATTCAAACCCCAATAATATTACCGAACATCCAAACAGAGCAAAATTGGAGCAAAAACCCCAATAATATTACTGAATAACACAAAGTCTTCAATTTTCAAAATGTTTTAAACATTAAAACATCTTCAAGCAACCAGATCTGAGAGAACATAGCTAATTTTCCCATATTAACAAAACTCAACCCAACAAACAAGTAAAAATCGTTATGAATACAAGAGGGATGACCATTTAACCATGGACTTTTTAAAAACAAACTTAAAAACTTACGAATTTGAATGCAAAAATACGAAGCCACCGCCGTTCATGCGAATTTGAGCATAGATCAGGGCGATCATGCGGTCGGCGTGCCGACAATAGATTTGGTCGATCCCAGCGTTCGCACAACCACAGGTCAACTCCGGCGGACGAAACGAAGTAGAAGGCCGACACGGGGATTGAGAGGGAGGGGAAACTAGTCCAATCGAGAAGGAGGCAAAAAAATAACAGAGAATATGAAAAGATTGAGCGGAGAGGAAGATGAAGGAAGATTCGAGAGATGGAGAGGGAGGGGAAGAGAGAGCTGGAAGATACAAGAGAAGAGAGTGAGGAAAAGAGAAAGTAAGAATGAAAGAGGAAAAGAGAAGCCGCGTTGAAAAAAATGAGAGACCACTAGTGGAGGCGCCTCTATTAAATACGGTTCCTTTGGACATTAGAAGTCACTTTGGGGGTGATTATCTAGACATGAACCGCCTTCTAACGTAGTCAATGAAAGGCAGTTCAAAATTGCTTTCTAACGTTGTGGTGGAACCACCTTCTAATATTTCTGACCTCGTAATAGCCATTTGTCCCTCGGACCTAGCCTCTTGTTACGAACTCGTAACGTAAATCACACAGTCGGATCTTTGGGTCGTTATGAGCTCGAAACAAGCACAAAACCATCAGATGTAGTGATGAGTCCCGGACTCGGAACTTGAGCCAGTTTGTCTGATCTGTGTACTTGGTACGAGCTCGGAACTTGCGTGCATTCTGAGCTCGGAGATTCACTGTGCTTTAACTTGTACCGAGATTCACCGCATACCCAGCATGTTTCAAGTTTCTCATCATCATTTCCCCTAAACATGCAATCATTCGAACATGCATGAATTTTTTCTAGTTGTAAACCCTAGGACAAAGAATTCTTTTCGCAGCATACGATTTCTTAGGCATACGATTTCCTTTGGGAAGCAATTCTCAAACCAATTGCAGAGTGTCTGTCATCCCCTTTTCAATCCAACCAAATTTGGCCTTCAAATTCATCATTTTCAACATCGTGCTCAAAACCGAATGTTTTGACCCCACGTACAGTGGATAATTCTTGTCATTAAGCAACGACTCTAGGACCTCAGGTTTACCATGGAATTATCTGGAAACATCGTCTACCATCTCATCAAATTGATCATCACAATCTAATTCAACCCCTTCCTTCATTCCACCATTTCCACCAATATCCGCCGGTACCTCGTCGTGCCATATCCAACAAGTGTAACTTGTTTGTAAACCTCAAAAATAAAGGTGTCCACGCAACTTCTTCCTCCCTAAATATGCATCATTCCTGCAATCCTTACAAGGGCAACGTTCACGCACGACCCCCGTTTTTGGCCGCATGTTCAAATGCCACCACAATAAACGAATCTACTAAACGAATATAATCGGGTGATGTCCTAATGTCGCTCTCGATGACTCCGATTCTATCCATTAACTACATGAAAAAAACATCAAGACACATTCAAAACTCTATTTTTCAAAGCATTAAAAAAATTACTACAATAAGAGAATAATTAGTTCGATAGTATATGTACAATTACCTTAGCCTTTTACTCCCAAAGAGTGCCCTAAAATTTTCAGCTTATTTCTCCAAAAGAAAATGAAGTTGGGCGTCCGTATTTATTACCATCTTCGTAGTGTTACGAGCTCGGAACTGCAATCGTACCTTCCAAAATTCATGGTACTTAATGTCAGGCGACGTTCCGAATTCGGAAAAACTTAACGATATACATTAAGAACCCGGATGACAAATCATTGTTTCAATTACACAGCATACATACCAGTTCCGAGTCCGGAACAAAAATTGGATCCAAGTTCCAAGTCTGGAACTTCAATCGTATCCTAGTTCCGAGTTCGTAAATGGAGAGTTCGAAGTCACACCGACAGAACCGCCTTCCATCTCCAACAAACCGTCTTTGAATGCTCAGTAACCGCCTTTAAAATTTCAGGGGGATGTCTGAACGAGCTTCCAAGCTCGGAAGTTCTAAAGGAAGTCGGTTTTACAAAATTCTGGCAAAACCGACTTCTATTGTTGACTAGTGGATGCATTGCCTAATCTTCTCCCTTAAACCCTAATTACCAGCCAAGCCCAATGCCATTTAAGCTGGTAAAAACCAGAAATTGGCCTTTTTTTTAATAAAAACCAGATATTGCAATTTAAGCTGTGATACCCCTAAATAGAAAGTGTGCAGTTTGAGATGAGATGAAGGGAGTAGTTTGTGTTGAAAAAGTTGAACAAAAAAATTACTTAAACTAAAATGGAAAATATTTTTCATACTGCTGTTAATCTTTGTCATTAAGCATACTAATAATTTGTATTTTCAAGTCGTCCAAAATACTATGCGGCTCTGTTGATGAAATCACTACACGAAATAGACCATTGAGAATATAGTACTATCACTATGCAAACAACACTATTTCATAACATGCAAATATATGATAATAAGACATTATCGGCATTGTTTAAAACCACGCCACATACTCACAGCCTCTATTTATTTACGTAGTAATAGTTTTGAGGCAAACACGTTTTCAACACATATATGTATAAAAAGTTTCAAATTAAGTTCAACTCTAATCCAAAATTAAAATTTTAATTTCAACTACTCGAAAAACAGCAAGTCCGTCACTTACTCAAACTAGTGAAGTAGTAAGAATGTTCTTGAAATTAAACAAGGAGTAATGAGTTTGCATTTCACTTGGATGAAATTTTAGATGGATGCTTCTCCCTCCTCCTCTGTGATCAACTTTTTCAATGCACATTTGATCATAAATTTTAATTAACATAAACATCAATGTTATCACGTGAGATATTGTTAGATTCGCTTCATCATGTATGTTCTAAAAATTATATTTTAATACACCGTGTATTTATGTAACTAAAGTTATCGGTAGTCAAACGTAACCTGAAAAAGTTGACCAAACAATTTGTAGAAGGGACTCAGATGGAAGGAGTATTTAGTTTAGAATTGAAGAATTGTTTTTAGATTCACTATTGTAAAATATGAATGTGTGATTTTATTGATGGTACAAGGTGTGCTATATAAATGCACCATATACAGAAGTACAAATTGAAAATGATTCTAACTATGGTACAAGATATACATAGAATATAACAAAATATGTCCTTAACACGCATCCTCAAGTTGGAGCATGTGGATCACGAATGCCCAACTTACCGAGAAGAGTCTGAAATGACTGTCATCCAAGAGTTTTAGTAAATAAATCAACAGGTTGACTAGAAGTGCGAATATGATGAGTAGCAACTTCTCTGGGCGGTACCAAATCACGAACAAAATGACAGTCAATCTCAATGTGCTTCGTCCTATCATGAAACACAGGATTGACTGCAATTTGGAGGGCGGTTTGGTTGTCGCAATATAAATGCATTGGAGAAGAATGGCCAACTCCCAAATCTCGAAGAAGGGACTTAAGCCATATCAACTTACAACAAACTACAGCCATGACCCGATACTCAGGTTCAGTGAAAGAGCGAGAAACCGTCGGTTGCTTCACGATATATGGGATTCCCTTTTTTCTTAGTATGTTTGATACACTTTTCATTTGGATACTATGCTTTTCTATGATTATCACATTTCCTTTTTATGGCAGAATCATTTTCAAACACTCATTAATATTTTTACTCTCTTCGTTCAATTATCTCCGTACATTTCAACTCATAAAATCAATACCTAAACCTATTATATCAAACACAATGAAACATACGAAGAAATATTAATTTAGTTGAGTTGAATAGAAAAACACACATTCAAAGCTGAAAAATCACATTCAAGGCTGAAAATCACTAAAAACTGTTGAGTTTTGCAAGAAAAAATGAAGCTCCAACTACTACCAACATGATACAAAGGCTACCAGAAATGAACGTCGCTAGAAAAAAATGCATCCATCCATCATTATCCAAGAAGAAAATCACAGTACATAAAATGGAAACCAACCAACAATTAATCCATAGCATGAAAATCCCTATACAAATCCCATTGCACTACTGCTACAAATCCAATGGAGCTAGGCATTCAACTTATTCATGGTCCTTGATGAAGCTGGTGTTCTTGATGATCTCCAGGAGTGGTCGTCTTCTTCGCAGAAGAAGAGGAGTTCTTGTTATTATGCATCCAAACCTTAAAAACCTGTCTCTTCACCCCAACCTCGCCGCAAAACCTCTGCACCTCGGTGTCATCTTCCCTAGGGATCCTCCACCCGAGCTTCTCCGCAAACGCCAGCATCTTCTCCTTCTGGTCCTGCGAGAATTTGGTCCGGTGCCGCTTCTTCGCCAGCACGAACTGGGGCGGCGCCGCCCCCGCCCCCGCCCCCGGGGCCGGGCCGGACTGGAACACGTTGAAGTTCAGCTCCTCCTCGCTGGAGGAGTCCGTGGCGGCGCTCCCGCCGCCCCCGCCGCCCCCGCCGAAGGCCATCTTCATCGGGTGCACCATGGAGGTCCAGTGGCTGTTGCCGCCATGCAGCGGCTGCGGCGGCGGCGGGGGGAGCTGGAGCGGGTGCACCACCATGGCGGCGTTGGTGTTATTCTCCCCGCCGCCGCCGCCTTCCTTCCGGTGGAAGTTGCGGTGGCAGTTGCAGGCGGCGCATTTGAACGCCTCCAGACTGCCGTCCTCACCGGCCGGCATGAACTCGCCGCAGCCGTCCGTCACGTTGCCGCCAATGCTGGCGGCGTGGTTCTTCAGGCATTCCCTGTACCTCACCCCACTTACACTATTGTTACTGTTACTCCTCCCGTAACCACCAGCCGCGGCGGAGGACGGCTTCGGCTTAGATCCAGCGCCGGAGTACCCCGGCGGCGCAGGCGCTCCGCCGGGATGAATCAGGTGGTGCTCCCGGTCTAGGTTTTCGAGCGGATCGTACAGCATTCTCATCTCCTTATCCTCTCCCGCTAAAGCCATTACTACTCAACAAAGTAGACAAAACAATGAAATCTAGGAATCTACAACATAACCTTCATGGAAACATTCAAGATTTCAGCAAAATTGAGGATCCTCTCCCGCTAACTACTCAGCAGAATCTAGGAATCTACGCCACAGCCTTCACGGACATATTCTAAATTGCAGCAGATTTCAAGATCTAGAGAGAAAAGAGAGATGAGGACATGGTGTTGCAGAGGTTCCAACAAGAGACAGGTTGGTTGCTTGTGATGAAGCTAAGGGAAAGGGGGGGAAATAAGTGGGAAAAACAAGTGATGAGAAGAGCAAGTGAGAGCATAAAAACAACCGACAATGTCATGTTCGTCCTCTCCCACGCCCTGCCACCTGGTCCCATCCCCACCCCCTCATTATTGCCCCTTTTCTTATCCTCCACACCCCTTTTGTTTTCACACTACCCGTCTCCATTAATCCTTCAGGGTTAAGCTCCACCACCTTTTATTCTGCCCTAATTGCACTTTTTGGCTTAATTTTCTGGCCTACTCGACCGGAATCCGGGCTTTAAAAATTGATTCTTCTTCGTCTAGTCAATCATGGCCTATGCGCGTAGATCTACTGAGCTTTTTGGTTCAACTTGGGGTAGAGTTTAAGGAGGCCTGTTGTAATCTGAAACTTGGATCCCACCTTTTCTTTTCTAACTTGTTCACCATCTCTCTAACAAAGCATGGACAAAATATGCCACTCCCCTTCTTTCTGTACACTTTTTATTCAATTTTCTCACACCACAGATGACCACTGATAATTTTAGTTACGTAGACTAGCGACGTGCAAAAACATGGTATTTAGAAAATGTACATTGCATGAAATCTAGCAATATTCTCATGATGATACAGATGCATATATATACTAATTGAGATTTATGATCGAACGTGACTTGAGAATTTGACCCATATGTGTGTATAAATGGTTCGGACGGAGGGAGTACTATGAGTTAAACAATGAGAATGAACCGTACTGGTTTGAAATGATCTCAAGTGAATTGGATTGAACAAGATTGGATTATTTTAATCAGCTATACATATTTGGATGAAGAACGTCGTTTCATCGCGCTAAGGCGAGGAAGATTGTAGGAGTTACTGATCCAAGCTTAGCAGAGGCTTGCGCATTGTTGGAAGCAACAAAATGGGCAGCGGAAGAGCAGAGTGAGAACGCATGGATAGCAGGGGATGCCCTGGGCGTAATAAGAATGGTTCGTGGTGAAGTCGAGCCCCTATTCTCATGTATAGATGCTATCCACCAGATACAACGCCTTCTTGATGAAAACAAGTGTTAGTTTGCCTTTCTGGATTCCTAGGGGTGAAATAATTCTCGCTCATTCACTAGCTAGTTTTGCGAAACGAGCAAGTCCTCCGAAAATGTATGGGCTACTCCTCCAGGTTTCCTACCTTCAAATGATACGGGACGTTACCAGTAACATGAAATGAAATCCTTTATTTTCACAAAAAAATAAATAAAACAATGCCATATATGATTTTTAAATTTGTATAAATATATAAGTAATAATATTTTAAAGAGAAAAGTGCTAGTATAACCTTATATTTTACACAAAAGTGCAAAATTAACCTTGTATGATTCGAAGGTGCCAAAGTAACCATAAGTTTTCCTCGAAAGTGCTGAAATAACCCTATCGGCGTTGACTGTGGAAAATTTGGCGTTGACCATGCCAAAATGATCAAAATACCCCTGCATAGTTTTCTTTTCAAAACTAGGACGATTTTACCCTATATAAGGCTAGATTGGTACTTTCTAAAAATATATAAGGTTAGATCTATACATTTTAAGAAAAAAATAAGGTTATGTCAGTACATTAAAAAAAAACATAAGGTCAAATTAGAATATTTTATGCAAACATGAGGATATTTCAGTATACTTTTAAAAAACATAGGGTTGGATCGGTATTTACTACAAAACTTCAACCAACAAAAATAACATATTCCACATTTTCTACGCTAACTTGATAGGCATATTTAGAGAGATAGTGTACACATGATCCAATTCATCATGCAGCAACCAAATACATATCTAAAATTATATGAGATCAAACTCTTTTACGTACTCTAACTTGAGAGTTCGTCTCTTGAAAGACGGTCTTTCCATAAGTCATAGAAAGACCAAGGTTTAAAGTGCAAATAAGAATAAATGATTATAAAATTTTTGAGTTGCATGAATCGAGTTATAAACTTCATAACTACTACACGTTATATAATAAAATTTTAATATTACAATTAAGACCTTTTACCTTTTATTATTTTAATTAAATCTTGTCTTTCAATAACCCTATGGAAAGACAATTTTTCCCAAGATTTTGCCCTAACTTGATGCCAAAAAATGAACAAATTTTCCGTGTATTTATAGAAAGGAAATTGGTCTCATCCCGCACCCCCATCTCTTATATTTGTGTAGGAACAATTCATGGTTCAGCATCCTTAACTTTCGTTAATAAGTGCCAATGTATTATTTGGTTGGGGCTGATCTCCGACACCGAAAGTCCGCCGATATCAACCATCGGGTTCGCTCTTCTAATCAGCGAGGACGATCCAAGTGTCGAGTTCTTACCGTGCCGGAAGATGGATTTTTTTTGTTTTAATTCGTAGGTTGTCGATAGAGGAGAAGAATCGGGGAGAGGAGGAAGAAGCAAGAGATTGAAGAAAAAGAATGGGATGAAGTGTGCACCAAAATATCAAATTTTAAATATTGAGGCATTTTGGTTACTTTCAGAATGGTCAACACCGAATTTTCCACCGTCAACAATTTATTTCAACACTTTCATCAACAACCTGGGCATTATTTTGACACCTTATAATTATATAGAATTATTTTAAACTTTTTTTTTACTGATGTTGGTGGGACCCACGTGAATGATAAAATCACCCAAAATGGTCCACAATGGTGTGCCTATAAGATTGTTGGATACACAGCAAAGAAATGGCGAAAGCGGTAAGCTAAAATGGCTACACGTAGTAGAGGTGTAGCCAAATTGAATCAGTGCGTGTGACATCTTTTTCTTTCTTTCTCTCCTGCCTGCCAGAGACCCCTACTTTCCCCAAGCAATGTCCGTGGCGATATAATCGATGGCTCTCTGTCTCTGCTTCGGACTTGCTTAGGTTTACTGCAACGCCCTAGTGGCTGTACAGTACCACTACTCAGTGCACCCAGACTGACCAATGCTACACTGCGAGCTTGGAATCTCACCACTATTCTTTCCTGCACCACCATTGCACTCTCGACGGAGGGGATCGTAAGGAAACACATGTGTAGTAACGGCTATTTTGATGATTCATTCTCGTCGAATATCTCGACGCACCTATACTATTTATGATACTTACTTAGTTTAGAGGCCTCGCTTGCAATGCTTTAAGCCCGCAGTCAACATCGGTTTACCACCAACCGGCGTTTAAATGGCCTAAAAATCCTCAACTTTGATTTGTGAAGGCACTCAATAAAAATGTCATCATTTCATATAATTAAGTTCAGATTGTCCATCAGAGCTGGAGAGGGATAATCCAACAAGTCATGAGATATGGATTATTTGGTGCAGGAGAGAAGTAGGCACGCACTCGACTAGCACAACGCGAATAAACATGTTAATGGTGTTGTGGTCCAATGAAGTGCTATATGGGGGTGCTGCTGAGTTAGGTGACATTGGCGTACGATGTGATATTGTGGCAACATCAGGGGTGGCTGAAATCAATAGGTTAGAGTTAGAGTTGCCAGACAAACACGATTATTTTCATCATTTAATTTCTCTGGCAAAAAATTAGTGAGAGTTATAAACATTGAGTGGATCTCCTGTCAGGCGGTCTGTCCATAAACTTATGGATATGCCACTTATTTTTTACCTTATACACTGCATTTGTTAAATTACATACAAAATTTAGAATTTTAAAAATTATTTTTTCATATCATATATTATTATATTATCACTTCAAATACATATTAGGATAATATGAAGATATAACCCTTCATGTTGAGGAAAGTGCAAATATAACCCTCAATTATTTTTTAGTGCAAATATAATCCTAGCTATTACACATAAGTGCAAATATAATCCTGAAGCCATTATTCCGGCATGGACTGGCTATTTTCGGCCATTGACCGACAAAAAATGACCAAATTGCCCTTCTAACCTAATACAAAATTAAAAGGACAAAATTGCCCTTAGTTTCCATTGACTGGCCATTTCCATCTTGCCCTTAAAAGAAAAAAATGCCCCTGCTCCACCACCGCCTCACCCATCCCCCACCACTATATTGCGCCTTGACTCATCAACTCTTGCTCAGCCCACCAACCATCAACTCTTGCCCAACCCACCAAAGTTGAACGTTATCTTCTTCAAGAAGATCAACATATGAACATTGTCAACATTTTAGCCACTTCCTATTCAAATGAATCTGGTTTGCGGAATTTTTTTGACAAACAAAAGATTCAATTCATCATTTCACTAAGCAAAAAGACCGAGATGCCCACCTCCGCCAAGACCACCACCATCGGCCACCACCTCCAGCTTGCCACCGCCCCATCACTATAACCTTCTTCCACCACCGATTTCAACAACTTCTCCATGTCCCCTGCTCGCATCCCCGCTCCCTTCAGGGATAAAAACTCGCAGTCTAATTCTATTGCCATTGAACTCACCATCAAATTCTATCTCCATTGAATCTATTTACGCCCATGTTGTCCCTTTTCACAACTATATAAAAATGCCTCCGTTTTCGATTTCTTTTGCCATCGATTTGGAGCTGGTGAGTTCAAGAATCTTTACCTTTTCTCTTCTGGGTTCTTGATTTTCACCACCGCGAGCAGGCGCCAACTCCGGCGAGCCTTGTTCGCACCAGCTCCAGCCACGAGCCCCGCCACCACCACCTTCCGGTGGAGCCACCACTCCACCAACTAGGTTGTAAATCGTGGGAGGCTAGGCAAATTAAAGTTGATGAATCGGTGGGAGTCAACTTTACCGATTGTGAAAATGAAGAAGAAGCATTTCAGGGTTAAAATAGTAAATGCATCTTTTCTGTTTTTCTCTTAGGGGTAAAATAGACTTTTTACTCATTTTCGGCCTGAATCTGATAAAAAAATTATATTTGCACATAATTTGAATAGACAGAGTTATATTTGCACTTTCAATTAGCGCGGGGTCATATATGTACTTTCGTCAATTATATAGGGTTATATCTGCACTTTTCTCTACATATTATTACTTGTTTTGACTTATAAAATATAATATTTAGATTTTATAAAAATATGTTACAATATTTAAGGTAAAAGCCCATGTGAATTGTCCATATGCTTATGAAAATACCGTCTTCCCCGAGATTTTCTCATAAACATTTACGTCGGTCAGGGTTATATAAGCACTTCCAAAACATTGACATTGGTCTTAGGTTACCTGTGCCAATATAAACTTTTTTTTCAACTTTTTCAATATACACTTAATAATATAATTAAGTGAACATAATTATATTCATTTTAACCTATATTTTCTAAATACCAAATAAACATACATAGTTATTATATAGAAAAAAGTGTTTTTATAACCTTACCTAATTGACG
Source organism: Rubia yunnanensis (assembly GCA_037428765.1). Lineage (NCBI taxonomy): Eukaryota > Viridiplantae > Streptophyta > Magnoliopsida > Gentianales > Rubiaceae > Rubia > Rubia yunnanensis. Next base: position 103,496,026 of record CM075067.1, read on the forward strand.
TAAGTGCCAGTATAACCTTTTGATAATTAAAAGTGAAAAAATATTCCTATATAGTTGATGTAAGTGAAATTTTACCCATTCTAACAGATTTTGGCCGAAATTTGGTGAAATAACTATTTTACCCTTTGAAAAAAATTAAGAAGAAAAAAAGAACTACATCCTCCAAAACAATTCATTTTATTTTCATTTTTTTAATTCTCCGGCATTTGTTTCTTCTTCATCAAAGCCCACGAGTACCCCTCTGCCGCCGCTGGTAATTCTATCCTGCCGCCGCTGTTAACCCTCCGTCTCGCCGCCGCTTGGAACCCTCCTTTAATCATCATCGTTAGGAGTCCTCCGTCTGAGCCCGCCACCACTGCCATTCGACGAGCCTCAGTCGCAACCATTGCCCGACCTCCGTTTGAGCCTTGCGTATGTGCCCTCCGTTAGAGCCCCGCCACCACCACCTTCCGGCGAGGCTCAACCGCAGCTATTGTCGCATCCCGCTTTAATTGAGTGAATTTAGCCAAACGAGGAAATGGCGAAATTCGGCGAGAGAAGGTCGAAATCGATCAGGGGATGGCAAAAATTGTGGGGGGCTGGGCTGGGGGGAGCGGCAGAAGGTGGTAGGGACGAGAGCGGGAATGGCGAGGGCTGGGCTGACGGTGGCGGTCGGTGGAGGGGGTAGTGTGGTGGGCGGGTGGAGGTCGTGGTGGTGGTGGCGGCCAATGGGGGGGGTGGTGGTGGGCGGTGGAGGGGGTGTGGTGGTGGTGGTGGCACAGGGGTAGAAATGTCCTAACACTCTTGTCTTAGGTTATATGTTAAAGGTCATTTTAGTCATTTCATGTATGGTCAACGTCGGTCATTGACTGAATTAGTATCTTAGGGTTATATTGGCACTTTTATCAACTTGTTAGGAGTATTTTTGCACTAAAAATTATAGTTATATGGACACTTAATCAATTAGATATAGTTATATTGTTATAGTTATTTTCTAAATACCAAATAAACATACACAATTATTATAATATTAATGAAAACTTGAAAGTATTGATAATTAAGCATATCTTGAAGTCATGATAAAAAAGTGAAAAGTAAATTCTGGGATGGAGGAAGCAAGTTGTGAATGGTTTAATAAAAAGAAAATGACACATGTGTACGTTACACCCAAATGACCCAATTGATTTTGGAAATTGAGATTTGAGAAGGGGGGAATGACAATGCAATGCACAGCCAAAACCCTCTCTTCCCTTGCCTCACCCTCCATCGTCACGACCCTTCTTCTTCAATTTTTTTCTCATCTTTCCATTAGGAGAGATATGAAAAAATCAATTTATTTGAATTCACATTTTTGTTATTGAATAACTATGAGATTTATCTTCAAGGATTGGTTTTGTTCTTCAACATGATCGATAGATCGTTGTGTTCATGATGATAACTCGATTTAGTTGTTCACGTTGATATATTGTTCTCGATCTACTTGTTTAGATTGCATGTTCATAGTTTTATTTGTGGTTTTATTTTTGGATTTTCATTGATTTGAATTCGTCAGATCTATATTTTTCAAGGTGTTTACAGTTTGAATAACATAGATCTTGGTTAGATCAAGTGATGTTACATTTGTAAAAGATCTCTGTTTACTGCAGTGATATTGATGCGTAATACGCTCCTCTCTGGCAAGTGGTAATGATTTTCGTGGGAAGCAAGTTTATATCCCCGAGGGTGATGTTACAATTTTTTATTGAATTTCTAATTTGTGATAGTACAGACGATCAGTGTGGTTAACATGTAATTTAGATATCTTTCAATACATTAAAATTTAATTGCTTTAAAAAAAGAAGAAGTGTGGAATGACACGTCCCATTCATCCATCTCCTTTACTGCCGAATGCCCACCACTCATTCAAAATCACCGCAAACTGAACATTGTCTTTCACACTTTTCTTTCTTACCAAAAAAGGAAAACAACATTCTTTCTTTTTTACACTCCACCTGAAACCCGTTCATAGTCTTGGGCCCATACGGGCAGGCCCAAAACTAATGGGCCTCCAGCCCAATCCACTCAACATACAGAAAAAAGTAATAGGGTTTTGGACTCCTGAAACCTCTCATCGTCTTCTCCGATCATCTGAAATCTCTCTTTCTCTCTCACACAGTTGAAGGTGTAGAGATGAATCTGAAGAACGTGTTATGGAGGCGTACGTTCAGAGAAATCTGTAAATATAACCGCAAAACTTCGTATTTAAAGCAAGCAAGTTTCCACAGTATCGGAAATGCCGCCATTGCTCCGTCTCGCTGCCGAATCCACTCGCCGGCGGCGAATTTCACCCCCAACTGGGCCGCCACGAGATGGGCCCACACCCTGCAGGGAACCCATCTTCAGGATGACGCAGAGGAGGAGGAAGAAGAAGAGTCCGAGGAGGATGCGGCAATGAACGAGTTTTTATCGAGATTCGTTTGGATTATGCGCGGGAAGCTCGCTGAAGCGTTCCCGGAGAGCGACAAGAGCACCATCGACGCGATGCTGATGATTATTGTTGACAAAGTCGTGGTGGAAATGGAAAAGGGCGGTCTTGGGGAGGGAATCGATGCCGGAGCTGCAGCTCCGGCAGGAGACGACTTCAGCCCCGATTTGTGGAGAACGGTGTGGGAGGTTAGTAATATCGTTTTGGAGGATATGAGGAAGGCCCAGAAGAAGGAGAAGATGAAGAACTTCTTGCAGTCCGAGGAGGTTAAGGAAATGAGTAGGTTTGCTGGGGAGATTGGGATCAGAGGGGATATGCTGAGGGAGCTTAGATTCAAGTGGGCCCGGGAGAAGATGGAGGAGAGTGAGTTCTATGAGAGTTTGGAGAGTTTAAGGAAAAAAGAAGCTAAAGAAAATGGTAGCCAAGATCAGATTTTGATTGAGGGTACTGTGGAGGATAAGGAGGAGGAGGGGCCAGGGCCCCGTGCTGTGTCTCTTCCCAAGAGGCATGGGAAGTTGAAGTACAAGATATACGGTCTTGATTTATCGGATAAGAAGTGGGCTGATGTTGCTGATAAGGTTCATGAATCTGGGAAGGTCATTTGGCCTCAGGAAGCAAAGGCAATTACGGGGAAATGCAAGATTCTTACTGAAAAGATTGTTTCTTTGCGAATGGAGGATGATCCAGCTGTGCTTTTGGCTGAGTGGAAGGAGCTTCTCCAGCCCAGTAGGGTTGATTGGAGTGCCTTGCTTGATCGGTTGAAGGAACGGGATACCGGGTTGTACCTAAAGGTTTGTTTACACTGGCCTTCACTTAAAAGTGTTGTTAGAATGTTTTAATGCTGTGACTTGCATGAGAAATTGATTTTGATCAGCATGTTGCTTGATGAATGTGATGGATTCTGAGGAAATGGGGGTTTCAAGAAATTTCCTTGTGAAGTCTATGTATGTATGATTGTTAGGGGTGATATACTGGCAATTTAGGTAGTCACGGCGTATGATAGGAGTATGAATGGTTGGAAAATGATAATCTTTTAGTAATTATACTTTTGTCTCTCTAAATTGGGTTGTCTTGTGTAAACTTTGGTTTTTTATTGTATGATCACAAGAGTCCTGGCGTATGTTCTAGCAGTTGCTCTAGATAATGGCTCTTTTGCTTTATGTTGCTGTTATTGATTGTCAATACTCTATCTGCATCAGGTTGCAGAACTTGTACTGGCTGAGGATTCCTTCGAAACAAGCAAACGCGACTATTCAAAACTCATTGATGCCTATTCTGGTGTAAACCAATTTGAAGATGCTGAGAGAATTCTCAAGAAGATGAATGAAAATGGAATTGCGCCGGATATTTTAACATTAAACATGCTGGTTCTTATGTATACTAAAGCAGGCAACGTTAAGGAGGCAGAGAAGGCCTTTAAAAGCCTGAGGAGTCAAGGATGTCGACCAGACATGAAGTTATACAAGTCGATGATCATGGCTTACGTGAATGCAGGCCAGCCAAAAGAGGGTGAGAGTTTATTGAGAGACATGGAAATGACAAGGGATCTTAAACCCACTGAAGATATCTATATGGCTTTACTTAAAGGCTTTTCTCAAATTGGGGATGTTGTTAAAGCGAAGAGAATTGCTTCAAGTATGGAGTTCTCTGATGGTGTGGAGCTGAGCGTGGAGTACTTCACTTTGTTAATTGAAGCATATGGATCGAGTCATCAAGGCTACGAAGAAGCAAGGGAGAAATTTGAACACATGATGAGACTTGGGCTTAAACCAGATGATAGGTGCACTGCTAGCATGATTGCCCATTACGAGAGACATAATGAGTTGCAGAAAGCTTTGGATCTCCTAATGCAGCTGAAGAAGGATGGCTTTGAACCCGGGATTTTTACTCACTGCGTAATGTTGGATTGGATGTGTAAGTTGCTGCTAATAGATGAAGCTGAGGAAATACTAAACTTGATATCTGGGCTGGGTGAGGCTCCTCCGTTGAAAGTTCAGGTGAGCCTATGTGAAATGTACTCGAGGGCTAAAATTGAGAAGAAGGCTCTTCAATCCCTTGCAGTTGTGGAGTCCAAGAAGAATCAAGTAGGACCATTGGACTTTGAGAGGATTATATCGGGGCTTCTTGACGGTGGATTTTACAAAGACGCTGAAAGGATGCGTGCTTTGATGGAAGCTCAAGGATGGACGGTGTCTGATAAATTGAATGTCAGCTTCATAGCTTCTAAACCCACCCAAAGAAAACCGGGATTTAGATTGTAAGCAGCCTTTAAATGCTCAAACTTTAGTTTTCTCTTTAGTTTTCATGGTTTATACTGAGATTTTCTGCAGATATGTCTGCTCAGGTCCCCTTCACATCAGTGTGTTTGTTAGTTTGTCTTTTATTTTCTTGCTAATAAGCAGCAATTTCCCACTCTTCATAAAATGGAGAATTATGTGGATGCTACTTGAAATTTTGACTCTGTACAGATTTTGAAAAGGTCCCTTAGTTGGGACAGGGTTTTAGGGTACCCAACTGTTTCTATCAATTTCAGAAGGGCTCGAATGCGGTCTTGAAAGCTTCAAAACTGTCACTTTAGAGTTGTAGTTTTAATGTTAATTTTTCGTACTCGAATGTATGGTTTCATATGAACGGAGTATATACTTTTTGAATCACGTGAAAGGAAAATCTATCATTTAATGTAGGATATTGTGTTCTTGCCATTCCGAGTTACAAGTGAGTTTCTTAGTTTTGCTCTATGCTGGTATATGATTGAGGCACTGATTACACGAACTTTTGCAGGTGATAGTAGCCTAATAGTATTCGCCTCTAATGTATTCGTTCAGTCGTTTCATGTCTCCCTTCTGCTGCTCCACCACTGCACGGACGACATCTACAATAGAGATCATGCCAATCACCTTCCCATCTATCACAGGAACATGACGTATGTGGTTCTCTGCATGAATACCAATATCACAATACTCTTAGTCATTGATCACCTGAAACTGGTACGAGTTCTCTGACTTCATAGAATAATCAGTTAATCACCTGTCATGAGCTGCATTGCCTCGAGGATATTGGTGTCCGAGTGCACTGTTATTAAGCGCGCCTAGCGTGTAGGTGAAAACCAATCTTAGTGCAAGAATGACGAAATATGTGAAATGTTGGATATTGGAATCTTACTTGATCGGTCATGATTTCCCCGACTCTTGTGCACTTTGATGATCTGTCCTTGACAATTACTTTCTTCAAATAGTCTGCCAATTTGGTTCATTCACAATCACATTTGCATTGTGTATTTTGTGCAAAGTTAAACATGTAGAAATCGAATATTACCTCTCTCGGTTACAATGCCAGCAATCATATCGTGTTGTCCTGGTTTTAGAACCACCAAAGATCCTATATTATTTTGAGCCATCTGCAATATCATTAGTTTCATTACATTGTACCAAGAAAGCGAAAACTGATTGTGCATTGAAGAGACTGACTTGCTTGACAGCATCATAAACACTGTCATTTATCCGGCACGAAAGCCAGGACCCGGCGCTTTCTCCTCCCTTTGTCATGAGCACTTCCGAGACTGTCATATTCTCGAGCCCTTTCTGCTGAACTGTTGAGGAATCGGCTTCTGTTCTGCTCCCGGTGTTCTCACCATGAACGGAAGGAAAGGAGGTGATTTTTGCAGCACTCGAGATTGAGCCTCTCAAGAACTTCTCCTGGTAAGATTTGATTGCTCGGATAAAACCCTGCATATTGCTCGAATGTTTCTGCAGGAAGAAAGCTTGTTCTTGGTAGGAAACCTAGATGGCAATGGCAACAGTGCTTGCCTTTTATTGTTTGTATCGGTATTGGGCTCCATCGGGTTCGGGTCAGGTTCGAGTTCTTTGCTTCGATTAACAGGCTTAAGATTGGCACACTAATCACGTTTGTTCCCTTACCTAGTTAACAAGTAATGTCTTTTTTTCCCTTCCTCCAGAAGTGGAATAAGCATCAAATCTTGTGAAATTTTTAGCATTTTTCTAAAGACAAGGAAAATCTGTGGAAGATTAAACGGACAAGGCAGGTAAAGAAGCTAAAACTATCACAATTAAACTCACAATAGTTGACAAACTTTCCAAGGTATCAAATGTAAACCTATTTATTCTCCACATCGGGAAACTCCAGATACGACCTTCCATTTTTCACTATCTTTGCATCCCTGAACCTCTATGGCAGATCGAAGATCATCATTCCGTTTCCGCTTGCCTTGGCAGCCGGCCGGAAATCCTCCCCGGCCTTCTCCTGCCCCCGTGCAGCCTGCCTCGAGAGCACCACAAACCGCTCCAAGCCAACGCCCCTCTGTTCGGCCGTCAGCCACAACACAAACATCTGAAACTCAACCTACCACGACATCGAACCAAACTCCCCGTATTCAACCCTCGAGCACCACACAACCCCGAGCACCACCTACTATGGCCACGACTAATGGGACACCTTCAACCGCTCAAACAGAAGCTCCTCCACAGTCCCCCATTAGTACCACCCCACAAGAAGTCGAAAATTCTTCTACAACTCCTGAAAGGCAGACATTCAGGGCTTCAGGTGCGATATCCGGACCTCAATCACAACCACCATCACCAACGCGAGAGGCTAATCAATCCCGGGCACCTTCTCAGCCACCATCACCGGCACGAGGGGATAATCAATCTCGACCTCCTTCACAAACGCCATCACCAACTCGAGGGGATAATCAATCCCAGGCGCCTTCTCAGCCGCCATTACTGGCACGAGGGGATAATCAATCTCGACCTCCGTCACAACCGCCATCACCAACTCGAGGGGCTAATCAATCCCGAGCCCCTTCTCAGCCGCCATCACCAGCTCGAGCAACTAATCAATCTCGATCGCCTTCTCAGCCGCCATCACCAGCTCGAGCAACTAATCAATCTCGACCGCCTTCTCAGCCGCCATCACCAGCTAGATCAACTAATCAATCTCGACCACCTTCTCAGCCGCCATCACCTGCACGAGGATCTAATCAGTCGCGAACGCCTTCTCAACCGGCATCACTAGCCCGAACAGCTAATCACTCGAGACCTCCTTCTCAGCCGTCATCACCAGCTCGTGTAACACCTCCCGAAACCGATAACCATCCAACTTTTCCTCCAAAGGAAGATGAGATCCTTAAGGAGAATTCTCATCAACCAGAAAGTCATATTCAAGATCAAACACCAGCAGTCATATCAGAAGTCATCGATGATCCCCGCGATCCAATGCTCAATGAGATGAAGCAGCAGCATTCAGAAGATTCAGAGATGGAAACAGCAAAAACACCCTCAAAACAGGTATCCAACAACACTTCAATTATACACCCTGAGCCAGAGTCATTTGAACCAAAGCCAGATGAAGCCAAAGAAGTGACACAAGTTCTACATGAGGAAGAAACACAGAAAGCTGCAAACATAACATCAGTAAATGCTTCCAATGGTAGGCAAACCAGAATAACAACACCACAGCCGAGAGACAAAACCATGGAGGTCGATAACCGGCAAAAACAAGTCCTGATGAACAAAGGGATGCGAGAAGACATCTCAAACCTCGTCCAGAAAATGTCTACCGGTGATTCGAAGAATTCCACAGATGACAGGCCGGTAAGCGTTGTAACTCTAGCTGGCGAGAATCGTGGAGCGATAATGCACCTAGGAAACGAATCATCCAGGAAAGAAGACACAATCAACATTCGCAGAGGATACAAGATCAAACCTGATCAGAACTCGGAAGCAACAACAGACGGAGAAGAGACTTCCAAGGCAGAATCTGCAAAAACTGAGGAAGAACAAGAACAAGCACCAGAGGCTTATGTCAACAGCAATGTCCAGGGCATCAACAACTCGATCACATTCAACAGCTCCATATCTGAAAGCAATCCAGGAGTCCATTTCGCGTACTCGAACTCGCTCAAACAACCTAAGACGGCTAAACCAGAGATCACGGAGACACGAAAGGCCGAGTTCAACGTGATTCCATCCCGGAGACTCACGCACGAGCCTGTTGTCCGAAGGAGGTGCCTCAGAGGCATGTTTCTCGAAACAAGCGACTCAGACATCGAAAGTACAAAGCCGCGAAGCCATGGCTGCCGAGTTGCAAGCAATGAGAAGAAGAAAGGCAACAGCGGTGATGTTCTCTAACCAAGAATCAGATGCCAATAAGAGAAGAATAAATGTTAAACAAACATATGTTATTCATTCACTGTAATTTACATTGTGAAATCGAGCTTTCTTACTACGTCTATATACACAAGAGCTATTCACATGCTGGTTTAGTATCAAAGCTGCTTAAACATATTGCAAACGCCTGAAAAGCCGAAAGCGGATACCTATAATCCATTGTAAAACTATCTTTCGCAATCTTCCCAAACTGAAGGATTACTTTTTCTTGTTCTTCTGTCGGAACAGCCTGCAACGGCTCCATAGCCGCCACCAGCTGGAAGTTCTTCACAGACGCGACTGTAACGCGCCCTCTGAAGTTTAAGCACCAGCATTGCAACTGATCATGCCACCTCGGAGTTTTGTTTCGCAGAACCAAAGGTTGATCCGAGGAAGTAGATTTTTTGTTGTTGCAAGAGGATTCACAATCATCTCCGACTCCAGAAACCGGGATGTAGTGCATCGTGCAATGCATTCTTCGCGGCCCTCTCGAGCGAAGAACATTCAGCTCGTAGGATATAGACGCCACATTGTGGTTCCTGAGAGATGATCTTCGCAAAACTTTCTTTGTAGAGTTAAGGGAATGATCTATGTCGCAGACAGTGAACTTGGTACCGAAAAAATTGGACCTAATCATGGAAGAGTAAGACTGATCAGAGATACATGGGATGATCAAAGCTACAAAGAGAGGAAATTAAGCAAACCTGAGTTTTCCAACGTAGTTTTCATTAAATCGAAAATCATTTGAAGCTAAGGATATCCGAAACTCCGTTTCTGTGGCCTTTCTCGTCTTCTTGGCTGCCAGCAAGAGCTTACTGCTGTTTCCAGCAACTGTACCAGTGCATTTTAGTACAGAAAAGTTAACAAGAATTAAGCAAAAATATGTCCTTATTTCATACTTAAGGAACACATTTACCAGGAGCCAATCCAAGATATAGCCTGTATGTTGATGTTCCCCTGTCTCTTCTGATGAAACATTGGATTGGATGATGTCTTGGTCCGGGCTAACACAACATTGATAGAAAAAAAAAGAATCGGTTTTTCCTTTCTAGAAGCAAGTAATTCAATTACTATGTGGTATTAGATTTGATACCAGCGAAACAAATAGTGTTAAAACCGTTCTAGTTTCAAATTCTGTCTGTTTGCCGCCGGAGTGTTTGTCTGATACTAACGTAACAAATAGTGTTTCGTAAGCCAATTCCATACCAATCATTCCATGCAATCAAACAAACACTTAAAAGAGTTTACAGAAATAAAACACCAAGAAACCTGTTTGAGTGAAATGGGAAAAGTGATCAATCCACATTCTTCAGGAGCCCTAACAACCCCCTTGGTCACTTCCCTCCACGACCTACAAACCGCAGCACACGCAACCACCATCCGCCGCGCCGGCCACGACTGCTCGCCGGAATCCACCCGCAGGATGACGTCAGCAAGCAACTCCGGCGGCAAATTCGACCACTCGCTGAGCTCATGATCGGACAAAGGCGGCGGAGACTCCGGCGCAATGTGCGATCTCCCCCGCCCTAACACACTCTTCCTCTCATCAAGCTTCCGAGCCATGGACTTAATCGACATAGATTCAAACTCTCGTGTTTCTGTTACTTTACGGACGGATTTATCATTTATATATTTCATGATGGATTTTTTCTCTGTGTTTTCAACCATGCATAAATAAATGGACCGCAAAATCCAAGAGAAAATCACGTTTCGATGTCTCCTAGACACGGAGCACGCACAAACCTCGGATTTCTTCAATGTCCGTAGCACCCAATGCTTACAGAAGAGTATAATCCCATATTATATGATATTTCTCTTGTTGCAGAAGAAGATTAAAAAAATGCGTTGGAGGAAACAAAAAATGGAAATATGCCATTTCTTTGTTTTTTATGTTTATTTTTGGTCGAGTGGAGAAAGTGGGATGAGTAACCACCAACCACCGCCGTGAAAGGCGGAGAGAACTGCCACGCGCCACCATTGGACCGCGGCCACGTTGATTGCGAGTTGTGGGGATGGATAAGTGATGCTGACTCAGTCGTCGTGGAAACTGGAAGTGCCAGAGAATGAGATATGGTTTAACCGGGAAAAGTTCTGACCCGTTGATTAAACCGGTGGGTGGGTTATTTGGGTTGTGGGTCGGAGCTTTCTGGCTATGTAGACAGATTCCGGGTTTTCAGTTGGGTTTTTTCGAAATTTGGCGCCGGTATTAAGGATTAGAAACCGGATCGCCCCGCAATACATCGTTTTGCGGATGTATAATTGCGCAACATAATACGGAAAATTACTTCATCCGTCCCACCAGTAATGACATGTTTATTTTTTTATGGTCTTTAGTGATAACATTTGACCGTCAATATCTCTAGCTACATATACTGATTCCGCATAAAAAAATTGATATTTAGAAAAATATATGTTAGGATGAATTCAACAATATCTCACATTATATATTTATTATATATATATATATAAATTTATATTTATGGTCAAAGGTTACTAACTTTGACTTGAAAAGGTAAATATGTCATTACTGATGGGACTGATGAAGTAGATCTTAAACCCAATATAACCTTTTGGCACAATTCCGGCATTGACCAAACCTAAAAAGGCTAAAATATTCCTAGTCTTAAACCTAAAAATCTAATAACAAAATTACCCCTAGTGTTCTTCTATTTCTTCATCTTCATAACCACAGCTGCCGTCGGAATTTGGATTTCTGCCCCTTGCCGCCGGAATCTAGATTTCTGTCGTCGGGATCTAGATTTCTACCGCATCTGCGCCAGTGAACCCACCAGTGCCTGTCACCGCTCCGCATGCTTTCCCGTCGTTGCCGCTCGTCTTTCCCCCACACATCGTTATGTTTCTGCTCTGCCGCATGGCCTCCTCACACTGCCCCCAACCTGCTCTGCCTCACTCAAACCCTACCCGCCACTGCTTCCCACCGGTAGTCTCCCCCCCCATCCCCCGCCACCTCTTCCCCATGCCACCAACGACGAAAGACACCCACAACCCAGCAACAACCACCCAGGATCCCAACAACAGCCAAAACTTCGACAAAAGTGAAATAAAATTGACAAAATCCTTAGCAATTTAACACGACTACGCATAAAATAGGACGACTGAGGGTGTAAATTGGTCAGAGCTTACCATTTTTACACCTCCTCTGTTTTCTCCTCCAAAAGCCATACCACAGCAGCCCGCTTCCACACCCAGTGAGAATGCACCACCAACGCAGAAATCCGGTGAAACGAACGGAAATGAAAAGCTTGGCCCAACGAACGAACTGGTCTGAAATGGTGGTGGGGGTTACTGTTTGAGTTCTCTTAGGGGAGACGGGAAAATAATGAGGAGAAAAAGGAAAAACTGAAAGGTTCTATTAATTAGAGAATGAGGGTATAAACGTCCTTCCACTTTCTGTGTATTTTTTATTTTTTAGGAAAGGGTATAATCATCATTTCACGTATTTTCAGCCAAATTATGGTCTCCAAGGTTAGATTGGAACTTTCGAGCAAATAATATGGTTAATATTGCACTTTCAGATTTTATAGGGTTATATTGACACTTTCGACCAAAACATAGGGGCATTTTAGCACTTCACTCTAAAAGGCAATAACTATTTTCCAGGAAAAAACAAAATTTGATTTTCCCCTACATTTAAAATGTGTCAATTTTACTTATAGATATATATACCAATATAACCATATATACTTGAGTAAGTGCAAATATAACCCTCAGATAATAAAATTACAAAAATAACCGTAACTAGTTGATGAAAGAGCAAATATAAGCCTCTGGTGAGAAATCTGGCATTGACCCCCAAAATGACAAAAATACCCTCAGACAAAAGCTGAATTAGGGTGTGGTTAACAAGATTTATAAGAATTTATTTATAAATTAAACACCTTTTTAGTGCTTGAGAAACTGTTTAAAATGTGCTTATTTAAAAAGTATAAACTATTTGCTAAATGCGTCCTTATAATTTTAGGTTTTTTAAATTCTGAAAAGACGAGGATGCATTTGATAAATGTGTCACCTGTATTTGACTTTTTTTAAAATTTTGTAAAAATGAGGACGCATTCAGCGAATGCATTCTCAACATGCGTGTGTTTTAATCCCTTAACAGAGCCCCAATTCCCCAAAACGGATCCTTTCTCCTAGTTTCCCTCCGCCACCAGATTCTTCCTTCCTCGTCGTGCTCAGGCCATCTTCTTCCTTCCTCGTTGGGCTCACACCGTTGGTCTACCTCCCAGCCTTCGTTTGTCACCATTTTCATCGATGGGTTCGTATCTCTCCCAGTTTTCATTTGTATCATTTTTTTTGTTAGATCTACTATTTTTCTTTAGTGACTAGGAGTAAATTGTTGCTGGGTTTGTAGGTTAAGCCACCGGCCGGTCGTTACTGATTTTGCACCACCGGTGGACTCGAGTGTGGGACGCACGCACCGCCAGAAGCTTCGAGTCTCCGAGAGCCTCTCTGGCACTGCCGAGACGAAAGGTACTTGAAAAAAAATCTTGATTATATGAATGTGTTGAATGATTGTGTGTGGTTTGAATGATTATGTGTGGCTTGATTTTATGAATGAGTTGAATGAGGATGTGTGATTATGGGTGAATTGATTATGTGTGATTTTTTCACTAATTTTTATATTGAAGTTGTTGTAATAATTTAGTTTGTGTGTTGTAATTGAGTTCAAATTTTATATTTTGCAGGCATTACCGAAGTTGAAATGTTGTATGTCAATTAGTAAGATAATCGATAATAGTGTATGATTTGGTTGCCCGATGACAATTGAACAGTGTATGGTTTAGGGTTTGAGGAGTTGAATATATGTTGCTGAATAATACCGCCTTTCTGAATATGGAATTATATGTCCTATATTTGTATAATGCAGTTCTACAATATTTTTGATGGTGTACATATACAAAGGGGGTCAGATTAAGTTTGATTTGAATGTGGGTGTGTATTATGATCCTCTCAGACCTGAGAAAAATGTGATTCTCGAACGGAGGTTAAGCCACTCCGAGTTAGTTGAATTAATTTTCAGAAGGCTTGGCATTGTATGGAAGGGGTTTCTATTGAAAATCTACTATCGTTGTCCTGAGCTGATTGACTCGTCTATATACTATTGATGTCATAATTTAGAAGATGACGAGTCCACCGCGACCTTCTTCAACATTGTTGATCGAATGTCCTTGTCCTTAGCTGATCTTTACATTAATATGGAAAAGATGTCAAACGCTATTGACCTTGTGGGTGATGTTAGCTCGAAAACGTTCTTGTCGTTGTTGAACAATGTTCAGAACTATACATCTTTGCCAACCTTCCCTGTACATTACCAAGTTTTAGGAGAACCTTCTTTCATTGGTGAATCGAGTCAACCCAGTGCGTATGTCCATCTCGATTGCACTCATCTGTCCACAAATGCTGGTAGATATGGTGTACACCATGAAGAGCTGAATGTCTTCGATGATGATTATGCAGGTGAAATTGGAGAGCATGTTGTTGGTGATGGTGAGCGTGTTGTTAGCGATGATGAAGGTGAGGGAAATGAACTTGAAGAAGAAAGTGAAGAAGGTCGATCTTTATCAATTGATTCGAATCCAGGGGATAATGATGAACAAGTGGTGTACACAAACAATATAGCCATGGCGTTCCACCTTATGGAAAATTCTAATACGAAGGCCTACTTTAGGGATTATGGGGGCCTAAAGAGGATGGGTATGGCCCAACTGATTGTGAGGAAAGACTTTCTAGTTATGTTCAAGCGACAGGTAAAGTTGACTTGGGTATGCAATTCCGGAGTAAGCCAGAATTGGTAGAAGCTATTTCCAAACGGAGTTCAATGATGAACATGGAGCACCAGGTTGTGGAGAGCAGGTCGCATACATGGTATGCAAAATGTAAGGACGTTGTTGAAGGAAGTGGCAATTGTCATTGGATTATCAGAGCCAGCAAGAAGGTTTCCCGTGGGATGTTGGAGATCACCAAATGGGCAAGTTGTATTGGTGTTGGTCGATCAAATGGTAACACTAACCTGATATCGTTGATGATCGCTCGTTCCATTCGCCATCAGATTGACGCAAACCCTTCCTTCACGGTGAAAGATGTCCAAGCGCATGTGAAGAAGGAGCTAAATGTAACCCTTTCCTACAAGAAGACGTGGTATACTCGCCAGAAGACTATTGATTTGGTATTTGGAACTTGGGAGGAATCCTTTGCAATGTTGCCAACATTTATGGACGAGCTAGTCATGGCCAATCTGAGCACAACTGTTGATTGGGCAGACGTACCTGATAAATTAAAATGAAATGAACATGTCTTAAATATAATAAAAAGTAAATTATTTTCATCCAATCATTTTACTCTGCAATTTTATCATTTAATTCCACCAGGCAACCTATAGTTTGGGCAGAGATTATGATTCAATTATTAAAATTTTTATCTGGGATGAAGCTCTTTTTAAAAGCTGCAAATAAATGTGGGAAAGATGAAATTTTGTATTGATTTTTGTAGAAGTCCCTCGCTAAAATTTAGATTGGCTGACAAAAGACTATCTCAATTTTTTTTATAAACTCGTATTACATTTTACTTTTTTATATAAAAAAAATGTAACAATAGTAAAGAAATAAGTATAAAAAGTATAAACAACATCTTGTTAGAAAACTTTCATGTCACGCAAACTTGAGTTATTTCTATTGTACATGGTACCCCATTTCCTTCTTTATGCAATGGCACAATCAGCTTTCTTTCTTTAGGGCACAAATCAATGAAAGGAAATGCAATCATACAACTTTTTAAATCTTGATGACACGAAAGATGAGAAAAATGGCATATGCTCCCTTTTCTTGACATCACACGGGAATGGCAACATAGAATTAGGTCATTGCTTCTCACGAAAAATGGCATATACTTTAAAGCTTGATCTTTCCATGATCTGTGAAAATACTATCTTTCAAGAGGTAGAGGTATTCTTTCCCAAGACTTTGACTCAAATGAAACAGGCAGCATAATTAATCAAAAATCAACATTATATTATCATTAATTTGGACAAAACGGAAAGAAATCTCACCACGTTACTACAACACGTCCATAATAAAACCACGTAGCACTGAATCATGCGACGCAAAAAATGGCACTTCTTCACTACCTCCTCCTCCTCCCCCTCCTCCTCGTTGCATTCTCACCGGCCGCCGCCGTTATTTGGGTCGACCCGTCCGGAAACGGAGATCACCGGAGCATACAAGATGCCATAGACTCCGTTCCGGTTAACAACTCCGGCCGCGTTATAATATTAGTGAAGCCCGGGGTTTACCAAGAAAAGATCATCGTACCATCGAACAAGCCCTTCATAGCTCTCTCCGGCACAAAACGAAGTAGAGAAACCATCATAACATGGGATGGCTATGGCGATATCTTCTCTTCTCCGACGGTTTCTGTTTTCGCACCCGATTTCGTTGCGAGATACCTCACCATTCAGGTAAGGGGTTTTTTACCCGTCTGAAATATAAGAGTCGTGTTTCTGATACTGAATCGTGCGTCAGAACACGTATGGTGCTGGGGCTAAAGCGGTGGCGCTGAGGGCTGCCGGTGATCGCGCCTCATTTTACCGGTGTCGGTTCCTATCGCACCAGGATACGCTGTTGGATGACACGGGAAGACATTACTACAGAAGTTGTTACATCCGAGGTGACACTGATTTCATATGTGGAAATGCAGCCTCTGTTTTTGAGGTACGCATGTTCGTATAGTTAGTTATCAATTGACCGGTGTCGGAATCTTGATAATGTGTCGGAAATTATTTACATGCTAATGGAATTTTTGACCAAGTGAGTAGGACTTGTTTGACCATTTAATCGACTAAATAGTTAAGTGATCTGCTGTAAGAAAGTTTCTCTCGAAAGGGTTCCTTATGAACACCGTTACTTTTACTCCACTTATTCCACTGTCTCTAAAAATCTTGTATTTCTTGTTGGTCTAAAATTTGTATTGATTTTGAATTTTTCATGATGTGCTATATTTACAGAAATGCCACTTGCATTCAATTTCTCAAGGAAATGGTGCCATAACTGCCCAACAAAGGGAATCACCGGAGCAAAAAACAGGGTTCATCTTTGTGGGGTGCAAAATTACTGGATCAAGTAGTACAGTTCTTGGAAGGCCGTGGGGGCCTTATTCTAGGGTGGTGTTTGCACTAACTTACATGTCCAATGTGATCAAGCCTCAAGGGTGGGATGATCTTTGGGGCAACTCTTCCAGGCAAATGTAATTTTCTCTGGACATGATTCTTGATTATTAATCTCTCTGTCTGATTCTCGTAAAAAGTCATGTTTCCAGTCAAAAGCGTCTATTTCACGTAAATAGTTATATTTCTAACGAAAACGGTCTTTCAGTTATGTTCATGTTTGTTTGTTTCACCAAACTCTTTCATATATTTGCTTCACATAAAGAGTCGTGTTTCTAACCAACTATCAGTTTAACGTAAAAAGTCATGTTTCTAATCAAAATTGTCACTCATGTGTCTGTTTCA
Organism: Rubia yunnanensis; assembly: GCA_037428765.1. Taxonomy (NCBI): domain Eukaryota; kingdom Viridiplantae; phylum Streptophyta; class Magnoliopsida; order Gentianales; family Rubiaceae; genus Rubia; species Rubia yunnanensis. The sequence continues at coordinate 103,513,157 of CM075067.1, forward strand.
TATAATTAAAAGGGTCGTTTTTCTAACCAAAATTATCATACATTAGTATGTTTTGCGTAAAGATTTGTGCTTCTAGCTAAAACTATCATTCGTCTGTCTATTTCACGTAAATAGTCATTTTTTAATCAAAATCACCATCCGCCTGACTGTTCCACGTAAAGACTCATGTTTCTAACATTCGTCCGTTTATTTCACATAAAGAGTTGTGTTTTTGCCTGTTCATTTCACGTAAATATGCTTCTAACAAAATGGTCCTTCATATATACCTATTTCACATAAAGAGTTATGTATTCGTCTCTTTGCTTCACATAAAGAGTTGTATTTCTAACTTAAACTCTCTGGCAGGACGGCGTATTACGGGGAGTACAAGTGCTGGGGACCCGGGGCATGGTCCTCCGGGAGGGTAAGTTGGTCGCATAGGCTGACCTTAGAGGAAGCTGAGCCCTATCTGAGTTGGGGTGCCATTGGCGGAAAGGGTTGGATTCGGTCCTCCATTGCGCGCTTGAACAAAGCATGGATGTTAGAAGTAGAACAATTGAGTTAGGCATTTTATGAAGCACTTAATTAACGTGAATTGGGATTGATGGATTTAAGATATGTAATATAATGTTGACTTTGGCCTTCGATTCCACTTGCCAAATGCTTTGGAATTGAGTTTAGTTTATCTTTTTCCAAAGAGAATATAAAATAATTGAATTGATCTTATCCAAGGGAACCAAACAAAATGGAGGTGTAAGTGACATATCAATCCAAACTTATGTACCAACTATTAATTGCTTGCATTATTTATAGGATTAGGATCGATTTTTTTTATTTTTTCTTTTCGATCAAATAGGATCGATTATCAATCCGAAATTATGTACTCCCTTGTTCCATCCGAATAAACACCCTCATCATTATTATGGTGTTCAAGATACATATTTGGCCGTTAATATATTTACCTATGTATAATAATGGTAAATAAAAAATTACTATTAAGAAACTATTTATTACGAAAAATTGAACAATATCATATATGATAATATTGTTATTTATATAACTATTTAAATATGTGATCAAACCTTTGATAGAGAATAATGTCAAAAAATAAGAGTGCAAGCACATGTGGGATGGAGGGAATACCAACAATGGGTTATTGAACTGAATTAAATAAATTTCAATTTAAATTGTATAAACTACATCAAAATAAGTTAAAGTTAAGTATTCCTTCCGTTTCATTTTAATTTGCACACTTTGATTTTTAGCATTTGCCTTAAAAAATATTTGAATATTAATATCTTTAAAGATAATTAAAACTTATGAAACGTTATTGAAAAAAGTGTTTTTATAACCTACCTAGTTGACATAAATGCCAATATAACCTTTCAATATTTGAAAGGGCCAATATAACCATATCTAGTTAGTGAAAGTGCCAATATAACCATCTCCGTCAACTTTTAGCCGAAATTTTATAAATTACACATTTGCCCTTTTGAAAAAAATTAAAATTCAAAAAAATAGGAAATGACATTATTACCCACCGGACCGCCGTCGGATTAGGTAAGGCTATATCAGCACATTCCAAAAATTTATAGGGTTATATCAGCACATTAGTAAAAAAAAATGTAGGGTCATATCAGCACATACTATAGAATATAGGGGTTTTAATGATATTTTATTTATTTTATTGTGTTTAGTCCGGATTGATGATTTGATGACCTTTGGTGTTGTGTGTGATTGTTATTTTGTTGTGTTCTTCGACCTAGGTTTTTAATGTTGATAAGTTTTAAAATGAGGCTATAATATGCGATAATGGTGTTTAATATTAATGATGGTGTCATGATGTCAAATTTTATGTTGTATAAGATATTGTTATGATGTTATAATGGTGTATATGATGATGTAGTCGCTAGTTAAGTCTGGTCGAGTACCGCACACTTAATATTTATAATATGTACTAATATAACCGTATAAATTTTAAGAATGTGCTGATATAACTCTATAAACATTATAAATGTGCTGATATAATCCTACAAACATTAGGAATGTGCCGATGTAACCCAATAAGATTTCATAATGTGTTGATATAACCCTACATGTTCCGGTGGTGGCCCGGTGAACTATGAGGGTAAAATTGTCCACCTAATTTCAGAGTTAGTCCAAAGGGTATTTTGGTCAATTTACATAGAGTCAACGCCGAAAATGGGGTCTGAGGGTTATATTGCCACTTTCATTAACTAGTTAGGGTTATATTTACACTAAAAATTATCATAGGATTATATTGGCACTTATCCCAAAGTTATTTTGAACATAGAGTGGGCTCTTGATAGGCGGCATGTCCATAAGCTTATGGACAGTCCACTATTTTTTACCTTATATACTGTATTTGTTAAATTATATACATTCAAAAGTTTTTTTTTATTTGCATATTCAAATATACAGTATGACTTGCTTTAGCTTTTAAAATACAACATTTAAGGTAAAAAATACCGTGGATTGTACATAAGCTTATGACTTGCTGCATTTCTTGATACTTTCTCTTAAATATATACTCTTCCGTCCCACTTTAAAGTTGCGAATTACTTTTTGCACAAACTTGAAGACAAGTCTATGTGACATCTTTTTAATGGGTGATGAGAGTGGGTCTACATAAATCAAATGAAAGGAAGAGTTACTTCCCCTGTTTTTGTTATTTATAACACACTTGCTATAAGCGAATGTTTTCTATTATTTGGCACTCTATCCATTTTTGGTAAGATTACTTCAATATCATCCACTCATTTTACTTTTTACTTTCTACCTTCAATTTCATCCACTCATTTTCCTTACATAAATCCAAAAACCTAAACTTATGGTGCCATAAATAAAAAATGTAGAGAGTATGACCACATATTTATGGTTAAATGAAGAAATTATGAATTATGAACTTTATAGTGGGACGTCCCAAAAAGAAAAGTATGAACTTTATTGAGAGGACGGAGGGAATATGTTTTAATTAATCTACTCCCTCCGTCCCAGCCCTTTCTGTAGAGAGAGAAAGGGCTGAGATTTATTTTGGGAAGGGGAAAAGTCTAAAATACCCCTCTCACTACCAACTGCAATTGCCCATCGTCCTCATAATTCAACCCAGCACCGCAGACACATTCTTCCAATTAGAAATCGACACCGGCTTCTGAAATCAACAACAACCTAGCACCAGTTTCTCAAATCACCCAAGCACAAAACAATAGACTTCCTTTGAGTCTGAAATCAAACACTTTATCGGGAGGAAATCAACCGAATGTGGATGCCAGAAAACCTCTTGAACCCGTGGCGAGGTCGATGAAGCGGGGGTGTAGATCCACCGTGGTGAGGACGACGGAGTCGTGGTCGTTGGAGCCACGGCGGAGATGTGGTCGACGCGTGGTGAGGTTTTCTGGCGAGGGGGAGGCGCAGTCGACGGCGTGGTGAGGTCGATGGAGCCCCAACGGAGGCGCAATCGACGGCGTGGTGAGGTCGACGAGGAGGTGGCACAGATCCATCATGGAGGCACCGTGGTGAGGTCGACGGAGGCCCGACAGAGAAGCGGCAGAGAGGGAGAGAGATGCCAGAGAGGTTGAGAGAGAGATTGGAGGCGGAGAGGGTGAGAGTGAAAGAGGAGAGACGTAGATGGTGAGAGAGGGGGATGATTTAGGTTTTTAGTTAGATTGAGGGTATTTTTGTCTTATGACACATTGAAAATTTTTAAGTATAAAAAATATGCAAATTTACCTGGATCACCCATAAAAAAAGTGTACAGATTCCCGTGAGACGAAAGGAGTAACAAAATATCAGACAATAATATATAGATTAGAACGGAGGGAGGAATTAAAATCTCCTATAAATTCAGCAACTATTGAAAAAGCAAGAAAGCCGGATGAAATCTATGGGCAAAAGAACAAAGCACTGACAGGAGACAACGGTTTTGCATACTTTAATAATATTTTCTTCTAAGGATAAGATCGATCAATATTATACTCCCGACCCACTAAAAATAGCCCACTTATCTATAATTCCCACTATAATACCATACTCCATGACTTTCTGATTCCTATATTTTCACTTTCAGATTCCAAAAGTTTGATTCAGTTCTTGAAACAGCCGCTGCAATACTAATTGCTAAGATGGGCTCTCTTATGTCTGGTTGGGATTCTCATGCCTCGGATCCGAAACAAGGTAAGTTCACTCTTTTGCTACTTTTGATCTTTTTGCTCACTAATTTTGAGTTTTTTTTATAGAGAAAATGAGGAGAAATAGTTCGTTAACAAAAGAGGAAATTGAGGCGTTTTGGCGATCCAGAAAGGAGAAGGAACAAGAACATCTTACCCACATATCCACTTTGTCCCCTCGAAGTCAGGTATATATGGTTGTATGGGTGAAATTGTACGAAAACTGGCTTATTTTAAAAACGACATAATCTTTACTGCTTAAGTAAAAGCTTATACTCCCTTCGTTCCGGTCAATTCTGCGTAAACTAACTTTTATCCGTTTACTCAAAAAAAGTTTGATTATGATATCTATAATTATATATAAATACAAGTGATAAAATTTGATGTTTTAAAATTTACCAAGATCGACAATATCTTTGTCCTATCCTAACTTTTTTATCGATTCAAATCTAAGGTTAAAGTTAACTAATTTTGACTAAATAAATAATTAAATTATAGAAATAGCTGGAACGGAGGAGTAAGTACTTTATTTCGGTTAACTGCTTCAATAATCACATATTCAAACTCAATAATTTCAATTTTATAAGGTACTTAAAGCCACTTCAACAGTCACGTGTTCAAATCCTAGCAACTGTAAATTGTAATGTTAAAATTTCTTACACTCAATGATTTTTTTGGCATCAAAGAATTTGAACCAATAACCCTATTTGTGGCTAATCATGTGTTACAGGAACGTGTATTTGAGGAGATGGGAGCTGATGAACCTAATCTAGACAAGCTAATCCAGAAGAATGGATGGTAATTTATTTTATTTTATTTTTATAAATTAATTAATTAATGTATTTTAATAATTGTGATATTAATGCTGGGTTGGGCTTTACAGGTGGATTAGCAGCAACTGGGCTTTCTTAAACGAGCCGCCGGTGATTGGGAATGAAGGCCGTCAGTCCAAGTATGTGGCCCAGTTTCACGTAGCAGAAATGAAGTCCTCGAAGACAGATAAGGTCCAAAATGGAGCTGGCACTTGAAATGAGGCCTTACACTAGAGTGGGCTGGGCTCTGGTACATATTAGTATAAAATCTAGCTGTGTTTTGGATTTTGATAACATGGATGTATTATGTGTGTGTGTGTTTTTGTATTTTGAGTGGCTATACTTCAATTGTTCTTATTTCGAAGGTTAATATGCAAATATAACCATAAATGTTGAAAAAAATGTAGAAATAACCTTCAATTATTTTTTAGTGCAAATATAACCCTCCGACTATAACTTGAAAAAACTGATACTCTTATGTTGAATTCTTACATGAAATGGATAATTATGTCATCTCCGCCTACCACCGCCACCGCCACTACCCCACCCGCCTGGCTCCACCTCCACCTCCCAGGCCACCACCACCATTCACCTGGCGGAGCCACCACTACCACCACCAAAGGCCCGTCACCATCATTCTTCTCTCCTCTGCCACCTAAACCCACTTCCTCCACCATTCTTTCCTCCTCCGCCACCAAACCCACCACCATTCGTCCCACCTCCGCCACCTAAACCCACCTCCGCCACCATTAAAGAACCATACACAACACATCGATCCGAATAAAAAAAAATTAAAATTGAAGCGCAGAGGTTGACCTCCATCAAGAAGGCTAGCAGAGGAGCACTTCTTCAACAAATTCGAAGAAAACTTGCAGTACTGCCGCTCGTATCTTTCAAAAACTCCACTTATCTTTACACGAGCTTCTAACATCGAAGCACACAAATTCAAATTAGGTTAACTGAGACAAACTGATACAATCAACGGAGAAACAATAGTAATTCCGATGATTCAACGAAGATGAGAAGAAAAGCCAATCATTTCACCAACGATTCAACGAAGACGCCAATAGGATGGATTTGTAGACGACAAAAAAAGAAGATGATTTTTAGGGTTTTAGGGGCACAAATGTAATTTCAATATTTTTATGTTTTTTGTTTTTTATAGAGGGGTATAATAGTATTTTCACCAAATTCCAGCCTCCAACTACCGAAAAATGTTTTATTTGCACATAACCTAAATAGAGAGGGTTATATTTGCACTTTCAATTAGCGCATGGTTATATTTGCACTTTTGTCAATGATATAAGGTTATATGTGCACTTTTCTCTATTTTGAATACTGATAGTTGTGTTAGAATTTTTCTAGTAGAAGTGATCGTCAGGTAGTTGGTTCTTGAATCCAATGTTTTACTTCCACGATTGTTGGAATGATTGTGAGAATACCCTCTACTTGAAGTATCAAATAGTTGACAATTAACATCATGATTCACTTTCGAGAAATATACAAATATAACCTTATGTAATTGAGAAATTTCAGATTTAATTCTGAGACAACTTTTAGTGCAAAAATAACCTTAACTATTTTACATAAGTGCAAATATAACCCTAAAGACTATATTCCGGCATTGGCCGTGCATCTCCGGCCACTGACCAACTAGAAATGACCAAAATGCCCTTTGAGCCAAAGATGAAAATTCATTTTCCATTTTACCCATTTTCTTCTTCTTCTTTAACATGCCCCTCTCTCACCCCAACGGTCGCCACCACCTCCGGCCACCACAACCACCACCTCCGCCACCACAACCCACGACCACCACGAAAAAGATATAAATCTAGAAACCTACTAAATGTTAAAATCTAGAAACCAGAGAAGAGAAAGCGGCGCTGATCGGAGGGATATCACCAAGAGCGGCGCCGATCTGGACGCGCGCGTGAATCTGGCTTCTCGGTTACTGGCTCGCGCGTGTCTGCTTTGCGCCGAAGCTTCTTCCGCCCAATGAGAAGCTAGACGAGAAGCTGAACTGGCGACGACGCATCGTATATCCTCACCCCAAAGAAGGGTGTCGCGATGGAGGCAAGCGTTGCAACAGAGTTCAAGATAGTAGGTTATAGAATTAGTTTCTTTATGGGATTAGTTATAGATAGTAGGTTCCTTATAGACTTAGAATCTTATTCCTGTCAGACTTTGGTTTGCTGTAGTCCTATATATTGTAACTCTCATCATTGATGAGATGTGTCATTGATTAATATCAGTGCACCATAATAAAGTCATTTATATTTTATCATGGTATCAGAGCCTAAAATCTCGAACCTCTAAGAAAATATTCCGCTGCCTTTTTGAGCCACAACCGTCGTTAGTTCCGTTCCGCCGATCGCCACCGCCACCGCCACCGCCACCATCTGGCCGTGGTAATCTGTGCGCTGCCTCTCCTGATCTGATTGGTCCGTGCGTTAAGCCACACACGCCGATCCCGAAGCTTATGCACCGCCGCATTTCCGTCATGCGCCGCCCATCCGATCCGCCGCCGGTTGCTGCACCTGCTGCTGACCCGTACATGGTTTTGCATGTCTACCTCCGGAAGTAATCCTGAAGAACAGGCCCGTACTGATGCTTGTTTTGAGGCTACTGCGCTTCAGAACATGAATGACTATGAGGTAATTGCGACTTTACAGAAACAGTTGCAGTTGCAATCTGGCCCTAAGATACTTATACATATTGGTCGTTTGTCGACTGAACCCTACTTCATTGGCTCTTCTGACGGATCTGGTTTGGTTATTGCACCCACCATTATGAAGGGTCAAGAGAATTACCTTGAATGCTCTCCTACAAATACTGCTCTTACTGAATTTGAATACTGCTCTACCAGCTGCTACTATTACTGCTGTTGCTGCTACTTCTACCCCTACTGAGCTTTTTTTAAAGATTAGCAATTTTATAATCTTCTTTGCAAGTTGGACATTCTTGTCATCATGCTCCAAATTGAGGGAGGGTGTTAAGGAAATAGAAACAATTTCATTGTAGGAAATGTTATAAATGGTAGTTACCTTATAGAATTAGTTTCTTTATGGAATTAGTTATAGATAGTAGGTTCCTTATAGACTTAGAATCTTATTTCTGTCAGACTTTGGTTTGTTGTAGTCCTATATATTGTAACTCTCATCGTTGATGAGAAGTGTCATTGATTAATATCAGTGCACCATAATAAAGTCTTTTATATTTTATCAAATATCAATGATTTTTTTTTTCATAGGGCTAAAATAGTATTTTCAAAGAATTTCAACCTTAAATTATCGAAAAAAGTTATATTTATACTTGCACGAACTACTTAGGATTGTAGTTACACTTTTAATTATCTCATAATTATATGTATACTATAGTAAATTATGTAGAGTTATATATGCACGTCGCTAACTTGTGGTATGGGAAGGATTGATGGACCTTGGGCGACTGATATTATCTTTTACTCGTAGTAAGTGATTTGCAAGATGCTTCTCGAAATAGTAGCTAACTCGATAATGGACTTTGTTAAACCTACTTCCTTCAATTTTGTAAAAGTATTTCTTAACTCGAGATGAAATTTTAACAATGACATGCTTCATTTTTTTAAAAAAAACTTCAATTTTATCAGACAATTATGTCTATTTATTCTCAATTTAGTTTACTCTATTCACTCTAGAGGTCATCTCTTGAAAGACGATCTTTCCATAATTTATGGAAAGATCAAGGTTTAAAGTGTAAATTAGAATAAATGAAGATAAAATTTTTAAATTGCATAAACCGGGTTATAAACTTTAATACTCCCATACGTTGCATAATAATTTTTAATATTGTAACTTAGACCTTTTACCTTTTACCTTTTATTATTCTAATTAAACTTCATATTTCCATAAACATATGGAAAGACTATCTTTCCCAAAACTTTGTCTCCACTTTAACTAAAAAAAAATTAACTTATATTTTAGAGCAAAGTGCATATATAACCCTACATAATTGACGAAAATGCAGATATAACCCTGCGATAATTGAAAGTGCAAATATAACCCTAGATAATTAGTGTATGTGCAAATATAACCTTCTCCGACAGTTTAAGGCCGGAATTTAATGAAAAGACTATGTTACCCTTCTGTAAAAAATTACAAAATTACAAAAAGCCTATTACATTCATGTCCCTCATCATTTTTTCATCTTTTCCCTCAGATTCACGCCATTTTTCTTCACCTCAAATCCACTGTTCACACCATCTTTTCCCTCAGATTCACTGTTCTTCACCTCTGCCAGATTCACGCCATTCACGCCTGCAGAGTGGAAGCATGCCATTGTCGAGCTCGGGAACGACGCCTACAAGCTCAGAACCACCGCCCAGATTCACACCCTTGGAGCCTTCACTCTGTACTTCCCGTCCCGTCAGTCAAATCGGTGGAAAGAAGCCAGAATCTGAGAGAGCGGTGGCAAGAGAGCGGCGACGATTCCTCAAATTTGAGGAATTGAAGGTAATTGAAGACAAGGGACAGCGGTGGCAAGGCAGCGGCGGCGAGATGATGGAGGGAGTGGGGGATGATGGAGGTGGACGGAGAGACGGCCAAATGGTGACGGGGGCGGCGGGAGATGATGGAAGTGGTCTGCCCGGTCGGGCAGAAGAGGAGGCAGGGCTAGGATGGGTCTCGATTTCCCGTCACTGGGCTGAGTGGCGCCGGAAATGACCGATGATGGTAGTGGTGGTCGGCGAACGGGGAGAGGGGTTGGAGGAGGCGGTGGTGTGATGGTTTCAGAGAGCAGAGGGCAGAGGGTTGGACCGACGGTGAATCCTTGGGACCGCAGTTTTCAGTACTTTGTGTATCTAAGAATGCCAGCAAATCGAAAATCACAGGCGTGGAATAAATAGTGTTCATGTCTATCAAATAATTCTTTCAATGTTGTTTAGCGTGAATTTGTGATATTGGAACATTATCATTGAGATTGGGCTTACCGTACTACTGCTTATACTCGAAAACATGAATATAGTTTCAATATTTCGTCATATGTGACTTGGGCCGGCGGTGACGCGGCGGCGCAGCTAGTTGAGGTGGCATATGGGTGGCCCGACCAGGGAGGAGGTGGATTGGTGGTGGTGGTGGCGGCATAGCCGGGTGGTGGTGGATTGGTGGTGGGATGGAAGGCTGGTGGTAGAGATAGGTGTGGTGGTGGTGGTGGCAGAGCTGGGTGGTGGGATGGAGGGCTGGTGGTAGAGATAAGTGGTGGGGGCATTTTTATCTTTTAAATTTTTGTATTAGGCTAGAAGGGTATTTTGGTCATTTTTGGTCAGTCAATGGTCGGAAATAGCCAGTCAATGCCAGAATAATGACTTTAGGGTTATATTTGCACTTGTGTATAATAGTCAGGGTTATATTTACATTAAAAAATAACTCAAGATTATATTTACACTTTCTCCAACACATAGGGTTATATTTGCATATTACTATATTTTAAAGAGCGACACTCTCTTACAAAATTGAAAGGAGTGCATCTTAGCAGGGATCTTATTTTGCTTGTGAGTGTGTCTTTGCCTCTTTGGATTTGATGATGTGTCCTTATAGCAAAATTTGCGTGCCATGTGGATTTAGGTATGTGCATTTGTCTCTTTTAATAGTGTATTATTGCTAATCTAATTAACCTCAGCAAAACTAAAAATCGCATTAAATAAATAAAAACAAACCCTCAATGCATGCACTTTAAATTCTGTACTCCCTCCGTCCCCTCCAATTCTGCACAAGTTGATTTTCGTCAGTTAATCCAAAAAAAATTGATCATTGATATCTATAATTGTATATAAATACAAGTTATAAAAATTTGATATTTTAAACATTCATGCTATTACGAATCTAACAAGATCATATATGACATTATCCTAACTTATTTATCGACTCAAATCTGAGGTCAAAATTAAGTAATTTTGACTAAATAAATAGCTAAATTGTAGAAATAGTTGGGACAGAGGAATTACATCAATTAATAAATATAGCTTTTCCATTAGTTGACATAAATGAACTCCTCCTACAAGAGATGATTGCCTCGAGGTTTATATGGAAATGAACTTTGATGCACAAACCGTACATGTTCATCCAACAAATGCTAGGGGACAGAGTTGGTAAATGTTTATATCCACTTGTACTTTGCGATCTCCACTTGCGTTGCACTAATCACATGAATATATTCACGATTACGCCCTCATTCAACTTATTACTCCCTCCGTTCCAATTTAAATGGTTGAGCGTATATTGATAAAATATGTGGAAATTAAATAATAAAATTATATGAGCAATTTAATATAGGAAAGAATAATAAAATTTTATTAATTATTTATTCGTACAATTGGAAAGATTAAAATACAATTAATAAGCACATTTCAAACAATCACATATATCCCATATTGATGGAATGAGTCCCTTCGTGGACATCGTTCCAGAGGATAAAATCATCGAAGGCACTCTTAACCAGTAAAATTACCTCGAAGTTACACCAAGCCCGAAGGACTATCACCAACAAAGACAGAGAATGAAGATAAGACTCAAATCTAGATGTAGGGATGACCTTGAGAATGATGCGAGATTTCTGTCTGATATAAAGACTCTATTTATAGATGTCTAAGAAACCTTATGGAAAGATACGCGGAAGATTTGATTCCCGTAATCAGAGAAAATATTCCCCAACCACCAAACGTTTTACAAATATTTGAATAGATTTTGGAAAGATAAGAATATCATATTCCTTATCATGATGAACCGCGTATCAAATCTCATATATCCCACACGTGATTCTAAGAATCTTTGTTACGCGGTTGGGCTTTCTAGAAACTTCCACACTATCCAAAAGTGTTTTAGATAGTACAAAATTAGAGAAAACTTATTACGTGTGAATGAATTTCCGCCAAAGTTTCCATTCTAAGAGTGACTCTTTGAGCATCCATTGCTCATTCACTCTTTGTCCGTTTTGAGAGTTTAAATAGTCAATATATAGTACTCGCAAATGAGAATCCAAAAATAACGCCCACTGACCCTAATTCAGTTCGAGCCCAACTCAAAACGAAGCCCAAAAGTTGACAAAATTCAACTTGTTTTACAATCATTTTTCAACAATCCCCCACATGAATATACATTGATGTGGAATCAGAACAATCACGTTAGACACAGAGTTTGACTTGGTGATAGATTCATTTCGACAGCATAGATGCTGCATAGGATAAGTAGGTGTCACCCTTTGAATTTTCCATTGAGAGAGTACACTTAGCCTACTGGTTAGGAAGTAGATGTGATGTCCTTGAACTTCCCCGGCCGCTTGTGTGAACGACAATGCACTTCCCACAGACATCTTTCCTAGCCTTTGTGTTTTCCTCGGTTGTGTCCATTAATCAGGCCATGGCACACCCCCTAGTTCTGTAAGGTTTCTAAGGAATTGCGTCTCAATAATTCCCTTTCGAAGCGATACTTCTTGCTTACATAGACGATTCTTAGCGTAAGAGAAGTTCCGTAAACTATGCGCTCTTTCAAGTATCATACACTCGATGTCGTGAATCATTAAATGAAATTGAATGCGTAACCTCCATTCACTTCATTGTTTCTTCATCATAGGAAATAAGACAGGAGGTATGAACCCCCCACAGTGATCGCGATGGGTCTTTGCAGTTTAGTTGTCCCTTTGAACCTATATCTTGGGATCTCAAGTCATATATGTTGGGTGTCCACGTACATAACCCATCATTTAATGGACATTAGTCTCATTCCTCTTGATGATGTTTCAACTATCTCTCGATTCAACCCTTTTGTCGAGGGATCAGATATTTTGTCATTCGACCTTACATAGTCAATTATGATCACTCTAGTTGAGAAAAGTTGTCTAATGGAACTATGTCTTCATCGAATATGATGAGACTTCCCATTATACAGCATATTCTTAGCCTTTTCAATAGCCGACACACTATCGCAATGTATACATATAGCTGGCACAAGCTTTGGTCATCTAGGAATGTCTTCTACAAGTTGGATAAGCCATTCGGCCTCCTCACCCTCCTTGTCTAAGTAAACAAACTCGGATTCCATCGTGGATCGAGTAATAACAATTTGTTTAGAGGATTTCCACGAGATTGCTCCTCCACCTAGTGTAAATACATACACACTAGTGGATTTCAGATCCATTATATCATGTATCCAGTTTGCATCACTGTATCTTTCAACTACAACTGGATAACTCACATAATGTAGACCATAATCACGAGTAAAACGTATATATCTCAATACTCTAGTCATAGCCTTCCAATGAGTCAACCCGTGGTTACTCGTGTATCTACTGTACTTACTTACAGTGTAAGCAATGTCTGGTCTCGTACAACTCATTAGGTACATCAGACTTCCAATGACTCTCGAGTACTCCACCTGATTAATAGCCTCCAATTTATTCTCTCGTAGATGCAAATTGGGATTTATTGGAGTCATCGTCACCTCTGAATCATTCTTGTTGAATTTCTCAAGGATTTTGTCTACGTGATGAGACTGGGTTAAGGTGATACCATCAGAGCTTCGGATGATCTTTATCCCTAAGATCACATCTGTCAGCCCCATATCCTTCATGTCAAAATGAGAATTCAACATGTCCTTGGTGAATTTGATCTTTTTTCATTACCGTCCACGATGAGCAAGTCATATGCATATAGATATAGGATTACATATCCATTTTCCGTGCCTTTCACGTAGACGCACTTATCACACTCATTGATTTTGAAACCATTGGCTAGAACGGCATGGTCAAACTTCTCATGCCATTGCTTTGGATCTTGTTTGAGACCATACAATGATTTCACCAGCCTACCTACCTTTCCTTCTTGACTTGGAGCGCTAAAACCCTGAGCTTGCTCCATGTAGATTTCTTCCTCTAAATCTCCATTCAAGAAGGCAGTCTTCATATCCATTTGATAAACCTCAAGCTTACGTAACACGCCGATAGCAAGTATAATTCTAATGGAGTTTATGCTCGTGACAGTAGAATAAGTATCAAAGAAGTCAAGACCTTTTTTTTGTCTATAACCATTGATTACAAGTCTTTCTTTTTTACTTGTTAATCGAACCATCGACTCTCATCTTTCTTTTTAAGATCCACTTGTAGCCTAGTGGTTTACACCTAGGTGGTAAGTCCACTGGCTCCCAAGTATGATTTTGTAGAATCGAGTCAATTTCACTCTTAATCGCTTCTTTCCACATAGGACTCTCAGATGAATTCACAGCTTCTTTATAGCTTCGTGGCTCACTTTTAAGCATAAACGTTAGATAATCAGGACCAAATGACTTCTCAGTCCTAATCCTTTTGCTTCGTCTAGGTTCATCCCCTTCCTCTTGATCCTCGAGATCGCCAGGAATTCCTACATCTTTGTCTATAGACTCAATGGACATTTTCAACGATCCAGCCCTTTCCTTTGTAGGGAACACATCTTCAAAGAAATTCATATTTCTTGCTTCCATGATTTTGTTCTTGTGAATCTCGGGATGATGAGATTCATGTAAAAGAAAGCAATAAGCACTACTTTCATACGCATACCCTATAAAGACACAATCAACCATTTTAGGTCCTATCTTTAGCTTCTTGGGGGTTGGTATCAACACCTTTGCAAGGCACCCCCACATTCGCAAGTGCGTAAAGAACGGCTTCGTGCATTTCCACAACTCATGGGGAGTCGCCTTCTCATCCTTACGTGGTAACTTATTTAAAAGATGGTTGGCCATCAAAATGGCCTCCACCCACATGCTTTGTGGCAACCCAGAACTTATCAACATCGCATTCATCATCTCTTTAAGAGTGCAATTTTTACGTTCAGCCACACCATTCGATTGTGGCGAGTAGGGGATAGTGACCTCGTGAATGATGCCATATTCAGAACAATAGTCCTTAAATGGCTCTACATATTCACCTCCACGGTCACTTCTAATCACCTTGATCTTCTTATCAAGTTGATTTTAACTTCTGTTTTGTAGAGTACGAATTTCTCAATTGCCTCATCTTTGCTTTTCAGCAAGTACAAAGAAATATTTTGTGCAATTATCCACGAAGGTGGTGAAATACTTATTACCTCCTCTTGTTTGGATGAACTTGAGATCACAATTATCGCTATGTATCAACTTAAGAGGTTTTGTGTTTCATTTAACTTGTTTGAAAGACGTTTGAGTCATCTTAGCTTCAACACAAGTTTCACACTTTTGATTTGCATCAATTTTCATGTTAGGTATGTTCTCCATTTTAATTAATCTCTTATCAAACCATAATTAACGTGTCCTAGTCTACCATGCCACAAATTGGAAGACTCAATCATGTAGGCAGAAGAAGAAGCATTCATTTCATCTTTCTTAGGAGGTACAACCATGGTGTTCAACTTGAACATACCATCTAGCTCATAACCTTTGCTTACAAACATACCTTGCTTAGACAAGACTAACTTATCATACTCAAACACCATCCTAAAGCTATGCTTGATCAGCACAGAACCAGACACAAGGTTCTAACAAATGTCTGGCACATACAGAACATTATTCAAAATGAATTCCTTTCCAAGCGTCATCTTCAGCACCACAGTGCCACGGCCTTTCACCTTGGAAGTTGCAGAGCTGCCCATGTAGATGGTTTCGCCATCTTCAATTGCCTTGAAGTTTGAGAACACTTCCTCGACTGAGAAGATATGCTTAGTAGCACCATTTTCAATCCACCATTCCTTTGGATTAGAGTCCACCATGTTGAGTTCAGAA
The DNA here is from genome assembly GCA_037428765.1 of Rubia yunnanensis. Classification (NCBI taxonomy): domain Eukaryota; kingdom Viridiplantae; phylum Streptophyta; class Magnoliopsida; order Gentianales; family Rubiaceae; genus Rubia; species Rubia yunnanensis. Next base: position 103,528,895 of record CM075067.1, read on the forward strand.
ATCACAGCACACAGATCGATGTTCTCCACATCACGTGCAAGATTGTCAACCATATTGGCCTCGTTCTTGACATTCCTTGGCTTCCTACACTCAGAGGACTTGTAGCCAATGGTGTTGCAGTTAAAACACTTTCCAGTGAACTTTGACTTCTTTAAAACCTCACCCTTAGCTCCCAAGTTGGATAATTTCTTTGCCTTGAGCTTCTTCGACTTGGAGTTTCCACCAGCCTCCACAAGATTGGCTTTTGCCACAAGCACAGACCCATTGATTCTCCTTTCAGAGTTGAGGTTATCCTCCTCAACACGAAGCTTTTGGATTAGATCCCTCAGGGTCATTGTCTTTCGCTTGTGTTTCAGGTAACTCTTGAAGTCCTTCCAGCTTGGAGGCAAATTCTCGATCAAGCTGTAGATTTGGAAAGTCTCACCCATCATCATCGTTTAGGCTATCATCTCATTGATCATCATTTGCAGTTCTTGAGCTTGACTGACTGCAGATTTGGCATCAACCATCTTGTAGTCGAGGAACTTTCCAACGACCTACTTCTTGGATCCAACCTCCTCACCCATGTACTCATGGTCAAGAGGTTCCCACAGCACCTTAGAAGGCTCCTTCACTAGATACACACTCCAAATTGCGTCGTGAAGGCTATTTAAAATAAGGTTGCGACAGATATACTCCTTAGAGTTCCATTCCATCGCAACATTTGGACTTTAACATCACTCTTCTCATCCGCAACTGGACGATCTTCGTGAACATAGCGTTCCAAACCCATAGTGGACAAGTAGAAGAGTATCTTCTGTTGCCACATCTTGAAGTTCATACCATTATTGAACTTCTCGGGTTTCTCAGCATAAGGAACAGCCATAAGAGGCGTCACCCCTTGGGTAGTCTTAGTCTGAACAGTCACAAGAGGTGTCGCCCTAGGGGTAGTCTGAGCCTGAACAGTCACAAGAGGCGTCAACCAAGAGGTAGTCTCATCGCTCGACATGGTTCTGCTGTAAACAACCAAAACCTAATAAATTTCTCAAAAATTCTAACAATATATTTAAATTAATTTCCACAAGAAATAAAATCATAATTTGAATATATTTCGAAAAATTAAAGCATGCTATTTTGTAACATAATTTAATAATTAATGATGTTGTTTCTATTTTACTCATACAATAGCGTGCAAGCATGCTTTGATCTAATATAAGATCATGTGTGTTATCAAACAAAATTTCTAATCTAATACTGTCTAATACAAATTTTGATTCATTTTGAATGCATCAACCAATTTCACTACTACAGATATCACATATTACCTCGGTTTTTCAGCCCCTTTTACCTCGGTTTTCCCCTAAAAAACCCCTTTACCTCGGGTTTTCCCCTAAAAAACCAAAGTGAATACAGGTGAAGTAAAAAGGTTAGCTTTTACCTCGGTTTGAAACCGAGGGAAAAGGTACTTTTTTACCTCGATTTTGGACCGACGTCGACAAATTATATGTGCAATGTCAGTCTCAGTATGAAGATCGACTATCGGATAAGGTATATGCGACATCGTTCAGGCTAAAGTCGGGATGGTAGATGGTCAACATCGGTGTACCATCAGGACACGAGATCAAATAGGAATGTCTGCGATGTTGTTCTAGTCGGCATCATTCCAAATAACTGCGACATCGCGGATTGAAATGGACAATGATGCGTCCATGATGATGTGGAAATGTGAACATTACGACGTCGTTTTGCATAAGTGATGTCTCAAAAAAATTACACAACGGTTCTATAAGCAAAGTCGCATATGTGTCGCGTGTTTGTCAGTATGTGCAACATCGTGAATCATTCGTAGAGAGGACATTTCATAAAAATAAAATAATTTTTAATATTTGATGCAGAAAAATGGTGTTAGTCGATATCTGTTACTTTTTATTTAGTATTGGATTAACCTATTCATAACATCAAACAACAATCAACAATCAACTGTCTTTACAAATATATGGGAAAATGAACAATGACATGTTAAATGCCTTAAACCCTAGTTATAACATAAATTACAAATACATGTTACAATATATAACAATACATAAGGTTGCTCATAAACGTTAAACGTGTTGAACCTCCAAATTGACTACGTTGTAATGCATAAACACCGTCAGAGTGACTATTGAAATGACAAGTCATCCATCTACGGTCTATCTATAACTCTCGTTGTCATGTTACACCGAATGCACCATAAACAAAACTGGAGTTATAATTGCGCATACACTATATTAAAACACAATATAATATAGTCAGACTTAGACGTCGTGAATATCAGCTTGCAAATGAACATATATGGGTAGAAGCAATGTCGCATATTATAGTAATTGATATCCTTAAGGCCGACCTCAGTTTGAAGTCGCACATATAACTAATTTCATGGTTTTCATTGATAAGTGCAATGTCGGTCCGAATTCGGGCTTTCGTCGTGGCGGCCGACATACTGATACCAACGGCCGCATATTTATACAGTGTCCATACGAATTGTTAAATTTTGTACACTATATACAAACATGGCATCATCTTTGTAAACAAGAAAAATATACACTATACAACAAGCAATCATCATACATTATGAAAATATACAAGCTTTTATCTATGAGAAAAATAACATGTAGAATGTGTGATAATTAAATTGATAAACTACCATTGAATGTATGGAAAATTACCTCAACTAATTTGAACACGGAGGTGCTCCATCATCGATCATTTGTTACAACACACCTCTGCTACCTCTATCATCATCTTTCCTCCTATCAAACCAAAAAATAAAAGTCCAACAATTATCCTCAATACCAGATCTATTAACACTAATATCTTCGTCAACAACTATTTTTTTTATAAAAATTGCAATGAAAATCTCATCCTTATGTGAGAACTGTTGGACGATAATGACTTTAAATGGGTGCTTTTCCGCCGTTAATGCCACCCTTCAATAAAATCTCTCTCTTTTTTTTCCTGGTTTAATCCAAGAAAATCATAAATATATTAGAACATGTTAATGCCAGGGATTAACATGTTCTAATATATTTATGATTTTCTTGGATTAAACCAGGAAAAAAAAGAGAGAGATTTTATTGAAGGGAAAAAAAGAGAGACTAGAGACTCGCAGGCCATGTCAAAGGTAGTAAGACCAGCGTCAGCATAGCGGAGCGTAGCCCGACCAAAATTGTTGGAATGATAGACTGATATGGGGTTTGGCCCATTATATATTGGACCAGGTTCATTGTACTAGTTAGGTTTCACCTCTATTTATTTCTTAATAATCAATACCCCACTCATCGAGGTTTCTCTTTTATTATGGTATCAGATCCTCACCGATCTTGGCCCTGATCTCTTCTCTTCCCTTCTTTTTTTTTCATTGTTGATACAGTCTTCTTGCCGGCGTCCTTTCCCGGCAAATTTTCAATCAATTTCCAGCAAATTTCCGGCAACCTCCAGCGACAACAAGTTTTCTTCTCCAACGTTCTTTGACTCCACTTTCTCTCAAGTCTCCAGTGGTCAAGTTGTGTTCTTGGGTTCCAATTCTCCGGCGTCTTCATCCACATCTTCAGCATCGATTTTTAAATCTCTGGCGTAGTCTTCCAATCTCCGATGAGCTCTCCGATCTTCTTCCATCATATCAGAAAGCGGCTTCAATCAACACCATATCGGCCGACGAATCTCTGTGGCATCATTTTCGTCATCGAAACTTTATTCGTCTTTGGTAAAAACTCTCCGGTCATTCAGCATCCAGGCTTGGCTGTTCAGCAACATCAAAGAGCTTGTGATTCACGCGCTTACAAGAAGCCACGCGTGTCCAGCCTTACACGCGTGGGATTACACGTGCCAAATCTCTCCACTTACACACTCAACCCTTGCTATGGTTTATTTGGCACGTTTCTCTCGGGCAGATTGTTCCACTAGTTGGATTGCGGAAAAAGGTTTGTTTGGGCCCATTTGGATGGTTCCAACCGTCATCATTAGTCAAATAAGTGGATCGTTGATTCTGGTGCTACATCTCATATCACTGCCAGTACTAGTCATCTTGATAAGGTACAATGCTATCGAGGTTCTGATGTTATTCTTGTTGGCAATGGTTAATCATTATCTATTTCTCACATCGGTCAATGTCATTTCTCTGGTTTTTCTGTTAATGATGTTCTTGTGGTTCCTAAGATTATTGGAAGTCTAATGTCAATTAGCAATCTTACTCGTGGTTTACATGTCAGTGTTATATTTGATGCTTACTCATGAGCACAAGCATACAAGGAAGATATTTGGTAAAGGCCGTTATAATTTATGTTTTTATTTTCTTGAGACTGGTGATTCCATCTTTTTAGGCGAATTACGCTCTGGAAAGCTTCGGCCTTCTTTTGAGCAGCGGCATTCTCGCCTCGGCCTTCTTTTGATACAGTTCAGTTGTTGAGTCGATGGGGCCATATTTCTGTCACTTCCGCTATGCCTGCATCTGTTAATTGCTCTCCTTGTCAGATGGCCAAGGGTAGCCATTTGCCTTTTTCCGCTAGTGACAAGCGTGCTACTAGTTTGTTGGATAAAATGCATTATTATTTGTGGGGATCGATCCCTATTTTATCTGCAGGTGGTTTCTCTTATTATTCCATTTTCATCGATGATTTTATATGATGCACATGGTTTCTCCCGATGCGGCACAAGTCGGATTTCTATGACACATTTCTCCAGTTTCAAAATTTTGTTGAGACCCAGTTTTCTGCTAAGGTTAAAAATTTCCAGACCAATGGTGGCACAAAGTTTACTAATCATCGACTTCAGGCTCACTTCATATCATGTGGTATTCATCATCTGATATCCTCGCCCTATACACCTGCTCAGAATGGCCGGGCTGAGCGAAAGCATCATCACATCACAGAGACTGGTCTTGCCATGTTTTTTCACTCTTCCGTGCTGAAATTTTATTGGGTGGAATCCTTCTCTTCTGCGGTTTACTTAATTAATCATATGGCTAGTTCAGTTCTTGGTGGCAAATCACCTTTTGAGGTTGTTTTTGGTCATGTGCCTAACTATACCCTCTTTCACCCATTTAGTTGTTGTACATTTCCATGTATGTGTGCCACTGCTATTGATAAGTTTGCACCGCGATCCATTCCCTATGTTTTTATTGGCTACAACCCTCGTCACAAGGGTTTCCAGTGTCTTGACCCGACTTCTAGGCGTAACTATGTCTCTTGCCACGTTCATTTTGATGACACTTTATTTCCTTATGTCTTATCTTCTGCGAACAGTCTTTCTATTTTGGATCTGGAGATTTCATCATTTTTTATGGAGTTGTTACATCATCGATTGGGGTTGCTCATGAACCACCTCTTAATTTGGCATCTTTGCAGCCATCCTCTTTTGTAGCGGCTCCTTGCGCAGTTTGTGATTCTGATGATTCGACGCAGACTTTGTCTCATCCAGGCTCACCCGCTTTGCCCCATCGGTGCCTACTCCACCATCATCTCCTCCGGATTCACCTGCTTTGTCGTCTGGATCGTCATCCAGTCCCGATTCTCCTCCTCATCATACTCATCAGATGGTTACCAAAAATCAGGATGGCACTCGGCGTGCCAAAACACACACTGATTATGTAGTTACAGGTCAACTTGCTACTATTCTGGAGTAGTCTGATCCCCTTGATTATCGTGCTACGCTTAGGAGCCAAAGTGGATTGGTGCTATGAATGAAGAAATGGACGCTCTTCGTCATCGGAACACTTGAGAGTTGGTTCCTCGTCCTTTGAACGTCAATGTTGTCGGTTTGAAGTGGGTTTCTCGTCTGAAGTATCGAACTGATGGTAGTATTGATCGCTACAAGGCACGTCTTGTTGCTCAGGGTTATTCTCTGATTTGTGGATTCGATTTTGATCACACCTTCAGTCTTATGGTCAAAGCTGCTACAGTTCGCATTGTTCTTGCCATTGCTACTTTGCAACAGTGGTCTCTGCATCAGCTTGATGTCAAGAATGCCTTTCTTAATGGCATTCTTGATACTCTGGCTTATGCGGCGCAGCCTGTTGGCTATCAGGATCCTGCTCGGCCGTGGTTTGATCAGTTCAGCTCATATCTTTGGGATCTTGGTTTTTGGTGTAGCTTTTCAGACACGTCCCCTTCTGTCTTCTCTCGTGGTGCCACTTTGTTGTACTTACTTATCTATGTGGATGACATCTTCTCACTGGGAATGATATCGGGGCAATTCGCCAGTTCATCACTCGGACCGATCGAGAGTTTTTTATTAAGGACGTGGGTTCTCTCAACTATTTCCTTGGTCTTGAGGTTACTGCTAGTCCGTATGGTCTTTTTCTTGATCAAGTCAAGTATGCACGAGATATTCTTCGACTAGCCGGGATGTCTGATGCTTCTTCGGTGACTACTCCTTTTGTGTCATTATCCAGCTTCATAGCAGCTCAAGTGCACCATTTTGGAACCCAACTCTCTACCGTTCTTTAGTTGGTGCGCTCCAGCATCTGATTATCACTCGTTCTAATTTGGCTTTTGCGGTGAACTCAGTCAGTCAGTTTCTTCAGAATCCTCGTGAGGGTCACTTTGATGTTATTACCAGGATTCTTCGCTATGTAGCAGGTACACCTCATCATGGTCTCATCTTTCATTCGGCTGGTTCCTCCGATGTTTGTACACATGGTGTATGGGTATAGTTCAAGTTTCGAATGGCAATCACTAATTTGGACGAGGCAGTTGAACTAAAGTACCATATCATATCAAATATTACTTACCAATGTGGAACAATATTACTGTACCAAACAGAGATTTCAACAACTATAACATTATTTGATCCAAAATAGAACTCTTAATATAAAAACATTCACTAAGTGTCTACCTCACTAAATGTTTAGTGTTTAAGTAAAAAGAGAGAGATGGCAATAAGTGATTAGTGTTTACATTCTACGTCAATTATTGTTGAACAAAAGTCCGTCTTCTAACAATAAAACGTAAATGTTCACTATAGGTAGTCTTATACTTTGAGCATTAATTTTTTTTAGTGGGTTAGCTATGTAAAATACTTTGGTTAGTAGTATGCTTGAACGAAATCTCGTAGAATATCGTTTTATATGTGTTTGGTCTTCACCAATTATTATTATTAAATTGTTCACTTATTAATCTTCGTACAATTTGATTTGATAAAAAATTATAACTACCCCCTCTGTCCCACCTATTTTTGCATTCTTATCTTTTTAGGACGTCCCACATATTTTTACACTCTTCATTTTATTTCTCTTTTTTGCCATTTTTTATACATTTTTATGTTGAAAATTAATGGAATTAAATGGAAAACGAAAATAAAATAAAGATACCTCACCAGCACATAGAAAAGAAAATATTTAATAATGGATCGTTAAAAAAACTTTCTCTTTATCTCCCTACAAAAATAGCGGGGACGGAGGAAGTATATATTTAGACTAATGTAAGCATACCCGGCTACCTAATTAGGGTCCAGCCACAGTTAGGCTGTTTGGGATTTAGATCAACCACACTGCCTACTTTATTCCACCGCAATTAGTCTGAGAATTATAATGAGTAAAAGTTAAGGAGCCAGTGGCCCTGGATTTTTATTGCGATTAAAGATTATTGTCTCTTTTCTTTTAAATTTATCTTATGTTTTCAATAATGATGCAACGGTAATGGATTATTTATTTGTATTTTATCAAGAAATAATTTTTGGAAATTATTTTAATCAAAACTTTGTACTCTTTCTGCATATTATTTTGTCAATTTTTTATGTCATATTTGACCATCAATAGCTTTAGTTGTTGAACGTATATTGATAAAATATGTGGAAATTAAATAACGAAATTACACGAGCAATTTAATATAAGCAAGAATTATAAAATTTTATTAATTATTCATGTGTACAATTGAAAAGCTTAAATACAATTAATAAGCATGTTTCAAGCAATCGCATATATCACATATTGATGGAGTCACGAGTACACTCGCTGTCCTTAAAACAAATGAGTCCCACGTGGACATCGTTCCCTAGGATAAAACCATCGAAGGTAATTTTAACCAGTAATATTACCTCGGAGTCACACAAAGCCCGAAGGACTATCACCGACAAAGACAGAGAAAGAGACTAAAGTTTAGAAGTAGGGATGAACTTGAGAATAGTTGTCAAAGAAACCCTATGGAAAGATGCGCGGAAGAACTGATTCCCGTAATCAGATAAAATATTCTCCAACCACCAAATATTTTTACAAATATTTGAATAGATTCTGGGAAAATAAAAATATCTCATATTCCTCATCATGATTAACCGCATATCAAATCTCGTATATTCCACACATGATTCCAAGAATCTTTATTACGCGGTTTGGGCTTTCTAGAAACTTCCACACGATCCGTATTTTAGGCAGTAAAAAATTAGAGAAAACTTACGACGAGCGAATGAATTTCCTCCTAAGTTTCCAATCCAAGAGTGACTCTTTGAGCATCCATATCTCATTCACCCTTTATCCGTTTTGAGAGTTTAAACAGTCGATTTTATAGTACTCGCAGAGGGGAATCCAAAAACAACGCTCACTGACCCTAATTCAGTTCGAGACCAACTCAAAACGAAGCCCAAAAATTGACAAAATTTAACTTGTTTTATAATCATTTTCCAACAAATCCCCCACATGAATAGATATTGATGTGGAATCAGAACAATCACGTTAGACACAGAGTTTGACTTGGTGATAAATTCATTTTGACATCATAGATGCTGCATATGATAAGTAGGTGTTACCCTTTGAACTTTCCCTTTAGAGAGTACACTTAGCCCACTAGTTAGAAAGTAGATGCAATGTCCTTGAACTTCCCCAACCGCTTGTGTGAACGACAATGCACTTTCCACAGACATATGTCATAGCCTTTGTGGTTTCCTCGATTGTGTCCATTAATCAGGACATGACACACCCCTAGTTTTGTAAGGTTTCTCAGAAATCGCGTCCCAAAAATTCCCTTTCGAAGCGGCCACACTTCTCGCTTACATAGGAGATTCTTAGTGTAAGAGCAGTTCCGTAAACTATGCGCTAATAACAGTTTGTTTAGAGGATTTCCATGAGACTGCTCCTCCACCTAATGTAAATACATACCCACTAGTGGATTTCAGATCCTTTATATAGTGTATCCAGTTTACATAATTGTATCTTTCAACAACAGCAGGATAACTCGCATAATGTAGACCATAATCACGAGTAAAATGTAGATATCTCAATACTATAGTTATCGCCTTCCAGTGAGTCATACTGGGGTTACTCGTGTATCTACTCAACCTACTTACAGTGTAAGCAATGTCTGGTCTAGTACAACTCATTAGGTACATCAGACTTCCAATGACCCTCGAGTACTCCACCGGATTAATAGCCTCCAATTTATTCTTTTGTAGATGCAAATTGGGATCTATTTGAGTCACCGCACCCTTTGAGTCATTCTTGTTGAATTTCTCAAGGATTTTGTCGACATAATGAGACTGGGTTAAGATTATACCATCATAGCTTCAGATGATCTTTATCCCTAAGATCACATCCGCCAATCCTATATCCTTCATGTCAAAACGAGAATTCAACATGCCCCTGGTAGATTTGATTATCTTTTCATTACTACCCACAATGAGCGAGTCATCTACATATAGACATAGAATTACACATCCATTTTCCGTGTCTTTCACGTAGATCCATTTATCACACTCATTGATTTTGAAACCATTGGCTAGAACGGCCTGGTCAAACTTCTCATGCCATTGTTTCAGAGCTTGTTTGAGACCATACAATGATTTCACCAACTTACAGACATTTCCTCCTTGACCTGGAGCGCTAAAACCCTCAGGTTGCTCCATGTAGATTTCTTCCTCTAAATCTCCATTCAAGAAGGTAGTCTTCACATTCATTTGATGAACCTCAAGCTTACACAACGCAGCGATAGCAAGTATCATTCTAATGGAGCTTATTCTTGTGATAGGAGAATAAGTATCAAAGTAGTCAAGACCTTCCTTTTGTCTATAACCTTTGATTATAAGTCTTGCTTTATACTTGTCAATCGAACCATCGACTCTCATCTTCCTTTTGAAGATCCACTTGTAGGCTAGTGGTTTACACCTAGGTGGTAAGTTCACTAGCTCCCAAGTATGATTTTGTAGAATCGAGTCGATCTCACTCTTAATCGCTTCTTTCCACATAGGACCCTAATCAGTTTGCTTCATCTAGGTTTATCCCCTTCCTCTTGATTCTCGAGATTGTTAGGAATTCCTACATCTTCGTCAACAAACTCAATGGTCATTTTCAACGGCCCAGCCCTTTCCTTAGCAGGGAACACATCTTCAAAGAAATTTGCATTTCTTGATTCCATGATTATGTTCTTGTGAATCTCGGGATGATGAGATTCATGTACAAGAAAGCGATAAGCACTACATTCATGTGCATACCCTATAAAGACACAACCAACTGTTTTAGGTCCTATCTTTAGCTTTTTAGGGGGTGGTATCAACACCTTTGCAAGGCACCCCCACATTTGCAAGTATCTAAAAGACAGCTTCGTGTCTTTCCACAACTCATGGGGAGTCGTCTTCTCATCCTTACGTGGTATCTTATTTAAAAGATAGTTGGCCGTTAAAATGGACTCCCCCACATACTTTGTGACAACCTAGAACTTATCAACATCGCATTCATCATCTCCATAAGAGTGCAATTTATACATCCAGCCACACCATTTGATTGTGGCGAGTAGGGGGCAATGACCTTGTGAATAATGCCATGTTCTTTATAATAGTCCTTAAATGGCTCTACATATTCACCTCCACGGTCACTCCTAATCACCTTGATCTTCATATCAAGTTGATTTTCAATTTCCGTTTTGTAGAGAACGAATTTCTCAATTGCCTCATCTTTGCTTTTCAGCAAGTAAATGTAGCAGTATTTCGTGCAATCATACACGAAGGTGATGAAATACTTTTTACCTCCTCTTGTTTGGATGAACTTGAGATCACAAATATCGCTATGCATCAACTCAAGAGGTTTTGTGTTTCGTTTAACTTGTTTGAAAGACGTTTGAGTCATCTTAGCTTCAACACAAGTTTCACACATATGTTTTGCATCAATTTTCATGTTAGGTATATTCTCCATGTTAATTAATCTTCTTATTAAATAATAATTAACATGTCCCAGTCTACCATGCCACAAATTAGAAGACTCAATCATGTAGGCAGAAGAAGAAACATTCATTTCATCTTACTTAGGAGGTACAACCATGGTGTTCAACTTGAACATACCATCTAGCTCATAACCTTTGCCTACAAATGTACCTTTCTTAGATAAGACTAACTTATCAGACTCAAACAATAGCCTAAAGCCATGCTTGATCAGCACAGAACCGGACACAAGGTTCTTGCTAATGTCTGGCACATACAGAACATTCTTCAAAGTTAATTCCTCCCAGACGTCAACTTCAGCACCACAGTGCCACCGCCTTTCACCTTGGAAGTTGCAGAGTTGCCCATGTAGATGGTTTCGCCATCTTCAATTGCCTTGAAGTTTGAGAACACTTCCTTGACTGAGCAGATGTGCTTGGTAGCACCAGTGTCAATCCAACATTCTTTTGGCTTGGATTCCACCATGTTGACTTCAAAAATCACAGCACAAATATCGATGTCCTCCACATCACGTGCAAGATCGTCAACTATATTGGGCTCGTTCTTGACATTCCTTGGCTTCCTACAGTCGGAGGACTTGTGGCCAGTGATGTTGCAGTTGTAGCACTTGCCGGTGAACTTTGACTTCTTCGAAATTCCCCCCTTAGATCCCAACTTGGATCCTTTCTTTGCTTGAACTTCTTCGAATTGGAGCTTCCACCAGCCTCTACAAGATTGACTCTTGGCACATGCACGGACTCATTGATCCTCCTTTCAGAGTCGCGGTTATCCTCCTCAACATGAAGCTTTTGGATTAGATCCCTCGGGGTCATCACGTTTCGCTTGTGTTTTAGGTAACTCTTGAAGTCCTTCCAGTTTGGAGACAACTTCTCGATGATGTTGTAGACTTGGAAAGTCTCGCCTACCATCGTCTTCTCGGCTATCAGGTCATTGATAATCATTTGCAGTTTTTGAGCTTAACTTACTACAGATTTGACATCAACCATCTTGTAGTCGGGGAACTTGCCAATGACCCGCTTCTTGGATCCAACCACCTCACCCCCATACTCTTGGTCAAGAGTTTTCCACAGCACCTTAGAAGGCTTCACCACTTGATACACACTCCAACTGACGTCGTGAAGGCTATTCAAAATGAGGTTGCAACAGATATACTCCTTAGAATTCCATTCCACCGCAGCGTTTAGGACTTCCACATCGCTCTTCTCATCGGCAACTGGACGATCTTCGCGAACATAGCGTTCCAAACCCATAGTGACAAGTGGAAGAGTATCTCTTTTTGCCACATCTTGAAATTCATACTATTATTGAACTTCTCGGGTCTCTCATCATGAGTAACAACCATAAGAGGCGTCGCCCATGGGGTAGTCTTAGCCTGAACAGTCACAAGAATTGTCGCCCCAGGGGTAGTCTGAGCCTGAACAGTCACAAGAGACATCGCCCCAGGGGTAGTCTGAGCCTGAAAAGTCACAAGAGGCATCGCCCCATGGGTAGTCTCATCGCTCGACATGGTTCTATTGTAAACAACTAAAACCCATCAATTTTTCAAATCACAAATTATTCTAAAAGAATCTTTGCAGAAAATTAAAGCATAATTTTTAACATATTGTAGCATACAAATTTTGAATTCTTCATTTCAAATTCATCAACCAATTTCAACCGTTGAATATGGCATGCATGATATTAAGCTACACTACATCAACAAAAAAAATTCACAGCACATATAGCATGCAAATTATAAGATATAAAGTATACACAATTTCGAACCGCCATTTAATCGACATGCATATTTTCATTTTGGCCTGCATAAATTTCGAACAACTATTTAGTCGAGTATTATGACATGCAAATTCTAATTATTTACGAAGTATACTACATACGATTAATCCAAACTAGGCATATAATTAACAATTCCAAATTAGGCATATTCGCTTACTACATGTATTGCATAGGCATAAAATTTGCAATTTCAAACTAACATATAATTCACATGCATATTGCAACATCATTGGCATATAATTCACAATTTTTTTACTCAATTTAATCAATATAACTGCAACAAATTTCATTCATTTCAAGACTGTTGAATGTATATTGATAAAACATGTGGAAATTAAATAATGAAATTACACGAGCAATTTCATATAAGCAAGAATAATAAAATTTTATTAAGGGAAAGTCTCAGGAAATGCAGCATTTCCATGAGCTTATGGACAGTCCTCGGGGGTATTTGCCTAAAATGTTGTAATTTTTTATAAAATTTAAATATTTCATTTTATAAGTTAAAACAAGTAATAATATGTATTTGAAGGTGAAAATATAAAAAAAATATGATATAAAAAAATATTTTCAAAATTTTAAAATTTTGTATAAAATTTTAAAATTTTGTATGTAATTTAAGAAATGCATTGTATAAGGAAAGAAATAAGTGGCCTGTCTATAAGCTTATGGACAGGCCGCCTGTTAGGAGAACCACTCTTTTATTAATTATTCATGCGTACAATTGGAAAGATAAAAATACCACTAATAAGCACGTTTCAAGCAATCACATATATCACATATTGATGGAAGGTAATTTTAACCGGTAAAATTACCTCGGAGTCACACCAAGTCCGAAGGACTATCACCGACAAAGACAGGGAAAGAAGATAAGACTCAAGTTTAGAAGTATGGAGGAACTTGAGAATGATGCGAGATTTTTGTCTGATATAGAGACTCTATTTATAGATGTCTAAGAAATCCTATGGAAATATACGCGGAAGATCTGATTCCGTAATCAGAGAAAATATTCCCGCACAAGTTTACGTGCGAATGAATTTCCGCCTAAGTTTCCATTCTAAGAGTGACTCTTGAGCTTCCATATCTCATTCACCCTTTAACCGTTTTGAGAATTTAAACAATCAGTTTTATAGTACACGCAGAGGAGAATCCAAAAATGATGCCCACTAACCCTAATTCAATTCGAGCCCAACTCAAAACGAAGCCCAAAATTTGATAAAATTCAACTTGTTTTACCATCGTTTTCCAACATAAACGGCAAACTAAGAGACTTTTACAGCCTCCGAAAAAACATATTTAATTGTTAATATATTCAGTTACATGTAATAGTGGCACATAAAAAGATGATATTTAAAAACTATTAGTTACGATAAATTTCAGCAATATCACATAATATAACATTGGTGTTTATATATCCATTCATCAAAGTTTGACAATTTTAACTGAAAAAAGTCTCTTGTGCAGTTTGAACTAAGATGGGGAATAAGCTATTTTTTAGGGGTTTTAGAGTGTGTTAATACGAATTAGAGAGTGTGTTTGGCATAATTGTATTTATAAGTAAAATTAGTTTATTTTATAAGTAGGATTGAGATCAGTTTATATTTTTTAAAAAAAATAGTTTATACTTCTAAAATAAACTATTTTTAGCACTTTATCAAATAATTTAAAATAATCAATTTATAAGCAGAGCAGTTTATAAATCTTGTCAAATACATCCTAATATGATTTACTTTGTTTTGTCAATGGTTAAAACATTATTTGTTTAAAAATAGAAGGTAGTATGACCTCATTCTCTCAAACCTATATGCACTTCAATCCATTTTATTAAAATTATAAAGTCATACGATTATTTAACTTATATGCACTTAGTTTTTGCTATTCAATACTATTACTTTGATTCCAGTTTATAAGATACTTTATTATAAAAATTTACCGATTGTATATATTTGATAAGATATTGAAAACAGATTATTTACAAGTTAAATTATTTTTAGAGAAAACAAAAAATTTCTCTATTTTAAAAGTAAACAAACTTTGCTTATAAATACATTTATATTGTATTTGTATTTTAAATTTAACATTAATTTCATCAAAATAAACGAGAAAGGGAGAGGGCGTTGCATGGGTGGTGGCGGGAAGGCGGGGGGAATGATAGTCGGGTGGGTTGATAGAAGAACATAAAAATAAGGGGAAAAGATAAAAAGGGGGAAAGAGAATGAAGGAAAACGTAGATAATATCATACTATTCCTATGTAAACAAGAGCTACGTGTTGAATACATGATTTTTTTTCTACGATAGATCAAAATTAATGTTTCAAAATATTAGAGTAAGAGACTGTGTCATTTTCTTTAGACCCAAACTATACATTTTATCCAGCATCAGATCTTAAAATGTCAATTTAATCTATTAAATAAGGTATTATCAATTCGAATGTTCGAATCAATGGTAGAAAAAATGTTTTCTTTGAATGATAATCACTTGATATATAACTGAATATAAAATACCTATTATTAATTTAACTTTTCTTGGTAGCAAGCCCAATCTAAGGTTGAGCTATATTCACCATTCCAAAAGTTGTGAAATAGTTTCTAAGTTCAAGATGTATAATAAGTTAAAGATGCTAACATCAAATTATGATATTAATTTAGTTAAAGATGCCTTTATAAAAAAAGTAAAATTCGTCCACGATATAAATTATAATGAATAAGTTTGGAAACCGGTTCTTAATTTATTCAAACTTGAGGGGGTCAAAGTAAACCATCAAAACATGGCACCTTCTGCCTGATGTCATGATGACGTTTATCACACGTAGACACATGCATGATGTATCTGACCTCCATTTTCAGCCAAATTCCAAACCTCAAAAACTCTGGAAGGTTCCGCATGGGCCACTTTGTAATTATAAATAATTTCATGCTTGCTAGATTAAGTTGCACTTTTAAGTCATGTTCTTTTGAAATTATTCAAGGAATGAAGGTTCAATTTAATTAACTCAATTCATCCGGGCAAATTTTTGGAAAAAATTGCATTTTCATTGACTTATTGTTTAATTAGAGTAATAAAAATATAAAGTATTTTGTTGTAATATTACAATTTTATTGTGCAACATGAAGTAGTTATAAAGTATATGGCTCGATTAATGCAACTCAAACATTTTATCTTCCGTTCTTCTAATTTGTAGTTTAAATTTTGGTATTTCCATGACTTGTGAAAATATTTTCTTTCAATAGATAAACTCTTCAATTAGATAATGTAAAATTTAGATTAATATTATTTCATTTAATTTTGATATATTACAGTTTATTTATTTTCTATACTTAATTTCATTTCAATTCAGTAAAATTAAACTTAACGAATTGTAATTGTAAATTTGAAAAATATTATAAATAGTAGCACTATTATATAATATATGAAATCTCCCATTTCTAAATATTAATTTTTTATACATTACAGGTAAAGATCTCAACCCGAAATACTATCTTTGAAAACCATAACAGAAAAAACAGTGCAAGTCAAACACGACTTTTAAAAATCGTGAAAAAATAAATGTTAAGTTTGATCTGGGAACAGAAGTATTTAAGGAGGGTGGTGATATTCAGGATATACGAATTGATTTCACACCACACAACTATTATAAATACCCCTCCACCCTTCCCTCTCCGCTGCTAACTTTACCCTTATAAGAGAACAAAGAAACACATACTTTTGTTCATTAAAAAAAATGGCTGATCAGAAAAGCAAGGTTTTGGTGATCGGAGGCACGGGGTACATTGGTAAATTCGTAGTGGAGGCCAGCGTGAAAGAAGGCCACCCCACCTCCATTCTGGTCCGGGAAAGCACTGTTTCCGACCCGGTTAAGGGAAAGCTCGTCGAGGGGTTCAAGAATGTCGGGGTCAATTTGATTCATGTAAGAATTTATTTATTTATTTATTTATTTATTGGGATTATTGAAATATATAAATATATTTATTGTTGTGAGAAAACAGGGTGATCTGTACGATCATGGGAGCTTGGTGAAGGCGATCAAACAGGTGGATGTGGTCATTTCTACTGTTGGGCATGGACAATTGAATGATCAGGGCAAGATTCTCGATGCCATTAAAGAAGCTGGCAACGTTAAGGTACAATTCTTTCATTTTGGATGTATGGTAGAATAAACTCGTAACCTCGTATGATTGGTAAAATTGTTAATGGGTTACTGAGTAACGAGTCAAATAAGTAATTTGAAATTATACACCATATGTGTCAATAAATGGCTGAAACTCGCGGATTGAGTGATTTTTGACGGGTGAGGTGAGGTTGTTATGTTCACGACCGATCTATATTGACCCGATCCATTCACCTCATCTGTTTGTATTTGTTGGTCAATTTTTAGAAATTCTACCCATCCGAGTTCGGCATCGATGTCGATCGCAACCACGCAGTTGAGCCAGCAAAATCGGCATTCGCCGCAAAGGCTCAGCTCCGGAGAGCAATCGAGGCATCGGGAGTTCCCTACACAATCATCGTATCCAATGCATTCGCCGGCTATTTTCTGGCCAATCTGATCCAGCCGGGAGCCACGGCTCCTCCCCGAGACAAGGTCGTCATCTTGGGCGACGGGAATCCCAAGGCGGTTTTCAACGAGGAACACGACATCGGCACTTTCACTGCAAAAACCATCGACGATCCTCGGACTTTGAACAAGATCGTCTACATCAGGCCCCCTAAGAACGCTGTGTCGTTCAATGAGCTCGTCGCGATTTGGGAGAAGAAGATTGGGAAGAGCCTCGAGAAGCAGTTCGTCCCGGAGGAACAGCTTCTCAAGCAGATTGAAGGTCAGTTTTCATTGACTTATAAGTTATTTTTTAATAAACTGATATAAAACAACTTATTGAACTTATAACTTATAAGCAGAGATCTGCCAAACGCACTCAATGTTTGATTCCTAGTGGTTTTTGTGATGAGCTGTGACGTTTTTGTTGTTTTTGTTGTTGTTGTTGTTGCTGCTGCAGAGTCTCCGATTCCGATCAATGTGATTCTGTCGATCAACCATGCTATTCTGGTGAAGGGGGACACTACCAACTTTGAAATTGAGCCGTCTTTTGGTGCGGAGGCTTCTGAGCTTTATCCTGATGTTAAGTACACCACTGTGGAGGAGTACTATGAGAAGCTTGCTTAAGGTTTATAGTCTTTAATAAAAATGTGCTCTCTTTTGTTTTTGTAAGGAGTGAACGTGTGTTAAGTTTGGGAAAAGTTTGAGGACATTAAGATTATGTAATGAGAGCCCTCCTGGCCATGATTGAATAAAAAGTAGTTCCGCCATCTTTATTAATCATGCGTGTTAGGTTTACTTTATCTGTCCAGATACAGTACTTTGAGTTGGAATTGAGGACTTATGAGCAATGATTATTGTTATATAAATTGATGGCAATCAAATGCGACAGCGATAACAAAAGGATAATTAAGCACGAGAAGGAGAGGATCCGTATGAATGCGCTAAAATCAAGTTGTTTTCATTTATAAAAGCTCCTGTGAACAGGAAGTTTGTTTTTGGTTACTTACATTCATACATTACGCTAGCCATATATAGGCATAAGTTACAACATAAAGACCTAAGCTAGTATAACAATAAAGACCTATTTTAGTGCAATTGTGGTACAACAAAAAGACTACAAAATATATACGGAGACTTTGTCTTGTTGACAAAGTCCTTCACTTAATACCCTCCCGGAAGCTCACGATCGGGTACGAACGAGAAGCTTGGTCCGCACAAATTGAAAATGAGAGGTGCCAACAGCTTTGGTGAAGATATCCGCAATTTGTTCCGTCGATTTGACATGCCGAACAATGAGCTCTCCAGCTTAGACTTGCTCTCAAACAAAATGATAGTCAATCTTGATGTGCTTGGACCTCTGATGGAAGACAGGATTTGCAGTGAGAAAGGTAGCACTAAGATTGTCACATAGAAGAATGGGAGGACTATGAGAAGAGGCAGCCATTTCCTTGAGAAGTTGTTGAAGCCAAATGAGTTCAGCTGCAGCAAAGGCAATGGCCCTGTACTCGGCTTCGGTGCTGGAACGAGCAACAACATTCTGCTTGCGAGAAGACCAACTCACTAAGTTCCCTCCAAGGTAGATGGAAAAGCCATGCTGAGAGTGGCAATCGTCAGGATCAGAAGCCCAACCAGCATCAGTGAAGCAGACAAGTCGAGAGTCACGAGCTGGACGAAGAAAGAGACCTGTATCAAGAGTTCCCTTGAGGTAGCGAAGAATCCTCTTGACTGCAGCCCAATGATGTTCAGAGGGTTGATGCATAAACTGGAAAACTCGATTAACTGAGTAGGAGATCTCAGGCCGAGTGATAGTGGCATACTGAAGAGCTCCAACAATACTGCGATACAAGTGAACATCAGTGAAGGGATCACCACCAGCTACAAGTCGAGAGCCTGGAACAGCCGGAGAGGCAATGGGTTTGGCTCCCATCATCTTGCCGCGATCAAGTAAATCCAAAATGTACTTTCGCTGAGAGAGCAAAATACCAGAGGAACTGCGGTGAATCTCAATGCCCAAGAAGAAACTCAGATCACCTAAGTCCTTCAGAGAGAAGACCGAGTTGAGGTACTTGACAAATTCATCAATGAAAGAAGAGCTGGATCCAGTGATAATCAGGTCATCCACATAAACAAGCACATAGACAATATCAGACCCGTTATGCTTGATGAACAGGGAGGAGTCTGAGATACAATGCTTGAATCCATAATGAAGGAGAGCCTGATGCAGCTTTTGAAACCAGGCATGAGGGGATTGTTTGAGGCCATAGAGGGCCTTCTTGAGCCTGCAAACATATGTTGGATGAGAAGATGAGATAAATACGGGAGCCTGTTCCATAAAGACAGTTTTAGCCAAGTCGCCGTTGAGAAAGGCATTGTTGATGTCAACCTGCCGTAAAGGCCAATTGCGAGTAACTGCAAGACTGAGAACTACACGAATGGTGGTAGGTTTGATGACAGGGCTGAATGTGTCAAAGTAGTCCACACCTTCCTCCTGATTGTAACCCTTAGCCACCAAGTGAGCCTTGTACCTGTCAACAGACCCATCTGGCTTCTTTTTAATCCTGAAAACCCACTTACAGCCAACAATATTAGAAGCAGGGGGCCTAGGAACCAAATCCCAAGTCCTATTAGCAAGTAAAACATCAAATTCTAATTGCATAGCATGTTGCCAGTTCGGGTTCTTTCTAGCTTGGAGAAAGGTTTTTGGCTCAAAATCAAGAGAGTCACGGGAAATAGGGTGTTTGGTGGCAGTGTGGGCACTAGGTTTGAGGGAACGAGTAGCAGCTCGAGTTACCATTCCATGAACTGAAGTGTCGGATGGACGAAAGTATGATGGAGCTTGAGGATAGGGAATAATAGCTGAAGAGATTGGTGGCGGGGAAGGGCGCGACACTGGAGGAGGGGTTGGTATGGAGCTGGAAGGAGATGGTGAACCGGCTTGGGTAGAAACGGCCAGTGGTGGAGGCCGAGTGACATCTTGGAGTGGAGATAGGGAGAGCTCAACGTTTGATGAATATGTATGAATGGACTGAGAGTGATGCTCAGGATAAGGAAAGGAGGATTCATCAAACACAACGTGTCGAGCTATATAAGTCCGGGAAGATGGAACATGATAGCATAGGTACCCTTTGTGTTTGGCACTATACCCAAGAAAAATGCATGCGACAGAGCGAAATTCCAATTTGCTGCTGTTATAAGGGCGAAGATATGGAAAACACAGGCAACCAAAGGATTTCAAGAAATGATAATCAGGTTAACGATTAAATAGGCATGCATAGGGAGACTTATGACCAAGAATAAGAGTAATAGTACGATTGTTTAAGTATATGGCAGTATGAAAAGCATGTTCCCAGAAAGTCATAGGAAGGTTGGAGTGAGCTAAAAGAGCTACGACAACGCGATTTCGACGTTCAGCTGCACCATTTTGCTTCGGAGTGTGTGGACAGGAAACACGATGAAGGATGTCATTTGCTTCAAGAAAGGTCGAAACATTGCGAAATTCACCCCCCTCCCCCCCCAATCAGACTGAAAGGCTTTGGTTTTTGTGCTAACCTGAGTTTCAACCATTGTTTTGAAGGATTGGAACACTGATAAAACCTAAGATTTTGCAGCAAGAAAGTATATCCAAACAAATTTTGTTCAATCATCAATAAAGAACACAAAATAACGATTGCCATATAAAGAAGGTGCAGAGGCAGGGCCCCAAACATCTGAATACACAAGATCAAAAGGTTTATCAGAAACAGTATGACAAGAGGGAAGATGATGTCTATGACTCTTTCCTAACTGACATGCACTACATAAAGGTAATGACTTATTAGCAGAAACAGGTAAATCAAAATCAGCTAGTTGACGACGTAGCACAGAATCATGAGGATGTACAAAACGGTGATGCCAACATGCTATGGAAGCTCGTTCACCAACAAAGACTTGGGGTCATGGGAACGAACCCGAAAATGGTATAAACCATTTTCAATGATTCCTTTGAGAACCATTTTACCCTGTAATGTCTTAACAAAACAATGATTAGCATGAAGTTCCACAAAAACATTGTTATCACGACATAATTTACGAACACTAATAAGGTTCTTAGACACTTTAGGAACAACAAGAATATTATTTAGGGCAATGGGTTTAGCCACATGCTTTGCAATTAAATTAATATTGCCAGTATGCGTAATGGGAAGGGACTGACCATTTGCGACGACAAGCTTATCGGTGCCATCATATTGAGCCGGGAGATTGAGCCGGGAGAGATCAGCGGTGACATGATCGGTGGCGCCGAAGTCAACTGACCAGGGGTACGAGAGATCTGATGGGCTCTCAGGATAAGTTGCATAAGCCTGCTTGGCGGTGGACTGTTGAAGACGACCAGCAGCCCGGCGATTGGTGGGTGGAAAAGCCGTAACATTGAATTGCTGGTAACAGTTGCGACCAATATGACCTTCCTTTTCACAAACCTGGCAGGGAGATTGCGGACGATCGGATTGGTGGCCTGGTGGAGGCACGGCGGTGGTCCGCCGATGGCTGACGGTAGGAAAATCGGCGATGGACAGCATTCACCGATGGCATGGTGGTGTCCAGGCAAGAATCTGATATTCGTTGTTCTTCCTGGAGGAGCAAGCCGAGAAGTTCATCAGAAGAAACGAGTTCCAGGCGCATACTGATCGTTGTTTTGAAAGCAGCATACTCCGGACCGAGACCGTACAGAACACACGAGATGAAATCATCGTCGGGAACCACAGTGAGGCAGTCTGCTAGAGCATCGACAATGGATCGTTTCTGCTCAAAATATTCAAGAATGTAAAGACCGCTTTTGGACAATACCTGCAATTATTGTTTCAGGTGCATATTGCGGGCTCTGGACTGGGACTGAAATGTGTGTTGCAGAGAGGACCAGCACTCCGCCGTGGTAGTTGCTCGGGAAACGAGACTGAGCATTGGCGAGGACAAGGTGGAACGCAACCATATGAGGACCAAACGATCCTTGTGCTTCTAGGCAATGAAATCTGGGTTCGGTTCACGGACAGTCGCTCTGGCAGCAAGCGGGAGGAGGACATCAGGAGCCTTATCGGGGACAAGAAAGCCTTCGAGGTCGTATGCTTCAAGAGCAGACCGGATAGTGCTCTGCCACAGTGAGTAGTTGCTCCGATCAAGACGAACCGCCAACGTTGGAAAGTGAAGGTTGGTTGTGGCGTCACCGGAGGCTGATAATAGGATCTGAGATGCGGAAGCCATAGGTTCAGAACTTGGCTTTTGGAACTGCTGGAAAAAGGCTTAAAATGGAGCAGTTCGGAAACTGATACCATATAAAATCTTCTGTGAACAGAAAGTTTATTTTTGGTTACTTACATTCATATTGTACGCTAGCCATATATAGGCATAAGTTACAACAGAATAGTCCTGAAGTAGTGTAACAATAAAGACCTATTCTAGTGCAATTGTGGTACAACAGAAAGACTACAAAATATATATAGAGACTTTGTCATGCTGACAAAGTCCTTCACTTAATATCATTGCATATTTTAATTGATAATTTGTCAACATATTTGAAAATGAAAAAAATTTCATGTTGGATCATACGGACAGTCACGTTTACGCAAACAAGTTTTACGGGATAAGAATATCAGAATATTATGATACTTGTGATTCATTAAAATATGACATTGATATTATCGAATACATGAGAGATATTGTGATACTAAAAATTCCTTTATATATGGGATTTGACTATGTTTTCCTTTATTTATGGGTTTGACAATGTTTCAGAAGTAGATAAGGAATAGAAATATTATGGAGATAATTATGAAGAGTTCTGATCTGGTCATGGCTTTAAAAGGGGACATCACGGCTGCATTAAACTCATGAATTTAATAGAGAAATAGATTTTCATTATTCCGAGAGTCTTGCAAAGAGCCAGATCTATATGTTCCAACATACGTGACCTGCCGTTCAAAGTTCATAATTGTATGCCTTAATTCCTCAGGAGGAGGAGATCTAGCGTCGATGGGTTTTGAGGTCAGTGGGAGTCTGATCAAGGCGAATCGGTAGCTATGGGAGCTAGCAGAATTCACACGTTTGATTAGTAAAGATAAGTATTTAGTATGGTGTACTTTGTACTATATCTTTCTAATTAGTGGATTCATTCTTAACTGGGTCCCCGCAGATGTAGGTGGATTTCACCGAACTGCGTAACCAAGTGTCGTGTCTTAAATGGTTTACTTTATTGCGAACTTGTTTAGATAGGTTATATTGAAAAATACCAATAATAATTAAGAAAATTCGATAAAAGCAAATTTCAAATACAAATATTGTCACATCAGAAATAAGTGATTGTTATTTTCTCGGGACCCATTTGGATTACTAATCGATTTTATAAAAAAAAGGAAAAGGAAAAGGAAAAGGAAAAGGAGAGAACCACCTTGGAAATTTTGAAGGGCAGTGATTTCTTTAGAGTGTGATTTGAGTGGAAATTTGCTTTGGTTTCACGCAAGTTTTTGTAATGTAGTATTTGGCCAATTGCTTTAGCGTCATCTTCAATTGGTATCATTGTTTCTGGTGCTTTGTTTTCAAGTTTGGTTGAAAACTCAACTAAAATTCAATCAAGACAATCATGTTTGCTTAAATCACAAAACTAACAACATACGTATATTTTTACAATCTTAATCATAGTACCTCAATAAAACCTAAAGATGTCTTTGAACCCAATAATGCCTCCTCCGGTGCCGGAGCCGGTGTCGGCACTTGCGCATTTGGAGCGATTTTCTGAACGAGTGCTCGTCTAGGCATGATGTCTAGCATTTTGTCATCGTGCACCTCTTCAATGTTTTGCCCTGATTATTAAGGCAGAGAAGTTTCAAGTTCAAAACCTTACTCTTTGAGCAGAAACAAAGTAAAAAATATATCGGTTGTTACTTTCGTAACTGCACATTTTTCTGTCAATTTTTTCAAAATATGTTTGATTATGTTCGAACATTATTATACACTACTAAAGTTATTGATGGTCAAGTTCATCTTAAAAATCATGATAGAGAAGTATCATGCAGGAAAAAAAAAACTTACCATTTGATTGAAACTTACTATGCAGTTTCGCTGAAACAGACCAGCGAATGAGGGTAGGGGTGATGATGGTGAGAAATGCCCAGAACAACAATACCACCACAAGAGTTCTCCTCTCACTCATTTGTAGGAGGGGGGAAACTTAAGCAAAACCAAAGCATAGTTAAGCAAAAAATGGTTTGATTAGAAGGGTTTATATGCATTAGTAGTTGGGAATTGTGGTGGTTAGGAGAAGACTTTAAGATGGATTAGCTGGCCATTCTTGATTAAGAAACATTCCACACTTCCAACGATTTGTAAATTGCAATAAAGATATGATTAGCAAGTAGGATTATGATGTTGTTGTATGTAGGAATGAGGTAGTGTTCTTGTGGTTTTGGGGTTGTTAAAAGTTGTTGCACCAATCAAATCTCTCTTTTTAAATTTATTTATTTAAGTGCCCATCTGGCTTGATCCTATGGCTCAAAGCCTGGAAATTCATGGAGTTGTGTTTTGACCTGCGCTGTACTTGCAAGTTGCAATGTTAATTCCATCACCATCATAATTGGTTGAGATGTATAATAACTTGGGTTTAAGAGTTTGATAGCAACGACTTGAGATGTATGATAAGTATTAGATTTGTGTTCACCCTTTTTTTCATCTGATTTGAACTAATTCGAAATGCCGTTAACTGAGATCAGGAGAACTTTATGTAAGTACTTATGAATTAATGCCATTTCAAAATTATGACCGATGCGGTATTGGAAGAGATGGAGAAACTTAATTTGGCCATAAAGTGGCAATAAGACATAGGTCGTGATGTGAATTGGGTTTTAGTTCAATGGTTAATCTACGTTCTCTATAATGGAGAGGGTCGGGGATTAAGTCACAATATTGTCATAAATTGTGAGTTCTGGAGAAATTTTTAATAGAGATAACCCGACGCTGAGGAACTGTGTTAGGGGTTCTCGCTGTTCTTTCTCAAGCTAGAAATTGTCCATGAGGGTACATTCGTGTTGCATCCGACTTCGATAGTTGTGCAGAAGCTAGTGTTTTTCCGGTGGTTGTTCCCAACAATCAAATGAATGGAGATTTACAATCATGGTGGTTTCAATTTCGATGATGGTGCAACAACTGAGAGTTTTCATGTGGCCTTCCCAGCTCTCCAAATGAATAAAGATGTGTGATTGTGATGATTTCGATTTCGATAACGATGGTTAGATGATAGTGCCATAGTTGATAGTTTTCCGGTGGTCGAGGGTCATTGGATTTCGGATCTGAAACGACATCGTTTTGAGTAGTGGATCAATGTCCAATTGAAAATATGGATGACAATTGGATGTATGATGCATCTTGGTCTGGTTACAAGTTACTGCACCTCCAGCCCAAACATTAAAAACGTATAAACACCCGTCCTCAGGTTTATTCAATTCAGAACTTCAATGCAATTGAGGTCGGGCCATTTTAGCGATAAATATTCCTTTAGAGCCCAAAAGCTTTTCACTTTTCAGTATTCTGCCCTTCTGTAACGTAGAGTGGCCTTAATATGAAATACCAGAACAGTAAGGCTTAAATGGGCTGATAAAGTAGAAATGGCTAGTGCAATTTATGAACCCACTCATCAAAAGATAACAAAATCCTCGGCACAATTCACAATTTTTTATGTTCTTGAACACCTTCTTTTTGGTGATGGAAAACAGTCTTGAATTTCGAGTGAATGAACAAGATTGAACTAAGTCTATAACTAATTACATTCTGTACTCCCCGTGTCTCATTTCAACCTGTAATTTAACTATTCATTCATCAAAACTTTCTAACTCTGACCCTCGAATTGGATTGGTTTACAAGTATAAATACCGTTGTGTGATACCTTGTTAGATTCGTTACAACATGTATTTTCTAAATATCAACTTTTTACAAGTTTCATTATCATTAATAAAAAATAATAAGGATCAAATATTTTTTAAATCAACTGGTAAAAGTCAAAATGCACAACTTGAAATGGGACGGAGTACCTATAATTCATTTAAATTTGGATTTGTGACTCTACCACTTTGTCAATCATAACGGGGAGATTATTAATTGAAGGAATTTCTTCCATCACGAGTTAGACTAGGACTAGTACCATGTGCAAAAGTTCAGAGACAAAAAAGGCCATCACGAGAAAAGAAATACAGAATCCAATCGATTATGATTTATTTACGGTGAGGTGCGGACAAAATTGATAAAAAGCAAACCCTAGAAAGCAATGGAATCTTGACCCATTAGCAAGATGAAAAGACAAAAGACGAATGAACCCAGAAATTCAGCCGTTCCTTTTATTTTAATTTGTATTTTAACTATTTATTTAGGGCAAAGTCTTGGGAAAGACGGTCTTTTCATAGGCTTATGGAAAGATGGGGTTTAACTAGAATAATAAAAGGTAAAAGGTCATAGTTGCAATATTAAACTTTTAGTATGCAACATGTAGTAGTTATAAAATTTATAACCCGGTTCATGCAACCCGAAAATTTTATCTCCATTTCTTCTAATTTACACTTTAAACCTTGGTCTTTCCATAACTTATGGAAAGACCGTCTTTCAAGAGATGGACTCATTTAGTTAAAATTTTATTTTAACTATA
Source organism: Rubia yunnanensis (assembly GCA_037428765.1). Lineage (NCBI taxonomy): Eukaryota > Viridiplantae > Streptophyta > Magnoliopsida > Gentianales > Rubiaceae > Rubia > Rubia yunnanensis. The sequence continues at coordinate 103,556,024 of CM075067.1, forward strand.
AAATTAATATAGTGTCTAAGTATAAATATTATTTAGTGATACCTTATTAGATTCGTTATAAAATATACTTTTAAAAAGAAAGTCTCAGGAAATGCAGTCTTTCCATAACCTTATGGACAGTGCACGGTGGCTTTTACATTAAATGTTGTAATTTTTTATAAATTTTAAGAGTTCGTCTCTTGAAAGACGGTCTTTCTATAAGAAATGGATTGACCAGCATTTAAAGTGCAAATTAGAAGAAATGAAGATAAAATTTTCAAGTTGCATCAAGTTATAAATTTTATAATTACTACACATTGCATAATAAATTTTTAATATTGCAACTAAGACCTTTTATCATTTATTATTCTAATTAAACCTCGTCTTTCTATAAGTCTCCGTCTTTCCATAAACTTATGGAAATACGGTTTTTCCCAAAACTTTGCCAATTAAAATATTGTATTTTAAAAGTTAAAACAAGTAATAATATGTATTTGAATGTGAAAATATTAAAATATATAATATAAAAAAATAATTTCTAAATTTTGTTTATAATTTAACAAATGCAATGTATAAGGTAAAAAATAAGTGACATATCCATAAACTTGTGGACAAACCGCCTGTCAGGAGACCTACTTCTTTTCAATATAACAACTTTTTATAAATTTAAATTATCCTTAATGAAAGATACAGATCAAACTTTTTTCAAGTCAAATGTTAAAAGTTAAAGTGTGCAATTTGAAATGAGACAGAAGAAGTAGTATTTTCATGTTCTTCCAAAATCGCCATATTTTATATTTCAATTTAATCTTAAAATTTGTTATAAATTTTTAATAAAAATTAAAATATTTTTCATTCATAACTATTTTTAAACATCTTCAACTTACGTAAAAAATCATTTCAAATAACAATGGGTTACAAGAACAAGTGGATTACTCCCTCCTTTACGGGGGAATATGCAAACTTTTCTTTTTAGATTGTTTCATGTAAATCTACACACTTTCATTTTTAAGTAAAATTTAACATTTTAAAAGACATGTTTACCCATAGATATTTAAATTTTACATCCCCACCACATTCCCACAAACCATCTCCTCTCCTCTCTCATTTTGCTCCGCCACAAACCATATCCTCTCCTCCGCCACAAGCCCCCCCTCTCGTTTTGCTCCATCATTGCCCTCTCCGCCACCACCCCTCTCTCCGCCACCGCCCCAATCTGCACCACCCTATTCCCTTCCTGGAACCCTAACTTTCCCTCATCCGTGGCCACCATTCCACACCTCAATCTGCATCACCTCATCCCCTTGCTGAAACCCTAGCTTCCCTCAAAACCCTAGTTCACTCCCATCTAAGACCGGAGAGATGAGGAGGCGGAGGAGTGAGGTGACGCGACGGAGGGAGGTGATGCGACGGAGGAAGGGGCGGAGATGAGGTGTCGGGAGGCGGAGATGGGGCGCTGGGAGTCAGAGAGGCACGACGGAGGAGTTGAGGAGGAAGTACGGCGGAGGGAGTTGAGGAGGAGGCGGCAGATGGAGTTGAGGAGGAGAGTGAAATCTAGAGACGGTAAAAGACATGGACAATATAGTCTTTTCAATAGGGTTACATTTAAAAGATATTTTCTCTCTCTACAAAATATCCTGGAACGGAGGGAGTACATGATTTGTTTATTTTATTCATGATAAAGAAATAAAGAAGATGGTCCTATCTCAATTATTCTGATGCAGCGTGATTGTATGAGTTGCTACTACTGTTTGATGATCCCACTTAGATTCTCTTCGTCTTCTCGTCATTGAATTTGCTTGTGTGCGTATGGGGAAACTACCATGGCACGTGTGGTAGGGCTTCATCCCTATATAAGATTTTAGTGTCATGATAGTAGTGGTGAGTAGTGTTTTTCAGCGGTTTGTGCTTTTTTGGCGGCGAGACCTCTGTTTCCCGGTGATTAGTGTCAGAGAAAAAGGCCACTCGCAACCTTATTTCGTCCAAACTTTACCAAAACGTCGCTTTAGTACAAGTCAAAGGACGTTGTTTTGGTTAGTACTGAACGGAAAAAATAAAATTCAAAAATAAAATTTTAAATACTCCCTTCATCATAGATTAAATTACAGCCTAATCGTTGCATATTGTTCGAGAAATATGTTTTACCGTTAATATATTTAATTACATATAATAATGGCAAACAAAAGGTTACTTTCTAAAAAATACTTTTTACGATGAATTCAACAATATTACATACGATAATATTATGTCTCATGTGTCTATTCAAATATGTGAACAAACTTTGATAGAGAATAATGTTATAAAGTAAGTGGGTAATTTAAGATGAGACAAATGGAGTATTAGGTTTGTTTGGATTAGACAAAAATGACTAATTCACAATCAGAAATTGACGTTGCACCAGAATAGAAGTGATGCATATGCACTGCTTCATCCTCCAACCTAGGTCTGTGTCAGTCCCACCTAAAAAAAATTTCTAGTTACGCCACGGTGTGCGTACGTGGATGGAGCCCTTTACATTACATTACACATTATGACATTAATTTATACATTTTCATATTCATGTGATTCGTCTGTCTGTGTTTTGGTTATTAACATAATAATTAATAACGCCGACAAGAAACGCCCCATGATCCTTAGCTAGTAAAACAAACCTACGAAAAGAACACCGCTTTTGTTTTTTATAGTGATTAGTGATAGATAAGGTTCATCTCTTTTCTTCCTTCATTGTTTCATTCACCATCTTTATAATCTAGAGTTGATATATCAAATTGTAATTTCCCAAAATGTTATCATTGTCGTGATAGTGGTGATTCCGGCTTCTGATGGTGGTAAAGGAAGATGTGGTCGTGGCGGTTCTGCCTTCCAATGGTGGTGGGGGCGGGCGGTTCGTTGGTGGTGCAGTAGTTAGATGTTTTCATAAAACATCTCCAATTATTCAGATGGATAGAGTTTCAGACTCCAATGGATTCCAACTGATTTAAGTGGTTTTTGTTGTTTTTTCTCAAGATGTAGGTTGTCCATAAAGTTGCGATTATGGTGATTGTTCGTTGGTGGTTCATCAGTTGAGTGTTTTAAGATGAAGAGTCTCTAACTATTCAGATTGATAATGTTTCGTACTTCACTCGGTTTCAATTGTTTTAAGTGGTGATGTATCCCAATTTAATTCTAAACTCTAGTCAAGGCAATGTACCACTTGTCCAAACTGAAAGAAATAAAAAAATTCAACTCTCTGGACTTTAAGAAAAAGGAAAATAAAATCCATGCAAGGAGGTTTTGTACCCATTCTTTCGTCCTTTTGTATGTCCACTTGTAAGTATATTAGATTTCAAAAATCGCGTAGTATAAGGTCGGCGAAAATGGAGATGCGGGGTATCGATCCCCGTACCTCTCGCATGCTAAGCGAGCGCTCTACCATCTGAGCTACATCCCCTTTTGGTTAGGCGTCGTATTTACTAGTAATAATTTTATTAATTCTGTATGATTCTGTTTTTATGCGAGGCAGCAAAAAAGTAAAAGAAGTGGAGATGCGGGGTATCGATCCCCGTACCTCTCGCATGCTAAGCGAGCGCTCTACCATCTGAGCTACATCCCCTATTTGACAGAAGCTATGCTCCCTTTATCTAAATAAAAATGACACAATTTATATTTTTGTTTGTTCCAACAAAAAATATACTTTGAAAACTACCAAAAATAACACAATTTTCGAATGCACACAATTTCTTCTTTAACTTTAACAATTTGAAAATTGGCCTCACAGTTTTCCCAAAATATCCATACTTTTTCACAGTTATCAACTTGCATAAAAGGTAAGTCAAAGTAAATGCGACATTTTTGTTGTGACTATTACTTTTAAATTTCATTATTTTTGTGATTCTAAAATGGGAAGTTTGAAAACAAAAACAAAATCTTTATGTCAAGCTTTTGATATTACTCCGTCCCAGCCAAATGTGCAACTTTTTGGTCAACTTTCTCAGGTCATGTTTGACCAACGATAACTTTAGTTACGTATATTAACGGTGTGTTAAAATTTGATATTTAAAAAATACAGCATGCAGAGAATCTAACAATATCTCACATGATGATATTGGTATCTATATACTAGTTGAAATTTATGGTCAAATGTGTCTTGAGAAAGTTGACCAAAAAGTGTGCAGATTCGGCTGGAACGGAGGGAGGGAGTACAATCTTCTAACTCTGTGCCTTAATTTGAAGAATCTGAAATATTTGGTGGGGTTCAAAGTTGCACTCTTGTGCAAACTCTTCTCCATGTCAGGGCAGAGTGCACATTTGAGCATGAATAAAGACACAATAATTTCAGCTCCACCAGCCCCACTTCCTTATTATCTTTGCTTTAATAAATCCCTAATGGTACAATGAAGGTAACCTTAATTTTGCTTAAACAAGTATCTAATTATTAACCTATAGACCAGAGTCACTACTCAAACAGTTATTAGTGGGGTTGACAAATTTGAACGAATCGAATATAGACCGGGTAATATGGACAATTATTTAAAAATATAAATATAACTCATTTTAGTCCATTTTATGATGGATTGTAAATGGATTTGGTTGAAATTCGCTCGACTCTGATCTGAAAATTGCGTAACTTGTGAGTTAAGGATGAGTAAATCTTACTCATATATTCACTCACATAAATACTTATATGGATAAACTAACGGGATTAACTTATATACCAACACATATATGTAAATGATTTACCCATATGAGTAAATTCAACCCACCTCATAAATTCACTGACTTGTTCATTTACCAGCCTGCAAATTCAACCCGACTCATATTTTTCAACAACTCTTTTGAGTTGTTACCCATTTGACTTATTACTTATTTCAATCATATCAAGCCAAGTTTGCAAATAGGCAACATGTTTTATCCATGGTTACGAGTTCATTTTGCATCCATAGATATTAGACATTAATTATGATAAGGCTGGAATGTTTGAAGAAAACTAGATAAAAATAATAGAAAGATTAACAAATGGATAAATATTTACACGTTTACTTTATCTTATGGTCCATCTCGGGACAAGGTAAGTTTTTTTTCCGATTAAAGTGCTTATATAACCCTATGTTTTGGTGATTTGTGCTAATATGACCATGTGAAGTTGAAAAGTGCTATTGTAACCCTATGATTTGTGTAAATGTGCTAATATGACCCTGGAAGTATGAATTTGACCGAAATTCTATGAATTGACTATTCGACCCCTGATTAAAAAAATAATAAAAAATAGAAAATGTAAAAGGGCAGTTATGTCCTCATTGTCTATTAACCCTAAACAATTTTCCATTTTTCTTTTCCTCCTCCACTTTCTTCTTCTCTCCGTAGACTAGGGTTATGAGCTTGGGATCCCCTAGCACCTCTCCTAGTACCAGCAGCGATGGCGGCGGAGATGCCGAAATTCGGCGGCACAATCAATGTCGCTTGCTGGCACGGCCAACAATCGTCCACGCGGTAAGCAACATTGAAGCTTGGGCTCGCCATTTCTTTACGAACGTGCGGTGGTTGGTTACAGCGGTGGTAGATTTAGTACGACGACGGGGATATTTCTCATACATCGGTGAGGAGATTTCGAGTGGTGGGTAGAATTCTCACAAGGGTATATTTGGTACGGCGAAAGGATTTCAGAACAGCAGAAGGAATCGCCAGATCTGTTGGTGGCTCGTTTCCATATTTCGGTGGTGGAGTGGCGGCGAATGTGCAGTCATTTTTGGCTGTGGTCTGCTGGAATCGCCAGATCTGTTGGTGGCTTGTTTCCAGATTCCGGTGGCGGAGCGGTGGTGGAGTAGTGGCGGAGGTGGCGGAGCGGTGGTGGAGCGGTGGTGGAGCAGTGGCGGAGGTGGCGGAGCGGTGGCGGAGGTGCAGTTGTTGTTGGATGTGGTCTGCTAGAATCGCCGGATCTGTTGGTGGCTCGTTTCTAGATTCCGCTGGAGGAGCGGCGGCGGAGGTGTTGTCATTGTTGGCTGTGGTCTGCTGGCGGTGGTGTTGGTGACTCCTTTCCAGATTCCGGCAGCCGGTGGCGAAGCGGAGGCAGAGGTGGCGGAGCGGCAGTGGCTATGGTTATAGAGAAGAAGAAGAACCTAGGGTATTTTAGTCAATAGATTTGTAATTCGAAGGTTAGGGGTATTTTTGTATTTGGTCAATGCCAAAAATAACAAAGTCAACGACGGAATAGTGCCAAAAGGTTATATCGGCACTTCTAATGCAAAACACAGGGCTACAATAACACTTTCCAACTTCACAGAGTCATATTAGCACAAACTTCCAAAATATATGATCATATAAGTATGTTGCCCTTTTTTTTCTTGCACTTCTACTTTTATCGTAAGGGGTTTTGAATGAGGATAATTAATTTGTAATTAGCATTATAAGATAGCGAACAATCTATTGTTAACCATTGATCATTAAAAGTGCGTTTTTAACATACATGTGTCGGTTTGAGGTACCATAAGTTCACTGTGAATAGCATCCTTTCATCCAACGAGGTTGGCGCATTTCGTTGAGCGTGGAGAAGCGCACGAGTAAGAAATCGATGTATTTCCACGGGTCTCCCTCGTTCCGCACAATTTTGCAAAGAAATAGCTCACTTGTTTCTCGAGAAGAGACGGGAAACGATGGAGCTCAGATGAAGAAGTCCCGGTTCCGCTAAAGCAAAAGATTCGAGAGTCCAGCCTTAAAATACAAGCTGTAGATCGATCGCCCTAGATAGACAACTACATAGAGGACTCATCTAATGCTTAAAAGAATAAAAATATGAATCACTGTTACAAATCCAATTTTTTTCCTACAAACATACTTTTAGCAAGGTAATACTAGTTATTGACTTAGTACAGTTAAAGTTTGATGGGGGTGGGGTGGACTTGATGACTTGTGATTTTCTATAAATACCTAGTCATGAACATGTAAGAGCGCTGTAGGGAAAACCAGAAAATAACTTACCAGAGAAAGCCGCTCCGAGGTTCACAAGGGAGGCTTTCTCTCTTCCCAATCTATGGGGAAATTGGGCGTTGAATTTCAGCCTGAAACTGCAAAAGAATGGCGGCGGCCGCCTCTGGTGCTGGGGTTGCAGCCGGCGGCGATGGTGGACCACGTGGCTAAAGTTGATTGGACCCTCCTCTCCCAGATTCCCGGCGAGTCCGGCGGCTCCTTTCCGGTGCGCTCTCTTTCTCCATGTTGACAATTCTGTGTGGCACTCTGCTTTCTTGATGATATGTTAAAAGATACCATTTTTATGTTGTAGTTGTTGTTGAATGTGATTATGTGATCTGGGATTTTCCCCTAGCAGTGCCTGATCACATTGGTTGAGAGCTCTGTGGAAAATGCTACTATCTCTGCCCACGGAATCACTAAGAACGATGAAAAGTGGAGGTTTTGGAAATTTACGTTAGGACGAATCTGACGAGATTCGATAATGTTCTTACATGGTGGAAATTTATGGTCAAGTTTAGTCATTTAGTAACTTTTGATAAGATCACATCCTTTTATGTTGTCTTTCACTTTCACTCATTATGGGAACTTTGATGGAGCTCGAGTCTCCATCAGTAGATGTCAAAGGGTCTGACTTTTGGCACTCTTTCACCCTCAATTCATTGGATGATCTCAATCGTTTGTAGTTATCGATTTCTGATAGCCGATAGGCTGTTAGGTTCTCACTGTTTGTTGTTTTCTTGTTTTTCTTTTGGCCTAAAACTGTATTAAAAAGCTGTTCTTGCCTCTGCACTATATTAGGTTGCTGCTGAAGAACTAAACCATATACTGAGTGAGGTAAACGCACATATTCTTTCTCACCCCGATGTGTCGTTTCCTTCCAAAACAATTGCTGGAGGGAGCGTTGCAAACACTATTAGAGGCCTAGCTTCTGGCTTCGGGTTGGATTGTGGGATAATTGGGGCTTGTGGTGATGATGAACAAGGTAGCTTGTTTATACGTAATATGAGCTCTCACAAGGTTGATTTGTCCAGTTTGAGGTTGAAAAGTGGACTGACATCTCAGGTGAGTACATATTGGAGAATGCAGTCTTAGTAGTCCTAGTTTTCGTTTTTGACTATCTAAGAATTTAAACGTCAATCTGCAGTGCGTATGTTTAGTTGATCAACTGGGAAATCGCACAATGAGACCATGCCTCTCTGGTGTGGTGAAAGTTCAGGTGCTACTTACTTTTCCTATATTTTGAATTTACTAAGTGTAGTCATTGTAACAGTTCCAAGTTATAACTTTTGCAGGCAGACGACCTTACAAGAGAAGATTTCAAAGGTTCCAAGGTGAGACATATCTGAAGGAACCAAAATCTGTATCTAAAAAAACGCTACTTTAAATTAGTTGGATTATCCTTCGAAAAAGAGTATAAAGTGACTCATTTCTTCGCCTAATCATTTTAGTGGCTGGTAATGAGATACGCTATATTGAACTTGGACATTATCCACGCGGCTGTCAAAATCGCAAAGGAAGAAGGTCTTTTGGTTTCACTGGATTTAGCCAGTTTTGAGGTATCATTATGTGTATTCTTGCTTATTATTTTGATTGACACCACTTAAATATATTAACTATGTTCGACGAGTTCATAGTGATAGCCTTTTATGCAAAGGGGAAACTGTTTCAAGTGAAATGGTGTTATGGCATTATCTTTCTTGAACTACCTCCAAATTCAGTTTATCATACTGTGTTTTAGTATGCTAACCTTAATTTTGGCCAGATGGTACGCAAATTTAGGCTCCCGCTTATGCAGTTACTAGAGTCGGGGAATATAGACCTTTGCTTCGCCAATGAGGACGAAGCAATGGAACTTCTAAGGTTATTGTCAACTTAAATTCTCATGTATGATTTAAGGTTAGGGGTCAAAAAATAGAGTTTCTATATGGAAAACATTATAACCTGATCTTCCACTTGCTTAATGGTTAAAAGGCATACTAGTACTATGATTAAATCACATCTCTTGATATTGTTGATGTTTTCTTCTAGGGGTGAAGAAAATGTAAGCTGTGAGGCAGCTCTTGAATTTCTGTCCCGGCACTGCCAGTGGGCTGTTGTGACGCTGGGCTCAAACGGAAGCATTGCAAAGAACAAAAAGGAAGTACGTAAACAGTTTACTCAATCTGGTTTTGCATATTTTTCGCGACCTTATCCCTTGATGTTCTGACATGTTTTGTCGTTCTAGGTTGTGAGGGTACCGGCTGTCGGTAAGGTAAAGGCAACTGATGCCACGGGAGCTGGAGACCTTTTCGCGAGCGGGTTTTTGTATGGACTTATCAAGGGGCTGTCGTTGGAGCAATGCTGCCGGTTAGGTTCTTGTAGTGGCGGCTCTGTGATCCGCTCTCTTGGTGGTGAGGTTACACCGGAGAACTGGCAGTGGATGTATACACAAATGATAGAGGATGGACTTCCTGTCACTGAGTTGATGAACTAAGTCTCCTAGTGTAGTTTAACATCCAATGAATTCTTTACTTATCATAGTGTAACTATGCTAAGACATCAGTTATTGAATTTGAATGCCTCTGAAGAAGTAATTGTAAAAGCTCCAACTTCTATATGATCTTGTTTTAAGAAGAAATTTGAATGCCTTCTGAAATGCAGTACCCTTCTTCCACTTTTGATCTTGTTTCAACACTAAATTTCTTGTTTAATTACTGATTCAGTGCTTTGATTCCATAAAATAAAGTAAAAGTAGACAATTTTCAGTTCTGCCAAGCTTAAATAGTGTCTCATAAGACGGTATAATTTAGGTGTGGATTCGGTACGGTTGCCGTCACTTTTTACTAATACCATTCTCATACCAATAATGTCGGTATATTATTTTTAAAAACCAATACCATACCAAATCCTTGGTATACCAACACATTGGTATACGAAAATGTCGGTTCGGTATGGTATGGTACAATACTACCAAATTTAAAATATACTACTCCTTCCGTTCCAAGGGAATCTGCACACTTTCCTTTTATGGGTGTCCAAGGCAAATCTGCACACTTTCTATATTTAGAAATTTTCAGTGTATCATAAGACAAAAATACCCTTAATATAACTAAAAATTACACAAAACCTAAATATCTCTTTCACCATCTACGCCTTTCCTCTTTTACTCTCACCCTCTCCGCCTCCAATCTCTCTCTCACCCTCTTTGGCCTCTCTCTCCCTCTTCGGCCTCTCTCTCTCCCCTCAGCCGCTTCTCTGTCAGGCCTCCGTCGACCTCACCATGCCGTCGACCACATCTCCGCTATGGCTCCAACGACCGCGACTCCGTCATCATCACCACGACTGATCTGCACCACCGCTTCATCGACCTCTCCATGAGTTCAAGAGGTTTTCCGGCATCCACGTTCGGTCGATTTCCTCCCGGTAAAGTGTTTGATTTCATATTCAAAGGAAATCTATTGTTGTGTTTGGGTGATTTGAGGAAACTGGTGTTGGGTTGTTGTTGATTTCAGAAGCCAGTGTCGATTTCGGATTGAAAGAATGTGTCTACGGTGCTGGATTGAAGTCTGAGGACGATGGGCAGTTCTGGGTTTATTGATTTTTGACAGTTTATGCCTTGTTCTTCGGATTGAAGCTTTGTTATGTGTTGATTAGTTATGGTGGTGCCGAGTAGTGTTTGTGTAGGGTGGTGGTTCTGAGTGTGGATTGAAGAAAGCATGGGGCCTGTGGCTGAGAGGGCGATGGTTCTGGGTGTGCACTGAAGAAAGCAGGGGATGTGATGGAGAAAACAAAGGAGGGTGGTGAAGAGAAAGGAAGGGCATTATAGACATTTCCCTCCGTCAAAATTAAAACCAGCCCCCTCTCTCTGCAGAAAGGGCTAGGGCGGAGGGAGTGGTTTTTTTGTGCATACAAAAGATTGAAATTTTCTACTGTATAAGCACAATATTAAAAAAAATTTAAATTAAATATTCTCTAAACATAATAATAAAGTAAGATAACATCATATTAAAAACTACAATAAGTAAGTCATAAGAAATAATATAAAATTATGATTTCATTTATATTTTTAAACTTAAAACAAAAATGAAGACGTAAAGAAATCTTATTTAAGAAAATTGATTTAAAATTTTTCCAATATACAACATATTGGAATCAAAATATAAAACTTCATATTTCAAATTATCGCTATTGGTTCTAATATACATGAATCACTAAATTTTAACTAAATAAAATATCAAATTTACATAATATTAGTCATATTTTTAATATATAGTTGTTTAGTACGATAATACTATGTTAATAATTTCTCAATACCATTAACGTCCCATCATAAGTGTATGGTACGGTACTACCGTACCACATCATCGATTACCAACATTTTCGGTACAAATAATACATGGTTCGATTGTTAAGTTGGCTGATACGGTAATTTGACTCAAAATGTCATCCTTAGTATAAATAGTAGAACCAAGAGAGAAAAGGGTACAATCAAAAGGTAACAAACAAGTTCAACAGAATATTAGTTCAGAATTCAAAAAAAACAGACCAGTTTTAAATAGATCCAGTCCAAGTTTGCAACAATTCACCACTACATAAAGAACACAAAATGAGAGAGAAGATCAGATCAATGCATTTTCTATCAACGGTACCCGATCTCATCATATGTCCATTGGTGCTGCCTCCTGGTCTGCGGGTCTCTGATCACCTGGCTGAGCATCGCCTCCTTGTTCTTGCTCATCAACAACGGGATCTTCGCTGACTACCTCAAACTCATTGATCAGTGCTTGTACTGTTTCCTTGTCCAATACATGAAACGGCTCTCCTACTCCCAAAACAGCAATGGTGCATACAGAGCTTGTGAGCTTCTCTCCTTGTAAGGTTTCCCTCAACGCAAAAAGAGCATCTTTGAGAAGATCGTCTCGTGAAGAAGCCGGGAAAGTCTCAAACTTCTTCTCCATGTATGTCTTGGCGGCTTGTGACCGAGACCCGATGGCAAAGGCTTGGTACTCGAAATAGTTGCCACTTGGACAGTTGTAGTAGAGGTGGGCACCGGATTCATCTAATCCACCAACCAGCAAACCAACACCGTATGGCCGTTTCCATGATCTCTGTGTGCAGACCTGCAGCAATTTATCAAAGCAAGGGCAAGAGGTCAGGTCAACGTGGAAAACATGCAAGTAAAACTCCTCAACTCTAGAATCAAACATCAAAAACATGAATGCGGGCATACACAAACCTTAAAGAATGCAAAAACCAAGGAAAAACATAAGAAGATGATTTGAGAAGTCTGAAGAGCAACATTAGGAGCGGAGAGTATGACAAATTATACATGGAAAAGTTAACCCTACTGCTTAAACGATACTCTTTATTGTTTGAGATGACCTTGAACGCCACAAACAAAATAGATAATATCAAAATCTTCACTGCCAGCTACATCTAGGGACTAGATGAATCCGTCATAGTATGCTAAAAGTTTAAAATACATAGAGAAGACAAAATAAATCAAGTTTGAGCAGGGGCAAGGACTGGCATCTTTATTGAATAAGCTACCAAAGTCAATATTACAACCCTAGAAGTTCTACAGCAAAGTTTTATAGCATCCTAACCATCACCATCAAAAGCTCACACTTGTAAAGTATAGCCGCACAAAGAATTGCTAGTGTCAACACCCAAAGTTGTCACATTCAACTTCATTCACAGTTTCATTAACATGCTTTCCTACCTTTCCTCTGCTCCTAAACTGGTATTCGAAACACGTATTTCCCACAAACATCAGAATTCCCTCACAATCAAAGTTGTTCTCTATCTAAGTGTGCATCCAAGGCACATCAAATCTACAAATTCCTCTTTAATAATCATGTCTTAAGAGGCATTACCTCAATCTAAACCACGTAAACATAAACTGGTTCAAATAAAGTTCACATTTTTCGGCAAACAATAATTTTACACTCGTTAGACCAGCTAATCAACCACAATCCCTCCTTATTACCAAGTTCGCAACTATCTAGATTCCCATTGTATCAATCTTTTCACTAATCATATACACCACATTCTGCATTTAAAAAAAAGCTCATCGCGCAAACAATCACTAAGAAATTCAGAATTAGGGTTTCCAGTAAAAAAACTCAAAATCGCAAGACCTGAGCTTTATCAGCGAGCTGAACAACGAGGCGTCCGACAGGGAGCGGAGACTCATAGGTATAGCTGTAATTGATGCACTCCGTCCGCATGTACCGCGACAGAACGCGGCCGTCGGCGGTGAGTCCGGCGATGGCGACTCCGATGTGGTCGTCGACCTTGAAGATCTTCTTCTGGTGAGAAGAGAGCTCCGAGTTGGCCTTGTTGACTGACGCCAGGATGACGTGGGTCTTCGATCTCAGCCCTATCGCCGCCGAGCCCTGCTTCACCGCCTCCATGGCGTACTCCACCTGGAACAGCCTCCCCGCCGGCGACCATGTCGTGACGTCGGTGTCGTACTGGTTGCGAAACATCTTCTTCTCCGATCAGTTTACTGATTTTCTCTGCGATTTGATCTTTCCTAATCGAATCGGAGGGTTTGATGAAATATTTGTCTTTTTAGTTTTCTTTTCCAACAAGACGGAGGTTTTACAATTTTGTAAAAATAATGTTTTATTTTCCTTATGGGTTTTAAAGCTTGATTTTGGGGTACATTTGGGCCTTTGAAGATGGGTTATTAGAAGGATGGAGAAGGGAGGAGAGGCCCAAGTATTTCATAGTTTCATATTTGATTTCTTGATTTCTGCAGAGGAAATTAAACTACTACTCCCTTCATCCCATCTATTTTTGTATTTTTTTCTCTTTCGGACATCTCACTGCTTTTATACTATTCACTTTATTTTTTTTGACCAGTTTTTATTCATTTTTTATGCTGGAATTAAATTGAAAAGAAATATAAAAATCAAGGTATCCCACCATACATGGCCAAGAAAAAAATAAAATAACAGATTCTTAAAAATACTTTCTCTTTCTTTCTCAGCAAAAATAGGTGGGACGGATGGAATAGTATGTATTACCTCCGTTCCAGTTCAATATCTACGTGATAAGTATCTCACTATCAATATCTTCAATGGTGTATAGTAACAATATGTTAAAATTGTTTTTTTTAAAATATGTGCAAAGACAAATCAAACAAGATTACAAATTTTGACTTGGTTGCACTCAACAGATCCATTTACCGTGAATAAACTGAATCATTTTCAAAGCAAGGAAGCTCACATTCCATTTTTTCCCAAAAACACATTCTGATTTAATCTAAGAAATTTCGAACCGTTTATCAAACATTTAGAACTGTTTATTTTATAAATCAATCGACTCCCATCAAACACACCCATAATCACTTCCTTGGTACTAAGGCAAACTCGATAATTCAACAATGGTTGACCATGGAAGACTTGGGTATCATGATGAATCTTTTGAATGGAATGGGCAATGGAATCGCTGTCAAAAGGCTTAAAAGCTGGTGAAAATTTAGCAGCATTTGTCCTCACTCTCCTAAGCAACATGCATTTTTTCTTTTCTGAAAACAAATCAAAGTGAAAAAGGCAAAAGATTGATATAGTGATGCTGTTAGTATCTTCTTTATACCCTTTAAATATCATTGTTAATTAATCCGTTATTATTCCCATCATTAACTTCATCTTTTGACAAGATTCTTCACAAGTTTTCAGTTCTAGATTGGGTTTTATTAACTTTTTTTATTACAGTGCTAATTCCTCTTGCTCTTATATTGTCCTGAACTTTAGATCGGATTGTCTTCCACGATATACATGTCTCATCAAAACTTCCTATGTAATAAAAGAATATCCGGAGAGCATCCCCACACTTAGGGGTGGGAAAAACAACCGAAAATCGAATCAAAAATTGAATTATCCGAATTCGAATAACCCGAACCGAATTTAATATACGATTTTTGGATATCCGAATTGAATAAACCGATTTCTGAATACGGTTTTTGGTTTGGTTTTGGATATTAAAACTCAAACCGAATACCGGATTGTAATTAATTAAATTAATTTAATATATATAATAATAAATAAATTTAAAACTACAAAACTAAATTTATAAGTAAATATAAGTGGGAGGACTAATCTATAAATTTTAAAAAATTACCCCAAACATCTTAACATGAAATTGATCAAATAGACAAAAGACTGATATTCAAGTGTTTTACAATCCATATTCATTATAAACAAGTTTAATAAATTAGTTCGTTTAAATTTCTTATAAATTTAAAAAAACAAGTATATATATTCTTATAAATTCTCATTCGTATGAACGTAAACGGAAAGCATTAACTATAATCAATAAATATTCATATCTAAACTACAGTGCTCTTAGTAATCACAGTGATAAGGTGCACGGATAATTGATTCTTCAACAGTAATCTTTCATTAGACTAAAGCATTCCTCAAACAATAGACATTTTCCTCCGCTCTAAAAAATTAACAAACTACAATGGACTCATAAGAGATTACTTGATGAAGAGATGAAAACAGTGATTAGCCAACTGAGAAGCATAAACAAGTGAGGATGTGGATCGTTGTGTAATGGTTATGCTTCTGGTAGCATGAAAATGAGTCTATTTCAATTTGATTCGTAATCTCCAGTCTCCACTTCCCATATTCACTAAAATAGAAGAAGAAAATATGTTAGTTTAAAGTCAAAACCACACGTTTAAATCTACTCGTAGAGAACCTAAAGCAACTAGCCTGGTACAACCCTTATCTAACCGCAGACAGTGGCAGAACCATAACTGATTTTAAGGAGGGGCGAGATGATAATAGTAGAAAAATAATTTAACATAATACACGATCTAGAATGTATAAAATATCATTTTTTACATAAACATAAAGATGTAAGAGATAAAATTTAAGATAATTTAGATTCTATATTTGAACTAAAATATAATACATTTTAATACATTAACTCTTAGTTTAAAAAAAATGCAATTCCTAATAATTTTAATGAATACATCTACTAAGATATGTAATTTTTAACTTTAAAAAAACTTAAAAACTGTAATATATAAATATCATAGTTAATTTAGGAGAAAGTCTCCTATTAGACCATCTAAATGTTAGACTAATTATGAAAAATCTCGTTTCAATAACTATTAGGGCCAAATTATAATTGTTTATACATTACTATACATTTTAAAAGTTATAAGAAATTTGTTGCAGTAAATAAAAATAAATATCAAATCAACTTATTAGTTATATCAGTTATAAAATAACCTCGTATAATGAATTGTCAGTGTAAAAAAAGACGTTGTGTTAATTTAATAGTGGAATTTTTGTTTCACCCTCTAAATGTATTTAAATTACTTATATAAATAGAAGAGAAATAAATCATAAAATATATTATAAACACATTCATCATGCATGGAAACGGTAAAACAAAAGTCAAATTAATAGGGTAATAACAATAAAAAGAATTTGAGATCAAACACCAAACGGTATTAAATACTCCCCAGTCACAAAATACTCCTCAAATTAAATAATGTAATAATAAATGGAAAAATCTTGGAAAAGACCATTTTTCCACAGGCTTATGGAAAGACGAGGTTTAATTATAATAATACAAAGTAAAAGATCTTAGTTGCAATATTGAAAATTTATTATGCAACGTGTAGTAGTTATGAAGTTTATAACCCTATTCATTCAACTAAAAAATTTTATCTTCATTTCTGTACCATCTTTCGAAAGACTGACTCATAATAAATTCAACTAAGAAAAAGGTAATAATAATTGAAGGAAACGTTGGAAAATGGAAAATGGAAAATGGAAAATGGAAAATGAGCATGGAACATGGAACATGCACGCATGAAGCAGCAAGCCAAGCATTCCAACTCTGAAGTCTGAACTCCCAACCAAGGCTTTAAAAGGCTTAACATTAGAGTCTCACATCGAAAGATTGTAGAGACTCTTATGTTGATAACAACTATAAATAGAAATATCACTCCATTCCATCTTCAAACCACCCAAAGCAATGGGCCTTAAGTGAATTACTACTTTGTCTTGACAATTGGGTTGGAAGTTATTAATTTTGAGTTAAAATTTTGACATGTTTATGGGTTGATTGGTTTGGCCCATAATTGTTGTGGGCAAAAAAATTGGATGAAATGAATTCAAATTGATTAGGGTTGGATCAATTCGATTTATTTGGGTTAAATTCAGTTTCAAGCCGAAACCAAATTTTGAATTCAGTTCGGATGTGTCAGGTTATTTGGTAATTTGGGTCGGTTTCGGTTTTTAGTTTTTTAGGAAAAAACTGAATAATCTGAACCGAATAAACTGACTCGACGCCCACCCCACCCACACTCACCAAAACTCACTTTTTCAATTTTAAAATAATATAAGAGTCCGTCTCCTACGAGACCATCTTATTGTAATACTAGAGACTAGAATAAAAATAGGTAAACGGAAAATGAAATTTGACGGTCAAATTACAAATAATTTATTTTCGGCCCCAGAATGAAAAACACAAAAAAAGATGAAGGACCAAACATCAAATAAACAAAAATCAACACAGAACGCGTCTTTCTTCTTCATCTTCCTTTCCTTGCCCTGGCGGCGCCACATCGCCCTCCGCCGTCGCCACCTCACCTTCTCCCTCGTTGCCTCGTCTTCTCCGACGAAGATCCAACGTATGTTTGCTACGTTCATCCTTCAATTAACGGAAACCTACCTCTGAAATCAATCCCCAAAATCGATTGTCGGAAACCTAACTGAAAATCTTTCTTCCGTGGGAATGTGCATATATTGTTGTTCTTAGTCCGTTTTTGTGTATTTTTTTTAACATTTTGGGCCCTTGAATATAGGAAGACCAAATATTTCTTATGAAACGAGGGTTTTTAAACCCCTTTTATTCGATTTTGTTGTGTATCATCTTGATTGGTGATTTGAATATGTCTAGTGTTATGCGTGTGGTTGTTGCTGAGCTATATTTCTATACCTAGGGTTTAAAATGTTGATGGTGGTTAAGTTGTTGAAGGGGTATTGTGTTTACTATTTGTTGTTATGGTACTCTTGCCAGGGGATTTCATGATGTAGATTTTGTTTTGTATTGTGCTAGATTGTATGTTGAATGTATGGAAATGCATTATTGTGGATGATGTTGAACCTATCTGTGATATATCACTCTTTGTGATTATTCTTCGGGGGTGTGTGATAACTTTGAATGATTGTTGGATAATTGTCATGTTGTGTATATGGAATGGGTGGTTTGGTCTAAGTTTGTGAACTAGATTTAGGAATATATTGATTGTTGTAGATGGAAAACCTGGGGAAGTTATGTAACCAAATTATGGAGTTCAATGTTTCTGTGATGTTACTAAACCTGGACATTAGGCCTTGTTGTTGGGTAACCAAACATTGATAGCAAGTTTGGTGAATCTGCTCTTTGTAAATTGTTTCATGTTCGTGCACAAATAACCTTGTCTGTTGTTTACATGTGCATATATAACCATATATGTTCAAGATATGTGCATATATAACCCTATCTATTTCTTATATGTGCATATATAACCATGAAAATTTAAATGAAGTGTAATTTTACCCCTGATTGTTTCCTCATTGTGCATTTATTACTATGTGTATATCTTATATGTTCAGATATCACCCCAAATATAATTATATGTGTAGAAACAACCCTTAGTTTATCTTTATGTATTTTTTATTTTGGATTTGTTTTTCAATGCAGTAGGATGAAGTGCACACAATTATCCTCCGCCATGGTACCCGTTGGAAGAGGGTTAACGATATTGATCCCGACAGATACTCTCTTGTGGTATTGAAATTGGATTGCACGAAGCATTTCTTTGGGGACGCCGAGGCGTGGAAAACACTGGAATTGAAGTTGAGTTATGGTGATGATCGGGTCATCCTACAATCAGAAGAGGATGTCACAAACATGTTTGTCTCAAGCTGTGATGGAAATAATTTGGAGGTATATTGTGAGGTCCTTAGCCCTCATAGAGGTGGTTCTCGAGGTGAGAGCAGAAAAATGGGGAAGTTGGAAAAATCAAGGAAGAAAGATAGCAAAGAAGGTGGTAAAGCTGTGGCCGAGGGTTTGATGGAAGAACACGGCTCAAAAAATGAAGATTTTGTGCAACCCAATCATGAAGAAGGGCATGAAGAACAAGACAGGGACTGGTATCATCGGTACACTGAGGCAGGTTCCGAGATTGAGTTGGATGAGGATGGTGGCAGTGACACGGGACGTGATTTAGACGAAGACACTGACTTGGAAGACGATCCCATGAAGGACAGCACCAACAAGGAGAAGTTTAAAATCAAAGATGGGGACAAAATAAAACTGTTCAAAGGGATGGATTTTCATACCCAAAAATATTTCAAGGCTGCGCTTCTCGACTACTCGGTACATGAAGGATTTGTGTATAAACATGTGAAGAGCAAGAAGAGTAGAGTAACAGTGACTTCTGCGGCGCATAATTGTGGATGAAGGCTCCATAGCTCGACACTCCCCGGCGGCTGTACATTTAGAATTCATTCAATGGAAGGGAAACACACTTGTAGGCAAGAGGTGAAGGTGTCACAGGGATGGTTATCAAAGAGGCTTGTTAAAATACTTCAGGCTGATCAGCAGGTGTCCAATGAGGTGTTGTTAGAACACCTGAAATCTTTTGGTGTTCATTCTAGCCGCTACAAGTTGATGAGAGCAAGACAATTGGCCGAATTATTGCTAGATGGTAATCACGGTGAACCATTCAAAGGCCTACCACAGTATTGCGAAGAGGTGCTTAAGAGCAACCCGGGCAATCAAGCGATGATGTAGTACGACCCGAGCCAACCACTTCCATTTGTGAAAAGGCTTTTCATTGGATTTGATGTTGTGAAGAAGGGATTTCTGGCTAGATGCAAGGCATTTCTGGGGTTTGATGGCTGCTATATTAAGGGTCCATATGGTGGGGTTCTGCTTAGTGAGATTGCCAATGACCCAGATGATAGCATTCACCTTCTCGCTTTTGCTTATGTGGAGTTTGAATCCAAAGATACTTGGTTGTTTTTCTTCAAACAAAAATGGAGTTTTTCTTGGGAGGATTTGCATAAAACAAACGGTGGATATCCACGACTGACCGGCAGAAGGTGAGTGATGTGCCCATTTTATACGGTTATATTAGAACTTTTAGGATTCACCTTTGTATACTTTTGTGCTCTAAATGGGATATCTTTTCTTGAAGTTCTCTAAGGAGGATTAAAAGTGACTTTTATGCTTTTATTACTTTTCTAGAAGATTTTGTGTGACAAGGCAATTTATTTGAAGACTTTGAAGAATACCTTTGAAGATTTGAAGACTTGTAATTGAGATTTTGAAGATTTAAAGAATTGAAGAAGTGAAGAGAAGAAGAGGATATGAAACAAAAAAGAGAAAGAAGAAATGATGCTGGACTTGGAGTCCGTCGCGAGGTCGTCCCGAGCATGTCGCGACTCGCGACGGACGAGGGGTCAGAAATCCTTCTTGCTTTTTGCACTATAAATACTCACCTTATCCTCTCCTCTTCAGCAGCTTTGGACGACCTCTTCTTCTTGCATTTTTCTGGGTTTAGAACCCTAGTTTTTCTTTCTTTCTTTTCTTAGATTTTATAGGTTAATCATGTCTTTTTATTGTCTAGCTTAGTTTTATCTTGGGAGCAATGGATTGAAGCTTCCATTTCTATGTAGTAAGAACCATATATACATATATTTGGTGTTTTTGCTATTGTTCATTTATTGAGCTTTGAATATGAATTGTTAATGGCATTGATGTTGTTGGAAGCTTGAGTATATGGATTGCTTGTACGATTACTTGTTAGGGTTGGGAGAAAGCAGCCAATTCTCCCCTCTTTTAATGTGGAATTCAAGAGCATGAGTTAGAGCTTCTTAATGATGTTTATGTGTTGATTATTGCTAGATAAATGTGATGATGTTGAATTCGTTGTCATGTTTGTTCTAGGTAGCAAATGAGAGAAGTCAATGAATGTTGATTGTTCTTGGCTAATCTTGTGTAAATGCATGATTAGTGGAAGTAGTGAATAGATTTTGTTATTCGTTCTTGAAGCCTTTGTTATTTAGCATTCATGTATTCTTAATGCTATGTTTTAGTTCATTTATTCCATGTGTTGTTTGAGAATAAGAAGTGTTTGTATGATTGAAGTGTTAGAGTGTTCGGAAAGTGACGAATTCCGTAGCTCATTTGCATGAAAATCTAGGAACATGAACTTAGAACTTCTTGTGCATAATGTGTTGTGATTCTTGATAGATAAGTATGTTAATGTGGTTTGTTCTCATATTTATCCTATAAATGCAAGAAATATTGAACCTTGAATGTTGTTTGTTCTAGGTTTAGCCTAATGAATGATATGTTTGGTTAAATGACTATGTTTTTGGTAGAAGGCTTGTCGTTTTCAAATCTATGGTCCTTCGTGTATAATGCCATTGATGAAATACCCCTATGGTCGTTGTTTGTCTAGGGTGATCATCAATGATGTTTACAAATGGTCGTTGTTTATCTTTGCAAATTACTCTTAAGTTGATATTCCATTGGCATTCCCCACAGATAACAATTGTGATAGGATGAATGAATGGTTCAATGATCTACATTAGATTTGGAAGTGGATATCGATTTCCCCCAAGGCTTCATCTGTTGTAGTTTTAAAACCTTTTTTCTTAGTTTTGTTTGATGACTCGGCATAGTTGCTTGACTTTGCTAGTTGTTTTGTCTTTAACTTTCATAACTTAGGACCACCAAACAACCAAACCCCCCTTTTACTTGCTTTTATAGGTGTGTGTGTGTGTATGTATATATCTACTCCTAGCCTAATAGCAACCTTTTATGCTTAAACGCTTGAGAAAATCTCCTTTCTTCGTGGAATACTCCGACTTACCACTATCTACTTAGTTGTAGATAGTAAGCATTAGGGGCTTATAATTATTAACTTTGAGAAGTACGACGACGACCTCCCAGTGAGTTATGCTATCCTTTTTTCATTTTGGTGTTTGAATTTGTTAGCTTATAGCTGAGATGCGTGAATAGGGTTTAATGACTGTTTAGTTTAGGTTTGGGGTGGATAAATTGTGCAGATTGTGTTGTTTCTAAAATTGTCAATGGTGTCATAAACTGTCAGGTCTTATGTGCAGATATAACCCTGACTGATTGACTTATGTGCATATATAACCCTGACTAATTGAATTATGTTCAAATATAACCCTGTTTAAGTTAATTATATGCATATATAACCCTGACTACTTTAATTTTGTGCAGAACCCTTGCTGAATTTATTAATTGTAGATATAATTGTATATGATTTATATCATTTCTGATTTTATCCTCATTGTTTGTTCTTGTAAATTAGGGCCTTCATAAGGTGATTGATGAGATTGTGCCTCACGCCACATAGAGGAGATGCAACTGTCACATCTATGCCAATTTCCGTAGAAAGCACCTTGCGGATATTTTCAAGAAGTTCTCTTTGTCCTTGGTCTCCCAATCTGACGATGTAATTCTGGAGGTTGGCACGGTTAGACAGTTGAGCTTTTTGGCCGGAACACCATGTGAGGTAAGGGCTCGATCATGTGGGAGTAGGCTTTCAAAAACGTGTCTTTAGATAGCATGGGATCACATGATTCATGGAGGGGGTGTCATTTGTGCAATAGTATCGTAACCGTATGTCTACATGGTACCCCGTGTGATCCCAAACACCACAGTCGCATGACCGCCTATCAAGCCTCACCCTGAAATGACCATCACCGTGTACTGCTTCATAATTTGTATATGAAAAAGGAGTAAAGGTAACTCTGCGAGATTGTTTTGAAACAAGCTTCAACATTTCTTCAGTATGTGGATACATTACACTATCCCAGGCTATACACTTCTTGTAACGCTCATCCAACCTTGCCATTACCTTCTTCTGCAACCCCTTCATCAAAGTAAGTATAGGCTGGTTTCTCAAGCCTCCAACCTAATTGTTGAAAGACTTTGTTGGATTGTTAGTTACGTTGTCACACTTCAAGGCCGTCGAGACAGTGTATCTAGCCCACAAATCATCACCGATGTCATTCAAGTAAACATAAACCTCCCCATTCAATTCCTTCATCCTCTTCATTGCTTTTGTGAAATCCCTTTTATCATATGACATAGTCACTGGAAACCCTATATAGCCCCTAGGAAAAATTACCCTGTGAGTTTGGATCACAAAAGGAAATAAAGGGATAACGGTAGATTGTAACTTTGTCGTCGTCATTGCATATTCCCCCTATAATGTGATTTTATGGAGGCCGTGGATGTGTCAAGCTCGAGTATTATGGTCCTCGTACCACTTGATGATGAAAATTCTGACGAGCAAGGAGATAGCTTCAATACGAGGGGACAAGGGAGGGGGATGTCAAGGTGGACCCACGGCCAAAGAAAGAAAAGCAGGTGAAAAGGCTAAATCTGCTGTCGCATCCCGAGTATTTATAATAAGTTAGCTATTTTTTTGTCCATTAATTAAGAGCCACGTCGTTTTTTTAATTGGGTATCTCTTTTACATAGGGCATCTCATTTTTTAAAATATTTTGTAAATGGGCTGCAGGCTGTGGATGTCCTTTAACAGGCCACTACAAAAGGAACTTCACAAGCTTCACAAGCCAATAGAGAAGGTACTTCACAAGCCACACATCGTGCTGGAAACAAGAGAGATAGACCAGTAGCCAGGTAGGTTTCTAAGCAACCGCCGAAGCGGACAAGGGCTGCAAAGGGTTCAAATTCGAGTCAGGCATCAGAGTGAGGGAAAACAACTGCTAGTTCAAAACAACAAAGAAAGGTAGAATTATGTTCATTTTTGGCACAATCCTTTTAGTTTATGTTCATTTTGTGGCTGCCCCTCACAAAATTTTCATTATGAAGGTCCAAGAACGTGGTGATCCTGAAGTTCAAATTCAGAAGGGAAGGGGCTCCAGCGGATGGTAACTAGTCTATCGAGGTAAACCATGAGTTGTAGATGCTTTGATTATAATTATGTAGGGTTATATCTGAACTCACTTAAGTTATGTGGGGTTATATCTGAACTATCTGAAATTATGTACAGTTATATCTAGACTATATGAAATTGTGTAGGGTTATATCTGAATTATCTGAAATTATGTAGGGTTGTATATGAACTTTCTGAAATTTTGTAGGGTTATATCTGAACTTAATAACATTAAGTAGAGTAGTATCTAAATTAGTGTTGTATCTGTAATTACTAAAGTCGTTATTGTATTATGAACTGCAAGATAAAACAGTTGATGATACAAAGTTGCAATTTGATATGGAGATGCAATTCCCACCACCATCTTTGAATGAAACAGAAGTGAACTTAAATGTCTTAGTAATTATTTTGCGTTTTGAATCAATGTTGTCTTAGTAATATGCCAATATTCTGTTGCAGATGATGGATGTGATGCCAATCATTCAACAAGTGGAGAGTGGAATCGCTCTACCGGAGCTACAACTAAAGAATGTGAAGAAAAACAGGAGGACTAAGCAGAATGTGAGCAGATGATACTACTGAAAAAGAGGTAAGACACTATTTTCTAAATCAAAATCAAGCGATTCTGATTGCTGAACTTAAATCCCTAAAGTGTATGCGGATTAAAGTAGGACATTGTGAGAAAATTAGAGTGAACTAAAACGTATTCCCTTCCCTTTCTTTTTAAATGGCAGTATAAATATCAATTATGGAAAAACTTTTAAAATCCATAGCCCTATAATAAAAGAGGGATATAATGATGAAGTTAGACATAGGAAAAGACACAACTTTAATAAAAAGAAGAAGTGGATTTGAACTTGGGGAGGCCCAGGTACTTCCTTTCACGCTCAGCTTCATCTTTTTTGCCGTTGGATATGAATTTCAAATTTAATGGCATTACGGTAGTGCGGGTCCTTTTAATATTCTGTAGTCTGTACTGTAGTGTTGAGTAAGCGCATCTGATCAATATATTATTCTAGAACATTTTGACTGTCTCTAAAAAGACAGTCTTTCCATAAGTTATGAAAATATCAGAGTTTAAATTATAAATTAAAAAAATAATGATAATTTTTTTAGTTGTATTAAATCGAATCATAAGTTTATAAATCCTACGTGTTGCATAATAATGTTTTAGTATTGCAACTAAAATATTTTATTTTTTATTATTCTAATTAACCTCATATTTTCATAAGTAAGTGGAAAAATGGTTTTTACTAAGACATTGCTTTAAAAAAAAAATACAATTCTCTGTACATTTCTTTTGTTTGGTAAGTTTTCTCTTGAAATACAATATATCTCCCCATCTCGGGTAAAATGACATAATTCTTTTTCGCCAGTCTCAACAAAAAATGACACTATTACAAAGAATATGCTGTAAAATTTTCTTATGCCCTCTTTGATTTCAACAACTTTCAGACTGGGCTTATTGTTCTTTTTAAAAATATTCATATTTTTTTACACTCGTTCCATGACACATTGAAACACCAACTTACATAAAAGATCACGCTAACAATAATTGTGTCATTTTATGTGATGGATAATCTTGAAATCAGATGATAAATCAGCTAATACTGAACTTTTATACACAGTGGCGGAACCAGGGCTTAATGTAAGGGGGGGCTGAATAAGAGAGACAAAAAAATTTTCTCGAATGCGGCAGGCAGCGGCGGCGGTGGAAGGCGGAGCCGAGGTGGAGCTTGGAGTTGGAGGCAAAGTGAGCTTGGAGTTGGAGGCAAAGTGGCAAATGCGTTTGCTGTATTAATTAGGTTAGGCTTTCGTTTGGGCCAATTGGGCTGAGCCCAATTGGCCTTCTTTTTTTTCCCCACCAGCCAAGCAAAACGACGTCGTTTCACTTAGCCAAAACGACGTCGTTTTGTTTAGTTATACAAAAAAAGAAAAGAAAAAACATCATCTTCTTCACCTCTTCCTCTGCGCCGCGCCTCCACCTCCAATGCCACTTCCTCCGTTCCTCGCTCCGGCAACGACTACAGCTCAAGGGGGGCGGAATCCGGCGGCTTCCGGTGGCTCTAGGCCTAATTTCCGGGCCGCCGGATCTTAGGGGAGGCGCTAGCACCCCTCGCCCCCCCTAGTTCCGCCGCTGTTTATACAGATAGAGTATATTTTCATGAATTTTATATTCGAAAATAATATAAAAAATAAAGTAGCGAGTTTTCAATTTATGTGCTCCTCAAATCATTTTTTTCTTCAATCTATCTGCTTACAAATCCGTTTCAAAAAATAATTTAGTAACATTTAACGATTTAATCTTAATATTACTATGTTTATTGGAGTACATTTATTTTAAATTTAATTAATTTAAATTCAAGAGTCCGTCTTTTGAAAGACGATCTTTCCATAAGCCATGGAAAGACCAAGGTTTAAAGTGCAAATTAGAAGAAATGAAGATAAAAATTTTGGGTTGCTTGAATCGGGTTATAAACTTTATAACTACTTAACGTTGCATAATAAATTTTTAGTATTGCAACTAAGATCTTTTACCTTTTATAATTTTAATTAAACTCTATCTTTCCATAAATTTATAGAAAGACGGTCTTTTCCAACAGCTTGCCTAAATTCAATTCAATAGATTTTAAATGAAAACAATGGAGAACTGGAAGGTAGCTGGACAAATTAACGAGCACCATCCAAACATCTGGGGACTATATGTCACCATATATGAAGCAAGAGTACAATAATAGATCGAACAAGATTTGGTAAGATACTCCAAACATCGAACTTAGCAACTATTTCCTCTGATTTTTTTAACATTGGCTTTATTTTATTCTGAAAGACATATACCGGCAACTTTAATTTCATACAATAACATACTGTAAAATTTTATATTCAAAAACTACATGTTATGAAGAATCCAAAAACACCTCACATGACATTAGCTATTGTATGGAATTAAGATTATTGATGGTCAAACATGACTTAAAAATTTTGACGGTTAAATAGAGCAAATGTTAGAAAATCGGAGGGAGTACAAAAAAGACTCTACTCCTTCTATTAATCTATTCCAATTCAAATTATAATACTGAGCATAACATATTTTTAACTTTAAACCGTTAAACTTTGACAATATATTTATATAAATACAAAAATAACAATGTTAATATATGTGCTATTATTGGATTTGATATAATAAGTAGCTTTTAAATATCAACTATTTATATATTACTATTACACATAATCAAAATTTATTAACAATTTAAAGACCGAAAAATCTTCTGTATAATTTAAACTGGTACGGATAACGTATCAATTATCGTACAACGCATTATCGGAGTATTCAATTGTACACAACTTATTAAAGTAAAACAGTACTAGTTATTAAAACAGCCAGCTGTGAGAACTACTAA
This sequence comes from Rubia yunnanensis, assembly GCA_037428765.1. Taxonomy (NCBI): domain Eukaryota; kingdom Viridiplantae; phylum Streptophyta; class Magnoliopsida; order Gentianales; family Rubiaceae; genus Rubia; species Rubia yunnanensis. The sequence continues at coordinate 103,583,297 of CM075067.1, forward strand.
TTGTACTCCCAGCTAATTTGTTTATTCATCAATCTTAGCAATTGCGAGGAAAGTGTAACCATGGCTTTGATTCTCTTCAGCTTCTAACTTCACCATATTCTCATTTATGATTTTCAACATGATTCATTTTGCCAGCCTTAGGACCAGTAACAGCTAGAAGATTCGATACAATTGTCGTTTTCACCATTTGCTAGTTGTAGAAATGTGCGGTTTTAATTATATTTTTCGTTCAAAGTGCAAAAATTATCTTGTAATATTTAAAAGTTCAAAAATAATCTTGAATTTCGTTGACCAAAATGCCAACGATCAAATTGGCCAAAAATCATCGAAATGACCATTTACCCTTATATTAAAATAAACAATTAAAAATACAGTTTTGCCCTCCGCCAACGAACCCGTTCTTCCTCCCCTTCTTTCCCCATTCTTTCTCCCATTTCTTCCCCTTAGAATTGGTCAACGGTGGTGACGTTTATGCTGGCGGTGTTTAGGGTTAGGGATGGTGTTTGGGGTGCTTAGAGAATTAGGGCGGCAGGTCTGGGTGGGTTTCAAAGGGGTTGCAGGGCTAGCGGCGGTGACACGTCGGGTCTGGGCAAAGGGGATTGGTGGCGCATTTGGTCGGGGTGGTGGCAGATATGAGCAGAGGGTATTGGTGCAGAGATGGTGGTGCGGGTCTGGGCAGGGTTAGTGGCGGTGGAGATGGTGGCACGGCGGCAGAGTGATGGTGGCAAGTTTGAAGATGGTGATGAAGAAGAACCATAGGGATACTTTTGTCATTAATTTTTTTAAGAATAGGAGTATTTTTGTCTTTTATAAATGGTCAATGCCGGAATAATGCAATTTGGGTATAATTGCATTATTCTACAAAAACTTAGGGTTAATTTTGTACTTTTAGATTTATAGGGTTAAATCTGCACTTTCAAAATTTAATTGGGTTGTTTTTACACTTTTCCCTTTCTTTTACATGACTTGAATTATGTTTAAGAGTCATGATCTTGCATCATACATCAAGTGGTAATTTGATATTAGGTAGAGGTGATTCATGATCTATATGTTAAACTATAAATTTGTCAATTATCGATGTGAAATTTAAATGCGCTCCCTCACGTTCATTGGTATTATTTATCGCACAAACATGGACACAATAAAAATGTATGTTTATTGAACCAATTCTGAGCTTTAATACCACATTAGATTTAAAAACTTATGTTATAAACCAATTGATATTATGTAAAAGTGACTTATAACCTTATAAATTGAGTTGTAAATTTACCGTAATATAACATCAGAACTATAAATTTGTCAACCACTAATGCGAGACCGCAGCTATTCAACCGCTCTTTTAATCTTCTAAAACAGTTCATGATTTAATTGAATCTTTATCGACAATTGCACATCTAAGAATTATGTAACGCTACGTGATGATTTATAGAAAAATCGTCTTTCAAAAGACATACTCTTTGTAAGTTTGAAGCCCATAAAGTGATAGAGATGGTAGCACTACTAATCATACTATAACTTCATAGCGACAGTTTATTAATTTTTAGCGGCCTGGGCTAAGGCCTATTGATTATGCATTGATTGGGGTCAAATATCATGCACTCATGCATCATTCGCTTGTCACCTACTTTTGATTTGAGCATCAAGCATAAACATGTGACACACCATTGCATGTCCTAAATTATAGATGTACTTTTGTCCAAATTGATGTATCAATCATTTGGTTGGTTGCATCGCCAAATCCGAAAACAGCTGTTTCATTGTGCCGTTATTTTTGAACGAAAAACATTACTACTATCACAGTGTAACATTCAACATTTAATAGTATTCATTTATATTGCAACTTGTTGTGGCGTGATAAATGACTACGGTTATTATTTATCAACTGTATAGTTTAGATGGTTGGTTTTATAAATTTTGTATGTTAAATAGCGGTTCAGTTGTTAACCATTACTATTATATTCCAACATAACATATTTAACAAAGTATGCAATAACTTGTATATGCAGTTCGCTGAAGTTCACCTACATCTGCGGGGTCATGTCCATAATCCGCTAATAAAAAAGATAAATTACATAGTACACCATACAATATACTTATCTTAATTGATCAGACTCTCTCTGACCTCGAAACTCGTCGATGCTGGATCTACTCCCGGGGAATTAAGGTACACGATTATGAATTTGATCAACAATTTAAATTTATGTTGGAACACAAACGAATGACTCTGTAGTACCTCTCGAAAGATATGGAAATCTGAATGCAGATTTTCTTCAATTAATTTTGCGAGTGGACAGTATTGATGTCCATCAATATATATCATGAGCGCATTGGAATTCTCCACATTTGTTTTCAAAAACTTCTATTTCCAAATCTAGCATATCCAAATCCCATAATATTAAATAAATCTAAATCCATAAGTATAGGGGTTTTCCATAAATCCAATAAGCTTCAATCACACGCCTAAAATAGTATATTGCAAAATCTCCAATATTCCGTAACTCAATATTCACCCAATATCTTCAACTGATTTAATCCTGTTAGGCTTCACTTTTTCATTTGTTTCAACATGAAAAATATTTGCATACGTAAATGTTTCCTTCTTCATATAATATTCAGATTACAACCAAATCCTAGCGAATTACCAAATCTAATCCCTTAAAAAAAGGAATTAGAATATCTTGTCCTAATCCATACCTTAACCAAAATCCATCTTGTTTCTAACTCTTCAAATCTTAATCTAATTCCACAAATATAGGAATTGATACATTCTTCCAATCAAATCACTCTTGGACGAGACTACCGATTCTCAGATTATTTCTTCAAGCGTTCCTTATTCGGCCGAAATTCCTTCTTTGATGTTGCAACGTATTATTTACATAATTATCTCAAAGTTAACCAAATTTGAACTTTACATTTTTCATTTGAAACACAATAGTTTGAATTTAGTGAAAAAAAAACAAAGTAAAAATCAATCTTATCAACCGTTCATTCAAGCAAGGGCGAAACTTGGGGTTTGGGGGTGGGGTAGAGGTTCCCGGCTCCCCCCTATTTTCCTTATAGAGTAATTTGTGTTGAATATTATAAAAATAAACATATAATTGATTAAAACTGTATTTCTACCACCCTTATGCTAAAATTTCGATTTCGCCTATGCATTCAAGTGGAATAGAAAATTTTCAATTTGCCGTGCATAGGGGGAGACATGGTCGGAAAAGGGTGGGGGCGATCGGGAAGGGTGTCGCTAATTAGATACAGTGATGCGAAGATGTTGTTGGAGATTCCGAAGACCGGAGTCTATAAATGAATAGTTTTAAAAATAAATTAAAATTATTTAAATCTAATTTGAATACACAAAGTATTTAGCTCAATATAAATGCTACGTAGCATATTGTCACTTTTTTTTTTTTTGAAATATAGCATATTGTCACTCTAAATTGACACAATGACAACACATGGTACAATTAATTTCCATTTTTGTTTTCTTCTTTCATAGAATTGAATTGGGCCAAGCGAAATAAAAACGCGGACATTAATTCGAAGAGGACCGTAGCGATTCTATTTTGAAAGCCCAGTGGGGCCCATATACCCAAATGACAATTCTGTACAACTCAGTGGGGCCCATTCTTCTAGAAAGATGGGCCCCAGTTTCCCAGTCAACCTGTAACCACCATTATGAAATTCCAATTAAACACACAGATCAACCTCCTGTCCTCCTTTCCAAAGTACCTCGCGTGGTCCCCACTTGCCACCCTTCACCGGCTGAACCGGTCACCCGCCAGCAAGCAAGCATTTACTAATTCCATTCCGTCGTTTTCCTTCTTTTCTTCTCCCCCTCTCTCTCTGCACAGAATTACACACAACACACCGCCGTTGTGTGTTTTCCTGAACAAGAAGTACGGCCGGAGAAGAGGGAAACGCGTTTTTTTTTAAGGAGAAAAAGCGTTGTGCTCCGGCACGCTTTTGATCAATGGCGAAGCCGTTGTTCAATCAACGGCGGAAGCACTACAACGCCCCCGCCGGCGGTGGTGCTAACGGTCTGTCATTCTTAGGAAAGGACGCGTACGACGGCGTTTTCTCTTCCGCTGCTGGACTTAAACCTAAGCTTGGACCTGCTGCGGCGGCGCAGGGGAGGAAGGTCGCGGTGGAGGACTATTCGGAGATTTTTGGTGCGAGGAATGGTAAGCGCGGCGCTTCGATTCCGGTGCTTGACCTTGATGAGCTTGATGCTACCAACGGGTGGGGTGATCTCCGGAACTCCTGCAGGAAGGTGGACTACTCGGTGATTTTTGGCGGCGGGGAAGAGGCGCCTCTCGCGGTGCCGGCGTTTGAGGAGTTGCTCAAAACAAATGAAGCAAAAGCTAGGTATAGATGTTTTGGAGTCTTGATTTTTCAATTTTAATTTTTGATTGTTTGTTGCTTTTGTGCTTTCATGATTATAGACAGCTACAGTAATTTATTAGCTTTTGCATTTGATGATGATTATTCACAGCAACCTGCATTTGCCTTGTGGGAAAAAAGTGCTTTTGAGAATCATGGTGAAAAGCTGGTTTTATTAAGTTTATTTTGATTTGCTTAGCTGTGGTGGTTAATATGTATGGTTGTGTGCGTACTTGTGGCCTTAGAAGACTGCTAGGGATGGTGATGATAGCTCTCTGACAAAGCTTTACAATGCTGATTGGTTTTGATCTGAATTTATGTCTTGCAATGATCTATGTAAATCATTTGTTTTGGTTTTGGCCTTGGATTTATCACTTTTATCTTGCCATTAATGTTTGGTTGATATTTGACTGCGAGGGGGAGATGCTATTTGTGGATGTTGAGATCACTAATCCAAGTGTGTAGTTTGGAAAGTTTTTCTCAAGTCAATAAATTGCGCATGGTTTGAAAATTTATTTCATTTTTATTCGTCGCAATAGTTATTTTATTGTGTATCTTGTCGTCTTTCGCCATTTATGGTTTGATTGGTGGTTGCGCTAAGTGATTGTGCAACTTGTCTTTTTTTGCCAAGTTGTGCATTAGTTTGTCGTTACCCGGGATATCGCTTTTACGATTTTAGTTTTTTCCCAGTTACAATGTTTTTCCCCACTTGCATTTATGATTCTGCACGCTTCTTTTGGCCAAATTCTGTCCAATTTGAAACCTTATATACTGTGAATGTGGACACGTGTGTTATTTTGAGCTCAGGGATGGAGGATTCGAAGTTAAAATGCATGCATTATAATTACGCATCTTAGGGTTGCTTGTATACTGCTAATTTTTTGTGCTGAAGTTTAAGACATGTTTTACATATTACCATTTGGATCTGTTAGGCTTTTTTCCCCCTCATCATTTGAAACTTTCTTTTTTGCTCTATGTTTTTTAGGAACCCATCCGGAACTGGATCTCCTCTAAAAGGATCTGACCGGTCCAGGTCTTCTGAAAGCATGAAAAGTAAGGGGCAAGAATCATCTGATCAGATGTTGGATAGTGGAAAGCAGTTTAATATGTCTTATCATAAGATTGGGCAGCGTAGGAAAGATGTTTTAAATGGGACAACACACATAACTCAACTTAATGCTGTTCCTGGCTTTACTTATGTTATTGATGAAAGCGTTCGTAAGCGAGAATCTCAACAGGAAAAGGCAATGCCTGCAGCTCAAACAGAAGTCAATCGTAGCCAGAGCACTGGAGAGAGTCTTCAAAAGGCTGAACAGGATAAGGCGGTGCTTCCAGTTAAATCGGAGGTAAACAGTCGGAGCCCTGGTAAAGACAAATTTGATGGAAAAGTTGGGGGAAGGACCAAATGGCAGGTTCCCACCATAAATGCTTCAGAAGGTGTAGAGAAACATAAAGTTGAAGACATCAAGGATGCTGATTATTCGAAAGACAAGTTGTCAAATGCTAATGATTTTGGCCTGAAATCTCATGTTTCTGTAGAGCCTTCACTGTCTGGTCATTCAGCCAATCAAAAAGAAAGCATGGAGCAACATAAGTGGTCAAAGTTACCAAGTTTTGGTCCTAAAGCTGAGGCATCTGAAGTCAGCAGTGGCTATGCAACTCCTTTCTCTGAGGAGGAACTTGATGCAAATTCGGCTGCTGCTGCTTCCATAGAAGCTTTGAAAAAGGCCCTCGAGCAGGCACAAGAAACCATAAGAATTGCAAAAGAAAAGATGGAAAAGAAATCACGCTCTAAAGATAGCTTGAAAGCTACTAGTAGAAGTGGAACAAATTGTGCTCAGGAAGCGAGCAGTCCTAGAGACAGCAATGTCATGGAAACATGTAAAATCCCAGAAAGTGAACTGTTGGATCCCATCAAATTTGAAATGGAAGTTAAGTCTGGACATAGAGGAAGTGAGTTCTCCGAGAAAGAAAAGCCTGCTGCTAGAAGACATACTGATGGAGAAAAAGATAGTGAGAGTGTTGAAGTAGCTGGAGACAATGGAGTGGCTACGTGGTTTTCTCAACTGCTGAACAATGGAAAGCAGAAAATGGCTGCTTTGGCCTCTGAGCTTGTGGTTAAGAAAAATAGTGGATTGCAACCTGTGAATGACAATATAGACTATGTGGAGGTAAAGCCAGCTAAAATGGTCTCGGAGAGTGTCAAGAAGGTGAGTGATGTTGATCGATATGCAGATGCCGAGCTGAATGTTCATGGAAAGTCAGAAGATTCAGAGAGAAATATAGACAGTTCTAGCTCATCACAGTGTGTAAAGGATGACAGATCAAGTGGAACTATAATATTTTCTGAAAAAGAGGAAGTAACAATGAGCAGACAGCAGGATTTTGATAAAGAGAAAGGTGACAAGGTAAACCCTGAACACTATCACAAAGCCTTTGGTGATGTACAGTTTGAGCTTCCTGAGTTGGGGACAGTTTTACTGGAAAGTGATTTACTGAAGGTTGAGGAGAAATCTTTTGAGCGGGAAACAAGTAGTAGACACGACGATTTCTCTGTCAGGGATGGAGATAGTGGCATGGTAGATGAAGTAGTAAACAGGAAGGAACAGGAAGAGTGTCATCCTGCGGTGGATTATGAAGATGTGGGCAAGGGTAACGAAGATGATGAGCCAGATCAGGCAGCTGACTACATGAGTGATGGAAAGAGACCAGAAGATGACCTTGTGGAACGGTCGGAAAGTTATGATAAGGAAGAAAGTGATGGGAGGAGATTAGCAGAGTCTGATGAAAGAGAAATGAAGCAGTTCTTGTCAGAAAAAGAAAGTTTGCAGGAAGAAATTGATGGAAAACCTGCAGGACCTCCTAAAAAGGAAGAATCAGATAGCAGAGTTGATGATAATAGCTCAGAAAGTCAGAAGATAGAAGTGAATGAAGAGCTCCAAGAATGTGGAGGAGAATCCAGGGACAGTTCTTTTGATGCTGTTCACGATCAGAGTTTTGATGCAGCTAATGCCTATGTAAGTGCCAATTTATATGATTTCCAGAATACCTGCATAGCTGTGTTAGAAAAAATGAGTGAGCAGACAAGTAGACCGGGAATTAGAGATTTGGAAGAGAAGGGAGATCTTGCATGGTCTAGAGAGGAATCTAGTCAACAGGAAAGCAGAAATAATGAAGGGGTGGCTGACAATGTGGAAATTCCTGAACCGCTGCCAGAGTTGGACGGGGAAGCAAAAGCAGAACTTTCAGTTAAAGGGCAATCTAATTTGGTTGGAGAGGATATACTAGGAACGTCTTCTATGTATCATATCAATGATGAAATGAACATTATGAAGAGCGTAATGCAGCATGTCTCTACCACTTCTAGTTCTACTGTCAACACAGCAACTTTTGACAACATAAGCATGCTTCATGAATCACAACAATCAAAGGACTCGGGGAGGAGTAGTTTCAGTAGCCATGGCACCGAGCAGGGTGTTACAGAGGATGAACGTGCATCCGAGAATGCTGAGTGTAGGAATTCATCAACTTCTGACTTCAGTGGCTTGGATGAACAAACACAAGTTAATGAAAGTGACAGGAAATTTTCTTGCAACTCGGAAGATTTGGATGGTTCAATTCAGGAAGTACATGGGCAGTATCATATAGAAGAAAGTGACAGGAAATTCGCTTACAACTCGGAAGATTTGGATGGTTCAATTCATGAAGAACAAGGGCATTATCATATTGAAGAAGGTGGCAGAGAACCTAAATCTTCATCCCATACTGAATCTGAATCTGAATCTCAAGGTAGTGCAGAAGATGGCGATGGCGATGGCGATGGGATTGCTTGTGAGAGAAAAATGGAAGAAGATAGTTCTCAGAGAGATGATAAAGAACAAGAGTGGGTTCAGAATGAAAAGGATTCAGAAACTTCTCAATTTTCAGGGGCAGATGACGTGGAAACTGATTCAGATGGTAAAACAGACCAAAGTTCAGAAAACTGCGAGGAGAATGTTGGTAGGGCTGCTATGAAGAAAGAAAAGGAAACTGGAGAAACTCTGCAAAAGGAAGGGGTGCAAAAGGACGAGGTTAAAAAAAGTGAAGTGAAGAAGAGGGATGTAAAACGGGAGAGAGATAGAATGGCTGTTGATAGAGCAATTCGTGAAGCACGCGAGAGAGCATTTACTGAAGCTCGAGAACGGGCTGAAAGAGCTGCTGTGGAGAAAGCAATTGCTGAAGCTAATCAAAGAACGATGGCAGAGGCCCGCGGAAAGCATGACAACGTAACCTCTGCCCCCAAAGTTCAAGTTGATGAAGCCTCCATTGCTGCCAAGCGTAGAGCTGAACGTGCAGCTGTGGAAAGAGCTACCGCAGAGGCTCGTGAACGTGCCCTTTCAAAAGCAATGTCCCAGAAGGCTGTTGGTGACATGAAAATGCAGACAGCAGCAAGAGATGCTGGACTTAAGCATAGTTATTCTTCCTCTGTGAGTGGTCTTGCATTAGGTTTTCAGTGCCTTTTGTACTATTATATTCACTTGTCTCTCCAGCTAATGAAATGTGAACTCTTTGCAGGAGTTGGAGAATATTAAAGAATCAGCTCTGAGAAGGAAAGCAAAGTTAGAGAGGGATCAGAGGATAAATGAAAGAGCGGTGTGTATTTCGACTATACTATATTTTTACTCTCTATTTATGGTTGTAGATTTATATCCTGTGTTCTCTTTCCAGGCAAAGGCCCTCCACGAGAAGAACTTCCGGGACGCTCTTGCCCAGAGGGAGCAGGCTCAGAAAAATGTAACGTTCCACCATCATAATTGATGTACACCTCAGAGCAGCAATATGTATTTTGGTCCCTATCAGCTCATCTTTGTTCTTGAATTTTGCAGAGGTTAGCTGAAACTCTTGATGCAGAAATCAAAAGATGGGCGTTCGGAAAGGAGGGGAACTTGCGTGCACTTCTTTCAACTCTGCAATATGTATGAATAAGTTCAATTTAACTTTCTACATTGATCTTTTAATTGGTAATTTGATCTAGGCATATGGACTGATGAATATTTTTGACTGCTTAACCTAGATTCTGGGATCTGATAGTGGATGGAAGCCGATCTCTCTGACAGACATCGTCACAAGTGTTGCAGTAAAGAAAGCATACCGGCAGGCGACTCTCCACGTTCATCCTGACAAATTGCAACAAAGAGGGGCATCCATCCGGCAGAAGTATATATGTGAAAAAGTCTTTGATCTTCTCCAGGTGCGTTCGTTTTCTTGCATTTCTCCTGATTTGCCTCGATTAATTGCAAGATTGGCAATTAATGAACCAACTTCAATTTTACTTGTGATTGACAGGCAGCATGGAGCAAGTTTAACTCAGAAGAAAGGTGAACAATGGCAATGGAAACAAGCTACAGGGCCGTAGTTTTCTTCTAATCTGCAGTTACCAAACGCATTTTAAGATTTATTATTATCATTATCAGTAGATTAACCAGATTCTTAGCAAACCATCGATCGCATTAACCCCAACTAGTTAAATTTAACATAAAACAAGTTCTTGGCTTGTTAATTTTGGTCTCATCGCCTTTATTTTGAGGGGTATCAGAATAAGGAAGTGAGATTACACTGATTGATGATGCATGTTTTATGGAGCGTTGAATCAAATTTCGGAATAAAATTTTATAAACTTTCCAAATCCTATTTCTCTTGGAGAAAATATAATCCCAAGAGATGGACTGAGCAATAAATCTGAAAATCAGAAGACATTTCACCATTTTCACTGAAATCTAACCACCAAGGGATACACAATCGAAACTCCGCAAATTACTCATAAGCAGGAAAGGAACAATGTGAAGATCACAAGCTAAACAGCTTGATCATAATGAAGCAAACACGAATCATAATCCAAGCGCATGAAGCATAATTGCATTCTGAGCATGCATCCGATTCTCAGCCTGGGGGAAGACAATGGAGTTTCCAGCTTCAATTACACCCTCAGTAACCTCAACGCCTCTTTCCGCGGGTAGGCAATGCATGAAGAAGGCTTTCGGCCCAGCTATTTTCATAAGGTCTTCATTCACCTGAAATGGCGGAGAAATGTCACGATGCATCTAAACATAGGTTCATTTCCACAGCGCTAAAGATTCTGTTTTCATACCTGGAACCCTTGAAACACCTGCTTACGATATGCAGCTTCTTCTTTCTGCCCCATGCTAGCCCAAACGTCTGAATACACAACATCGGCTCCCTTAACAGCTTCTCGGGGATCGTTAGTGATCTCAATCTCGCTCACTCCAGCCTGTCGTGCTTTCTGAACTGTCTCGGCATCTGGCTCGAAACCTTTAGGGCAGGCACACACAAAGTGAAATGGAACAACTGCCGCCAACAGCAACCAAGAATGGACAATGTTGTTCCCATCTCCAATGTAGACAACCTGACATTCTCAATTTGTTCAGTCATACAGAATGATACCGTCAACTAAATCACTGGAATAAAAACAGCCAAGTGGTTTACTTTAGCTCCTTCCAGCCGACCAACATGTTCAATCATCGTCAGGGCATCAGCCATAATTTGACAAGGATGGTTGTAGTCCGTCAGACCATTGATGACAGGAACAGTTGCATATTCAGCTAAATCAAGAATATCCTAAAGCCAAGTGGAGAACATTATAAAAATGCAAACACACAAGACATAAATTAAAAGTGCACCTCTAGAACATATGCTTTTCCGATAGAATTCATTCAAGGCATCAAAGTATAAAAGAATCCACAATGAAGGTATATTCACTTCCACTTTTCCGAAACTGAGTAAAAGATGCTGAAATACTCGTACTACCATTTCCTTGATCAGCATTGGATAAACAAAATTGCTAGTAAAGATTAACTAAATGATCTGTGAGTTTAGTGGAAACTAAAGAAGTCGGCAAAGGGTATCAGCAGCGTACCTGATGAGCAAACACACGAGCCATAATGATGTCATTGTAACGAGATAAAACACGAGCAACATCGCGGGTTTCCTCTCGCTTGCCCATCTGGATATCATTAGGTCCAAGGTATATAGCATGGCCACCGAGCAAGTGAAAGCCCGTCTCAAATGAAACCCTTGTCCTCATGGATGGCTTGGCAAAGATCATTGCCATTGTTTTCCCCTTGAACGGGAGATACGATCTGTCCCCTGATTTTATCAGTGCCTTGACCTCCTTCGCCCGATCCAAGATGGCCAAAATATTGGCCTTATCGAAGTCATCGATGTGAAGAAAATCATTCAGACCCGAATTTGCTGTAACATTTCCAATAACAGAGAAAATTAATTTCTCCATCCCACAATCATCCTTGTGCAATCCTCATTATCATTTCAGACATCATAACAACAGTAAGAAAAACCCAATCTTTTTATGCAGTATAACAAAATCATTCACCAGAGTAAAACTTCTCATACATCTTCCAAAATTTTCACTTTCTAGAGAATGCAGTATCAATATATCACATTTTAATCATAGGAACATCAAATGGTGAATAAACAGCACTACATTTAAATTTCACCGGAAAAAGTACCAAAACCCATAAATTTCAAGCACCGGTAGTAATAAAGAAAGCCACCTTTCCCGTTGACGGAGGACGCCGGAGAAGACAAGGCAGATGCGTTAACCTGGCTGGAGATTCGTCGGCGAATGGACGAAAAAATCGCCGGAGGCACGCCGGAAAATCGAAGGGATCGGCGGGAGGCGGAAAGAGAAGAAGCAGAGGAAATATTTTCTGGGTCCTTGGTTGATTTAGCCGAGGGCAATTGAGCAGAAATTGCAGTCGCCGCCGCCATTGATTGATTTTCTCAGTATATTTGCAGCGACCCGCCGAGTTAGTGAGCAATTATGTGGCGGCGCGCTTATTTTCTCAGTGTTTTTGGTTTGAGCAAAGTGCAGTAGCTAGTAGTATATGTATAACCCCACTTTTATCTAATCCACCCCTTCGCTAACTGAAAAACTACGGTCAAAGGTGAATATAGGGACAATTTACATTTAGACTAAATTGTATATTCGGTCTTTTCATAAGTCATGCATAAAAGTTTAAAGTGTAAATTAGAATAAATGAAAATAAATTTTTCGTTTTACATGAATCGGATTATAAACTTTGCGTAATAAAATTTTAATATTGTAACCTATACCTTTGGAAAAGTCTTGGGAAAGATCGACTTTCTATAGGCTTATGGAAAGAACGGGTTTAATTATAATAATAAAAGGTAAAAGGTCTTAGTTGCAATATTAAAAATTTATTATGCAACGTGTAGCAGTTATAAAGTTTATAACCCAATTAATGAAACCCGAAAATGTTATCTTCATTTCTTCTAATTTGCACTTTGAACATTGGTGTTTCCATAACTTATGGAAAGACCGTCTTTCAAGATACATACTCTTTATCTTTTATTATTTTAATTAAACCACACTTTCCCATAATCTTTCCCAAGACTTTGCCAAATTATTTTTTTGGTTCCAAAATATATCACAATACTATCTTTTGGTCCCCAAAGTCAATATCATTTCCCTTCAGTACCCAACAAATTCAAAATAATTTGTTTGGTCACCAATGTGGTTTTCAAGGTGGTTTTAGGATCAAAAGATGGTATAAGATCATATGTTAGAGACCAAAAAAATAATTTAGCCTACCTGAAAACCACCTTTGGGGACCAAACAGTCCATTTGGATACTGAATGTACGCAGTATCGTCCTTGGGACCAAAAGACGATATTGCATATGTTGGAGACCAAAAAAATAATTTAGTCTTACATTTATGAGTGGGTTTCAGACGGCCTATCCATAAGTTTATGGACATACCACTTATTTTTTTACCTTATACACCGCATTTGTTAAATTACATACTAAATTTAGAAATTTTAAAAATATATTTTTAATATTTTTATATTTTTACATTCAAATACATATCATCACTTGTTTTAACTTTTAAAATACAATATTTAAGTTTTATAAAAAAATTATAATATTTAAGGTAAAAACCATTGTGGACTGTCCATAAGCTTTAAAAAATGTCGTATTTCCTGAGACTTTCTCTACATTTATTTTACATTGCAAACCATTTTTACTTCATTTTTATTTTACAACATAATGGTAAAAATAATACTCCATCCGTCCTAGCTAAAGTTTTGTATTTTCCATTTTCGTATGCACGTTCCAACTAAAGTTCATATTTTGACTATTGTCATACTTGAGCTGAAATTTGTACGTAACTGAAATTCGATTAACTCATTTCAGTTTCCCGTCTGTTGCTGAAATTTAAACACATCAACAAGCATTAAATTATGAATGCTCGTGCAAAAATGTGACATAAACCTTTGGTTGAGAAGAAGGAAGTTAGTAAAACACAAAGCATGATTTATGCTCTCAACTTTAAGAGGAAAGGTGTACAAGCGTATTCGAGCTTTACTTTGGCTGGTCTTAGAAATGCAAACAATGTGGAGTTATGGGCTCGAATTATTGGGCTAAAACCAGTAGTTGAAAATTTGATAGGAGTTTTAGTTTATTAACACTAATATGGTTGGATATTTGTTGATTACGCCCTCCATGCCAGCTATTTTTACATTTTTTTTCCTTTTTTGGGATTTCCTACCTATTTTTGCACTTTTTACTTTATTTCCTTTTTTGGTCAATTTTTATTTATTTTTTATACTGAAAAAAGATGAAATTAAATTAGAAAAAGAAAATAAAATAAAGATACCACACCAGCACATGGAAAAGAAAATATATAATAATGGATTTGTTATAAATGATTTATTTTATCTACAAATGGCATAAATGAAATGCATGAAACCATGCAAAGCATCTAAGATTCTGGATGCTTGCATTTGCTCTCTAACAACTCTATAGATCCCATCAGGAGTTTCACAAGAACTTGCTACATTTAAGTAAGGAATTTTGCAATGTATTTAACCAATGTTTCTCTAAATAAATGTCAAAAAACAAATTTAGACCCTAAACAGTACAAATGGTGTATTTTCTTCTGCCTTGTAGTAACCAAAAGGCTGGATTCCATTCCATAGTATTGCCTTTTGCCTTACTCCTCAATAAAAAGCCATAGAAAGAAAACAATGTCACATAAACTAGAGGATGAAGAAGAACTCTTTCCAACTTTTCCTGTTTTTTGCCCTCTTGATCATCCAACAACACGCGAAAAGCGGGCGAATTTCAGCACAAGATGATGGCTACATTAGAGCTTCAGGTGTGCAGTTTGTAATGAACGGAAGCCCGTTCTATGTAAATGGATTCAACGCGTACTGGATGATGTTTCTTGGCTCCGATCCACATCAGAAAACCAAGGTAACTACTGCCTTTCGCGAAGCCGAGATCCATGGCCTCACCATTGCAAGAATTTGGGCATTTAGTGATGGAGGAACTACACCAGCTTTGCAGTATTCCCCTGGCTTATACAATGAACACATGTTTCAAGTTAGTGCATATGTTCATTCCTTTGGTAGTTTTGAATCATTTCTTTGTCTAAGCGTTTGATCTTCTTCTCTTTTTTCTTAAGGGATTGGACTTTGTGATCTCAGAAGCAAGAGAGTATGGAGTGAGGCTGATCTTGAGTTTGGTCAACAATTATGATGATTTTGGAGGGAAGAAACAGTATGTAGAGTGGGGAAGAAGCAAAGGACAGGTTATGGAATCCGACGATGATTTCTTCACTGATGAAGTTATCAAAGGGTTCTACAAGAATCACATCAAGGTTTGTAAACCTAAACCATCCTATAAAATGCTTGTTCCACTTGAAGAGTCGTGTTTGTGATACTGTTACAGGTAGTTCTTACACGGAGAAATAGCGTGACTGGAGTTGTCTATAAGGATGATCCAACAATAATGGCTTGGGAGCTTATGAACGAACCAAGGTGCGCGAAAGACCTCACCGGAAAAACCATTCAGGTCAGTGATCATGATCTTCGAGTTGAACTGAGAATCTTGAAGAGGAAATGTAAAGAAAAAACCGTTCATTTTTTTTTTTTGAATTTTTTACAGGCTTGGATTTCAGAAATGGCTTCGTTCTTGAAATCTATAGATAGTAAGCACTTATTGGAAGCTGGACTTGAAGGATTCTATGGCCCTGATCCTGAAAAGCGAAGAATCAATCCAAATTCTCAGTTAGTTGGAACAGATTTCATAGAAAATAACCAAATTTCAGACATTGATTTTGTCACAGTTCATTCCTATCCAGATGCATGGTACATAAGTTATATTATGTACTCAAACTTAGTACTCCTCTATCCGGTTAAGTTTGCACAAATTTTTTTGCACGGTTTCCAATAAATATGTTCGACGGTTAGTTCTGCAGTTTCTTTAATTAAATTTCTTCCTTTACTTTTCTTCTTCTTCTACTCTTTCTTTACTTCTTGTACTGCTTTTACTTTTCTTTCCTTCTCCTTCCTATGCTTTGTTTTCCCCTCCACCTTTATTTCATTCTTCTTTTATATTCCCGCCTAAAATTTGTCATTCAAATAGAGTTGGTCTTGTGAAAGACGTATTTTTCATAAACTATGAAACCACCACGGGGCATTGTACTTTCTAGTTTAAACGATGTACATCTTGACTTAAACACGTGATAGGCTATATTTAAGTATTGTAAACACAAGAAATGCCGTAAAAACAATACAACGCTGAAGTTAGAAAATACAGTGGTTACTCCATAACTCATTGAAATAACGTCTTTCCCGAGACCGGGCCTTCATAATTTGAAACTCAGTCCATTCTATTTATTTATCTATGAAAATGGTTACATTTTATGCCACTAACTCTTAGAAAAATTTTCAGGCTGTCTAATCAAAGCAACGAAGCTCAGCTATCTTTCCTGAGCAGCTGGCTAAACAGCCATATCCAGGATTCTGAGAGAGAGATCGGGAAGCCTGTTCTGTTATCGGAGTTCGGGCGATGGGCGAAAGGCCATGGACTCAGCCTGGATCAGCGAGACAGGGTGTTTGACACGGTGTACTCGGCCATATATGCGTCGGCGAGAGGCGGAGGCGCGGCGGCAGGAGGACTTTTCTGGCAGTTTCTGATTCCGGGCATGGAGATATTTCGTGATGGTTATGAGGTGATATTCAGTGAAAGCCCTTCCACCACTGCTATAATTGTTCAACAGTCTCAGAAGCTTGGGGAAATTAATAATATGTGGCAGTGGTGTGTAATAAAAGGGTGATCAACTGCATGCTATTTTCAAATGAAATGAATTAGGCATAGTTAGAGTTCGTCTGACGGTATTTCTATAAGATATGAAAGTATTAGAGTTTGAAGGGTAAATAAAGAGAAATGAAGATAAAATTTTCAAGTTGCATGAATGGAGTTATGAACTGCATGTTGCAGAATAAATTTTTAATACTGCAATTAAGACCTTTTGCCTTTTATTATTCTAATTAAATCTCGTCTTTCCGTACAAACTCTATGGAATGCGGTATTTCCCAAGACTTGCCGCCTAGTCATAGCTCAGCTTTATTTAATTGTCTTTAAATTAAATCTATTTAACTTTTTAGCTTATTTAATTTTAGTTTAACTCAATTCAATACAAATCACGAGGAAAAATTGTAACTCTAATTATTTAAACATGGAATTGCTAAATCACGTCTATACTATAATTGAATAATTTTATTTGAAACATGAATTGGGCTCTCGACTGCAAGTGCTCGATCGCTCACGCCAACACTTGATGCTCTCGAGTGTCAATATACAGTAGTGTGAGGGGTCAATTCCACAATCGCCATAGAACCACCACCACTACCAAGTCTACCATTATTGTTGCAACAATCACCATCCCACGTCACATTTTTAGTTGTTAAACGCCAAAAGACATAAAGAGATAATATGAATATAGAGGATAAGCTGGTAAAATATAGGATGTTAATTACCCGCCAACTTTGGATGAAAAGTAGTACTCCCCTCCGTCCTAGCCGAATCTGCACACTTTTTGGTCAACTTTCTCAAGACACGTTTGACCATAAATTTTAAATAGTATATAGATACTAATATCATCATGTGAGATATTATTGGATTCTCTGCATGCTGTATTTTCTAAATATTAAATTTTAACATACCGTTAATATACGTAACTAAAGTTATCGTTGGTCAAACATAACCTGAGAAAGTTGACTAAAAAGTGTGCACATTCGGCTGGGACGAAGTAATAAGGTAAATGAAACCAAGGCCCGTCACAGGGTCAAAGCTCCTGAATGCGTGAAACTCGAGGGACGGGAGGGAGAAGGTAAAATCACAATTCTAAAGCAAGGCCCCTTATATCAGGGCCTAAGAAATGGCCCAAATTAGACCCAATACTACAATATAACAAGAAACAAATAAGGTACTAGTAAACCCATAAAACAATTTTAATTACATATTTTATTTTGAAGCTAGCTTATTTTGTTGTTTTATGGGTTTTCATGATTTGTTTTTATTTAAAGATAAATCATAATGAGTATAAATTATAGAAATACTAAGGGTTAAATTACAAATTAGAAGAAATTAAGATAAAATTTTCGTATTGCATGAATAAGGTTATAAACTTTTAATTACTACATGTTGTACGATAAATTTTTAATATTACAACTAAAACCTTTTATGTTTTATTATTCTAATTAAATTCGGTCTTTCCACAAGCTTATGAAAAGACGTTCTTTAAATTTTGAATGCGTATTAAATCCAAAAAGATAAAAGCAAAGTCTTGGGAAAGACGGTCTTTCCATAGGCTTATGGAAAGACAGGGTTTAATTCGAATAACAAAAGGTAAAAGGTCTTAGTTGCAACATTAAAAATTTAGTATGCAACATGTAGTAGTTATAAAATTTATAACCCGGTCCATGCAACCCGAAAATTTTATCATAATTTCTTCTAATTTACACTTTAAACCTTGGTCTTTCCATGACTTATGGAAAGACCGTCTTTCAAGAGACGCACTCAAAAATCAAAAGCAAAATTCCAAATTATTATTTTCCAAATTTTAATTTTACTCCTTTCCAAATTAATTCCTCATTATATTAGTATTAAATAATGTACCTCCTCTTATATTTCTGAAAGAGCCCGTCTCTTGAAATACGGTCTTTCCATAAGTCATGGAAAGACCAATGTTTAAAATGTAAACTAGAAAAAATGAAATAAAAATTTTGGGTTGTATGAATCGGATTATAAACTTTAATACTAATACATGTTTTATAATAAATTTTTTTTAATATAACAACTTAGACCTATATTTTTTATTATTATTCTAATTAAATCCTATTTTCTCGTGAATTTATGAAAAGAACGTCGCCTTTCTGAAAATATAAATTGAAAAGTAATAATAATATCGTAGCTCATAGGAAGTCTCATCACTAGTGGCGGCGAGAAGAAGACTAGGAATGGCGGTTTAAGGCAATCCAGTCCAATCCAATCCAATCCATTTCGCTCTCAAATCTTCGCCCCCTGCATAATAAGGTCAGTATCTTTCCGTATCGATTGAACTCCATCTCTTTGCCCTAGGTTCTTGATTTCCAGAATCGATCCTTTTGTTTCAATTCGAGCTGGATATGCTAACATGCCTTTGATTGATTGGTTTTGCCGAAAGTTTCTATTTTTCGAGATGGGTTTTATGATTTATCGGTTCATCCCGCTCAATTCGAATTGGGTTCTCGAAATTTTCCTTTTTTATTGCAAAAATGGCGTTTCTTTAATTCTAGGTTAAAGATGAATCTTTTCCTAATTACCCGATCTTCTGATTGGTTTGATTGGGGGTTTCACTTTCTAGCTAGATGCTCTCATATCTTGTTCACCTGTACGAAAAACTGTAAGTTTTATGTATGATGTTGAATGGCAGGAACAGGAAGTGGCGTTTTAAAGTTAGCTCCTAGTTTGAGATCCATTTACATAATATTTTCGTCGTTTATCTTCGTATGTTGAAATCTAATTGAGGGCTTCTGTTGCTCCGGCGTATTTAGACTGTTTTCGATTTTGCTTTTTTTGGAGAGTTTATTACTGCTATGTGCTCTTTCACGTGAATAAGATCAATGGGGTTGTGGCTGAAGTTACTAACTACTGTTTGCAGCTAATATGCACGGCTATATATGTTTGGCAAAACATATGTTAGTATCTACGTATTAATTACAAACTGATTAACTGAGGATTGTTCTTGAAGGCCTAATTTCGATAAAGAAACTAATTACTATGTGTTGTGTTGCTTTTGGATATTACTTTCCGATCCAAATACTTTGGTTGTTAATGGCTGGCTGAACTACAGGTGGGCTACCATCAATTGGCGTCATGTCCTCATCCTTAATGGCTAGCTCAATTACATGTCCATCTACGATGCCAGCAGGTATCTATATTTATTGTAACGGTGCAAATATGTGATCTCTATTTTCCATGAAATGTTAGCATGTGATGTTATGTATGGTATCTGTGATTTTCCTTCTGTATGTTTTCAGCAATGATAGAATGATACCATTTATAGTGACTAGCACAGTGCATCGGCCTAATGCATTTGATTAGCAAGCTTTCATTTGGTTGAACCTAAACAGCTTTTTTTTGTCGTCTGCTCGTGTTGATTGTGTGTTTTTGGTTTGTTTGTGCAGATGTTGGGCGTGGTGGATCTGGTCCCCTTGGACTTAAGCCAACGTGTTTGCATTTTCAGCCTCTTCCAAGTAAAAAACCCCTCACATATGCCATTCGAGCCAAGCGTACATCTGTACAGTGTGGTTCTGCCATGGTAATCATCTTTCACGTCTGAATTGATCTTTTGTCTGTCTTCTTGTACAATCATTAGAGAGTCACTGGTATATGAGTTACTCATTCGATTTTTGTAATCTGGTTCTTGAAGAATGCAACCTGCTCAGCAGAAGGGCAGACCCAAACAGTTACACGGCAATCATCTACAATCACTGTTGCTCCTATGAAAGGTAATTTCTCCATTGATTTTTCATCGATAGTCTGAAACAGCGTAAGAGCCCCACCTAGAAGCATGCTTATATGGCATGGTTTCACATGACTTGCTGTGCTGTTTGTTCTAGCAAAATTTGTAGGAAATGAATATATAGCTACTCTTTCATACTATCTTTTGTCATTGCTGTAATGTATTGAACCAGATTCATTGAGTTTGGTCTAGTAAACTGTTGATTTTATGAAGTTTTCTTTTCCGTGAGGATTCCTTGACTTCTTATTCGATTTCAGGTAAGGAAAAATCTCCTGACCTGGATGATGGTGGAACGGGATTGCCTCCTCGTGATGATGGCGGTGGTGGAGGTGGCGGCGGTGGTGGAGGGGGCCATTGGTCAGGAGGATTCTTCTTCTTCGGTTTTCTTGCATTCTTAGGCTTCTTGAAGGACCAAGAAAGCGAAAATCCTTACCGGGATAATGAAAGGTGAGATAATTGTTCCGGTGCGTAGAATTCATCAGTGTATTGGTTTCACAATTTTTCCAGCCCCGAGATCAAACCACTTATTATTAGCGGTAGGATTTGGAGTTGTCAAGTATAACGTTGTAGCTATATGCCAGAGAGATAATCAGTAATACTACTGCACCTTTTATTCTAATTTCTAACACTCTGCAACATTAATCAAGTATAAACTCTCACTGATTTTTACTGGAGAATGCTCGGTTTTCACTGTATTTGTTCAGACGCTCATTACCGCTTGCTGTTCAAACTTTAAAATTTACAATTTGATAGTACTTAATTATTTAAAATATGTTTAGAAGTTGTCTGTTTGGTCATTTATGCTATGAAAAGTGTTTTTCAGATAAAAATTACGTTCAAGTAAAAAATCGACTTTCATGACATAAATGAGAGTGAATAATCTTAATAGATAAATTTTATGATACGGTATCAAACTATATATTTTGATTCAGAGTGGATATCACGTCAATGTACGCATTATATATTACTAATTTTGAAATTTGTAAAAAAATACATATAAAAAAAAGAACAACCTCCCACTTCCTTGTCGGGGTCTGCAGCAATCCCATCGCAACGCAACGCCTGTCACCACCTCCATCGCTTCTCCCCCACTCGGCACATCCACTTACCCAATCCTTTACTCACCACCATCTACCCAAATTCGATACACCCCAAATCACCATGGCGGTGCTTGAGTGTGTCAGTGTTCGATCAACTACATAGCTGATGCCTGGTGTAGTGGTGTGTTGCGCGAGTGATTATTATCACCATCGCCATTATCACAGCAGTGTCATCAACACTACTAATTTATTGTTTTTTTTAAATTAAAAAGTATACAAAATGATGTAAACACATAAATTAGTGCAAACACTATCGATCAACACTACTAATTTGTCAACTACAAGACGTGATTTAGCAATTCAACAAAGAAAAAACAATGTATAACTGCAAAAGCCCGGAAACTACATGGCGAAAGGCATATGGATCTTCACAGTCCAATGGGCTGCCATCCGTGTTTAGCGCCTTAATTTCACATTTCACCATCAATGGGCCCAAAAGTTTTCTCCATATTATCCACTTTCCGAAAGAAGAATTCCCCTTCTTTTGTAAAACACAGCCTTAAAGTAAGCCTGATTCTTTTGGCGATTGTAATATTTAGACCAAAATTCA
Source organism: Rubia yunnanensis (assembly GCA_037428765.1). Lineage (NCBI taxonomy): Eukaryota > Viridiplantae > Streptophyta > Magnoliopsida > Gentianales > Rubiaceae > Rubia > Rubia yunnanensis. Next base: position 103,605,217 of record CM075067.1, read on the forward strand.
TACTCCTCTGTCTCACATTAAATTACACAAAATCTTTTTTACGCTCGTCAAGAAACGTATCTAATCGTTAATATGTTTAACTACGTACATGAACGGTAAACAAAAAGTTACTTTAGTAAAACTATTTATTACGATGAATTCAACCATATAACATGCAATAATATTATTACTTATATATTTATTTAAATATGTGGTAAAGCTTGAACAGTTAATAATAACATAAATGTGCAATTTAGCACGGGAGACTCCAATGGGGACTGTTTGGCAGTTGGAGTGGAAGACGTTCAATCAATGGCAAAAGAGAAAAGGAGATTGTAAACGTGGCAGATTGTGGAGCAACTAACTTTTCTTGTAGGGAGGAATTTTGACTATTTTAGACTTTTGTTACAACATTTTTCTTTCAGTTCTAAAAGGAAAACAGGGGGAATTTATTGAGGAGCAAATCGTCGCTATATACAAGAAAGAAGAGGAATATAAATCCATGTTACGTCTCCGTCCCGGATTAAATTATAAAGTATCTTTTTTTAACTATTATCAAGAATTGTATTTGACCATTAATATATTTAATTACATATAATATTAATATATAAAAAATTATTTTTTAAAAATTATTTGTTATAATAAATTCAATAATGTTACATATGATAATATTATTATTTATAAACCTATTTAAATATGTGATTAAAGTTTGACAGTAAATAGTATCAAATAGTAAAATGTACAATTTAATTTGGTATGGAGGGAGTACTAGTTTTTCACGTTTGAGTTCAGACACCAGTGCCTTACTCCTTAAGGATTCGGGACTTCAAAGTGGTCTAAAAATCCTTAGTGAGAGATTAATACTCTTATGTCTCATCTCTATTTGCATTGCAATTATTATCACATTGTTTAGAAAATGTATCTGATCATTAATATGTTTATTTACGTGTAATAATAAAAAATAAAAAGTTGATGGTAAGAATCTATTTCTTACAACGAATTCGACACATTAGTGGAGGAAGAGTACTAAGGAATGTAGATATTACTTGTAATTGTAATTAGATTCTATTACATTTTCTTAGCTTGTTAGGTATTTTGTACCACTATATCATTCATGATCTCAGGGTACATTATATAGTGGTACAGAATACCTATACAAGCTAGGAAAATGTAATAAAATCTAATTATAATTACAAAGTAATATCTACATTCTTTAATAAAGGGGGCAATTAAAGACAATTATACCAGACTATTAAATGCACTTTCAAAGTGTACTAAGGAATTAGAATATTACTTGTAATTATATTAAATTACATTTTCCTAGCTTGTATAGGTATTCTGTACAACTATATTATGTATCTTGAGATAATGAATACAAACACACATTATTACCCTCATTTTCTACATGGTATCAGAGACTTCAATCCTAAAATCGTAAGAAAATATTCCGCTACCTTTCCGAGTCACTGCCACCGCCGTCAAGCCGTGCATCGATCCACCTGTCACCGTACAGCCGCCGTCGTCTGCTCCGTTCTGCCGCTCACCGCTCGCCACCGCCACCGTCTAACGGTGGTAATCCGTGCGCTGCCTCTCAATCTGATCGGTTCGTGCATTAAGCCACACACGCCGATCCCAAAGCTCACACGCCGTCGTGTTTCTGTCACGCGCCGTTGCTGATCCGATCCGCTTCCGGTTGCTGCACCTGCTGTTGATTCGTACCTGATTTTGCATGATGTCCGCTTCTGAAGAACAAGCTCGTATTGATTTTGCACCTGAGGTTCCGAAACATCAGGATATGAGTGATTATTATGTGATTGCGACTTTACTGAAGCAGTTGCAGTTGCAATCTGGCCCTCACACTACTGTACCTATTGGTCGTCTTTCGACTTATCCTTACTTTATTGGCTCTGGCGATGGTCCAGGTCTACAAATTATACTGAACATGCTGAAAGTTCAAGAAAATTACATTGAATGGTCTGACGCGTTGTGCCGCACATACCTTGCTAAGAACAGATTGGGTTCATTAATGGATCTATTAACAAACCTCAGGATGGTCATCCTGATACTGCTGATTGGCCTGGGGTTAATGCTACCCTTGTCAGCTGGATCTTGCAAATCCCGAATCCGGCGTTGAGATCTTCTACAAGCTCGTTTGCCACAGTTAAGGAACTATGGGATGACCTGAAGGAGAAAGCCAGTGCAGCCAGGAGGACAGTGCCAGCCTCCCAGCCGATCGCCGCTGCTGTGAACGGAGGATCCACCACGGCTCTCCACTCCCACCGCCGTTCATCGGCCCCGCTATGTCGCCGCCTGGACTTCCTCTCTCAGCGTCCCTACCCAGTATGATTTTGGCTCTGCTCTGTCTGATGACCACTGGAGCACGACCATGCATTTATTTAATCAGTTCAATTCTCTTACTGACACCGGTGACAAAGGTTCTCTTACTGATATCACTACTATTGTTGACACTGTGAACATTGTTCCGCCTGATGGCTTTGTGCATCTACTACCTAAACCAGTTCTATTTTCTTTGGTGCTGTCACTCTTACTCATGTACTATATACATGCTTTGCGGTGCAACTTATTATGATGCTCTAGATTGTTATCTGTCTTAAAATGTCTAGCTTTGTTTACTGAAAACTACTGCATTTTACAGAAAATCAATACGAGGAAAGTGATTGGCGTGGGTGAACAGAGGGGGGGGGGGTTTGGCTTCGTCTGCTGTATACTCGTGATCATCTTCCTATCCCGCAGTCTCTTCCTACATTTGCTTCTGTATCTTCTTCTGATTTATGGCATCAGCGTCTTGGGCATCCTTCCTCTACGGTGTGGCTTCTGTCTCTTTTATTGATTTTAGCACTAATAAGACTATTGTTCCTTGCTCTATATGTTATACAACAAAATAAACTAGACATAGTTTTCCATTGAGTTTTACAAATGCTACTGCACTATTTCAACTAATACATTGTGATGTTTGGGGTCCTTATAGAACACCATCTTCTAGTGGTGCATTTTATTTTTTAACTATAGTTGATGATTATTCTCTAGCTGTTTGGGTTTATTTATTAGTGGCTAAGTCAGAAGTAGCTTCTAGATTTTTGGAACTTTGTGCCTTGGTGAAGAACCAATGAGACCGAACCATACTGCGTGTTCGGGCTGATAATGGGACTGAATTTTTACCTTTGAGATCTCATATTGCTATATTTGGGATCATTTTTTGAGACATCTATGGTTGATACACCACAACAAAATGGTCAAATTGAAAGAAAGCATCGCCATTTACTCAATGTGGTGCGTGCCTTCCGGTTTCAAGCCAGTATTCCTGTTGATTTTTGGGGAGAATGTGTTCTTACTGCTGCTTATCTGATTAACCGGACACCGACAAAGCATCTCTATGGGCAAGCTCCAAATTACTCATCCTTAAGAGTTTTTGGATGCTTGTGTTTTGCTACTCATGTTCCCAAATGTGACAAGTTTGCACCAAGAAGTCGCCGTTGTTTGTTTCTTGGTTACCCTACCTGAAAGAAAGGCTATCACCTTTTTGACCTAGAATCCCGCGTAATCTTTACCAATTGGGATGCAGATTTTTTTGAAGACCAGTTCCCGTATTCCGCAACTCTGAAATCGACCTCATCCGAAAACCCCGGCGGTGCCACCACCTCACTGCTGGCCTCCTTATCACTGCTGTTGGAGTCGCACAGCCCATTGCCTCCGGCCACCGCAGGCCCCTTTCCTCCGGCTGCCACCGGTCACCCACCTCCAGCTTCTGCCAATTCTCCGTCGCCGGTACTCTACCGCCGACTGTCATCAGTCCCTGCCTCCGGTCGCCGTCGGCTCATCTACGCTAGCCGCCGCCGGCCTAACCCAATGACGCTCATCGGCCCTTCCCAGAGGACGAGGTTCATTTGCCAAATCCTGACCTAAACTGCTAGATTCTACTTCTGGCCCGATCAAACGTTGTATCGCCAAGGACGCCGCCACCTCACGCGCTTCATGCACTGCCGACAACAGAGTCTCACGCGCCCTCAAGTGCAGCCTGCTCAGCCTCCTTCTGTGGCATCTCCTGCTCCAGATAATTTTACCACCGAGTTGCCACCTATCAGTTAGAGTATTTGTGCTCGGCGACCTCCTCCTTATTTGGAAGATTATGATTGTGATGATTATGCATGTGCTCTTACTATTGATGACCCCTCCCCCACTATTGCTACGTTCACTCATGCACCGTCACTATCCTTAGGTGTTCTCTATCCTCTTACTGAGTATGTAAATTGTGATAATTTTTCTAGTATGCATTCTAGATTTTTGGGTGCAGTAACAGCTAGTGCAGATCCCACCACTTATTTCGAGGCATCACAACATGCTCATTGGCGAGATGTTATGACTGGAGAGCTTATTGCGCTTGAGCGCAATCAGACTTGGACTTTGGCCCCCTGCCTCTGGATAAGAAGGCGATTGGTTGCAAATGGATTTACCAGACGAAGTTTAAGTTAGATGGTACTATTGAACGTTATAAGGCACGCCTAGTGGTTCTCAGGAATCGCCGGGTTGAAGGGATTGATTATACTGAGACATTTGCTCCGGTTGTGAAGATGTATTCTATTCGCCTATTCTTATCTGTTGTGGTCATTCGTGGTTGGAAACTGCATCTGATGAATGTCCATAATGCTTTCTTGCATAGCGATTTGGATGAAGAGGTTTTTATATGACCCCCACTAGGCTATGCCGTGGCCTATGGTCAGGTATGTCGCCTTAAAAAATCTCTTTGTGGTCTTCTCCAGACTCCTAGAAATTGGTTTGCCAAATTGGCTCAGGATTTACGAGCATTTGGTCTTGTTTCCATATAAAGATCTTGGTTTACTTAAGTATTTCTTGGCATGGAGATTGCTAGAAGACCGGAGGGGATGTTTCTTTCGCAAAGGAAATATGCCTTGGACATTTTATCTGATACATGTTTATCTGCTTCTAAACTGACTGACTTTTCGATGGAGCAACAACATGATTTGGCGCGTGTTGAAGGTCCAGCTTACCATGATCCCGAGCACTACATGCGTCTAGTTGGGCCTGATATACCTGACTATCACACGTCCCGAGCTTAGTTATTCGGTTCTTACACTTGTGCAATTCATGAAGTTTCCTTGTGTTCCTCACAGACATGTTGCAATTTGTGTGTTGCACTACCTGAAGAGTCTCTTGGTCAAGGTTTATTTCCCTCCTCCACTAGTGCGTTACAGTTGATTGTTTACTGTGATTCAGATTGGGCTGCATGCCCAATTACCCGGCGTTCTCTTTCCGGATATTTTGTGATGATTGGTGATTCTCCGGTTTCTTGGAAGACCAAAAAGCAGCCTACGGTTTCTCGGTCTTCCGCTGAAGTCGTGCTATGATTGTTACCTGTTGTGAGTTATTATGGCTTAAGTCTTTACTGAAAGACTTAGGGGTTATGCACACTTCTCTTATGCGACTGTTTTGTCAATCTGCTCTTCATATTGTGGCAAATCCAGTGTTCAATGAACGCACAAAGTACATTAAAGTTGATTGTCATTTTGTCTGGGATCTTATTCAATCTGGCACGATTGTTACTCAGCATATCCGCACGTCAGACCAACCAGCGGACTTGTTCACTAAAGCTCTCGGACGTAACTAGTTTCATTCTCTGCTTGGTAAGTTGGGCATTTCTGATCCCCATGCTCCAACTTGAGGAGGAGTATTAGGGAATTAGAATATTACTTGTAATTGTAATTATATTCTATTACATTTTCCTAGCTTGTATAGGTATTCTGTACCACTATATAATGAATTGTGAGATAATGAATATAAACCCACATTATTACTTTTATTTTCAACAAAGTGTCTTCTCCGATAACTTTCAAAACGAGATATATAATCTGTTTGCTCCAAAATATAATGCATATTTTGGCACCATTTCCGAGCAAGTGGAGTTCGATTATAAGTTTAAGGAGTCGATAACAAATAGCATCAAGTCACCCTCGATTTTCGATTTTTTACTCAAACTTTAGTATGCTACTTTTCTTACCTGCTCAGGCCTTTAAACCTAACCAATTGATCCTCCTCAATATTAATAATTAACTTAATCCAGAGTTCCTAGTTAATCTCTAGTTAACACTGTCTTTAAACGACGTAACCATAGTGAAGTACAAACAAAGAAATAAGCGATGAGACGGGTAACCAAACCTTTGTTCCTTAATCTTTGATTGCTAATATTATTAAATGAGCCTTAGCTTGAAAGACAGATTTTTCATAAGTTATGGAAATATCGAGGTTTAAAGTACAAATTAGAACGAATGAAGATAAAATATTTGGATGGTATGAATTGAGTTATAAACTTTATAATTACTACACATTGCATAATATAGTTTTAATATTGCAACTAAGATATTTTATCTTTTAGTATTCTAATTAAACTCCATATTTTCATAAGAATATGGAAAGACGGTGTCAAGACTTTGCCTTATTAAACTGACAATTTTTTTTTAGAAAAAAATGCTTTTATAACCCTACCTAGTTGACATAAGTGCCAATATAACCTTTCAATATTCGAAAGTGCCAATATAACCCTATATAGCTAGTGAAAGTGCCAATATAACCCTATAAGTTTTAAGGATGTGCTGATATAACCCAACAAACATTAGGAATGTGCTGATATAACCCAATAAGATTGCATAATGTGCTGATATAACCTTATATAATTTCAACGAACTATGGCGTTCCGGCTAACTATGAAGGTAAAATTGTCCACCCAATTTCAGAGTTAGCCCAAAGGGTATTTTGGTCAATTTACATAGAGTTAATGCTAAAAATTTGAGGTAAATGCCAAAAATGGGGTCTGAGGGTTATATTGGCACTTTCATTAACTAGATAGAGTTATATTTGCACTAAAAATTATCATAGGGTTATATTGACACTTATTCAAGTAGATAGGGTTATATTAGCGCGTCTCCTTTTTTTTATTAAAATGTTTAGAGTGGGCAAGGTGGGGTCCATTTTTTTCTCAAATGGCTTGGAAACTGGCTATATGCGGAATGCCTATATAATTATCTCACTGAAAATATACATAAGCGCAATTAGTATTGCAATTTATTGGCTAATCACAAAGAAAAGTAAAAAACGTGATTAGTTTATACACATAATTAAGTACTAATTAATTACGTTGCATCACTCAGACAGTTAAATCTTGATCGAATATCTCAAGGCTTTGCTTTTCCCAGACTTATTACTATGCATTCTCTCTATTTCGACTGTTAAAAATAATTGACCATTTTTAATATCATTTGAATCGTTCTTATCCAACTCTACTTACTTATTCCTTGTGTATCTCTAAATGAGCCAAAATGCCGGGGACTTCAACCAAAAATTGCGGGATTTTAAGAGCATTGTATTATATTCTGATTTTGGATTATAACATTGCAATAATAGAGTTTGTGTTGTTGTACCAATGTTTGATAACGTTGGAAGAATTGTACAGAGATGAACTCAGAAAGGCCATTTGTCAAAATGAACGTTGTGAACATGTTCAGTATTGTCCGTTTTCTTGAACACCACCAAACAATCTTCATAGAACTAGCTTTTTTCTCCTCAGGTTTCCCATGGAAAAACATCCACTGCATTCTTACACCTCCACACCTTAGTGAACAGAGTGATCATTTACTCCACCCTCTTGATCTTAGGGATAAGAATATTTGTTGCAAGAAGGATTTCCCCCTCGAAAGAAGATTACTTTGTTTATTACTTCTTTGTGGCTTATCGCTTTCCGTAATATTCAAACTTGCGTAGCGCCCAACAAGGTACTTCACTATTGCCATGATTGTGAGGTTATATGCATGAAAAGGAGAATGATAACTAGCGGAACCAAACTAGGGTGAGCTGGTGCGGCCGCTCGGTAAACTTAAGCGAACTAAGGGAGTAATACTCTTCGAGTCTTTGTTCGCCCCGACTCATTAAAATGAAAAAGGGTTCCGTTCAAGAAGGGAATTCTTCCGCCCCATAGAAATGCCCCTCACACACTCGATTTTTCCGCCCACCTTATCCACGCGCGAATCCTAAAATTCAAAAAGGCATGAGAAAAAACAGAAGACCATCTGGAGAAAACCCAAGTGTTCAGACACTATCGAACCCCCGTTGCAACTTGCAGCATCGAGCTTACCCAAAATGAAGTTCAACAGGGCAATTCGTTAACTCGGCTTCGATAGCAGATCACTTGGCTTTTCTATGGGCTTTTGATGGAGAATGAGACTAAGTTGAGCCTCCGACCCAACGACCCAGCCCACCATGGGGCTGGGTCGAGGTGCCTTACTGGGCTTCTTGATAAAGGAACAGATGGAAGAACAACCCTAATTAAGTTTAGAAAGGTATGAATAGAAATGTATGTCATTACTTTTAGATGATTCACTATTCATCCATTGGCGGTCGTGGACTGACTTTGGTATCGGAGCTTCTCCCCCTGGATACCTCCGGGGATTATTTTGCATGCTACAGGTCATTGCCAGCGGGTCTGGGTTGAGCTTTCAGATCAATTCGTTCGCAGATACATTATGATCCATTGATTAATACGGAGAACCAAGCCGATTATAAGTGAATGAAGAAAATCTTCAATCGGTTATAATTGAATTAAATCTGAATTGAACAAATTAGATTAGAATAAGTTAGATTAGATTAGAATTACTATTTGACACTATTCGCTGTCAAACTTTGACTGCATAGTTAAACAGGTATATAAGCAATAATATTATCATATGTTATATTGTTGGATTTTTCATAACAAATAACTTTTAAAAAGTAACTTTTTATTTACCGATATCATACGTAATTAAACATATTAACCGCCAAACATGATTCTTGATAACCGTGAAAACGATTCCTTACCATTTAATCTGGGAAAGAGTAGTAATTCGAAGTGAACATAAAAGCAAGATCCCCTACAATTTGAAACTCAATTGCATGTGAGAAATTTGTTGATTGGTGTTAAATAGCAGTGTGATTCAATTATATATTAACACGTCTAAACCGACTTATCCACATCAACACAATGGATCCATGCATTGGCGTGAGAGAAGACTTGTAGAAAAGCAAGACTCGATTGATTAATTAGTAATGGTGGGTATAGCCCAATAATGGGTTAATGGGAAGCAAAATGATTTCAAAGAAGCATGATTAGTCCTAAAAGTTTCATTTAGAAAATTGTGGCTTGAAAAGGGCCATCATTACCTGCACAGATGGAACTGGCTGCTAGCACAATCAACCATGGGTGTCGAAGTAAAACACCTAGAGGCATACATCGTCACTCTCTTTGAAATTTTATCGCTCACGTGATCAGATAACTGGTTAAATATCTGCTAAAGCATTTTGATATTTACGAGTTTGGATTCGACAGTGACACTACGAGAAATTCCTCACATAAAATAATTTTTTGTGAGCATTAAAAAGTGAAGATGATTGATCACTGAACGTTATAATTTAACTGCTTATCGATCTCAAAGACGAGATTTTGAATGTGGGAGATTCAATATCTTGCACAAGTAATGTGACAAAAAAAATTCAACTTTGAGTATCCAAAATATGGGACCCCTGATTAATTTGGCTTGTTATAATAATTTGGAAGCAAAACCCGGAGGTGGAGCAAAATAGTAATCATAATGATGAAAATCAATCTTTACCTAATCACTATTTCATCATGATAGCCGAAAGCCATCACTCGTGTTCTCAAAGCCCTATCCCAACCATTGGATTTCGGAATTATCACACCAATCCCAAGATAACAAAAGTACTTTCTTCTTTTCTTTGTTATTATACGATTAATTGAAGAAGAAGATTTATACCTATATCAAAAGTTTAAGAGGACCTATGGTCAGTTAACTTCCTCAGCTAAATGAAAAATGGCAGAAAAAAGTCACTTCAACTTACATATTTAAGGGTTGAGTCAATGTATGATCGATTAAATTAAGGTCAAGTATATGTTGGATGTTCAATTCTTAAGTTTTGAACTCTCATTGGTACTTGGTGAATGATGAGTCCCTTATCTCGCAGGTATAATGTAATAGTATGTAATAGAATAACAGGGTAAGAACTCATCTTATTCACGAAGTTGGATTATTTCTAGGGGTATAATGTAATAGTATGTAATAGAATAATATGGTAAGAACTCATTTTATTCATGAAACCGAATTACTTTAAGATAAAGTATGTTTCTCGACCAAGTGATAAAACGATCTAGAGAGGCCTGTAACCTTATGTCGGGGTCCATTAGACGACTTGGCCCATATTAGGGGTCCTTACAGACTTCACAATCTTTTGGACCCGATGTTAAGGTGGGCTAGACCAGCTATTTGCTAACAATACGCTCAGTTGCTTCCCATGGATTGCATAACCCTGTCGTGGGTCCAAACCGATAAACTATCCATACCAAAGGGGTTCTCTAAAACTCTGAAAACCAACAAATCACATCCATATATTTTTATGAAACTCTATGTATTAACCAGCGGGAATCGTCGAAGCCCACCAATGATATTTTTATTTGTATACTTCCCCTTAAGCTCTTGTTTTTTTTCAGGAGAGAAAATTTTCTAGTACAAAAAAGACCCCAAATGGTACTAAATAAGACGAAAACTAGAAGTAGTAGTTTGGATTTGGATGACCCAATCTAAAGGGCGCTAGAAATAAAGTAGTGTATATGAGGGAAATAAAAGGTAAAACAAAAGGCAGAAAAGAAAGGCAAAGCTAAGGAAAGCATAAAGTAGAAGTGGGAATTAGAAGGAACCGTGAGAAAGATTTCTTTAAATTCATTAGAGACGCCAGAAATCGCGTGTCTGATTCAATGTTTTTCCCACTGTCAAAATTAATTAGGGCAACTTTTTTTTTTTACAATTGTGGCTGCAATTGTAGCCTTGTAGAACTGGTTTTAGGGTCCAGCTAGAGGATAGAACAATCCCTCTTTTTCATTTAAAATTGTATAACTTTTTTAAAGATAATTTTGTGAAACTTTTACCACATGCTTTTATATCTAGATATTGATAATCATGTGATATTATTAAATTTATTGTAATGTGAAATTTTTAAATATGAAGAAGTCGTAGGTAAGACGGTTTTACATAAACTTATGGATGTGTCTCTTGTTTTCTACCTTAAAAATTGTACTTTAAAAAAATATATATTGTATTTTATAAGATAAAATAAGTAATAATGTGTATTTGAATGTGAAAATATAAAAAAATACATAATATAAAAAATACATTTTAAAATGTAACTTAACAAATGCAGTGTATGAGTCAAAAAATAAAGTGACATGCCCATTGCATAAGGATATGCCGACTATCATGAGACATTTTCTTTAAATAATTTATTTTTACACATCATAATTATGACCAGTTATTCAGTTAAAGATATTTAATTTAATACATTTATTCAAAATTGTAGAATTATTTTAAACAGTGAGTACAAGTAAAGTGGCCTAAAGCCAAAGTCACCCTTTGCTTTCATCTCCTATGTACTCACGTGAAGGCAATTCATCATTTGTTTTGTCACAAGAAAGATTGATAACTTTCTTGTGCTCTTAATTTTATCTTTCTTTTTAAAATGTAAAAATGATCATATTCATCCTATCAACTTAAAGTTGGATTTCATGAATATAATTTTTTATAAGTACTCAAAAGTAGAAGAGCCCATATTGTGAAATGATGCATTTTCAAAAAATGTGTAATAATTTATATATTTTTTAATTTATAAGTTAAACATTCTACATTTTAACATTAAAATGTTAAATATAAAAAAATAATGTAGAAGAAGTATAATGTTTAAGTTGAAAGTAAATTTTCATAACTTATGAAAAATCATGACTAAAACATTTATTATTTGTATCGTTAATTATTAATAGTTTATAATGATTTTAAGCAAACTATGCCAATATCTATTATTGAGTGTACAATAATAGTTGCAATGTGGATAATGTTTTTTCAGAAAATTGTTATTTTCTATTTAAAATAGGAAAAGGGTAAATATATATATATATATATATTCAAAAATATTATTTTCATTTTCTAAATAAGTATATATTTAGCAGTTTATCGAACATCTAATTGTTTAAAAATAATCATCCATAAATGTTAGGAAAAATGTCCACCAACAATTACAATAAGTGGAACTGACATCAAATCTAACAAGTTTCTAGTAATAATTATTCTATTGCAAGAATATCCAAATAACATGCTAATCAGACTATCCTCAGATATGTACTATTACATACTAAAGATTGAATAAAAGCTATAATATTGTTATCGGGATATTAACTAACCATCGAGAGTATTGTATCATGCATCAATATCCCTACCCAATAGTTATCTTCAACAACTATAACACCACTTGATACAGAGCACGGTCTATTTTATCCAAATTATAAACACCTTGAAAAAACACCAATCGAACCATCAAAATAAATAGAACTTCTAGTATTAAAATACAAACGAACTACGAACACGTGATCTATACAATCAGATCGGATAAAATACATTGATGCGAACAGTTAAATCAAGTAATCATCATAAACACAACAATCTAACCTATCAAGTCAAAAAATACTATTAATATATGGAAACAAATCCACACTTATTCAATATTTAACATACACATTCACAGTATATCAATTGAAAAAACCACAGCTTCCCTATTTTCCGACTGGAAAAGAAGATTGAACATAAAAGTAGGATATTTGAAGGAGGGACAAAGGATTATGACAGAAGTACCATAACTGCTCAACTTATAAGTAAATCGTTTCATAAAAACACTCAAATTGTAATTGCCTTACTTACATTACCACAATTGGTTCAACACTACTGCAAATTAAGACCAAATAGTGTGTGAATTATGATCAATGTTTCGTTTGATGATGAAAGACAAATAAATGAATGTGCAAATTGCTTGAAATGGTGATGAGCTGAACCTGGCTAATCGTGTTATTAATGAAAGATTGTGATGGTGCTGATGGTGATCGATCTCTATGCAAGAGTTTAGGGGGGATAGGGTTGCTTTATCTTGTCCCGGAGGCAAAGTCTGACAGTAGTTGTTAGGCTATTTCAAGCCCTATCTAATCTACTTAATCATTTCACTCATCATGATTTTCAATGTGTAATCACTGGCGGACTGAAAAATGAATTAACCTTAGGAAGAAAAACCAGTTACAAATTGGATTGTAGAAGAAGAACATTGTACCTTTCCTAATCGGTTGGGTGAAGTGTGGGGTGGTGGTGGCAGTAAGGCTCGTCGGCATACGGGGGAGTGTGTATGATGAGTTGGCGGTAGAGTGTGGGTGCTTTGTCGTTCATCTGTGTGAAGGATTTGAGGAGATTGAATATGGTATTGAAATGCGAGGAGGGTCGGAAGATAGAGATATAACGTGTTTTTTTATTCTTATTTACATTTTTCTTATGTTTTAGGTTGTCAAACAACATCGTTTGATTACTGTTAAATCAAAGAAAACTTAATGACATTCAAGTGCAACATAAAAAGACCAAGCTCATTTTATCTGACGACTATGTTAGGGTGGCGCCATCAAGTTACAAACCTCTAAATCGGTAGAGCTACCGACTCGATTTTCCTAATTTCATTCCACCAAATGACGATGCGTAGTTTTAAAATATGAACGTGTGTCTTCATTGATGGTACAATGGTACAATATTAGACCTCATATAAAGAGTCAAGTAAGGAAAATGATTCTATCTAAGAAATTCTATCTAAGGTATAATAATATTGCAGAAGATATTCACAAAATATCTCCTACACTCCTCCTTAAGTTGGAGCATCTGGATCTCGAATGCCCAACTTACCAAGCAAAGTCTGAAATGTCTGTCGACCAAGTGCCTTCGTAAACAAATCTGCTGGCTGGCTAGCATTCCAAATATGATAAGTAACCACAACACCAGACTATATCAAATCACGAACAAAGTGACAATCAATCTCAATATGCTTTGTCCACTGATGAAAAACTAGATTGGCGGCAATATGAAGAGCAGCTTGACTATCGCAGTACAAAGGCATCGGAGTAGGATGTGCCACTCCCAATGAACGAAGAAAGGACTTGAGCCATAACAATACACAACATGCGATTGCCATAGCCCGGTATTCTGCTTTAGGTGAAGATCGAGAAACAGTGGATTGTTTCTTCATCTTCCAAGAAATCGGAAATTAACCAATCATCACAAAATATCCAGTCAAAGATCTCCTAGTGATTGGGCAAGCAGCCCAATCAGAATCACAAAATGTTGTAAGCTGAAGAGAACTCTTAGCAGATAGAAATAAACCTTGACCAGGATGACTCTTCAAGTAATGTAGAACACGCAAAACTGCATGCCATTGTGCCAAACATGGTTTCTCCATAAACTGGGCCAAGGTATGGACTGAATAGCTAAGCTCGGGACGAGTGATGGTAATGTAAATGAGCTTCCCAACAAGTTTGTGATACTGCGCATAATCATCAAACAAAGGACCATCATCTTGCGCCAAACTGTGTTGTTGTTCCATAGGAAAATCGGTGGGCTTAGCGCAAATAAGCCAGTATCAGACAAAATATCCAATGCATATTTATATTGAGACAGAAACATCACATCAGGCCGATGAGCTATCTCAATGCCTACGAAATACTTCAGAGCAACAAGATCCTTCATAAGAAAACAAGATCACAAATACACTTTGAAGTTGGTCATCATCTCAGGAGAGGAACCAACAATGATAAGATCGTCAACATAAACCAATACATGAAGAGAAACTCCATCCCTCAAGTAAGAAAACAAGGAGTAATCTTCCTTACTCTGAACAAACCCAAATAGACGGATAGCCGCTGTAAGTTTAGCAAACCGATTCCGCGAAGCATGGCGTAAACCGTAAAGAGATTTGTGAAGCTTGCAAACTAACCCAGGTGCCAGAAGTGTATAACTAGGAGGCGGATGCATGTACACCTCCTCCTCAAGATCACCATACAAAAATGCATTGTGAATGTCCATCTGATGAAGATCCCAACCACGAATAGCAGCAAAAGCCAAGAAAAGATGAACATAACTCATCTTGGCAATAGAAGTAAACGTCTCAGTAAAGTCGGTCCCCTCAATCTGACGATTACCAAGAACAACCAAATGAGCCTTGTAACGCTGAATGGAACCATTAGACTTAAACTTAGTCCGATAAACCCACTTACAACCAATAGCCTTCTTGTCAGGAGGAAGAGGAGCAAGAACCCGTGTATTATTACGCTCAAGATCATTAATCTCGTCAGACATAGCCTCACGCCAATAGGCATGGTGATAAGCATCATAAAAAGTAACCGGATCAGCAGCCAAAAGTTACTGCAGCCAAAAATCTAGAATGCAAAACTGAAAAATTACTACAAGAAACATAATCAGTGATAGGGTAATGCGTACCTGAGGACAGTGAATCAGAGGATGTGAATCAATCGAGGGGGGGGGGATTTATGGAGCACATAACAGTGCAGATGTAGTACTTAAATATAGCCGGAGGCTGATGAAGTCGAGTGTTGGGAGGACGTACAGCAGATAGAGCAGCTAGAGGTGAAGCAGGCACCATCTCGCCAGGAGCGGACAAGGACGGCCGCTGCTGGAGTTCAAGAAGAACTAGTTACAGGTGAGGGGGAGCGACCACGGATGGCCGCGGCTGGTGGTCTTGCTGTAGTTCTTGGCAAGTGCCATGGACGGCCGCGGCTGGAGAGTTGGCTACGACTCTGACAACTATGGGAGAAGGACAACCCCAGTCCAAGGAGACCGACCTCGATCAGCCCCGATCAACCCTGATCTGTGGCGAGCGGCCATAGATGGCTGTGAGAGAAGGACAACCTTGGTAAGCCCCGGTCCGTGGCCATCGGCCTCGGTCCATTGCGAGCGGCCTCGGTCAGTTCTGGTCGATCGGCCTTGGTCAAGCTCGGTTTTGCAGGTTGCGTCACACCGGGACTGGGTAACTCCTTTGGGTTGAACGGCTCAGACGCAGAGTCGTAGAAGTTGGTAGGTGACGAAGATTGATCCGCTGATGGAAAGTTTGCAGAAGCAGGCACAAACGGGAAACATTCTTCATAAAAAATTACATCTCGACTGTCAAACACATTTCAAGACTCCAAGTTGTAAACACGCCATGCTTTCTTATCAGCATAGTAGCCAAGAAATATGCACTTCCAACTTCTAGATGCAAACTTATCACACAGCCGGGGAAGCTGAGAGGCAAAGCACAATGAATCGAACAAGCGAAGATGGTTGTAATCTGGTGCACGACCATACAGGAAATGATGAGGCGTTCAGCCATCTAACACAGGTATTGGTATGCGATTAATAAGGTAAGCCGCTGAAAGAATGCATTCTCCCCAAAAATCAATAAGAAAATGATCTTAAAAACAATGAGCACGTAACATTAAGGACATGTTTGTGCTTCCGTTCCACACGCCCATTTTCCTGAGGTGTGTAGACTATGGAGGTCTCAAAACGAACACATTTCTCCAGAAAAAATGATCTGAGAGGAAGGAATTCGGTTTCGTTGTCTGTCGGAACTTGTTGATTGGGACGGTGGAACTGTGTCTGAACAAACGCAAAGAACTCCTTCATCTTCAATGGTACTTGAGACTTAGAAACTAATAAATGAACCCAAACAGCTTAAGAATAGTCATCAACTATGGTCAAAGATAAAAAATGCTCCACTAGAAGAGGGTGAACCAAACATCACAATGAATAAGTTCAAACAAATGACTAGCCTTAGCAGAACTAACAAGGAAACTATTTCTAGACTGCTTTGCATGATGACATACCAAGCAGAGAACATATTTATTATCATGTAAAGAAGTGAATGGGATAGAAGACAACACCGATGAGGACGGACGCCCAAAACGCTGATGTCATAAAGCAGACGAAGACATTGAAGCAACAACGGACAAGGATGGCTATGTAGACTCAGAAACTCCCAATCTGCGCAACCAATAAACCCCTCCTTGTTGTTTACCTGCGCCAATCACTGTCCTCGTGTTGATGTCCGTTAGTACACATAATTTCCCGGTAAGCAAAGATAGACATTTTAAAGCAGCGGTTAACTTGGCAAACAATAGAAAATTGCATTAATGTTCAACAACATTTGAAATAGAACCACCAGGGAGGATAACATCAACATTTGCAGCATGCTCTATATCATGAAGAAGATCCTTATCGCCGGTCATATGATACGATGCACCGGTATCAAGAATCCAAGGTAAAGTAGTCTTACCTGACAGATTTTCCAAAGAATTTAACTTAGAGAACACGTTTAAAACTGTACCCCATTGCTCCTTGGACAGTTTCGGGCCAAAGGCGGATCGATCGGAGTCTAGGCTACGGTAGCAGTGGCGGCCGCATGACACTGGCTTAGCAGCTCCAGCGAATGGTGCACCGGATGGTGCGCATGTCCTGGATTTTGCAGCAGCCATTGAGTCTGATGCAGGGGGACAATTCTCAGTGAACCATTCTGGATAACTAATAATGCGGAAACAAGTAGTGATATCATGACCCTTTCGGACACAATGAGTGCAAGTAAGACTCCGACGATCAACAGCGGCGACTAGAGTGGATCCTGGAGTGGCGTTAGGAGACTTCGGAGCGGAGGATTGCGCCTGACGACGAGCAGCAAAGGCCATGGTGTCTGCCGAAGTGACATAATCATGAGCTGAAATGACAGTCTTCTGATACTCCTCCTGAGAGACAATGGAGTAAACCTTGTCAAGCGAAGGCAATGGTTCTTATGCAAGAATATATGAGCAAAGAGTAGCATAAACATCATGCAAACCAAAGATAAATTGATGAACCATCTCTTTCTCATGATCGCTCTGAGCAATGGTGGCATCGACACAAGACATACAAGTACGGGGAGACATGTAAGCAAGCAGGTCATTCCACAATGTTTTGGAACGACTAAAGTAGACATTAATAGCCTGACCATTCTGACAACAGTTGTAAATGTCCGCACAAAT
This sequence comes from Rubia yunnanensis, assembly GCA_037428765.1. Taxonomy (NCBI): domain Eukaryota; kingdom Viridiplantae; phylum Streptophyta; class Magnoliopsida; order Gentianales; family Rubiaceae; genus Rubia; species Rubia yunnanensis. Next base: position 103,623,185 of record CM075067.1, read on the forward strand.
CAGACACATGCGTGGGCCTACCCAACTGAGTAACGCATATGCAGATCATCCCAAAGTTCTTTAACCGAGTCATAATAAGTAACAACAGAGCGTACAGATGGATCAAGTGTCTGAACGATCCAACCAATAAGCATGGAATTTAAACTACTCCAAATATTAGCAAAAGGTTCACCAGGTAAAGGCTTAGTGATGAAACCATCCAAGAAACCAAGCTTATGTCTAGAATTAAAATCATGAAAAATGGCAGCACTCCGATCATTATAATTATCAGTACCCTTCAAGATTGTAGAGGAAATTAGCTAACCTGTATGTTCTGAGGGGTGAACGTAATACGAATACGAGGGAGGCAGGGAGCCGGAACTGGAAAAGGTCAAACCATTAGCGTCGAGCAAGAGATGGCGGAGGGATCAGCTGAGCAGGTCAACGTCATCTGGCAGCGGTGGAACATCCGGCTAGAGCGGCTGGTTGGTGGCAGGGATGATGGGAAAGACAAGAGCCTCGGTGTCGTCATCAAGATTTTCAATCCCAACTTGATTAATCGAATCCATTTGGACACATGTGACGATGTGTGGAGGCGCGGAGCGGCATCGCATGGTAGAATGGAGTGGTGGTGCGAGTCAGAAGCAGAGTGGTCCGGAGCAGGAGTGGTTCGGAGTGATGGAGAGCGGAGAGCGGAGAGCGGTGGCCGGATGGAGACAGAACGCGGTGGTGGCACTGGCTTCTGGGCGGTGGCGGCAGTGACTATCATGGCAGCGGCGGACGGAGAAGGGAGGGCGGCGGCGGCGATGGTCTTTTATGAGTAAGGAAAATTTTAGAGTAAGAAAATTTTAGGGTATCGGGATTTAGACTCTGATATCATGTAGAATATGAACGTGTGTTTTCATTGATGGTACAATGGTACAATGTACCGACAGCATGTACAGAGTCAAGTAAGGAAAATAATTCTATCTAAGATATAATAATATTGTAGAAGATATTCACAAAATATTTCCTACAGTAGTTAAATTTTCCCGCTTTTACAATGTTTAGGTCATTATCTTTTGAAATGAATTGAATTTATCTGAACCGGGTTAAATTAAGTATTATACTAGCTTATCAAGAATAATACATGCGTAACTAAATAAAATTGAACTAAAAAGCAATTAAATAAAAAAAATAGTCTTTCATGTAATATTTTAATAAACGACTTAGTATAATCTCATTTAGCACTGTATCTATTAAACCGACAATTCTTGTGATGGAGATTAGACCATATGACTAAGTAAAAATGGATTCAATAGATTCAATGGTAATTAATCCTACTTAGGTTCCAGATTGAAATGTTAATGTGTAATTTTTTTTTTTTAATAAAAGGGTTGTTACAGATATTTTGAACCAATAATTCATGGTTATATCATCTTCCTCACCATTTATAGTAGGCGGCCGGGAATCCGGATGCCGGTACAACTTTTTCAGTGCCCTATGATTGGATAAATAATATTATTATAGTATGTTATATGGTTCAATTTATTATAATTTATCGTAACAAGTAGTTTTAAAAAAAATATATTATTATTATTATTATAAGTAGTTAAACATATTAACTATTATATAAGTTTTTTGATGAGCGCAATTTAATATTGAATGGATGGAGTATTACATATTGTGGCGTATAGGCGATCACAACTCGCCCACAGCGGCCCACACCAGCTAATACCACAGTCATCATGTGGGAGGTAAGTCACGGTAACCCAGCACCAGGACCATTGAGGGCAGTCATACTCAGTGCCCACCAGGAAGCCCAAGCAGCCCTTGGCCCAAAGGCCAAGTTAACTCAGGACATTCCCACACGGTGGCTGCCGAGCGTCTAACCACTAATTTCGTGAAAGGCCACCAAACTCCCAACCACTGGGGTACACCCGCGGGTGTGTATTGTGGCATATAGGCGACGATAGATCAGGTTAGCGGTCAAAAACCAATCCGATGATGATTTTGAACTTTGAATACTCCCTCCGTCCCACCTATTTCTGTAAATTTGATTTTTTTATATTGATCAGAATTAATTTTAACTATTAACATCTTTAATTGTGTATATTTAAAAATGATGAAAAAATAATATTATAAAAATAGATGTTAAAATGATTCTAATGATATCACATATATTTATTTATGCATTACTTAAAATTTATTTTTCTAAGTAAAAAAGTTGGCAAATTCTTGGGAAAGACGGTCTTTCCATAGGTTTATGGAAAGACGGGGTTTGATTAGAATAATAAAAGTTAAAGGTCTTAGTTGCAATATTAAAGTTTTAGTATGAAACATGTAGTAGTTATAAAATTTATAATCCGGTTCATGCAACCCGAAAATTTTATCTTAATTTCTTCTAATTTACACTTTAAACCTTGGTCTTTCCATAAATGGAAAGACCGACTTTCAAGAGACGGACTCAAAAAAGTTTGACTAAATAAATAATAACAAGTGATAAGGGCAAAAATAGGTGGGACGGATGGAGTACTTTAATTTACACGTGAATCCAACCTGATATACATACATCCAAATTAAAAAAGAAATTTTCATAGCATATAGGCAGTGGTGAAAAAGGAAATTTTCATAGCACATAGGCAGTGGTGAAAAAAGAAATTTTCATAGCACATAGGCAGTGGTGAAATTAGACATTTTTCTACCGCAAGTTGGAAGGCGCAGGCGGCAGCAGCTGGGGCGTCCAGCACGATTGCGGCGCGTGGATCTGAGCGAGTCGGTGCTGGTCAAAATAATATATACATCGTCGATCTTTAATCTCAATTTTTTTAGTTCCAAGACAAGGTTATACTTTAATTTATGATCAAAATAAAAATTATTATTTCAACAAAAATATTATAATTTTATTTTTGAGTTTTAAAAATATTAAAATGTTTTATTTTAACTTAAATAAATTTAAGACAAAAAATTAATATAATTAATGTTTGATTTTTAAGCTCTAACTATTCTATTAAAAAATATTTGTATTGGTGTATATTATACATTATGTAATATTTTGGATTTACATCGATTTTATGTTTGCTTAAAAGATATTGAATGATACTCTTATATCTTCGGTAACGTCCACTTTTAAAAGATTTACGCATGTGATTTTTATAACATCATTATTACTTATACATATGATGAACTATAGATTTTTAAATCAATATATCGTATGTGATTTAAATATATTTAAAAAAATATTTGAGCTAAAAAATATGTAAAGATGATAATATTTGAATAAAATATTAATTACGCAAAATTACATTTTTTTAATCACATACTCTAGGACATATTAGTAAGTAAAAGATGATGAAATAAAAAATTATATTAAATATTATTTTATATGAACTAGAAATGACAATAGCCCGTGAAATACTTTTATAATTTTTTAGTAGATTTGATTATTTGAAATAATTTGTACTTATATATATGCTATTTTATAAATAATGCTAAAAGTTAATACTCCCTATGCCTCAGCCTATTCTGCACAGAATCTTTTCACGTTCTCCAATAAACACGTTTGACCGTAAATATTTGTAGCTACGGACAATAACGACACAAAAAAATTGATATTTAGAAACTATACGACGAATCTAACAGTATCTCATATGATAAAAATATTGTTCATATACATAGTCAAATATGTGGTTAAAATTTGGCATCTTTGACCAAAAAAAATTGTGTGCAGAATAGCCTGGGACGGAGGGAGTATTTGTTTCCATAATATGAACAAAACAGTAATAAAGGGGAATGAGAGAGAATTTGATTCACTTTCCATAATTGAACCAAACAAAATTTAAAAAACTGGGTTATTTCATTCCTCTCTCTTCCTTTTCCTTTGTTGATTCATTTATCTTTCCCGACTTGAATCAAACGGCCCCTAAATTAGATGGGTGGTATAAAGAGTCTTATAATACGTGGTAAGTAACTGAGGTCATTTTTTTTTATGCTTTTAACTATTTTTTTCATTCACTTATCATATGTCTCTATTTAACCAGCCTCTCGTGTCAATTACCGACATATAAAAGTTTCTGTCAATTTGTCATCATGTTAGTTATTTGATCAGAGTTTATTAACAAAACCATAACAAAAACAGTTAAAAGTAACAAAAAATAAAATAAAAAAAGAGAGAGTATGGTGAGGAGACCCACCCGTGGGCATGGTCTTCGCAGTTGGTTTGGCTTAGTCGCCGGTTGTCTGAACACCACAATCCGTACTCTCCCCATTCTTTAGCTCTCATTCTCAAACCATCTCGTTCAAATTAATTCTTGTACTATAATAAGTTAGGTAACATTAACTATTTTATTTTAACAGAATTTAAGCTTTGATAAACTGGAAAAACAAGATCTTAGGTATATACTTCGATTCAATAGAAATTTGATTTGGTAAAATTTAGCTTAATTTAATTATATTGTTATTATTATTATTTAATAAGAGTTCGTTTATTTAAAGATAGTATTTTCATAAATCATAGAAAGACCAATGTTTAAAGTGGAAATTAGAAGAAATGAAGATAAAATTTTTGGGTTGCATGAATCGGGTTATAAACATTATAGCTACTACACGTTTCATAATAAAAAATTTAATATTGTAACTAAGGTCTTTTACTTTTAATTATTCTAATTAAACTCTGGTTTTACACAAGCCTATTGAAATACCGTCTTTGTCAAGAGTTTGCCATTTAACATATTCATTTCAATTTAATTCAACAAAAATAACTCCATTTCAGTTCAATCAACACACTTTTCCTTTCTTATTGATGTGTTGTAGATTAAGATATACTGTTAGGATAAATCAGACTCCTGATTAGATTATGATTTAATATGATTAGAGTTCTTTCCTTATTACACCTCTATTGTACTATCTATATATTTAGATACCAATAATACAGTTGATTACGGCAAATCACTCTATCATGGTATCAGAACAAGTTCTGATCCTAAGCCCTAAATTTTAATTTACTGTTCAATACCTCCCCCTTCTCTCTTTTACGGTAAAATTCCGGTCAAATTTCTGGTCAAATTCCGATGAAGTTTCCGGTCAAATTTCGGCGGCGAAGTTTCTACCCACGGGAGTATCAACAGGTTCATCGGCATCGGAATTCTCTGCGGTTGCCGTGCATCAGGTTCATCAGATTTCTTCCGGCAAGTTCTTCCCAACGTCTTCAGATCGATGTTTCCAACAGCGCCCGAAGTCTTCACATCGACGTATCCAGCGGCGAGTTCTCCCATCAGCTCCGGCATCTCCACCGGCGAGCGGCCGACGTCTCCAGCGGCGAGTTATTCCAGCGCGAGATCCACGCGCGTTTTTCAGCGCGTGAGAGTCACGTGCCAGCTCAGTCGAAGAAGGCATCTCCAGCGCGTGAAGAGCACGCGCGACTTGACTTGCGCGACTTGACTCTCGCGTCAAGTGTATTTCTCGCGGTCTTCAATTTATCGCGAGTTGAACCTATTTATCGCGAGTTGAATTTGTTTCTCGCGAGTTAAACCTATTTTCTCGTGAGTTGAACCTGTTTCTCGCGAATTGTTCAAATTCTCGTCAGCACCCAGACAATTTCATTGCAATTTCGGTCCTTTGCTATGATTTATTTGGGCCCTATATATCAGGAAGATTTCTCCACTAATTGGATTGCAGACAAGGTGTTTTTTCAGGCCAGTTTGAATGGTTCCAACCGTCATTCTTCGTGGAATCAGTGGATCATTGATTTAAGTGCTACATCTCACATCACTGCTCACACCAGTCATCTTGATCAGGTACAACGTTATCGTGGTTTTGATTCTATTCTTGTTGGAAATGGTGAATCATTATCTATTTCTCACATCGGCCAATGTCATTTATCTGGTTTCTCTGTTAATGATGTCCTTATGGTCCCTAAGATTACTAGAAGTTTATTGTCCATTAGTAAGCTTACTCGTAATCTACCTGTCCGTGTTATATTTGATGTCGATGCATTTTCCATTGAGCACAAGCTTACAGGGGCGATAATTGGTAAATGCCATCATAGGTCTGGTCTTTATTTTCTTGAGACTGGTGATTCCAGTTTTTTAGGCGAGCTACACTCTACAAAGCTTCATGCTTCTATTGAGTAGTGGCACTCTCGCCTCGGTCATGTGTCTCATGATACTGTTCAGTTATTGAATCGACGGGGCCTTATTTCTGTCACTTCTGCTATGCCTGCACCTGTCAGTTGCTCTCCTTGTCAGATGACAAAGAGTAGCCGTTTGCCCTTTTCCACTAGTGACAAGCGTGCTACTGGTTTATTGGATAAAGTACACTGTGATTTGTGGGGACCAGCTCCTGTTTTATCTGTCAACGGTTTCTCTTATTATGCCATTTTGATAGATGATTTTTCGCGATTCACATGGTTTCTTTTGATGCGGCATAAGTCAGATTTCTATGACACCTTTATCCAGTTTCAGAAATTCGTTGACAATCAGTTCTCTGCTAGGGTTAAAAATTTTCAGACCGATGGTGGCACCGAGTTTACTAATCACCGACTTCAGGATCATCTCATATCATGTGGCATTCATCATCAGATGTCCTCGCCCTATACACCTGCTCAGAATGGCCGGGCTGAGCGGAAGCATCGCCACATCACAGAGACTGGTCTTTCCATGCTTTTTCACTCTTCTGTGTCGCACTGTTATTAGGTGGAAGCTTTCTCTTCTGCGGTTTACATTATTAACCGTCTGCCTAGTTTGGTTATGAGTGGAAAATCACCCTTTGAGGTTGTTTTTGGTCATGCGCATGACTATACCCTCTTTCACCCGTTTGGTTTCCGTGCATTTCCATGCCTGCGTGCCACTGCTACTGATAAGTTTGCACCCCGATCCATTCCCTGTGTTTTTATTGGCTATCACTCTCATTACAAGGGCTTCCAGTGTCTCGACCCGACTTCTGGGCGCATCTATATCTCTCGCCACGTTCATTTTGATGAAACTTTCTTCCCTTATGTCTCATCTTCCACGAACAGTCATTCGATTTCAGATTTGGAGATTTCATCATTTTTTTATGGAACTATTACTTCATCGATGCCTGTGTCTGTTTCTATTCCAGCTGCCCCTCCTTCACCACCATCTTCCATCTGGACGGCCGACCTGGACCCGGCTCCTCGCCAAATGCCCACCATATCTCAGCTGCTGGCCAGCACTCTTCAGCCACCGTCTCAGCCACCGTCTCAGCCAGTATCGGCTATTCTTTCTCCGGTGACTTCCGACGGCCACTCTCCGGTCAGCACAGCTCGATCTTCCTCCGTGTCATCAGCTGGTTCGACTCCTCCAGCTTCGCCGCCCCAGCTTCGTACTCATCGGATGGCCACTCAGTCTTCTACTGGTGTCATTCAGCGTCGGGATTATTCAGATATTATTGCTCATGGTCTCACTGCCGCACTCCTCTCTCAGACAGAGCTCACTGATTATCGCACTGCCCTTCAGGATCCAGCCTGGGTTTAAGCCATGAATGATGAGATGGATGCTCTTCGTGGTCAGCACACTTGGGATTTGGTGCCTCGACCTTCGAATGTCAACACTGTTGGCTCCAAATGGGTCTATAGGCTCAAGTATCGACCAGATGGCACTATTGAGCGTCACAAAGCTAGACTTGTGGCGCAGGGTTTCTCGCAGATTCTGGGTTTTGATTTTGGCCACACTTTCAGTCCTGTGGTCAAAGCCTCCACTGTTCGGACGGTTCTCGCCATAGCCACCATGCGTTCTTGGCCACTGCATCAGTTGGATGTCAAGAACGCTTTCCTTAATGGTGTTCTTGATGTTCCAGTCTACATAAAGCAGCCCATTGGTTATCAGGATTCTGTCCATCCAGACTATGTTTGTCGTTTGAAAAAGGCCATTTATGGTCTTAAGCAGGCACCCCGAGCTTGGTTTCAGCGTTTCAGCAGTTATCTGACACAACTTGGTTTTCAGTGCAGCTCAGCTGATACTTCTTTGTTTTTTCTTTCGAGAGGGTCGCCGTTACTGTACCTACTTGGGTATGTGGACGATATCATTCTTACAGGAAATGACTCGACTCTTCTTCGCCAGTTCATTGATCGGACACACAGAGAGTTTGCTATCAAGGATCTTGGTGCTCTTCATTACTTTCTTAGTCTTGAAGTTTCACCTACCTCCTCAGGATTACTGCTTGGCCAAGCAAAGTATGCTCGGGATATTTTGAACCGGGCTGGTATGTCTGACGCAACACCTATTTCTACTCCATTTGTTGCTAGTTCTCAGCTTCACAGCTCTACCAGTCCTCCATTTTGGGATTCTCCATTTTGGGATCCTACACTTTATCGTTCTCTTATTGGTGCTCTCCAGTATCTCACCATCTCTCGCCCGGATTTGGCATTCTCGGTCAACACGGTGAGTTAGTTTCTTCAGGATCCCAGAGATGATCATTTTGCTGCTGTGACTCGGATTTTGCGGTATGTTCGTGGCACTCTTCATTTTGGTCTCCGGTTTTATTCTGCTAGTATTCCTGATGTGTTAGCATACTCTGATGCTGATTGGGCTCGCTGTCTGAAGACTCGTCGGTCCACTTATGGTTATCCATTTTTTCTTGGTGGGAATCTGGTTTCTTGGAGTGCCAAGAAACAGCCCACCGTTTCTCGCTCTAGCACTGAGTCTGAATACCGTGCTCTCACCAACACTGTCTCAGAAGTGGTCTGGCTCACTCATTTGCTTCGTGATCTTCGGTTTCCATTTTCTGGTTCTCCACTGTTGTTATGCGACAATAGTAGTGCTATCTTCTTGGCTCAGAATCCAGTGGCTCACAAGTGGGCGAAGCACATCGACATCGACTACCATTTTGTTTGTGAGTTGGTGACATCCGGAAAGCTGTGTGTTGTTCATGTTCCGACTTCTCTTCAGATTATGGACATTTTCACCAAGGGGCTCTCTCGTCCGCTGTTTGAGTTCTTCAGGTCCAAGATGTGCGTCGGTGAGCATCCGACGCTCCGCTTGAGGGGGGTGTTAGGATAAATCATACTCCTGATTAGATTATGATTTATTATGATTAGAGTTCTCTCCTTATTACACCTCTATTGTACTCTCTATATATTTAGATATCAATAATACAATTGATTACGGCAAATCATTCTATCATATACACTTTTCTAAGATAATTTTTTTGAGAAAAGTGCTTTTATAACGCTAACTAGTTGACATAATCGCAATATAACCTTTTAATATTCGAAAGTGCCAATATAACTTTTGAATATTCGAAAGTACCAATATAACCCCATCTAGTCAGTGAAAGTGCCAATATAACCCTCTCCGGTAACTTTTAGCCAGAATTTTATAAAATTATATGTTTGCCTTTCTGAAAAAATTAAAATACAAAAAAAATGATGTTATTACCCTTAGACTCATTAATACTCCAATATTGCCGGACTGCTAGGTAGGGTTATATCAGCACATTATGAAAACTTGTAGGGTTAAATAAGCACATTCCTAAAATTTATAGGGTTTTATCAGCACATTAGTAAAAAAAAATGTAGGGTCATATCAGCACATACTATAGAATATAGTGGTTTTAATGATATTTTTTTGTTTTGTTGTGTTTAGTCCAGATTGATGATTTGATAACATTTGGTGTTGTTTGTACTTGTTATTTTGCTCTGTTGTTCGATCTGGAGTTTTTAATGTTGATTGATTTTGAAATGAGCCTATTATATGTGATATTGACGTTTAATATTAATGATGGTGTCATGATGTCAAATTTTATGTTTTATAAGATATTGTTATGATGTTATAATGGTGTATATGATGATGTGTTCGTCCGTTAAGCCCAACCGAGTACCACACACTTAATATTTATAATGTGTGTTGATATAACCCTATAAGTTTTAAGAATGTGCTGATATAACCTTACAAACATTAGGAATGTGCTGATAAAACCCTACAAACATTAGGAATGTGCTGATATAACCCAATAAGATTTCATAACGTGCTGATATAACCCTACCTGTTACGGCGGCGGTCCGGTGGTAGTCCGGCGGCCGGTGTACTATGAGGGTCAAATTGTCCACCTAATTTCAGAGTTAGCCCAAAGGGTATTTTGGTCAATTTATATAGAGTCGACGCCGAAAAATTGAGGTCTATGCCAGAAATGGGGTCTGAGGGTTATATTGACACTTTAATTAACTAGTTAAGGTTATTTTTGCACTAAAAATGAGCATAGAGTTATATTGGCACTTACTCAAGCAGGTTGCACTAAAAATGAGCATAGAGTTATATTGACACTTACTTAAGCAGGTAGGGTTATATTGACAGTTACTCAAATAAGTAGGATTATATTGGCAGTTATCCAAAAAAAAATTTCTATCACATTAAATCACATTCGTCTATTTATATTATTTTCTCACGTCTCAAATTTTAAACTTGCTTGTATCAACTTATTTTACCAATAAAACAATTTTTATTTTAAAAGGTTGCTTCTTTAAAAGGTGAGCTGGGGCGGAATAGGTCTCAGCAGCACCAAAACCATTAACCACCGACCTCCACTCTGTTGTCAACTTTCTTATACTCCCTTCTTAAGTTATTATTACTCTCACCACCCGTTAGTCGTTATTTCCATAACTAGTCTTTTTCGAAGCATCGACTAGTCCTCAATTGGTCGACGTCGACTCGTGTTTATATCCATAACTAGTCGATCGCTCAAGTGGTTGGGTCTCTGACTTACACTCTTGTTAACGTGAGTTTGAATTTCAACAGTGGTAGTGTGGGGATTCCTCCAGTGGGGAGGTCTCTTGTGTGCCGAACATAGTTGAGGGTCAGAGGCTCGGCTACGGGAATGCTGTAATTTACCTCTCCAGTTATGGCTGTGGTGTCGGTGCAGTCGGGGCGACTGAGAGTGAGCCGATTAATCACCTTTTGCCATAACTAGTCTTTTTCGAATCAAGTCTCTTCATGTGAAATTAGAAAGATACACTAATTTTCACAGATATATTTTATTTCAGTATGTAATTTAATTATTTATTTAGTTTATTGAAATAACTTTAATCATAAAATTAGTGTATAAAACTATGAATACTATTTTAAAATATCAACTTTATTGGAGTACAAATTTTATTTACCGACCTTAATAAAATATCTTGATAATCAAATATTTATTAATTAACAGTTGAAAGTCATATTGTGCAAATTGAAATGATACGGATGAAGAATAATATATGAAGGTAATATATAGTGCAATAAAGAAAGATTCTTGTGATAATATATCACCATAATTTATTGCGATACGAGAAATATATTAAAATCTTAAAAATTACAAAATTTATCATCTTTCATGGTTAAATAATTTTATTTAATCCTTTTATCTTATTATAAAAATTGAATGCGAGAGTCTCAAGCAATTATCAGTAAATATCACCTATTGGAAGTAAAAGAATTCAATACTTATACTAGAAAATTTTGTATGTTAGAAAATTAAGTATGTGTTCCAACAATATTTTAATAAGTATAAATTGAATGGGAAGTTAAATGTATAGTTTTTGCTCTTCAATTTCCTTTCACATTTTTTTTAAAACTATTTGACACTTGTTAAAATACAATTGTACCCTCAGTCCCGCGTACTAAATTCCCTAACATACAAAATTTGCTTGTACTTACCACATAAAATATTTTAAACATTGTTACCAACCGAAAATAGCAAAAACAAAAACCCCCCCCCTCCCCCATTATTTCACTCAAATTAGAAAATCACCCCCAAAAAAATAAACACAATGCAAACACGGCGTACTATTTCCGTGTATTTCAAAAATACCCCGTAGTCTACGGCACGCCTATAAAAGCATGCTTGCCAAACAAACTTTCCTTCAAATCCATCACAAAATTCAGACAAACAATAATTCTCCGACCCCAAAAAAAACACTCCTTTCCTTAAAATCCACCATAACCGCCTCTCTGTACTTTCCATTCCTGTGTTTTTATGCATATGATATCCGAATCTGGAAACATATGCATCTCTGCATATTATTCCTCCGTTTCTGATCACTTCCCCATTCTCAATCCCCCACCGCCTCGCAAAAAAACCACCGCCGTGAGAAATTACCGTTAAAATGGATTGTTCTCCGGTTTTCGACAACGTCAAGTACGAGAAGGCGAAGGCTCACGCGAGGTACGACCGGTACCGGAAGATAAGTAGGATTCTGCAGGTTGTGGAAGTGGTGGTGGCCGTCGCGTTGATTTCGTGGTCCTCCACGCGCCTCCCCGGAGTTCTGAAGCTCTCCGGTGGGGCTCTGGTTGAGTTCGGTCGGTATGTCTGTAATACGCACGTTGTTTTCCTCATCGGAAACGCTATCGTCGCGGTTCTGTTCCTCTTCCGGCGAGTGCACGAGCCGGCGGCGGCGGCGGAGGGGGAGGAGGATTCTGTTCCCGCTGCCTCCGACGACATCTACGACGAGTACGTCAGCCTCAGAGACCGGAAACCATTCGTTCCGGTGCCGACTCCGGTGGCGGAGGATTTTGGCGGCGGCGGCGGCGCTGCAGAGGAGGCGGTGGAGGAGAAGCAGATAGTGTGTGTTTTTGAGGAGAAGAAGGCGGAGGCGGAGCAATGCGCCGCCGTGGCGGAGGCGATCGAGACGGCGACGAGGCAGATAGAGAGGTTCCAGAGGACGCAGTCGGGGAAGCTGAAGAGAGAGATTGCGTCGGCGGCGGGGAAGCCGTCGCCGCCGGAGCTTCGGCGGTCGGAGACGGTTAAGATAGGCGGCCGCCGCCGTGAGGAGGGGATCAAAACGGTGCCGGTTGATAGGGTGGAGAAGTTGAGCGACGAGGAGTTTAACATGACGATCGAAGCCTATATTAAGCGGCACCGGGAGTCAATCTCTAGCGGAGATGAAATTACCACAAAACCCAGCGGTTAAAAAGACTGAGCAGTTGAAACGACTGATGTGCAAGTTTTCGTTAATATGTATTAGGGGTAATAACTTAGTCTTTTTACTGTTTTACTGGAGAAGAAGATGAAAAATCTGCGGGGACTGTTTTTTTTTATTTTTTTAATTCCAATCTATAATAATGTCTATAAGGGGGTTGTATTTAGATTAACAAGCCAGTTATATGGGCTATGAAATGAATAATATTTATATTTTATTTTAAAATTTGCGAGATTTATTTTTATATGTATTTTTTACACTTTTGTATGTAAAAGTGATTTTAGTGAAATGAGTGGATGCAGAGACAAGTGAGCAGAGAACTGAATTTGGGGCAGGTTGAATATGCTTCCGGCGCTGCTTTTGTTTTATTCTCAAGTGATTATTTTACTTGTATCTGAATATTTGGTTCGAATTTGGCCAATAGGAAAATTGATAGGAGAGAAAAACAACCCAAATCACCATTTAAAAAATCTTTCAATATTAATAAATAAAGATCGAGGTTATTAAGATCGAGTTATTTTTTACCCAGATCAGTTTAATTTATTTTAATTTAGTTTGATTTTGTAATATGATGTAATTACATCATAATTTTTAATATAGTTAAACCAACTAAATTTAGTCTAAATCGGGGGAAATAATTAGACGTGAATGTTATAGTTGAGATCAAAGTCGAAATCTTTATTCTTAGGTTTCGTTATCTTAACATCACACATCAATGATGGGGTGAATTGTAATGTCCAGGAATCAATCTTTTGGTGGTGAATTTTTTATAACCACTTCCCCGTTTCGTTACATGGCACCATAAATTTAGATATTTAGATTTTAGTGAATGAAATGAGTGGATAAAATTGACTTTATAAATGAAAAAGTAGAATGAATGAATGTAATTAAATGAATCTTGCGATAAATGGAAAGTATGCCAAATTCACAAAACAATTAAAAGTGGAAAGGGTGCTATTGAAAAATGTATCCCACATTAATTTCTTGCAAAAATAATTAGTTACATGTAAGGTATTGGGTCATCTTCACTTAGGTTTTAATATTGAATCCAAGATATTTTAAAATTTAGCAGTAGTGTAAGATCCAATTAAATGAAAGGAGTACAAGAAACTCTTTTATTGAATGAAATCATGAATGTAACAATTGATTAGAAAGTAAAATGATACTCACTCTAATAGCGGCACACCACTTTTGAGTGTTAGAATTTAAGAGATGCTACATGAGTGGATGAAATTGAATTGTAAGAAAGAAAAGTAAAATGGATAGATATAATAAACTTAAACTTGCCATAATTAGAATGTGTTAATATAAAAGAAATATCCAAATTTAAAAAAGTGTCATTATCAGTGAAATGGAGGGAGTATGAAAAGGCGTTATTATATAACGAAAATAAATCAAATCACTTTTAAAAAAAAATGGATAATTCGAATCCTAAACAAAAGGGCAAGAGTGTGGAAATTCTTGTGTTGATGATAAATGCATGTTGACGATGTTAAGCTTGTTGATGTGAACATGGACTTTGAAAGTAAATTCCTTTTATTATTGATTGTTATGTTTGTTGATGAATAATTGCATCGTTTCCTTCTTCTTTTCCTTTTATATGTTTTTTATTAATATTTTACTGTTTCACTTGTTATTCTTGTTGGTTCGTGGTAATTATTGTAATGTCGTGTCAGCATTTAAAGGATGGTGCGAAGGACTAGTATATACACACACGTGGAATACACACCACATCGTATTCATAGTAAATAAATTAGCTTTAGCACAAATTAATAAATTCTTCTCACTATTTAGGTATTATGGCAAAGTCTTGGGAAAGACGGTCTTTTCATATGCTTATGGAAAGACGGAGTTTGATTAGAATAATAAAAGGTAAAAGGTCTTAGTTTCAATATTAAAGTTTTAGTATGAAACATGTAGTAGTTATAAAATTTATAACCCGATTCATGCAACCCGAAAATTTTATCTTAATTTCTTCTAATTTACACTTTAAACCTTGGTCTTTCCGTAACTTATGGAAAGACCGTCTTTCAAGAGACGGACTCCATAGTAATTATCTATAATTTCATTTTTTACCTGTGCCCATTTTAACCTGGAGATATAATAATAAGGCAAAGTCTTGGGAAAGACGGTCTTTCCATATGCTTATGGGAAAATGGGGTTTAATTCGAATAATAAAAGGTAAAAGGTCTTAGTTGCAACATTAAAAATTTAGTATGCAACATGTAGTAGTTATAAAATTTATAACCCGGTTCATGCAACCCGAAAATTTTATCTTAATTTCTTCTAATTTACACTTTAAACCTTGATCTTTTCATGACTTATAAAAATAGCGTCTTTCAAGAGACGCACTCTAATAATAAACCATATTCTAGAAATACAGTATAAATTGCGTAGTGGAAAATTAAAAGACATGTAAAGGAAGAAAATGGGTGAAAAGGGGAGCATGAAAATGAAATGTAATAATTGTATATTGCGGTTTCGTTTGGTAGAAGATTTGACCCGATATTGGTCATTCAAAATTGGTTGGTTTTGGTTATCATAGTACGGTGTCGTATTAGTTTACTTGGAAAGTCAGGGGTAGAGCGACCGGAGTTTGAACTGCATCTGGTGACCACTTCAACACTGTACCTTAAACTTGTCTGGCCAGTGGCCACCACATTTTGGCGTGGTTCACTTCAATTAGTTGCTCTATTAAATGCGTATTCCCATTTCAAACTAATGAATCCTTTTCTACGATTATAAAAATATGTTTTACCCACTGGTCTCCGTAGTTATGGATTTTCTCTTCCAAATTATTGTGTATTACATGAGTTTTCAACTCGGGCCATGTGTTTCGATAGTCGGATTGTCGATAGATGGTTTATAAATTCGTTAAACATCGGCCGGTGAATAGCGCCTGTCTAACGCAGTACTATGAACGGTGGTTCGGTTTGGATTGATACGATGCTCTGTCATTTAATTCATTGCGCTTCAGGGAGAAGTTGTGTGTCTAAAGTGCATTGAAGTAGACAGCGGTGGTTGAACCGTCGTCCAAAAAACACACGGCACTGAATAGTAAAATTACTATTTAAAAAAGTTCTTGGAGTGCACTAAAGTATACAGTGACGGAACTAGATAGGCTCAAAGTATTTACTAGAATTGCTTACAAGGTAGTTCTTCAACTGTCATGCAACGACCACCCAATTACACGGCAATGCCAGAAATAACAACTCGGAACCACCGTGCAACGCCGGATTTATCGGCACTAACAAATTAATCTTGCACAAGTGATTAATAATCTTTTTAATCACAATATCACAAAAAAATTAATATTTAAATTTTATGTAATGTGGTTAATGAAATAAAATTATAAAATAATATCGTCATTCATACATCTATACAAATATATAAATGAAATTTATCAGCTTTGATTGAATTTTTTGGCTAAATTTAAGTTTAACATGAAAATGGGAATATAATGTTATTATACTAGCTAGTCAACTAATGGTTTCAATAAAACAAATTTCATAACATAGGGTCACTAATGTCCATTCAAAATCAACGATTTTGATGTAAAAGCTTGTTTTTATGTGTGATGGGAAAGTAACCTCTCTCTTTATGTCTCTTTGCATGATTGTAATTTGAGTAATCGAGTTTTAATAGCTTTGAAACCTTCGCCAAAGGTAAACTTCAATAATTTGTAAGGTTTAGGGGAGTTTAAAATTTTATATAGAGTGAAGTGGTAAAATAACTTTACCTTTGGAATGAAATTGTTAATATAATCATGTAAAATGAGAGAGGGGCAAAATAATCATAGCTTTACAATGTATGTGCAAATATAACCCTATGAGCCGTTGACTCCATTTGTCAATGCTGGAATTGATCGGATTTTATGAAAATGACAATTCTACCCTGCTAAAAAAAGAAAAATAAAAATAAAAAAGAATTGATATTACCCCTGTTGATCGGAAGAATTATTTTTCTCAGAAACCCTTTTCTTCTTCACCCTTGTTGATCGGAAACCCTTTTCATTTTCCCATTGCCGAACCCACATTTTCCCATTTTCTTCAGCCTGGAAAACTCTTGCGTCATTCGATTCGAAATGCCGACCCTTGTCATCGTTCGATTCTACGGTTTAAGTTGACAGAAACCACTTTTTTCTTCCCGTTGCCGAACCCACATTTTCCCCTTTTCTTCTTCGAGGAAAACCTTTACTCCGCCGTTCGATACGAAATCCCAAGCTTTGTGGTCGCTCGATTCGAAATCCCAACCCTTGCAGCTGTTCGATTCAAAGGTTTTCAGTCGCCGAAAAACCCTTTCTTCTTCCCATTGCCGAACCCACATTTCCCCCTTTTATTCTTCTGGGAAAACCCTTACCGCCATTCAATTCGAAACCCCAGCTCGTTCACTAAGCTTGATCGTCGTTCGATTTGAAACCCCAACCCTTGTCTCCATGAGAGGTGAGGGTGTTACTAAGAGGGTGGTAGACGGTGGTGGATGGCGGAAACAGGAGAAGTAGAATGGGAAAAAGTTCAACTGCAATGTGAAAAGGTATTTTTGTCATTCCATGTCCAGTCAACAATCCAATTGGTCAGTCAACAATCCAATTGGTCAGTCAACGCTGGTTTGGGCCTGAAGTTTATATATGCACATTTTATTATAAATTTAGGGTGATTTTGGTTTTTTTTTATTTTGCAGGATTATATTTCCACTTTCAACCTAAAGGTGTGATTAGAGATGTAAAAATACCTTTCATAAATTTTACTTTCTCCGACCCACTTTAAACTAAATGCTTAACTTATTAATTTGTCTTACAATAAAATGCACATTTTTCTCTAGTTTAGATTTTATTTTTAAATTTATTTAAATTTATGCATTTATATAATTTTCTCTCGCTTCATTATTATACTTAAATCGAACTAAATTAAATAAGTAAAAAATAAATTAAGATAAATTTTATCTAATCAAAATTTACTGAACTGAATATATATTTACCCAATACATATAGACAGAGAAATAGATTTATGAAATGAGTAAATTAGAATGTTGAAGAAGCTAAAACAATGGAAAATTATTACACCATCTTCAATAAATAGAGAGTTTCAGAAAGCTTCGAAAAAATTAGGCTAAAATTACTTGCTTTTGATTCGTTCACCTTCTAGTATTTTATAACATATGGCACATATGTCGACCAAAATTATCCATTAATCCAATTAAATCATTGCCCTAACGAATCGATTATTTACGGACAGCTTCGAACTAATGGACAAGTTTTACGTGCGGGTGGAAACAGGAGGGATCTATTTTGCGGGTGCTATAAATTAAAATATTACGAAATAAAGTGGGTAAAATAAAATTTGAATAAATAAAAAAGGATGGAGAAATGATAATATTAATTAATTTCAAACCCCATAGCCAGGTTGTCATTGTCCATGCTGATGCATATTGATTATTGACCATAGAATGTTGTTGCTCCAACTTTTTTAAAAAATAAAATAATAATCATTCATTCCAAGGTGATGGGAAAACGCCCAGCGACAAATATAATGAGAGAAATTGACATTGCAATAACTAATATATTGCAAAGATATCTAAATTACATATCAACCAGACTGATCGTCTGTACTATTACAGATCAGAGATTCAATAAAAAAACTGTAACATCCCCCTCGGGAATATCAACTTGCTTTCCGTGAAAATCATGATCACTTGGTAGAGAGAGGCGTATCACGCATCAATATCACTGTACCAAACAGGGATCTTCTACGACTGTAACACCACTTGATCCAACCTCGATCTATGTTTTCTAAACTGTAAACACCTTGAAAAATATAGATCTAACGAATCCAAATTAATGGAAACACAAAAATAAAACCACAAATAAAATCACGAACACACAATTTGAACAAGCAGATCGAGAACAATACATTAACGTGAACAATTAAATCTAGTTATCATCACGAACACAACGATCTAATCGATCAGGTTGAAGAACAAAATCAATCTGTGGAGGTAACTCTCACACTTATTCAATAACAAAATATGAATTAAATTAAATTGTCGTTCCTCATCTCTCCTAATGGAAAGATGAAAAAAAGTTTAAAGAAGAAGGATTGTGATAAGCGAGATTGCGACAACGGGGAAGAGAGGGTTTTGGGGGGGACCGCGGGTTTTGAACTTTGTATCTTCTAAATCAATGTTGCTCCAACTTGATTAATTAAACTTCATGAAAATTAAAGTGTATAATAAAATCACTTTGAATTTGTGGAATTGGGTCCAAGACGATAAAAATTATTTTTAAAAACTTGCCGCTCTCTTCATTCCTCAGGTAGCCAAGGAGACAAATACTAGTGCATATATTGAAAGGGTTTAGAGTAAATATTTAAATTTGAGGATCCAAATTTATACACACTCATGCACAATGAAATATGTTATTCTCAAATGAAAAAATATAAATGACTTTATTATGGTGCACTGATATTAATCAATGACACACCTCATTAATCATGAGGATTACAATATATAGGGTTACAACAAACCAAAGTTTAATAGGAATAGGATTCTAAGTCTATAAGAAATTACCATCTATAGCTAATTCTATAAGGAAACTAATTCTATAAGGTAACTACCATCTATAACATTTTCTTAACATTAAATATTAGTATAACATAAGTTCAAGGGAAAATAAGAGAATTGTTTTGGTAGCAAACTGATATTTAAAATTAGATTAGATCGAATCTTACTCTATTGTAGAATTTTCTGATATTCTCGTAGTGGTGTGGGAATTTGTTGAGAATTTATTTAAGTTATTATCTCATTAGTTGAAATAATGGTCATTACATGCGGTTCTACAATGCTAGGGAAAGAAGTGAAACCATATTCCCTATACCCGAAAAAAAACTAGGGAAAGAAGTGAAACCCTATACCCAAAATAGTTTATAGTTGGGCCAAATAAACCAAGAAAATCATCTCATGAAACTGTCTTCAATTGATATTTATTAAAGGCGGTTTGTCGGAAAACGTCTTTAATCAGGTTTGAACCGCCTTGAGGGGCCAAAATAAACCAATTTCAAATTTGAATTTTTTTTTTCAATTTCAAATTTGGAAGATCTTCCAAAATGCGATTTCTCAAAAACTAACGAAGCTGTCTTCTAATACTGAGAAGTTTCTCCACTAGATTTTTTTTTATATAAATATAATGAAATACTAAATGAAAAATAAAAGAAGATTTTAGTGGAATATGTTTTTTAGTATAAGAGAATTGTTTCGGTGGTGAACTGATAAATAATATAAAAGCAGCATAATAAATAATAATACTCTACTATTATTTGAATTGTGCTGTGGTTGGGTGGTAAATTAAGCATTGTTAATGGTGGAGGGGAGCATGGAGGGACCTCATCAGTCCTAACTGTGTAATTTAGCGGCTTCTTCTTATCCACTCGATGTGGATGTTGTGTTACATAATTCGTTTTATTTAATCACTTTTAGGTAATGTTTATTTATTTATTTATTGTTTTAATTCAAGGTAAAGTAGTGGGAAAGAAAGTCTTTCCATACGCTTATGGAAAGACCGTCTTTCCATACGCTTATGGAAAGCCGATGATTGATTTAAACAATAAAAGGTAAAATGTGTTAGTTGCAGTATTAAAAAATACTATACAACATTATGAAGTTTATAACCTGATTCATGCAATCCGAAAATTTTATCTTCATTTGTTCTAATTTATATTTCAAACATTGATGTTTCCATGGCTTATGGAAAAATCGTCATTGAAGAGACTGACTCTTACTTCAAACTTAATTTTGATATAATTCCTATCAATTCAATTTGGAAAGACACAATTTGACAAAATAGAAACCTAGTAAAGCTACACTCTAAATTATTCCTACTTTCTCCTATTTCTTTCCTTTTTCTCTCCTTTTTTTGTCTTTAATTTGAAGCACTAACACCAAACAGCATGCATCATTTCCTTTCTCCATAACGCACATCAATGATTTTCGCATTTAATCATATTAAAAATCCCACAGTTTTATCCGTCCAGTTGTAGAATGTTTTGAAATTGCATGTTTGGTCCTCCATCTTGAACCTAACTATGTATCCGGCCGCCGGAATCTACACGCACTAGAAAAATGGTTCAATTAAATATCGGCCGCTAGTAGGTTGTTGTACGTCGTGCTTAAAATGTGGGACATCATTGGAAGCAAAGATTCTTGATGGTGAAATAAAGGTTGAATTTGTGCCTTCATTTCCTTTATGGTCTTCAGAAGTTTCCCTTGTGACAAGTGATGAAATGGATGTGATGCAATTTATTTTCTTTTGTTTTTTTGCACCCAATTATACAATCGCACAGTCTTGGGAAAGACCGTATTTTCATACGCTTGGAAAGACGGAGATTAATTGAAATAATAAAAGGTAAAAAGTTTTAGTTGCAATCAGTGGCGAAACCAGAACATTATGTAAGTAGGGGCTGAAAAGAGAGGCAAAATTTTGTTTTGAACACTAAATACAACAATATTTTAACTAACAACACTTACATAATAAGATGAATACATAATAATTAGATTTTTACAAGTACGACAAGTCACTGCATAAAAAACTACTTTATAAAACTTGCGTTGCTAGTAGTAGAACCACCAACCCCCAGAGACAATTGTATCACACAAGTTATATAAACACGGGAAAATATTATATTCAATTCAAATAACCTATTCACAATCCACATAATTCAAGTAAGCTATTCAAATTCAACACAAGTCCACAAAATTCTTGAAGAGTGGAGCACAGTACCTTGCGAGCGGACTGTGAGTTCTTGGAAAATTGCAGCGGAGTAAGTTCTTGGTCCTACCTTTGCTCTGTCTGTGGATTCCGATACTCGATTTCGTGCTGCTGTAACATCAGTATGTCCAAGAATGTCAAAAGTCTTCAAACAAAGCAATGATTTCTCTCTAGTGATATATTCAAATAGACTAATTGAACAAAACTACACACGTACCCAATCACAGCCAAATATAAATCTTGCAAAAATATAATCACACAACTTATAACTTAGTCATTCATCAACATAAGATTCTTAACAAATAATTTGAAGGTAAAATGCTATATAACCTCTAACTAGTTCCTATCTTATATAAATACGTAAATGAATTGTTTCATTAAATTAAACTTTCTAACTACTTATAAATACACAACAAGAGCTACATCACCACAAAAAACAAAAATCAAATAAAATCCTCACATACCTTGCCCGGTTGCCCTTGGTTTAGCTCAGACTCGGACGGGGTCGTTGGCTGAGGTCAGAGACGCCAGATGCGGGCGGCCGAACGACGGAGCACTTGTCAGCGCGGCGGATGGACGGCCACCAGCCATGGACTCACGTCGGTTGGCGGAAGTGGGAAGAGCATAATTTGAGCTCTGAGATTGAGATGGGATTCTCCTCTAAGAATTGGAAAGGTAGAGTTTTCAAGTGTGTATTTGGGCCAATTGACTTTCAGCCCAATTGGTCATCCATCCATATTTTTTTGCCGGTACATTAACAAAATGACGTTGTTTTACTTATGACAAAACGACGTCGTTTTGTTTAGTGAGAAAACAAAAAAAAGAAAATTGCAGACATGTATCGTCTTCTTCAATAGAGATCGGAACAGAGGGCGGGGCTAGGGTTCAAGGGGGCGGAATCCGATGGCTCCCTGTGGCTGTAAGCTTAAATTCCGGGTCGCCGGAACCTAGGGGTGGCGCCAGCACCCCCTCGGCCCCCTGGTTCCACCTCTGGTTGCAATATTAAAAATTTATTATGCAACGCGTAATAGTTATAAAGTTTTTAACCCGACATGCAATCCAAAAATTTTATCTTCATTTCTTCTAATTTACACTTTAAACCTTGATTTTTTCATGACTTATGGAAAGACCGTGTTTCACGAGACAGACTCTTATACGATACAATATCAGCAAATAAAGATATTATGTAAAGAATATTCATGCAAAATTGATTAGAATTTTTGTGGCCCGTAATGATGAACTGATGACATCTTTCACGGTTTAAGAATTATACTCTGTATGAATATATAAAAGCAAAAAAAAAAAACGGGGTTACTAAATAAAAAGGCACTGGCAACACTGATGTAGATGATTAATAAATTAACTAATTAAAATTTTCAAATAGAATATTTGATTATAGATAATAAGGAATACCTTTTTTAGTAACTTTTTTTCCCAGATGTATACTGCTGAAAAGGAGTAAAAATAAGTATAGTAAAAGGGCAAAATCATGGAAAAAACCGTATTTTCATAAGTTCGAA
Organism: Rubia yunnanensis; assembly: GCA_037428765.1. Taxonomy (NCBI): domain Eukaryota; kingdom Viridiplantae; phylum Streptophyta; class Magnoliopsida; order Gentianales; family Rubiaceae; genus Rubia; species Rubia yunnanensis. Next base: position 103,646,331 of record CM075067.1, read on the forward strand.
AGTGCATAAATAACCTTGTAAAGTAAGAAAGTGCAATTATAACCATGGATTTCGTTGAACAGAATGTCAATGGGTAAATTGGCTAGAAATATATGAAATAACCATTACACCCTTGCCATTTTTTTTTAAAAAAACAACAAAAGAAGAGTCCCCCCCCCTCCGGTCTCATCTTCAAGCTGCCTCCACACCCTGCCTTAACAGACGTCAAAACGGAGCCTCCACACCCCGCCTCCACACTCTTCCATCTTTTGAAATTGAATTCGAATCGGAGGTGCAACGGTCGCCGATGGGTAACCGTCGTCGAATCTGTGGAGATAGTGGTGGATTCTCCTCTGTTTTATGTTTTTAGGCTTCTCCTCCTCATCCTTAACCAACAGTGACGAGGGAGCGGTGAATCGGAAATCTTCTCCTCCCTAGTGCAGTGGGTTTCTTCGCTTCGGGAACATGCTCCGGCGTAGCAGAAGCACTAGTGGCCTCTTTCTCGAGCCATTGCTGCCGGTGGAAACTTGGATCTCAATATGCTGCTTGAGGTTCAGGGCTCCGACGTTAACCGAGTCCCTACCGGCGGAGCCCATCTCTTATTTCTCAGCGGATTAAGTTAAAAAGCGAGAATCCGGCGGTGGCACATGGGAGGGGATTGCGTTAAGCGGCGATGGCGCACTGGCAGGGTTTAGGTTGAGCGGGGTCTGGATTAGGGTTACGAAGGTAGTGGGGTTGCGTTAGTATTCGGCGGCGGTGGTGGTCAGCGGCGGTGCTCAGGTTTGTCTAACGAAATATGCGTAAGTTTGTCTCTTAATTGTCTTTTGAGAATCATGCACGTGAATTAATCGTTTCTAATCATTTGTAATCGTTTGAGAATCCAGAATTAACAGTAATGTTTGCAACTGTACAAAATGTGATAGAGGTGGGAAGGTCTTATTGTGCGGTAATAGCAGTTGTCCGTTGCTTGTTGGGGGAAAATGGCCGGTGTTGGTGGTCTGGCGATGGCGCTAATGGTGGCAGGTGTGAAGAAGAAGAACCCTAGGGGTATCTTTGCCAATACATTTTTTTTGTTTTAAGAATATGGGTATTTTTGTCTTTTTATAAATGGTCCACGCCTGAATTTGTTCGGTCAATGCCGGAATAGTGTAAATTGGGTAAAACTGCACAATTTGATCAAAAGATAGGATTAGTTCTGCACTTTCAGATTATACAAGGTTATATCTGCACTTTCTCAGTTTAATGAGTCATTTTTGTACTTTTCCCTTAATTAAATTAATAGAAAGGTAAATTGTTAATGTTCCAACATTAAAAATTTATTATGCAATGCACAGTAGTTATAGATTTATGACATGATTAATGCAACCTGAACATTTTATTTTCATTTCTTATAATTTACAGTTAAATTTTTTTATATATAATTTATGGAAAGATCGTATTTAAAAAGACGGACTTCAGTAAAAGTAGTAATAATAGAACTAAAATATGACAAAATAAGTAAGAGAGAGCCATTTAGAAGGAGATGTATCTCATTTTGTTTAAATTCACCAACCAGTATATGAACGTCTCCTCTATTATAATAATATAAAATTAGAAGCAATAAGATGTGGTATTTCTTTTGATAAATTTGTTCATTATATAAAGCTAGTTTAAAAAAAAAAAATCTAAAATCACGTGATCTATTGTGGATCTAGTTGTGTCCTATTGTCCTGGAATTTAATCTATGTCATATATAATATATAGACTTTTTTATAAGAAAATATCTCGTTGCCTTCGCTCATGAAAATCGAACTCAGTAATTATAAGAATGAGTCAAACATGATCTTAATAATTACAACAAATTTAGCATTTAAAAAGACTTAAAATACAGGTTAACGTTGAAATATCTTATACGTGACTTATCTAGATAATTTTTCGGCCACAATGTTTCATTGATATCGCTTTCTTTGGAGATTTAATTAGTTTTTAATCTCTGCAATCAACTTCAAGATCAGATTATGGGGTTGATGCATATCCACAGATTCTCCATTCTGTCATTTATCTCTTAGTTCTATCGTTAATGACCATATAAATGAGTGAATTGCGTTTTACATGAATAATGATTATTTTTCAAGCAGGGCGGAATTAGAATGAAACACTAGAGGAGATTTAATCAGTAGGTTAATAATAGTTAAGTGTACAATTTAACCGTAGGAAATAAGGGTAATAATCTGTAGGTTTATTCATGAGTTCATGATACATTATATAGTGGTTCATGATACCTATCCCAGCTAGGAGAAGGTCAACCGTACGAATATGTTGAGTAACAATAGCGCCAGATTGAACAAGATCTCGAACAAAATGACAATCAACTTCAATGTGCTTAGTACGTTCATGGAAAACCGGATTGGCTGCTATGTGAATGGCTGATTGACTGTCACAAAACAATTTCATAGGAAAAGTGTGCGAAACCCCTAAGTCTTTCAACAAGGACCGAAGCCATAATAACTCACAGCAGGCAACTGCCATAGCACGATACTCTGCTTCAGCAGAAGACCGAGAAACAGTAGGTTGCTTCTTAGTCTTCCAGGAAATCGGGGAATCACCAATCATAACAAAATAACCGGATAATGAATGCCTAGTAATAGGACAGGCGGCCCAATCCGAATCACAATAAGCAGTCAATTGGAGAGTACTACGAGAAGAAAGAAATAAACCTTGACCAGGATGACTCTTCAGATAATGCAAAACACGAACCGCAGCTTGCCAGTGAGGAACACAAGGAGACTTCATGAATTGCGCAAGAGTATGAACTGAATAACTAAGTTCACGACGAGTAATAGTTAGATATATCAGATGCCCAACCAAGCGGCGATACTGCTCCGGGTCATGATAGGCTGGACCTTCAATACGTGCCAAATCATGTTGTTGCTCCATCGGAAAATCAATTGGTTTAGAAGCAGATAAACCTGTATCAGATAGAATGTCCAAAGCATATTTCCTTTGCGAGAGAAACATCCCCTCCGGTCTTCTAGCAATCTCTATGCCCAAAAAATACTTAAGCAAACCAAGGTCCTTCATGTGAAAACAAGAACCCAAGTATTTCTTGAATGTAGAGATGAGCGAAGAAGAACTACCAGCAATAACCAAATCATACACATAAACCAGAACATGTAAAGACTGCGATCCACTGGAAAAGACAAATAAAGAATAATCTGCCTTACTTTGAACAAAACCAAATGTCCGTAAAGCCTGCGCCAGTTTAGCAAACCAATTCCTAGGAGCTTGACGAAGACCATAAAGAGATTTCTGAAGGCGACAAACCTGACCAGGCGGAACCACATAGCCAGGTGGGGGTCGCATGAACACTTCTTCATGTAAATCACCATGCAGGAAAGCATTATGAACATCCATTTGATGCAATTCCCAACCACGTATAACAGCAACTGACAGGAACAAGCGAACGGAACTCATCTTTGCGACTGGAGCAAAAGTCTCTGTGTAATCAATTCCTTCAATCTGGCGGTTTCCAAGAACCACGAGACGAGCTTTGTAACGTTCAATGGTACCGTCAGAGCGAAACTTCGTTCGGTAAACCCATTTACAACCAATGGCCTTTTTATGCGCAGGCAAAGGAGACAAAGTCCAAGTCTGATTGCGCTCTAGGGCAGTGAGCTCCGCAACCATAGCGTCTCGCCAATAAGAATGACGGGAAGCCTCAGAGTAAGTAGTGGGATTTGCACTAGAAGTTACAGCACCCAAAAATCTAGTATGCAGACTAGAAAAATTATCACAATTTACATAATCAGTAAGAGGGTAGAGAACACTTGAGGATAGTGATGACGTATGGGGGAACGTAGTCGAAGAGGGGGGGTCTTCAGTAACAAGAGCACAAGTAGAATCATCACAATCATAATCAGCCAAATACGGCGGTGGACGTCGAGCACGAATACTCTGTCTGGTGGATGGTGGATTATTGGCAGCAGGCGGAGGAGGACCGGCGTCGGGGGGCGGTGGGACGCCGGCGGTGGCTGGAATTAGTTGGACGCCGTTGAATGGCGTTGTCTCACCGGCGTTGACTGGAGCTGATCCGCCGGTGTTGACCGGCGTTGTCTCACCGGCGTTGACCCGCCGGTATTGACCGGCGTTGACCCACTGGTGTTGACCGGCATTGACTCGCTGGTGTTGACCGGTGTTGACCGCCCATTGACCAGCATTGACTGGCCGGAGTTGACTGGCGTTGACCGGCCGTTGATGGCATTGACCGGACGGAGTTGATCGGCCAGTGACCAGCGTTGACCGGTCGGAGTTTACCAGAGTTGACCAGCCGGAGTTGACCGGAGCTGACCGGTCGGAGTTGACCGGTCAGTAATGACTGACGGAAGGGCGGCTGGCGGTTGATCGAAAAAGTCGTATGGTTCCGGTGAGTAGGAGGAAGAAACCGGCGGTGCAGTGGTGACGCCCCCAGGTTCATCTGTATAAGTGGATTGCGGAGATGCAGAATACGGGAACTGGTCTTCAAAGAAATTAGCATCCCGAGTGTTAAAGATAACTCGGGAGTCCAAGTCGAGAAGACGATAACCTCTCTTTCCGGCAGGATAACCAAGGAACAAACACTGACGGCTTCTTGGTGCAAACTTGTCACAGTATCTTGGAACACGAGCAGCAAAACACAAGCATCCAAATACTCGTAAAAAAGAGTAATTTGGCGCCTGTCCATAAAGTAACTCAAAGGGAGTACGACCGTTGAGAAGCTGTGTCGGTGTTCGGTTGATCAGGTAGGCAGCAGTAAGAACACATTCTCCCCAGAAGTCAATAGAAAGATTGGCTTGAAACCGTAAAGCTCGCGCCACATTGAGTAAGTGACGATGCTTTCTTTCAACTCGACCATTCTGCTGCGGAGTATCCACCATAGATGTCTCAAAAATAATCCCAGATGCAGCAAAGTGAGATCGGAGAGGCAAAAATTCAGTGCCGTTATTAGCCCGAACTCGTTGGATTGTTTTACCCCACTGGTTCCTGACTAAAGCACTAAATTCTAAAAATCTAGAAGCCACTTCAGATTTAGCTACTAACAAATAAACCCAAACAGCTCGGGAATAATCATCTACGATTGTCAAAAAATAAAATGCACCACTAGAGGATGGAGTATGATAAGGTCCCCAAACATCACAATGTACTAATTGAAATAATGCAGTAGCATGTGTAGAACTTAATGGAAAACTGTGTCTAGTCTGCTTTGCTCTATAACAGACAGAGCAAGGTATAGTAGTATTATTGGTGCTAAAATCAAGATTAGGAATAGAAGACAACACCGTGGATGATGGATGACCAAAACGCTGATGCCATAAATCAGATGAAGAAACCAAAGCAACTGTCGGAATAGATTGCAGGATATGAGGACGAAGGCGAGTATCCAACAGACGAAGCCAATAAACCCCCCCTTTCTGTTCACCCACGCCAATCACTATCCCCGTACTAATTTTCTGTAAAATGCAATATTTTCCAGTAAACAAGACTAGACATTTTAGTGCAGATAACAATCTAGAACAGGATAATAAATTGCATCGCAAAGTAGGTATGTAGAGCACATGAGGAAGGGTGACATCACCAAAACAAATAGACCCATATTGTGTAGCAGACGATACAGAACCATCAGGTAGTATAACATTGACAGTGTTGGTAGTAGTAGTAATATCAGTAAGAGAACCTTTGTCACCAGTCATGTGATATGAGGCTCCTGAATCAAGAATCCAAGGTAAAGTAGACTTACCAGACCCATGGTCAGATAATGAATCAAACTGATTAAATAAATGTATGGTCGTACTCCATTGGTCGTCAGACAGAGCAAGACAGAAATCAGATCGTGTAGGTAAGCCAGAGGAGGCGGTCACCGCAAACCCTTGCGGCGACGTCACTACGCCGGCGAAAGTAGCCATAACACAAATGGCAATCAAATGGATAATAAGATAATAAGTAGCCAAAAACCGAAGCGAACCGGATTGCTGAAGGGGACACAGGCGCGTGGAGCACAGGCGCGTGAAGACACGCGCTGGAAGGGAAAGTCGCGTCTGTAGGCAACTGCGCGTGGGTTCACGCGCTGCTTGGTGTGCACGCGCGTGAATTTCACGCGCGCCTCTGTCGATGCTGCTGGGTGTGCGCCTCTGTCGCCGTCGGCCTCTGTCGACTGTGCTAGCGATGTCGGCGGCAACCAAGCGGCGAGGAAGCGCGACGTTGACTGTGCTGGAGCGAAGCGGAAAATGGCACACGGCTCGGCGGCAATCGCCGGATGGTGGTGATGGCGAGCTCGGTGGTGGGCAATCTCCGGATGGCGAGCTCGGTGGCCGGCAGACGGAGTCGGGAGCAGAAGCAGGAGACGGCCGGCGGAGCGGGAGCAAGACCAGCGGCGTGGCGGTGGCAGGACCGGCGGCGTGGCGGTGGCAGGACCGGCGGCGAGGCTGAAGAAGTTTTGGTTTTTTTTAAGGGTAAGAAAGAAAGGTAGTCCGGATCGACAGCGCGTGGAAGTCACGCACTGACGACTGCGGAAAATTTTCTGTTTCAGATTTCAGAATTTTAGGCTCTGATACCATGTAGGAAATAAGGGTAATAATCTGTAGGTTTATTCATGAGTTCATGATACATTATATAGTGGTACATGATACCTATCCCAGCTAGGAGAATGTAACAGAATACAAGTACAACTATGGTAGGAATACAAATCCAATTCCATTACCAATACTAATTAACACTAATTCCTAATTCCGTAACATTAACCTAATAGTTAAGTGTACAATTTAACCTGATACAGGGGAAGTAGTGTAAATGAATGAAACAAATATGTGGTTATTAGTACCACAACCACTTATGGTGGTTAAGACGAGGAACCGTTACACCATGATTTATGGTGGGATGGGAAATTTAATTGTAATTTAAAGAGATTTAACTAAAATTCAGGGGTCAAAATAATCGAATTATAAGAAAGAATATTCATTGCACATATGTGAATATTTGATTTTTATTTTTGTTGTTTGCTAACTCAAAATGATGCCGGCTTTAGTTAGTGGAAGGCAAAAAAAGGGAAATAACAAGTACTTACATCTTACTATTTAATTACAAACTTTAGGAAAGCATATTCCTAACGTAGGGGGTCCCTAAAAACCATTAGCCTGTCTTCAACAAAGATCTTTGCTTTTGATGCAGAAAAGCTCTTAGTTAACCCCCTGGCCAGTTAAGATAATTCTAGGGATAAGGTTTGCAGATGCGATCATGAATCGAACGAGATTTAAAGATTTGGCTGTTGACGGGCAAAGCCGGAACGTGGGGGAAACAGTAGCCGGCAACAAAGGATTTGGGGGCATGGGGAACCTACAGATCTGATGGTGGCGCACTTCCAATATTACTAGGTTCGGCATCGAATTGTGGGTGGTCTGGGCAATCCTTGCCCTCGGTCAAAGGTTCTTAGTTTGATACATACTTATTGATTTTAGATCGCGTTCTTTACATTTAATCGATACTAATTGAACTAAAAATAAGTTCATTAAAATGATTATTAATAAAATGAAACTAAATTAAATTTTATCAAATTAAAATAGGCAAAATCTTGGGAAAGACGGCTTCCTATATGCTTATGGAAAGACGAGATTTAATTAGAATAATAAAAGATAAAATGTCTTAGTTACAATATTAAAAATTTAGTACTCAACATATAGTAGTTATAAAATTTATAACCCAGTTCATGCAACCCGAAAATTTTATCTTCATTTCTTCTAATTTACACTTTAAACCTTGGTCTTTCCATGACTTATGGAAAGACCATCTTTCAAGACACGGACTCATTAAAATATACTAAATTAAATTGAATTAAACTGCAAATAAGTGTTAAAAAATCAGTTTCCATGATCACCCATGAAAATCCCAAAAAGGGCACTCAAAGCTGAACTGAAAATCGAAATCCTACCACTAGATTGTGAAGCTTAAGACTCTATAAAGATCTAATAAAATCTAGTTCGTCGAGGATTAATTAATTCCATATTAGTCTAGCGTTATTAGATAAATATCTAGCAAATTAATAAAGTAGTAAAAAGGGTTAAGGTTTGGTCATAATTGTTAAGAGCATGATGATCCAATTAATTGAAGTGATTAGTCAACATCATCAGTAATAATATAGGTTAAAAGCGCTGGAGCTGGGGATTAGTCGACATCAACGAGCATTAGTTAAAGTCGTTGTTTAATGGAATAGAAGTCGTGCTGCTACCTCAATTGAAACAAATTTTTATTCAAAAGTATTTATGTTTTGCCCCACACCTCTTTCTTTAGCTACTCACCAACTCCTTCTGAACTTTTCTACTCCCTCATTCTTTTTTTTAGAGTGACAAAATTTTTAAATATTTAAGTCGTCATAAATAAAAATATTAGAAATTTAACTCTTATTATTACATCAATCAAAAAAATTAAAATTTCATGAATCGAATGATTTATTATAGTAAGACAGATTAAATTCATTACAAATAAATATTAAATATAAAATACTCATTAATGACTTATGACGTTAGAAAAGAAGATGCATATACAATAATAAGTGATCATCTACGATCAAAATATCCAAACAAAGTTGATTAGAACTCACTTTTTATAAATAAATCTATGGTAAATTAAATGAGTGAAGAAAGATTGAAAGAGTACCAAATGATTAATGACGAAGAGATTAAAAGATAAAACAATTCTAAAAGTCGTGTTAATAGACTGATAGTTATACTCTTGCCTCTTAAAACAGAGAAACATTAAACTAGCGTCATATTTTTCCACTTGATTTAAATTAAATTAAAATTAAGAAAGTTGTAAGACATAATAATAAAATAAAATAAAATTTTATTAAGCTGAAATGAATTGATAGTAAGTAAACTAAATTGAACTGAGTTGAAACATGTTAAAATATAATTAAATTTAAAAAACATGATCTAACTCAACCATCATAGCCTCCTCATCTTAAATTTAAAGTCTAATAATTTATAATTTAAAGTCTAATAATTTATATAGTGATACGTATGATATTGGAGATAAAGATCAGATCAAGATCAACATATCTCTTTATTTTTGGAAGCTTAGAATCAACATATCTTTCGCTAGTTATTAGGTGATTATCCCTTTGTAATTAGGGGTGGAACCAGGAATTTTATATGGGATGGGGTGGGGTGGGGGGACTGAAGTTATATATAATTTTTTGTTGAATCGACCATTAACATAACAAATCATAGTAGATTATATCATTTAAAGGACAAAAAAAATCAAATACTACAGATAAGTGCTAAAGAAAATACAAAATTGATATTTTTGAAATGGACGACCTTCTTGTTTTTATGTAAGTTGTGCTCTCCTCTTTTGATAATATAAAAAGTATCGATGATCGAATCAATGTCAAATGTCTCTGCAATATCTTTTTTGATTTATACCAACAAATAATTTCGCAGAAAATCATCTTCCATTCGGTTGTGGAGATATGTTTTCACAATTTTCATGGCTAAAAAAGCTTGCTCAGATGTTGTAGTAGATGCCGAAAGAGTCAAGACAAGGCACACTAGTCTATAAAGTAAGGGATACACGTCTACCTTTGCCGTGGTCACAATCCCCCAACACAAATCACCAATGTTTGATAAATTCTTCAAATTTGGATGAGTAGAAACATCTAACTCATAATGTTGCAGTTCATACTTCAGATCAATTTTCTCTTGTTCAGAAAAATCATCAGCATTAAGAAAAAATATGTTACATATATTTATACTATCTTGGTATTAATAAAAAAAATCAAATATTAATTGGAATCATGTTGTTTTTATTAAATAAATTCGTACGTATACCTTTAATAGTATATTACTGCGTACAAGTTGTACAACTTGGATTAGGTATAAACTTGCTTTCTCTGGTTAATACTATACTTAATTGTAATTGGAATCAAATTTAATTAATATTATACTTACAACTTGGATTCGGATAAAAACCAAATATAACTTGGATAAATATTAAAGGTAAAATTAGATAAAAAGGAATTCTATTTCTAGTTGGACTCTAATTTTTTTAACAGTATAGCTTTTCACAGTATAACTTGCTGTTAGAAATTATTTTGGGGGGACCTCAGCTTTTTTTTACCATACACAAACACAGAAAATACAAGAAAAACACAAAATACTAATGGTAAAAAAAAAGTTGGCCAGGACCAGGGAAAACACAAGAAAAACTCAAAATACTAATGGTAAAAAAAAGTTGGCCGGGACCAGGCACCCCCTGGTCCCCCCCCCCCCCCCCCAATGTTCCACCATTGCTTGTAATCAGCCTTTTCTTCTCATTAACATTGCTGGCTTTTGCTCTATAAAGGTAACACATCTTCATGTAAATTACTCCTTGTTTACACATCAACATTAAGGTACGTTCACCGCTATTCTTTTCTATATCGATGATGTTATTATTACCGGGACTAACTTGCAGGTAATCGAGGACACCAAACTCTTTCTAGCAATCCACTTTAAACTGGGACCTCTCAAGTTCTTTCTAGACATTGAAGTAGCTCGGTCTAAACATGGAATCGCTCTTTGCCAACGCAAATATGCCCTTAAGATTCTTGATTGTATCACTTGATCAAAACTTGGCTCTCCTGGCTGATGACGGAAGTCCTCTCGATAACCCATCTACTTATCACCGCTTGGTTGGTCGCCTTATCAACCTAACCATCACCCGACCAGACCTTGTTTATGTTGTACACTTTCTTAGTCAATTCATGGGGTCACCCAAACAACCACACCTCGATGATGCTCACCACGTCCGCAGATACATCAAAGGTACTCCATGACAAGGAATTCTTTTACCCTCCAATGGCCAGTTGCACCTAACCGCCTATTGCAACGCCGATTGGGCTCGATGTCGCGCCACACGCTGGTCAACCAGTGGTTACATAATCTTACTAGGAGGCGCATCTATCTCTTGGAAGACCAAGAAACAAGGCATTGTATCTCGTTCTAGCGAGACAAAATACCGATCCATGGCAACCACTTGTTGTGAACTTACCTGGTTGCGTACTCTCCTTAAAGACTTGCAGGTCAAACATACGCAACCATGTGCTCTCTATTGTGATAACAAATATGCACTTCACATAGCATCAAATCCCGTCTTCCATGAATGTACGAAGCATGTAGAAATTGACTGTCATGTCATACGCAAGAAGATCCAACGAGGCAAAGTCAAGACCTTCCATATCAACACTGAAGATCAACCTGTCGATTTGTTTACAAAACCTCTTGGTCCTGCTCCTTTCAATTCACTTTTACACAAGTTGAGTGTCACAAACATACACTCCATTTGAGGGGGAATATTGGAGATAAAGATCATATCAAGATCAACATATCTCTTTATGTTTGGAAGCTTAGAATCAACATATCTTTCCCTAGTTATTAGGTGATTATCCCCTTGTAATCAACCTTTTCTTCTCATTACCATTGCTGCCTTTTTCTCTATAAAAGCAACATATCTTCATGTAAATTAGACAAGAATTCATTCTTTAGTCTATGAAACAGAAACCATTTTTACACTTCTTCACATGATATGGTTTCGCATAGTGGAGACTCATTCTTATTATATACAAAGTACTATTTCAGAAAAGAGACAATTAATTCAAAGAAAAAGATAGTCTTAGTTTATAATGCTTATATACACGAACGTATTTAAAAAGTAAAGTATACGAGGATATACGTAGATAAATTGAGAGAATGGATAGTTGTTGAAAATGGATATAAAGGTATATGAAACAAAAAAAAAACTTTACAGAAATTGAAGAGAATCTATTCGGTATTGGAAGAGTTATTATTGTTGTATCACAATCAAAATGTGCTTTTGTTTGCGAATTTCACACCAAAAAAGAACACTTAGAACCCACCACTACTGATTCCTATGATCATATTAAGAAAAGAATATTCAAAATGTTCATATGTACCCTACACTCTTAAAAATCTATACGGATATTATCACTAGTGGAGGAAGGGTCATTAAAGACGGTTATATCGAATCAGATAAGGTACTTTAGAACCGTCTTTTCTGGCTCCGTCTTTTATCGATTTCGATCAAAAGCAACTCAAATAACCGCCTTTAATAGGGTCTGAAATAGGTTATGAGTTTGGAACCTATTTCTGACCTTCAAAAAAATAGCTACATGAAACCCTATGTTTCTAGCAGCGATGCAAGACAGATCTGGAGCAACAACAGTTAATTAATCAATCAAAATCCAGCAACAACCACAATCTTACAACAACGGGCAATATACGCAATACACAATAATGCAAACAACATCAAACCCTAACCAAAAGCAAAATACAAACCCTAATCTTAAAACAGCGGTGGAGAAGGGAGGCAGGAGCCGGCGGTGGAGGCAGGGCTGGAGCGAGCGGCAAAGGCTGGAGCCGACAGAGGCGAGGCTGAAGCGATCGACAGGGGTGGAGCAAGCGCCGGAGGCGGGGTTGGAGTGGCCGAGGGAGGTAGGCAACGGAGGGGTGAGGCAGCGGTAGGGGGTGAAGCGACGATGGGGTGGGGGAGAAGCTATTGGCATGGTGAGGAGAAGTAAAGATGCGAGTGAAGAAAGAGATCTGGATCTGGGCCTTGGGGTAAAAAAGTGAAGGAATATGACTAAGTATGAGTTCTGGGCCAAAACTGAGCCCATTAAAGGCAGTTCTATACATAACCACCTTTAAAATAAGAAAGTGACTTGGTAAAGCACTTCCAAACTCGAATGTGCTTTTGGCTTTTCAGAAAAAAGTGATTTAAAGGAAGAACCGCCTTTAATTAATTAGAACCACCTTTAAAATGGCTTGGGAGGACTTCCGAACTCGGAACCCCCTCTGGACCTCAACTAAAGACGGTTCCACATTTTTTTAACCGCCTTCTATCGCCGCCTTTAATGAATTGCTCTCTACTAATGTATACATTAGATTATCAAAAATCACATTTATCAGTAAATAGATTAAAAAAGGGAAAAGTGCTAAAATAACCCTATCATTTGGATGAAAGTGCCAATATACCATGCAATTTGAGAAAGTGTCAATCTAACCCTGAACCAGGCTAACTTTTTAGTCAACGGCAATTTGGCCTAAGTTGGGTGAAATGAAAATTTTGCCATTGATTGAAAAAAAAAGAAAAAAAAGGAAAACACGTGAAAATACTGAACCAGTGTCCCACTTCCCCCGATTTCCCATTTCTTTCTATTTCACATTTTCTTTGTCTTCCTATACTTCGCCGCCGAGGAGGTGGTGGTGTGTTTTCCTCCACCGGAAACTCGTGGCTTCAAAATACCCTCCTCCACCGGAAACTCGTGGCTTCAAAATACCCTCCTCGACCGGAAACTCCATGGCCCACCATTCTGAAAAAGGCCCACGTATTCACCGCATCGTGAATTGCCTCCACCACTGCCTTTCTCTGGGCGGCGTCGATATCGAGTGTCCCATCAATGGGTGTATTTGTGTTTGAATAGAGCTGAGCACGAAAGTGTGGGGAGGGGAGATGGTGGGGTTAGGGTGGCGGAAGCAGGGGGAGAGAGGGTTGGGCTAGGGTGGCAAAGGTGGCGTGGTTAGGGTTATTAGGTTTGGTGTTCAGGGAGGATGAGGTTGATAGTGGTGTGGGGAGGGATTTGGAGCGGATGGCGGGGTTAGGGTGGGATTTGGAGTTGGTGTCGGATAGGTGGAAGAGGAGGCGGTGGAGGGGTTTAGGGTTGGGGTTGTAGAGGCGGGGGAGGCGGGGGGGTTAGAGTGGTGGCCTAGTCATTGCCAGCAGGGTTATGATGGGACTAGGGTAGTGAAGGTGGGGGAGGCGGCGGGGGTTAGGGTGGCGGAAGCGGATTCAAGTTGAGGAGGGTGAAGGTGAAAGACAAGAACATGGGTATAATGGGTATTACGTTTTCAACTTTGGTTTAGAGGGTATTTTGGTCATTGCAGTTTCTAGTTAATGCCTGAATTTTTTTGGCTCAATACTGAAATCAGGGAGTCTGATTATATTGGCACAATTTGACCAACTGTTAGAGTTAGATTGACACAATTAATAATAATTTAGAGTCAGATCGATACTTTCTCAGATTGTAGGGTTATATTTACACTTTCATCTAAAAGTTAGGGTTATAAGTGTAATTTGTCCAATAAAAAAAACTATGAAAAAGTCTATGAACAGATTCTACACTTGATCTTAGCCAAAAGGCCGAGAAAGGTATATGAAAGAGTCTATGAACTGAATAAATATTTGATGAACACACAAGAGATACTACAGTTATTAACTGTATCATGGATATGTTCTATGGTATTTCTTGGTGTTATATAATGGTATTATACGAGTATTTTATTTATAAGCTAAACAATTTTTTATAATCAATAAAAACTTTAAAAAGTGTTAGTTTTAGAACTAGAAATTATATCTGGAGTAAAAGAAAAAGGTTGTTCTTTCTCAACTCTTAGAATACTTCATAAGTCACTTTTGCTTATACACAACTCCACCTATGACACCTAAAAGAGAAGGTTTCAGGAAATGCGACATTTTCATAAATTTTTTTATAGTTCACAGTAGTTTTTACATTAATTGTTGTAATTTTTTAATAAAATTTAAATACTGTATTTTAAAAGTTAAAATAAATAATAATATGTGTTTAAATATTTAAATATATAATATATAATATAAAAATATATTTTCAAAAATTCTAAATTTAAATGCAGTGTGTACGGTAAAAAATAAGTAGCATGTCCATAAGTTTATGGACACACCGCCTGTCATGAGACAATAAACGTATATTTTAAAGTTGATTAAATTGTTCAACATAAGTCCTAACAATATTTGGACAAAAAAACTTCAGCCCTCATAAAATTAAATAGAAATGTTACCTTAATATGAAAAAATGGAGCCATTGTTTGATTGGCAAAGTGTTGGGAAAGATCGTCTTTCCATATGCTTACGGAAAGATCAAGTTTAATTATAACAATAAAAGGTAAAATGTCTTAGTTTCAATTTTAAATTTTTTTATGCAAATGTAGTACTTATAAAGTTTATAACCCGATTCATGCAAGCCAAAAATTGTATCTTCATTTCTTCTAGTTTGCACTTTAAATCTTGATCTTTCAATTGCTTATAGAAATACCATGTTTCAAGAGATGGACTCTTGTTGATTCCATTATAATGTTCAGTTAAAATTCAATTTTTACAAAAACAATTGAATTATTTCAGCTTTTTTAAAAATATTTTTTTCTTCCTGTTATGCATTCGTGTTGGTGTCAATAATTGATGATCATAATTATAAACAATTGTCCAAACATGTTCCAAACTTAGAAGCTGGTTTCACACACAAGTTGGAGAAGAGTCAAAATTGATGTTCTTTGTCCCATTGGCCTTACATTAGGGAACTCCATTGTCCAAATATGGCAAGTTTTTAGCTGTTGGGGGCATACATTTGTTTCAATAATGAGCTGTGTTTATGTGCCTAGCAATTTGTTTATATGGAAAATCGGACAATCAAACCAAGTTGTTTGAATTTAGGTTCTGCCTTGTCTGTTCAAAAGAAAAAAATAAAAAAAATTGAAAGCTAAAACAAGAATATTTTCATTTTAATATCTCAAACTCAAGTGAAAGTAAATTGAATTGCTGTATCATACAGCGCTACACACTTTTCCCTTTTGACTGTAATGTTGCTTATCTTAGGTTCTTCTCGACTTATGTAAATCGAATTGAACTTAAAGAAATATACTAAATTGAACTTAATTAAGTTCAACAGAACAAATCCTAAGTCACACACATTAACATAAACAAAAACTTTATCTGTCCTGGTTCAAAATTCACAAAGAAAAACTAGGTCAAAATTGAATGAATGAATTAAGTATAAGAACAATTAGTGTACTGTACTATTATGGGTATATGTGCTTTTTACTTTTTTTTAATTTGTGCATTATAATATTTATACAATAATTCTAAATAAATTGTAATGATACACGATAATACAGAGAATGCACAATAATACAGAGAAGAATGCACATTCATATAATATAAAATACATAAAATATCACTAAAGTACGGTGCTCATAGAACTCCACGGATACCATATAATTTGTCTTATAAGAATAAGGTGAGAAAAATATTACGCAAGTTAGTGGGGAAAATGAATATGAAGATTAAACTTTACCATAAATAAAAAGTGTGCACCTTAATATAAAAACAAAACAATAAGAAAGTAATTTTCAATTGGAATGGAGGGGGTATTATGTACGCATGACATGGTTCGGTTTGTTCTTTTGGATTCAATACTAATTCAATTCAGTTTAGTTCAATAAAATATAATTTTAAATAGTTTAGTTTAATTTATTTTAATTCAATTTAATTAATTTCAATTTAATATGCCACCTATGTATAAATGAATTTGACACTTTTTTTTAAAAAACTATTATTCCAGCAAGATTCCTTCATATTCAATCTACTTTTTTCTTAAAAATTGACACCACCAAAAAAACCCCAAAAACTCTACTTTTTCTTCAATTCACTTTCCCTGTGAAGATGTGTAAACACCATGTATTTTATTTGATGTTTGTGTTATTGAATAAGTTTGGAATTTATCCCGGTACATTATTTTTATTCTTCGACCTGATCGATTAGATTGTTGTGTTCATGATAATAATTAAATTTAATTGTTCGCGTCTATGCATTGTTCTCAATCTATTTGCACAAATTGTGTGTTCGGAATCTTGTTTGTATTTTTATCTCAGGGTTTCCTTTACTTGTAAATGTGTTGCAATATGTTCAACTTAGTATTATTAGCACATAAAGTAACACTTTTACAGGTATTATCTTAGGTGATGTTGCATTAGATCTAACGTAACACTTTTCAATATTTATGTAACACTTTTCAAAGGTTTAAGTAACACTTTATAAGCTACTGTAACATTTTGAATAAGTGTTGCAAGGAAAGTGTTATGATAGCTCTATTTTGTAGTAGTGTGATATTGATGCGTGATACGCTCTCCTCTGTCAAGTTGTCATGATTTTAGCAGGAAGCAAGTTAATATACCCGAGGGTGATATTACAGTCTTTATTGGATGTCTAATACATGATAGTGTAGATGATAAGCCCGATTGACATATAATTTCAATATCCTTACAACATATTAGTCAATGCTAGAGGCTAATTAAGTTGGAAGTTAATTCCACTTGTTCCCTCCGTCCCATGTTAAACTGCACGCTTCACTTTATGCCACTATTCATCGTCCAACTTTGACCGCATGCTTGAATAGATACATAAACAATAATATTATCATATGTTATATGGTTGGATTCGTCGTAACAAGTAGCTTATGAAAAGTAACTTTTTGTTTACCGTTATTACACGTAGTTAAATATATCAGCGATTAGACAAATTTCTTGATGAGCGTGAAAAAGATTATGTGCAATTTAACCTGGCACAGATGAAGTATTACAATCGTTATTGATCGTTTCCCAACATCTTTGAATTATTGATTTTTTTTATTAAAAAAAATCAACTTTCCCCCCTATATTCAACTGCATTCACTCGTTCAATTCGGTATAGATTCAAATACCTAAAATGATACTATCAAATAAAGAAAAACACAGGAAGCATAACAGAACGTTAGTGGGATGACGACGATGGACACAATTTTCCGGCCATCATCGTCAAGGGTACGGTCCTCAATGTCCATATTTGGCAAGTTCAATTGCAATTTGTACATCAAGTTCATAACCGCAAATCAAAGCTGTCGGGGTCGTCTTTCGTCCTTAGATTCCGGAACTAGACCCTTCGCAACTCTTCGAACCATGTGTTTGGTTAGGACGGGCTAAATCATAGGAGCATGGGTGATGTAGAAGTGATATAGCCACTCAAAAAGGTTGATTCGTTGTTTGATTGAGTGATATAGCCACTCAAGAAGGGTGATTCGTTGTTTTTAGTCATGAAATTTGATTTAGGCTGTCTCACCTCAAATTTCATGGAAGGGTTATTACGATTATTAAAAAACATGTTTCATCGTTAATATTTTAACTACGTATGATAACGGTAAATAAAAAATTACTTTTGAAAAACTACTTGTTACGATGAATCCAACCATATAACATATGACAATATTATTGTTTATATATATATATATATATATATATATATATTTATATATATATATATATATATATTCAAATATGTGATCAAAGTTGAGCACTGAATAGTGACATAAAGTGAAGTTGGAAGCTTGAGCTGAGACAAAGGGAGTAAATAATTATGCAAGTTCAAATGTATGATGATGAGAGTATATAGTATTATGCATCTGTACCAAATTACACGACACGCTTAACTTTCGACAGTAACTGTTATGGGTCACCTTTGCTGAGGTTAACCATGCGGCCTAACCACGAGAGAATGCAATGATGACCGTCTGATTTCTCCGTACGTCACACTCAGCTTGGTTGCTCCTCACTCACCAAGCCTTTAGAGGGACGTGGACAAGTATGCAGCAGAATGCACACGATTGGGAGCGAGACGAAAAACGAGAGACGAGTGCAATATAAAGCCCACACAACTTGGGGAGGAAATATTCGTTTTTAATATATTGCAAAAGGTAGCCGGGTGTGGGTAGCTCAGACTAAAAAAATATTTGATTCTTAATATCTTTCATTAAGTATAATTAAAACTTGTGAAAATTTGATATTTTAAAATATATGTTATAGAGAATCTGACAAGGTATCACACGATAATATTATTATTACACACCAATTTAATTTTGTGGTAAAAGTTGAATAATTTTGACTAAATGAATAGTTAATGTGCAACTTGATATGAGACAGAATAGTATTTAAATTTATTTAAAAGTTTATTGACAAGATGTATTTGCCGTAAGGAAATAATGTATTGCTGATACGATTAAATAGAGTACAATAAGGAAAGATAGTACTACTAGAACTCTGACTTAGTGAACAAGACTTATCCAGAATCAATCAAATCAATCATAACTAATCAAAAACCTGATTTACTCTAACACCCCCCTCAATCAAAGCGTCGGATGCTCAGCGACAAAAAGTTTGGACCTGAAGAACTCGAATAGGGGACGGAAAAGTCCCTTGGTGGAGATGTTGGCAATTTGAAGACAAGTGGAAACATGAGCAACTCGAAACTTGCCAGAAGCCACCAACTCACGAATAAAATGGTAATCAATGTTGATATGCTTCACCCGCTAGTGAGCAACCGGATTCTGAGCCAGGAAAATGGCGCTATTATTGTCACACAACAACAGGGGCGAACCCAAAAGCGGAACTCAAAGACCACAAAGCAAATGAGTCAACCAAACCACCTCCAAAGCTGTGTTGGCGAGAGTTTGATACTCCGACTCAATATTGGACCGAGAGGCGGCGGACTGCTTCTTTGCACTCCACGAGACCAAATTTCCACCAGGAAGACTGCATAGCCATAAGTGGAATGTCTAGTCTCCAGACAACGAGCCCAATCAACATTGGAATACCCCAAGACCTCAGGCGAGCTGGTTAGGTAGGAAGTGAGACCAAAATGAAGAGTGTCGCGAACATATAGGAGAATCCGAGTGACTGCTGCAAAATGATCATCCTGAAGAAACTGACAAACGGTGTTAACCGAAAGGCCAGGTCAGGACGAGTGATTGTAAAGTACTAGAGAGAGCCAACCAATGGCCTGTACAGAGTTGGGTTCCAAAAAGGAGGACTAGCAGAGTTGTGTACTGCGAACCAGGTACAAAAGGAGTAATGACTGGAGAAGCATCAGACATCCCAACACGAGTGAGAATATCCTAAGCATATTTAGCATGACCAAGAAGTAAGCCCAACGAAGTCGGTGAAACCTCCAAGCCAATAAAGTAGTGTAGGGCACCTAGATCCTTGATAGTGAACTCCCGATGTGTTCGATCAATGAACTGGAAAATGAGCAATGAATCGTTGCCAGTGAGAGTGATATCATCAACGTAGACCAGAATATAAGGCATGGACGACCCTATAGATAGAACAAATATGGAAGTGTCTGTCAAACTGCACTGAAACCCGAGCTGCAATAAATAAGTGCTGAACCAGTGAAACTAAGCCCGAGGTGCCTTTTTAAGTCCATAAATAGCCTTTCTCAATCGGCAGACGTAATCGGGATGGAACGGGTCCTTATAGCCAACAGGTTGCGCTATGTAGACTGGAGTGTCGAGAACGCCACTTAGGAAGACATTCTTGACATCCAGTTGATAAAGAGGCCAAGAGCTATGTTACCCCAACACGTGAGAAGGGATGGAGAACTGCGTGTCGGTTTGACACGACACGCGACACGATAAATGACACACGTCGAAATCTGGCCGAGTTGCATATCCACAAACGAATCGAAAAACGGATTTGGGTATCAAAAGAAAGGGGAAGAATGATAATGAAAAGACTTGAAATTTATCCATTTTACACACATAAGAACACATGCAATTTTGTGTAATAATATAGCACAACTTTGAAAATATAATTAGAGCATTTTTTATTTTTTTATATGTAATAATATCACACAATCTTAAGACCTGGCCCTATGGCCGAGGCATATGAAGCATTCGTTTCAGGCTCCCGATTCGGCAACTATTTAGGGGCCTCATTTAAAAAACATTTAAGTGTATATATAGAAAAAAATATTAAATATCACATATTTTAATTAGTCGCTTCAACAATTTTCTTTTTTATTTTCATGTGAGGCCTCATTTTATAAATATTAGATACCTTAAATATTATATATGGGGCCTATATTTCTAATTTGCTTCAGGCTCCAAAATAGTTAGGGTCGACCCTGAATCTTATATATAAGAATAAGAACGAAATAATATATATATATATATATATATATATATATATATAAAGAACATAATATTATACCATATTATATAGAATATGAGCACACTGTTATATATAATAAGTAGAACATGTTACTTTTATTATTTATGTTATATTTAATAGGAACACTGTATAATAATATAATACAATCTTTTATATATATCAATAAGAGTTTAATAACAAACTACAATATTACATAAGAATAAAAACACAATATAATATATACATTATTAGAACACAATGATATATTATCTTATATTAGAATGCAATACTAAATAAGTAAAAATAGTAGAACACTATGTTATACTTCCTCTGTTCCACTCTAAATTGCTTATTTACTTTTTCATTGTCTTCAATGAGCATGTTTGACTGTAAATATCTTTAGTTGCTTGTAATAATGCCGCATAAAAATTGATATTTAGAAAATAGATGTTAAGACAAATCTAACAATATCTCACATGATATATTTATTATTTATACATTAATTTATATTTAGGGTCAAAGTTTGACTCTCAAAAAGTAAATAAGCAATTTAGAGTGGGACAAAAGGAGTATATAATAACACACAAGTTATGTGTAACAATATAATCACAATACCATCTTTTATATTATAAGTTAATAAAAAATAATAAATATAGATGCGTCAAAATATATTTTATGACACTTTATATGGTTGACGTGTAGAAAAAGTTAGTCAAGACACTCAGTTGATCGAATCGTCGTGTCGGTGAAAATGGAAATTTTGAGTGTCGCCGTATCCGATCCCCACTCAAACATGACACTGAATCCAAGTCGGGGTAACATGGGCCAAGAGCTCATTGTAGCAATGGCGAGGACTGTGCGGGAGGTGGAAGCTTTGACCACAGGACTGAAAGTGTGGGAAAAGTCAAAACCTGGAATCTGAGAAAACCCCTGAGCGACAAGTCAAGCCTTGTGACGATCAACAGTGCCATCTGGTCGATACTTCAACCGATAGACCCATTTGGAACCAACATTGTTGAGATCCGATGGGCAAGGGACTAAATTTCAAGTGTATTGTCCCTTAAGAGCAGCAATTTCTTCATCCATAGCAACGATCCAAGAAGGGTATTTAAGGGCCGAGCGGTAATAAGTAGGCTCAGACTGAGCAAGAAGGGCACCAAGAAGACCATGCATAACAATGTCCGAGTAATCACAACGCTGGATAGCCCTAGTGGTTGACCGAGTAGACATCTGACGAGTAGTTGGCCGAGGCAGGGAAGTCGGTGGGGACGAGGCTGTGGAAAAGGCTGAGGATGGAGCAGCAGTGGTGGTCGGAGAAGGCACGACCATGGGGGCTGAGCTGGCATTTAGCAATCGAGGGAGAGGACGGTGGTTATGTGGCGGCTCATCGGAATCAGACGAGTAAACAGGGCTAGGCATAGAGACCGGCTCATCAAGTGGAGATAATAAAGGGCCTGAACCGCCGTCTGTATCTAAAAAGGAAAAAAACATCCAAAGTCAAGAGAGAAGATCCAGACACCGAAGTGGAGAAGGAAAAAGGAAAATAACTCTCGTTAAATCGAGCATAACGGGTGACGTAGATCTTGCTAGTGGAAGAGTCAAGACATAGGAAACCCTTATAGTGGCAGTTGTAACCAATAAAAACACAAGTAATGCTCTGAGGAGATAACTTGTGGTCGGCCATAGGACGGAAAAAGGAAATACTCAACAACCGAAGGGATGGAAGTTCGAGTAAATCAGATCTCGCTGATAGAGAAGACCATGAGGAGAGGCGCCCTGTAAAACCAAAGTAGGTAGCCGATTTATAGTATAAACGGATGTGGAAAATGTATCATTCCATCTAGATAGCGGAAGATGCGAGTGAAATAGCATCGTAAGTCCCATTTCCGCAACATGCCGGTGTTTACGTTCCGCTCGTCCATTTTGCTCCGGAGTGTTTGGACATGATACTTGATGGTGAATGCCTTTAGAGGCAAAATGAGATCGTAGGCGCATGTTCAAGAACTCAGTGCCATCGTCACTCTGAAAAACCTTAATTGTAGATGTAAATTGATTCGCAACTAGTGCCTCAAACTGTAAGTATGTTTCAAAAAACTTGGATTTTTGACGAAACGGAAAAAACAAGGTAAAACGAGAATAATCATCCACAAATAAGGCATAATAAGAAAAACTAATCTCAGATAAAACTGGAGAAGGACCCCACAAATTACAGTGTAACAAATCAATGGCATGCACATAACGTTTGGGGTCCTCAACAAAAGATAACTGTCGCCCCTACACCATAACACAAGGGGTGCATGTATGCAATTTAGGTAATAAAGAGGAAACTGAAAGTAAACTGGACTTCTGCAAAGTGGAAATAACTGCAGTCGGCACATGTCCTAGTCGAGCGTGCCAAAGCTCGTAAGATGCTTGTCCTTTATTTTGATGCAAAAAATGAAACCTGTGATGCGTCTCCTTTGTCTAACACGTACAAGCCTTTATCACTGTGGCCTATGCCCACGACTGCCCTGGACACTTTGTTCAGAATAAAAAAGTTCCTATCATCAAAGGTAACAAACACATTCAAATCTCTAGTCAGTTTGCTAATAGACAGTAAATTCTTAGTAACCTCAGGCACAACTAGAACATCATACAGTTTCAATTTATCAGAATTATGAGAATCCCCAATATGCGAAATCTGAGTAGAAGCACCATTGCCAACAAAAACCTGAGAATTACCCGAGTATGGAGAAACACTGTCAAGACTAGGGGTTGAAGACGCCATATGACTAGTTGCACTAGAATCAAGGTACGAGTCTGATGTGCTCGAGAATGGATTAAATGGCATGGACACCTGAAAATTTTCAGCCAGATGGGTCGAGTTTGTACGGCGAGTCTGAGCCAATATTTTATAAAAAGTAGCAGCAAAATGAACGAGCTGACCACACCAGGTACAGTGCAGCCGACCTCAGCCTGAACCTGAACCTGAGGCAGCAGGCTGAGTGTACCCAGCGTCGCTGCCACCGCGACACCCACCCAAGCGTCCTTCCCTGGCGGGGCGTGAACCAAACACGCTACTGCCTCTCACCGACGCGTGATCCTACGCACGGCAGGTTGAGGGGTTTTCACCAGCAGTAAAAGTGACCGGCCCAGACGCCGACGCTGAATTCCTATGTACAATTTTCAAGAATGCCTTGTGGTTTTTGGCACGAGATAATACATCGGCATATTAAGGTGGGAGGAAGAATTAATTAACGGGGTGGAAAAATCTCTGAACCCAGACCCAATTGCAGTTAAAAATAAAATTATCTGATCATCATTAGAGACTGGAGAACTCATAAGAGATAATTGCTCAAAAATATCTTTAAATTGCAAATGGAGTTCATGAACAGTTTCGGTCTTACGTATACCATGGGCATCGGCATGAAGACGCAGAATTGTGGATGTGCTACTGTTATGAAAAGTGGCGCAAATGTTGTTCAAAATTCTTTCGCAGTCACACAATCTGTCGGAATTCGGAAAGAGCCTCAGGCTAGAGAGAGGGAACAACAGATTACAAACCCTGTAATCTTCATCAATCCATAGGTTATAGACTTCCTTGGCCAATTTGTAATCTTCATCAATCCATATTTCTAGATTCTAGGTAATTAAGATTAATGAATTTGGACGCAAAATACGTTTAAATTTGTTAGTTTGACTTAAATTCCTATAATATAAAAATAAATAAATTTATTGAAAGAAAAGATAAACGTCCAAGGGGATAAACTTTCTTAACTTCCATACCTACGTCAATATACATAAAGCCATAAACTTATAAAATATAGGTGTGTCAGAATATATTTTACGTTACTTTATATGGTAGACGTGTCAAAAAATAGCCAAAATACTCAGTTGACCGAGTCGACGTGTCAATTAAAATATCAAATTCGAGTGTTGCCGTATCCAATCCCTACTCGGACACGACACTTAATACGAGTTTGGGTAACATAGCTCCATAGCATACTCTAAATGCAACTCAATTCAATATTTTAAAGAGTTCGTCTCCTGAAAGACGGTTTTTCCGTAAGTTATGGAAAGACCAAGGTTTAAAGTGCAAATTAGAAGAAATAAAAATAAAATTTCCGGGTAGTATGAATTGGGTTATAAACTTTTTAACTACTACACGTTGCATAATAATTTTTTAATATTGCAACTAATTCCAAAGACCAAGGTTTAAAGTACAAATTATAAGAAATGAAGATAAAATTTTCGAGTTGCATGAATTGAGCTATAAACTTTATAACTACTACACGTTACATGTTAAATATTTAATATTGTAACTAAGACCTTTTACCTTTTATTATTTTAATTAAAATCTGCATTTCCATAAACGTATAAAAAGACAGTTTTTTCCAACACTTTATCTTGTTATTTCCATAACTTGCGAAAATAATAATTTTATCGATAATCAGCTCCCCTATCTATGGGTCGAAAGTGGAATCTTTTTTCAGTGACTGACCAAATAATCCAGCGTGGATTCAAAAGCTCATCATCCAAATATTTGGGTTGGGCCGTTGGACAGTAAAAAATATCTCATGTCGGCTTTGCATAACAAACTATAGCGGACATCACTATTTCCTATTTCGGCCCCGTTTTTCAAAACTCATATAATTTCAATTTGAGTGGGTCTCCCGACAGGCGGCCGGTTCATAATCTTATGGACAGATCACTATTTGTTACCTTATGCACTGCATTTCTTAAATTACATACAAAATTTAAAATTTTTGAAAATATTTTTTTATAGGCAAAGTCTTGGGATAGACGGTCTTTCCATAAGCTTATGGAAAGACGGGGTTTGATTAGAATAATAAAAGGTAAAAGGTCTTAGTTGCAATATTAAAGTTTTAGTATGAAACATGTAGTAGTTATAAAATTTATAACCCGGTTCATGCAACCCGAAAATTTTATCTTAATTTCTTCTAATTTACACTTTAAACCTTGGTCTTTCCATAACTTATGGAAAGACCGTCTTTCAAGAGACGGACTCTTTTTTATATCATATATTTTTATATTTTCACCTTCAAATACATATTATTACTTGTTTTAACTTATAAAATGCAATATTTAAATTTTATAAAAAATTACAACATTTAAGTCAAATGCCCCTGAGAACTGTCCATAAACTTATGGAAAGACCGTCTTTCCTGAGAATTCCCTTTCAATTTAGTTTAGTTCAGTTCAATTTAGTTCAGTTCAGTTCAGTTCAATTCAGTTCATTGAAAATTAAATTTAGTGAAGTTTAGATTAATTTATTCATATTGTTACGATATTCCATCACACTTATTTTTAGTTTAGTTTGCATTAAACTATAGAGAACATGGCATAACTCGAGATTATAAAAAAAAGTTCTGATTATTGTTTAAAAAAAATAATTCATGAGTCTGTCTCTTGAAAGACGGTCTTTCTGTAAGTCAAGGAAAGACCAATGTTTAAAGTGCAAATCAGAAGAAATGAAGATAAAAGTTCCGGGTTGTATGAATTGGGTTATAAACTTTATATCTACTGCACGTTCTATGATAAAATTTTAATATTGCAACTAAGATTTTTTTACCTTTCACTATTCTAATTAAACCCCATTTTTTCATAAGTTTATAAAAAAACCATCTTTCCCAAGAATTTGCCATAATTCGAAGGTCTTCGTAATAGACATAAATATTTTTGAAGAAATTTTATGTATGAAAAAAAAATTTCAAAACTCAAATCCAAAACGTCGATTTTATTAACATAGCAACATCCATAACTCATGAGACTACAAAGCTAATCATACTTTCTAGTGAGTGACGTAACCAAATTGGTGTACTCCCTCCCGTCCACTAATAATGGCTCACTTTCTTTTTTTGGATGGTTTTTTTATATTGGTTCCTTCCTCTTTTAGTAAATCCTAGATTGTTTTTATCCACACATTTTACTTTTTATACTTTCAATACAATCTTTACCATTCATTTTTTTTTCTAAAAAAATTTATGCCCAAAAGTTGGGGCCATAATAAAAGAACTAGACGGAGTACTTTGTTTCGGCCACTAACAAGTAACGAGTAATCATCCACAAGTCGAGCAAACAGTTTTAAGCTAAAATGAGATTACTTGGTAGTGCGGCAGTTTTCTATAACTCATCGACACTTTTCCAACACTTTGCCTTACCTGATAATTATTTTGCGGAATACTCGAGAAAGAACAAGGAAAGAAAATAAAGCAAAAAATAAGACACCGAGATTTTTACGTGGTTCACTAATTGGCTACATCCACGGCCGACCAAGATCGGATTCCACTAGAGAGAAAGGCCAGAATTACAGATTTCTTACTCTCTACAAATCCTATCTCTTACAGGTTACAATAAAAGATGAGGCACTATGTATATAGTCCTCTCCACCTTAAACCATAATAGCTTTGAGCATTATGTATATAGTCCTCTCCACCTTAAACCATATATAGTCCAGCGAGACCCCCGTACTATCCTGTCGAAGCGGCTAATACGTATTCAAGATAATCATGTACGAACGAGTAGTGAAGGAAGGTGCCATTAAAGGCGATTCTATTGAACTAGAAAAGACACTTTAAAACTGCTTTTAATGGTGATAAAATATAAAAGACTTTATTATGGTGCATTGATATTAATCAATGACACATCTCATCAATGATGAGGGTTACAATATATAGAGCTACAACAAGCCAAAGTCTGGCAGGAATAAGATTCTAAGTCTATAAGGAAACTACTATCTATAACTAATTCCATAGGAAAGCTAATTTTATAAGGTAACTACTATTTATAACTTTTCCTACGAGGAAAGAGTTTCTATTTCCTTAACAAATGGCGCCATCTTTGATCGATTTCAATCAAAGGCGATTCAAATAACCGCCTTTAATAGGATAAGAAACGATTTCCAAATTCGAAAACTATTTTTTACCATCCAAGAAATCAGCTACCGCAAAACAAGATCTGAAAACCCTAATGAAAAAAAAGACATTAATTGATGGCATCAATCAACACAAAGGCCACAACACAGCAACAATTTAAATCGCAACACAATAACAACTCCAGCAAGGGCGTCGTTCTCCGGTGGCAGATGGTGGCAGCGATGGAGCTCGGGTAGCCACAAAGGGCTTCTCCACCAGTGGTGCGATAACAAGTAGGTGGCGTTGCGGGCTTCTCCTTTTCCGGCGACGAAGAACTTCTCCAGCAGTGGTGAAGAGTTTCTCCAGCTGGCGGCGATGCAACAATAACTCCTTCTCTGAAGACGAGCAAGAGGCGAGAGGCGAGAGGCGGACGAGCGAGCGGCTCCTTCTCCTACGAAGAGCTTCTCCAGCGGCAGCGTTGCAACAGCTTGTGCAGCGGAGATGAGCTTCTCCGGCGAACAATAGCTCCTTCTCTGATGGAGGGCTTCTCCAGTGGTGGGAGCAAGCAGCGGAGTGGCTAGGGGTGGGAAGGCCGAGTGAGAGGCGAGAGGCGGAAGGGGTGAGCAACGGTGTGAGGAGGGGGAGCGGCGGTGTGGGGGGTGGGGGTGGGGGAGAAGTAAAGGTGAAGGCTAGGAGAGAACGAAAACAGGGTTTCAGCGTTGGTTCAACTTCAAAAAATCAAGCCTAAGTACGGGCTTAAAGGCGGTTCTAAATGTAGAACTGCCTTTAAAATAAAAAGGGCAGCTGGGAAAGCATTCCCAAACTTGAAAATGCCATTTTCGAACTAACAAATGATTCAGACTTCAATTAAAGGTAATTCTAAAGGCGGAACTACCTTTAATCGATCGCCATTAAAGGTGGAACTACCATTAATTCATTTTGAACCACCTTTAAAGGGATTTGTGAACTCGAAAATGCTTTCGAACCTCAAGTAGAGACAATTCCGATAGAACCGCATTTTGACGCTGCCTTTGATAGAGCTTTATCCAACTTGTAGTTTATAACAAAATTAGTTATTTATAATCAATCTCAATTGAGTAATTATTCATTACAGGAGTTAAGTAGTCATCCACCTCAATATATCAGTAAATATGTTAGGCGTAATTTTATGGATGTAATTTTATCCACTCAAGTAATTGATCCCTGGCCTCTCTTTAACGTGTTCAATTAAGCCGAAATCTACAAATATGTTTTGAATCCTTTCATCGAACTCGCCGAAAGTTAAATTTTATTATAAATTTTAATTGAGTTTGAAGAACTTATCGGAATTCGAAAATGGTTTTTTTTGTAAAGGATCGCTCGAAAATCTAGCTATAAATCAAGAAAGAATCTAATTTTACATTCCCAATATATTTAATTAGGAAACCAAAAAATAAAGAGTAAAGTGCTAAAACAACCCTGGCTGAATCATTTTTTAAAGACAACTATGTTTTTGGGTCTGATAAGGTTTGAGGAGCCTTAATGAATATCCCTCACTCATGCTAAATGAGTGTTTTTAGTTTAAAAAAACTCGACTTTAATATGAAGTGCCAATATAACTCTATAAAATAAAAAATGTCAAAATAACACTAATTTTATGATGTATATGCCAATATAACCCTGAGAGACATTGACTCCAATTGCCAATGCCATAATTGGCCAGTTTTATTGTAAATGATGATTTTGCCCCTGGATTTTATAAAGAAAATTAAAAAGGAAAAAGGGTGGCAGCACTTTAGGACTTCGATATCCACCTCCGCCTTCCCTCATGCATTTCCACCTCTGCCTCTAGCACCTAGGGTTTCTGCCTCCCCTCCATCCTCCCGCTGCCTCACCCTCTCCGCCCTTTG
This sequence comes from Rubia yunnanensis, assembly GCA_037428765.1. Classification (NCBI taxonomy): domain Eukaryota; kingdom Viridiplantae; phylum Streptophyta; class Magnoliopsida; order Gentianales; family Rubiaceae; genus Rubia; species Rubia yunnanensis. Next base: position 103,675,878 of record CM075067.1, read on the forward strand.
ATCCAGCACCACCTCCACCCCCAGATCTTCCGGCGAGCTCTCCACCACCACCACCGGCAAATCGGTGCGCTCGACAAGGTCGTGGATTAAGTATTCCACCGTGCACCGATCAGCTTACTGGGAACTTTATCGTGCCTTCCATTGTGGTCCTCTCTGACGGCGTCGGTAAGGTCGTTCAAATTTATTGCGAGCTCATCTGTATGGGCCCGTATCTCTACTCAATATGAGCGGGACCTCAGATTCCACCACCTCTCCGCAGTGATCCAATTTTAGAGCCCGTATCTGGCCGTTTTTGAAGTCAATTTTTCGGGTTACTGCTGGGAGTCAATTGATGTGGGTGGGTGGCAGGGTGGTGTTGGTTAGCAGTGGGTGGGTGGCAGGGTGGTGTTGGTTGGCAGTGGCTGGGCGAAAGCTGCTGGTGGGTGGCAGGGAGGTGGTGGCGGGAGGGTGCCGAGAGAGGGTAGCGGGTGGTGATTCTCTTGGTTAACTTGGTTATTTACTCTACGAAGAAAGTATGATTTTGTGGAGGCATACATGCAAGTTGAAGCTCTTGTTGAGAATCAGTTTTCTACCACCATTAAGGTATTTTAGAGTGATGGTGGAACCGAGTTTATGACTCCTCGCATGCAGACTTATTTTGCGTATAAGGGCATTCATCATCAGCTTTCTTGTCCTTACACTCCCTAAGCAAAATGGTCGTGCGGAGAGGAAGCATTGTCATATTATGGAGACAATTCTATCGATGCTCTTTCATTCTGGCCTTCATCATTCATTTTGTTGATGTTTTCTCTACGACAGTCTACATCATCAACCTATTGCCTACTTCGGTGTTATCTGGTAAGTCTCCACTCTCTGTTATTTTTGGTACTACGCTCGACTACCCCACTTTTCATCATTTTGGTTGTTGAGTTTCCCCCTATTTGAGGCCCTATGTTGCGTACAAACTGGCCCCTCGGAGTAAGTCTTGCATATTTTTGGGATATAGTTCTCAGTACAAGGGTTATCGATGTCTCATCCTCTTACGAAGAAGGAGTACATCACTCGCCATCCTCGGTTTGATGAGTTGTTTTTTCTAGCTACCTGTACTAGCACTATTACAGATTTATCATTAATGGATCTCTCTGCCTTTTTAGAGCCTTCATCGGTTCCATCGGAGGTCTTTGAGCCATCTTCTTCAACACAATCACCCATTATTTTGGAAGATTTAAATTTTCCACATGTACCGGAAGCTCAAGATTCTTCAGAAAATTGCATTTATTTGCCACAAGGTGACCGCAGCGTGTTCGACACCAGCCAACATCGCCAGCTGACCGCAGCGTGTTCGACACAAGCCAGCATCGCCAGTATAGCTGACGACGCTGCCACCGCCGACTCACGCGCTGGCCGCCCCCGGCCGCACGTGTGATCATTTATGTTCCATACTTGTTTAGTTCTAGTATACCATTTGTACTCAGTGTATACATCAATACACACAACCATAATTATTTTGTGGATTTTACATTCTATCACTTTTGCTGCACTCTGTTCAGTATCGAAGAGCTCTTTAGTTGCATAATGTTGTGGTTTGGAGTAGAATAGGACCTGAGATGATGCTTCATAGATAATGTTCAGTTTCTAGACTTTTTTTTTCGTCACGTGCTCAACTATTGGCTATAGAAACTCTGCAATACCTTGATCTACGTTCGTTTAAAGCTTTTTGTGCTCAGTTTCTTTAGTTACAGGCTTCATATATAATGTTCTGGGCTGAAGTTGTTTCTTCTTCTGCATTTTCTGAGTTGTGGGATTGTTAGACTAAATCAGACTCCTGATTAGATTATGATTTATTCTGATTAGAGTTCTTTTCTTATTATACCTCTATTGTACTCTCTATATATTTAGTTATCAATAATACAATTAATTACGGCAAATCATTCTATCATGGTATCAGAGCAAGTTCTGATCCTAGTCTTTAAATTTATTTCAGCGCCTCCCTCATTCTCTCTTTTCCGGTGAAGCTCCGGTCAAATTTCGTCCTCCTCCGGCGAAGTCCAGCGGCGAAGTTCGACTCCGGCAAAGTCCAGCGGCGAAGTCCGACTCCGGCGAAGTCCAGCGGCGAAGTCCAACTCCGGCGAAGTCCAGCGGCGAAGTCCGACTCCGGCGAAGTCCAGCGGCGAAGTCCGTCTCCGGCGAAGTCCAGCGGCGAAGTTCGACTCCGGCAAAGTCCAGCGGCGAAGTCCTCCTCCGGCGAAGTCCAGCGGCGAAGTTCGACTCCGGCAAAGTCCAGCGGCGAAGTCCGACTCCGGCGAAGTCCAGCGGCGAAGTCCAACTCCGGCGAAGTCCAGCGGCGAAGTCCGATCGCGAAGCCATCGGGAGAAGAACGGCCGATCGCGTCAAGGAGAAGAAGGAAATCTCGCCCGCGCGTGAAGCCACGCGCGAGTCATCTCGCGCGGAAGAAGGAATTTTCGCGCGTGAAGCCACGCGCTAGACGCGCACAAGCAGGAAGTTCCGCGCGTGAAACCCACGCGCGAGTCATCTCGCGCCAGAAGGAAGTTCTCGCGAGTTGATTCAAATTCTCGCGATATAATCAATTAATCGCGAGTTGAAGCTGTTTCTCGCGAGTTGCTCACATTCCGACGAGTTTCTCAAATTCTCATCAGTATCCAGTCAATTTCTGTGCCATTTTTGGTCTTCCGCTATGGTTAATTTGGGCCCTATATCTCGGGAAGATTGCTCCACTAATTGGATTGCGGACAAGGTGTTGTTTCAGGCCAGTTTGAATGGTCCCAATTGTCATTCTTCGTCAAAACAGTGGATTGTTGATTCAGGTGCTACATCTCATATCACTGCTCACACCAGTCATCTTGATCAGGTACAACGTTATCGTGGTTCTGATTCTATTCTTGTTGGAAATGGTGAATCATTATCTATTTCTCACATCGGCCAATGTCATTTATCTGGTTTCTCTGTTAATGATGTCCTTGTAGTCCCTAAGATTACTAGAAGTTTATTGTCCATTAGTAAGCTTACTCGTGATCTACCTGTTCGTGTTATATTTGATGCCGATGCATTTTCCATTGAGCACAAGCTTACAGGGGCGATGATTGGTAAAGGTCGTCATAGGTCTGGTCTCTATTTTCTTGAGACTGGTGATTCCAGTTTTTTAGGCGAACTACGCTCTACAAAGCTTCATGCTTCTTTTGAGCAGTGGCACTCTCGCCTCGGTCATGTGTCTCATGATACTATTCAGTTATTGAATCGACGGGGCCTTATTTCTGTCACTTCTGCTATGCCTGCATCTGTCAGTTGCTCTCCTTGTCAGATGGCCAAGAGTAGCCGCTTGCCCTTTTCCACTAGTGACAAGCGTGCTACTGGTTTATTGGATAAAGTACATTGTGATTTATGGGGACCAGCTCCTGTTTTATCTATCGGTGGTTTCTCTTATTATGCCGTTTTCATTGATGATTTCTCACGATTCACATGGTTTCTTCCAATGCGGCATAAGTCGGATTTCTATGACACTTTTATCCAGTTTCAGAAATTCGTTGAGAATCAGTTTTCTGCTAGGGTTAAAATTTTTCAGACCGATGGTGGCACCGAGTTTACTAATCACCGACTTCAGGCTCATCTCATATCATGTGGCATTCATCATCAGATGTCCTCGCCTTATACACCTGCTCAGAATGGTCGGGCTGAGCGGAAGCATCGTCACATCACAGAGACTGGTCTTGCCATGCTTTTTCACTCTTCTGTGCCGCACTGTTATTGGGTGGAAGCTTTCTCCTCTGCGGTTTACATTATTAACCGTCTGCCTAGTTCAGTTATGAGTGGCAAATCACCTTTTGAGGTTGTTTTTGGTCATGTGCCTGACTATACCCTCTTTCACCCGTTCGGTTGCCGTGCATTTCCATGTCTGCGTGCCACTGCTACTGATAAGTTTGCACCCCGATCCATTCCCTGTGTTTTTATTGGTTATAGCCCTCGTCACAAGGGCTTTCAGTGTCTTGACCAGACGTCTGGACGCATCTATATCTCTCGCCATGTTCGTTTTGATGAAACTTTCTTCCCTTATGTCTCAGCTTCCACGGAGATTCGTTCGGTTTCAGATCTGGAGATTTCATCATTTTTTGATGGAACTGTTACTTCATCGATTGGGGCCACTACGCCTGTGTCTGTGCCTGTTCCAGCTGCCCCTCCTTCCCCACCATCTTCCATCTGGACGGCCGACCTGGACCCGGCTCCTCGTCAAACGCCCACCATATCTCAGCCGCTGGCCAGCACTCCTCCGCCACCGTCTCAGCCACTAGCCACCACGTCTCAACCTGTATCGGCTATTCTTTCTCCGGTGACTTCCGACGGCCACTCTCCAGTTAGCACAGCTCGATCTTCCTCCGTGTCATCAGCTGGTTCTACTCCTCCAGATTCGCCGCCCCCGCTTCGTACTCATCGGATGGCCACTCGGTCTTCTACTGGTGCCATTCAACGGCGGGATTATTCGGATGTTATTGCTCATGGTCTCACTGTTGCACTCCTCTCTCAGACAGAGCCCACTGATTATCGCACTGCCCTTCAGGATCCAGCCTGGGTTTCAGCCATGGATGATGAGATGGATGCTCTTCGTGGTCAGCACACTTGGGAGTTGGTGCCTCGACCTTCAAATGTCAACATTGTTGGCTCCAAATGGGTCTATAGGCTCAAGTATCGACCAGATGGCACTATTGAGCGTCACAAAGCTAGACTTGTGGCGCAGGGTTTCTCGCAGATTCCAGGTTTTGATTTTGACCACACTTTCAGTCCTGTGGTCAAAGCCTCCACTGTTAGGACGGTTCTCGCCATAGCCACCATGCGTTCCTGGCCACTTCATCAGTTGGATGTCAAGAACGCTTTCCTTAATGGTGTTCTTGATGTTCCTGTCTACATGAAGCAGCCCGTTGGTTATCAGGATTCTGTCCATCCAGACTATGTTTGTCGTTTGAAAAAGGCCATTTATGGTCTTAAGCAGGCTCCCCGAGCTTGGTTCCAGCGTTTCAGCAGTTATCTGACACAGCTTGGTTTTCGGTGCAGCTTAGCTGATACTTCTTTGTTTGTTCTTTCGAGGGGGTCGTCATTACTGTACCTACTTGTGTATGTGGACGATATCATTCTTACAGGAAATGACTCGACTCTTCTTCGCCAGTTCATTGATCGGACACACAGAGAGTTTGCGATCAAGGATCTTGGTGCTCTTCACTACTTTCTTGGTCTTGAAGTTTCGCCTACCTCCTCAGGATTACTGCTTGGCCAAGCAAAGTATGCTCGGGATATTTTGAATCGGGCCGGTATGTCTGACGCAGCACCGGTTTCTACTCCATTTGTTGCTGGTTCTCAGCTTCACAGCTCTACCAGTCCTCCATTTCGGGATCCTACACTTTATCGTTCTCTTGTTGGTGCCCTCCAGTATCTCACTATCTCTCGCCCTGATTTGGCATTCTCGGTCAACACGGTGAGTCAGTATCTTCAGGATCCTAGAGATGATCATTTTGCTGCTGTGACTCGGATTTTGCGATATGTTCGTGGCACTCTTCATTTTGGTCTCCGGTTTTGCTCTGCTAGTACTTCTGATGTGTTCGGATACTCTGATGCTGATTGGGCTCGCTGTCTGGAAACTCGTCGGTCCACTTATGGTTATGCGATTTTTCTTGGTGGGAATCTGGTTTCTTGGAGTGCCAAGAAACAGCCCACTGTTTCTCGCTCTAGCACTGAGTCTGAATACCGTGCTCTCGCTAACACTGCCTCGGAAGTGGTTTGGCTCACTCATTTGCTTCGTGATCTTCGGGTTCCACTTTCTGGTTCTCCACTGTTGTTATGCGACAATAGTAGTGCTATCTTCTTGGCTCAGAATCCAGTGGCGCACAAGCGGGCGAAGCACATCGACATCGACTATCATTTTGTTCGTGAGTTGGTGACATCTGGAAAGCTGCGCGTTGCTCATGTTCCTACTTCTCTTCAGATTGCGGACATTTTCACCAAGGGGCTCTCTCGTCCGCTGTTCGAGTTTTTCAGGTCCAAGCTGTGCGTCGGCGAGCATCCGACGCTTCGCTTGAGGGGGGGTGTTAGACTAAATCAGACTCCTGATTAGATTATGATTTATTCTGATTAGAGTTCTTTTCTTATTATACCTCTATTGTACTCTCTATATATTTAGTTATCAATAATACAATTAATTACGGCAAATCATTCTATCAGGGATATTTCTGAATATTGTTCTTTTGCTTTTTTGGAAGCTATTTGAGCTTGAACATCATCAGTGAAGCGGAATCAGTAATTCCTATCATGGGACGTGGATATTAGGCCATCTCCAATGGTACTGTATTATTGCGTTGGAGGAAGAAAACGATAAAAAAATTTTACCGTTTCTTCACTCCAATGTAACAGTATATATACCGTTTTTGCCCTGCGTTGCTACAGTGCCTCGTTATATTTGGCGTGGACTGTAGAAACTGTATACATTTGTTTTTTACCTTTGTTTTTTTTCATTCTTCTTTTCTTTTCTTGTCTTTCTTTTATCATTTTCTTATTTTTTCAATTTGTTTTAGGTATGGTCTTGGGAAAGATCGTCTTTCCATAGGTTCTATGGAAAGATGGAATTTAGTTAGAATAATAATAGGTAAAATGTATTAGTTGCAGTATTAGAATTTTACTATGCAACGCGTAGTGGTTATAAAGCTTATAACCCGATTCATACAACCCAAAAAATTTATTTTCATTTCTTCTAATTTGCACTTAAAACTTGGTATTTGCATGGCTTATAGAAAGACCGTCTTCCAAGAGACGGACTCTTAGTTTTAACTAATTTTTTATATAATTTTTTATTCTTTTATTTTTCAGTATATAATTAATTATATATAAATAATAAATACATTTATTTTTTGAATAAAAATTATAGAATCAATGCCAATTCATTTAAATGAGTATAAAAGTAAAATAATTCTTTTTATTTAATGTCACGATACATTATTCGAATTTTATGATCAAATGTGTCTTTTAAAAAAAGGGGAAAAATGTAAAAATGACCTTATTAAAGTGAGAAAGTGCATATATAACCTTGTATAATTTGAAAGTGCAGAACTAATCCAAACTTTTGATCAAATTGTGCCGTTTTACCCAATTTACACTATTCTGACATTAATGAACAAATTCATACATTGACCATTTATGAAAAGATAAATATATCCCTACTCTTAAAATAAAAAATTGAAAGACAAAAATGTCCCTAAGTTCTCCATATTCTTCATCTTCAAACCTGCCTAGCCACCAGCTCCGCCGCCGTTTGCCGCCGCACCAAGCTCCACCGCCAGTAAAAAAGGTGAGGGATTATTTGTCACTTAATAAAATACATCTAAATAAAACTCAAGTTTTCGTCGAAAGTGCTGAATCAACCTTGTTTAACCTTGGCCAATGTTGAGTATGGAAAATCTGGCGTCGACCATTTTGGAAAGAGTTCGTCTCTTGAAAGACGGTCTTTCCATAAGGTATGGAAAGACCAAAGTTTAAAGTGTAAATTCTCAAGTCAACATTTATTTATCAAAATTTTACTCTCTCGCTTCTCTCTAAAAAATTCCTCTGCCTTTTCTCACTAAACCCTAGCCTCTTCAGTGGGGGAGCCACCACCGGAAACTCCCACCTCCGGTGGCTCCCCCTTCTCAATCTCACCCTCTCAATACCCCCTACCCTCTTTTCCAGCCATCTCTGATCAACGCGGCTTTAGATCCGGCAAACAGAGGTAGAGCACCGGTCTCGCCTTCGGAGTGCCGAATCCAAGAACGGCGTTTGAAGTGGTGGTCAAACTTTTTGACTCTCCTGCCTCGGCGATACTCCAAGTGACATAGAATTTTTGCTCCGGTTATGCTCCAACCCCGACGGTTCTCCTACCCCGATGTTTTCCAAACCCTGCGACGCTGCTTCGATTGACCACCGCTACTCCGATTGTTTCGGGCATTCACGCGACGGTGGTGGTGTTCCAAGCAATGCGGTTGTGGTTTTCCAAGCGATGCGGCAAATTGACGAGGCCTCGGCGCTCCATGAGACGAAGCGGTGATACTCCATGGCAGAGTTTCAAAAGCTGAGAAGTCCTGTAATCGGTTTCAAGAGGCACCGGCGGTGTCGTCCATGCCCACCATGACTAGCCGGGGGTTTTTCTGAGTCTACTCGGATCTGAGTCGGCCAACTCCGATCCAGTAGTGGCTAACTCGATCCAACTCAGTGTGGGTCAACTCAGTGCGAGTTAACGATGGGTCAACTCTGTATAGCGAAGAATTGGCAAGTCAACCAAAGCTGAGTATAGATCCGGAGAGATAAGGTTAAAAAGGGTTCTTCTCCATTTTTATTTTTGTTCCTCTACTTTTCATTTTTCTTTTCAGGTGAGTGGCTTTTAATAATTTTATGTTTTGTATTAGGGTTTCTGCACTGGCTTTTAGTTTCTGTGTTTTACAATTTTTCGTTTCAGATTATCTTTTAAAAGGGCTTGAATTTAAAATGGTTATTTTTTATTTGAGTATCAGTAGGAATTATATCTATCAACATTAATTTTTCGGACATCCTGAGTCCATTAAATTTTATTTGACTTCAAATTTGATATCCAAAGAGATGGTTAGGAAAAATCCAAGTTAAGTCGTTTAAATCAAAGGACTTTTGGCGATACTTTCTTTCTAAGGATTAAATCAAATTTGTAGACTTTGGTCTATTAGATGGTTAGGCCAATTTTATTGTTCATTCGATTTAATTGGTCTTTCTAATCTTTTGGAGCCGAGTTAGAGATAATTTCGCATTCTAAGTGGTTTCTATACACCGATAAAAAAGATATTTTGGCAATGAAAATGACTAGGTTCATTGCCTTAAATATTTTGATTAGAAGTGTGGATGGAACATTTAGTGTGCGTCTATTGGATACTTCATTGTTTTTACTCCTGCTGATAGTCTCGGGTTGTACTTATGGGACTACTCTAAAGGCTTCACAATGATAACGACCTATCCCTATTTGCCCTGGTTTTGTTGCAACAACATAGAATTTGCTTAGTATTGTAATTTTATCTCTTATATCCATTTTGAGACCTTAGACTATAATTATAATATCTACTTAGCGTCTCAAATGTAAGCTTGTGGGCACCATTTGATGTAAGTTTTCTGGCATCCCATGTAAGCCAATTTTGGCAATAATTGCTCTTTAATAGAAAAGGATCGGGAACCTTATAAAACCGAAAGAAAAAAAGTGTAAATTAAAAGAAATGGAAATAAAATTTTTGGGTTGCATGAATCGGGTTATAACTTTATAACTTCTACATATTGCATAACAATTTTTTAATATTGCAACTAAGACTTTTACATTTCATTATTCTAATTAAACTACGTCTTTCCATAAGCGTATGGATAGAAGATCTTTCTCAAGACTTTTCCTTTTGGAAATGATCAAAATGCCCTTGTTTAGTTTTCTTTAAAAGTTAGACAATTTTATCCTCATAAAGTCTGCCCTAACGTCAGAACCTAACAAGAATTCTCGGGTTACATTAGTACTTAAATTTTAATTTCTGAAATTATAGCAACACTTATTTTAAAATTTTGAGGTTAGATCAGAAATAATCAAATTACCTTACTTAACTGTGAAAATATTTTAAACAATTTTACTAAATTTGCCCTTCCGTCATAAAATAACAAGAACCCTATAATCAGTACTTATTTAAATTTTGTAGGGGTATATCATCGATCATTGTACTCCAACTCTTTAAATAAAAAAAAAAACCCTCCTTTTTCAATTTTATCACTAATGAGGGTTATATCATCCTAGTTAAATGCTCCATTGGTCATGGGTTCAAATCCTGGCAGTTGCAGTGTAGGAATTTTCTCCTGCGGGAGGGTTCCTTGTGAGCATCAAGAAGTGATGACCAGGTGGCTGGCCCTTAGACGCGTAATTTACCATCTCATCAACTTATGGTGTTGTTGGACATATGTTGATTTATCATGAGAAAAATCAAATAACAAAAATTGAACGAGCAATTAACATATGCAAGAATAATAATATTTTATTAATCCATGCATACAATTGAAAAGCTTAAATTAAAAATAATCAAGGCATAAATCACATTTTCAAGTAACATATGCAAGAATAATAATATTTTATTAATCCATGCATACAATTGAAAAGCTTAAATTAAAAATAATCAAGGCATAAATCACATTTTCAAGTAATCACAAAGTGATGGAGTCACGAGTAACACTTGTTGCCCTTGAAACGAATGAATCTCATCGTGGACATCGTTCCCTAGGATAAAACCATCGCAGGTAACAATTAACATTTAAGAGTTACCTGAGATTCACGCAAGGTCGAAGGACTATCATCAACAGAGAAAGAAATAAGTGAGTCTTAAGTTTAGAATAAATGAAGAACTTGAGAATGGTGCGAGTTTTCTGTCTGACTTAGAGGCTCTATATATTCAGCTCTAAGAGACCCTAATAATGGAAAATTGATATTCTGATTTTCTGTAATTAGAGAAGAATATTCTCCAATCACCAACTCACAACATCCTAGGCATTCCATGAATAATCGAATCAAATCTGCTGGAATGGAAGAAATATTTGCACAAATATTCTTCAGCGTATTAAACATGGTAAACCGCATATTTATTTAAGACAAGATATCTCACAAAATAATGAAGTATTTTGTTCTTATCTCTTAAGAATTACACTCAATCAATTCCATATATACTATGCGGTTGGGCCTTGCAGAGACTTCCACGCGGTCCATACGCATTATGGACAGTCCTAAGAAAAATTAATCTGGACCAATTTCTGCCTAATTTTTATCTTTCAAGAGTGACATTTCAAACATCATATCTCATTCACCCTTGATCCGTTTTGGGAGTTTAAATAGTCGATTTTATAGTACTCGAGGAAGAGAACCCAAAAATGATATCCACCGACCTAAAATCCATTTGGGACCCACTCAAAATGATGCCCAAAATTTGACGCATTTCAACCTTTTAACCATCATTTCCCATTAATCCCCCACGTGAATAGATATTGATGTAGGAATCAGAACAATCACGTCAGACACGAAGTTTGACTTGGTGATAGATTCATTTTGATGGCATAGATGCTGCATAGGATAAGTAGGAGTCATCTTTTGAACTTTTCCTTGAGATAGTACATTTAGCCCACTGGTTAGGAAGTAGACGTGATGTCCTTGAACTTCCCCTACCGCTTGTGTGAACAATAATGCCTTTCCCACAGACATCTTCCCTAGCCCTTGCGCTTTCCTCGGTTGTGTTCATTAATCAGGCCATGGCATACGCCTAGTTCTGTAAGGTTTCTAAAGAATTGTATGCCAACAATTCCCTTTCGATACGGCCACACTTTTCGCTTACAAAGGTGATTCTTGGCATAAGAGCAGTTCCGTAAACTATGCGCTCTTTCAAGTACTACACACTCGATGCCATGAATCATTAAAAGCAACTTAATGCTTAACCTCCATTCACATCATTGCAACTTCATCGTAGGAATAAGATAGGCGGTATGAAACCCCCACAGTAATCGCGATGGGTCTTTGCAGTTTAGTTGTCCCTTTGAACCTTGATCTTGGGATCTCCAGTCACATAGGTTGGGTACCCACGTACGTAACCTATTATTTAATGGACTTCAGTCTCATTCCTCTTGATGATGTTTCAACTACATCTCGATTCAACCCTTTAGTCAAGGGATCGGCCATGTTGTCCTTCGACCCTACAGAGTCAATTGTGATCACTCCAGTTAAGAGAAGTTATCTTATCGAACTACGTCTTCGTCGAATATGATGAGATTTCCCTTTATAGAGCATATTATGAGCCTTTTCAATAGTATATACACTATCAAAATGTATACACATGGCTGGCACAGGCTTTGGCCATCTAGGAATGTCCTCTACGAATTGATGAAGCCATTTGGCCTCCTCACCCGCCTTGTCTAAGGCAACAAACTTGAATTCCATCATGGATCGAGTAACAACCGTTTGTTTAGAGGACTTCCACGAGACTGCTCCTCCACCTAGTGTAAATACATACCCACTAGTGGATTTCAGATCCTTTATATCGTGTATCCAGTTTGCATCACTGTATCCTTCAACTACAGCTGGATAACTCGTATAATGTAGACCATAATCACGAGTAAAACGTAGATATCTCAGTACCCTAGTTATCACTTTCCAGTGAGTCATACTGGGGTTACTCGTGTATCTACTCAACCTACTTACAGTGTAGGCAAGGTCTGGTCTAGTACAGCACATCAAGTACATCAGACTCTCAATGACTCTCGAGTACTCCACCTGATTAATAGCCTTCAATTTGTTCTTTCGTAGATGCAAATTCGGATCTATTGGAGTCATCGCCAACTCTGAGTCATTCTTGTTGAATTTCTCAAGGATTTTATCTACATAATGAGACTGGGTCAAGGTGATACCATCATATCTTCGGATGATCTTTATTCTCAACATCACATCCGCCAGTCCCATATCCTTCATGTCAAAACAAGAATTCAACATGTCCTTAGTAGATTTGATCATCTTTTCATTACTACCCACAATGAGCAAGTCATCTACATATAAACATAGGATTACGTATCCATTTTCCGTGTCTTTCACGTAGACGCACTTATCACACTCATTTATTTTGAAACCATTGGCTAGGAAGACATGGTCAAACTTCTCATGCATTGCTTTGGTGCTTGTTTGAGACCATACAATGATTTCACCAACTTGCAGACTTTTCCTCCTTGACCTGGATCCATAAACCCCTCAGGTTGCTCCATGTAGATTTCTTCCTCTAAATCTCCATTCAAGAAGGCAATCTTCACATCCATTTGATGAACCTCAAGCTTACACAACGCGGCGATATCAAGTATCATTCTAATGGAGCTTATTCTGGTGACTGGAGAATAAGTATCAAAGTAGTCAAGACCTTTCTTTTGTCTATAACCTTTGATTACAAGTCTGGCTTTATACTTGTCAATTGAGCCATCTGCTCTCATCTTCTTCTTGAAGATCCATTTGTAGCCCAGTGGTTTACACCTCGGAGGTAAGTCCACTAGCTCCCAAGTATGATTATGTAGAATCGAGTCAATTTTGCTTTTAATCGCTTCTTTCCACAAAGGCCCTCAGACAAATTCACAGCTTCTTTATAGCTTTGTGGCTCGCTTTCAAGCATAAACGCTAGATAATTAAGACCAAATGATTTTTCGATCCTAATCCATTTACTTTGTCTAGGTTCATCCACTTCCTCCTCTTGATCCTCGAGATCGTCAGGAATTACTACGCCTTCGTCTAGTGACTCAATGGTCCTCTTTGACGATTCGGCTCTTTCCTTGGCAGGGAACACATCCTCAAAGAAATTTTCATTTCTTGATTCCATAATCGTGCTCTTGTGAATCTCGGGATGATGAGATTCATGTACAAGGAAGCGATAAGTACTACTCTCATGTGCATATCCTATAAAGATACAATCAACCGTTTTAGGTCTGATCTTTAACTTCTTGGGGGTGGGATCAATACCTTCGCAAGGTACCCCCACATTTGCAAGTACGTAAAGGACGACTTCGTGCCTTTCCACAACTCACGGGGAGTTACTTTCTCATCCTTTCGGGGTATCTTATTCAAAAGATAGTTGGCCGTAAAAATAGCTTCCCCACACATGCTCTATGGCAACCCGAAAACCTATCAACATCCCATTCATCATCTCTTTAAGAGTGCAATTTTTACGTTCAGGCACACCATTAGATTGAGGCGAGTAGGGGGCAGTGACTTCATGAATAATGCCATGTTTAGAACAATAGTCCCTAAATGGCTCTACATATTCACCTCCGCGGTCACTTCTAATCACCTTAATCTTCTTATCAAGTTGATTTTCAACTTCCATTTTGTAGAGAACTAATTTCTCAATTGCCTCATCTTTGCTTTTCAACAAGTACACATAACAGTATTTCGTGCAATCATCCACGAAGGTGATGAAATACTTGTTACCTCCTCATGTTTGCATGAACTTGAGATCACATATATTGGTATGTATCAACTCAAGAGGTTTTGTGTTTTGTTTAAATTGTTTGAAAGAAGTTCGAGTCATCTTAGCTTCAACATAAGTTTCACACTTATGATTTGCATCAATTTCCATGTTAGGTATGGTCTCCATTTTAATTAATCTTCTTATCGAATCATAATTAACGTGTCCTAGTCTACCATGCCATAAATTGGAAGACTCAATCATGTAAGGAGAAGAAGAAGCATTCATTTCATCTTTCTTAGGAGGTACAACCATGGTGTTCAACTTGAACATACCATCTAGCTCATAACTTTCGCCTACAAACATACCTTGCTTTGAAAAGACTAACTTATCATACTCAAACACTAGCCTAAAGCCATGCTTGATCAACACAGAACCGGACACAAGGTTCTTACGAATGTCTGGCACATAAAAAACATTCTTCAAAGTCAACTCCTTCCTAAACGTCATCTTCAACACCACAATGCTACGCCCTTTCACCATGGAAGTTGCAGAATTGCCCATGTAGATGGTCTCTTCATCTTTAATTGCCTTGAAGTTTGAGAACACTTCCTTGACAGAGCAGATGTGCTTAGTGGCACCAGTGTCAATCCTCCATTCCTTTGGATTAGAGTCCACCATGTTTACTTCAAAAATCACAGCATACAGATCGATGTTATTCACACCTAGTGCAAGATTTTCAACCATGTTGGCCTCATTCTTGGCATTCTTTGGCTTCTTACACTCAGAAGACTTGTGTCCAATGAGGTTGCAGATGTAGCACTTGCCAGTGAACTTCGACTTCTTCGATGCTCCACCCTTAAATCCTAACTTGGATCCCTTCTTTGCCTTGGGCTTCTTCGACTTGGAGCTCCCACCAACCTCCATGAGATTGGCCCGTGCCACAGGCACAGATCAATTCATCCTCTTTCCAGAGATGTGGTTATCCTCCTCAGAGCGAAGCTTTTGGACCAGATCCCTCATGGTCATCACCTTTCGCTTGTGTTTCAGGTAACCCTTGAAGTCCTTTCAACTTAGTGGTAGCTTCTCGATGATGCAATAGACTTTGAGAGTCTCACACATTGTCATCTTCTCGGCTATCAGCTCATTGATCATCATTTGAAGCTCTTGAGCTTGACTGACCACAGACTTGGCATCAACCATCTTGTAGTTGAGGAACTTGCCGATGACCCACTTCTTGGATCCAACTTCCTCACCCTATACTCTTGGTCAAGAGTTTCCCACAACACCTTAGAAGGCTCCTTCACTTGATACACATTCCAAATAGTGTCGTGAAGGCTATTCAAAATTAGATTGCGACAGATGTACTCCTTAGAGTTCCACTCCACCGCAGCATCTTGAACTTCCTTAGTGCTTTTCTCATCCACAACAGGGCGATCTTCGTGAACGTAACGTTCCAAACCTATAGTGGACAAGTAGAAAAGCATCTTTTGTTGCCACATCTTGAAGTTCATACAATTATTGAACTTTTCAGGTTCTCAGCATGAGGAACAACCACAAGAGGCGTCGCCCCAGGGGTAGTCTTCGCAGCGTCATTGCTCGACATGGTTCTGGGATTCACGCAATGTGTACATACAAAATTATTCATCATTAAATATAAGTACACATCAAATATTGTATTATAATATTTTAAATAATTATACATAACAAATTGCTCAATATAATTTTGTTGTAAATAACCAAAACAATTAGCATGCATATTTTCGCAACTATATAATGTATGCATGCAAGAACAACACTGCCAAATTAAGCATGCATATTAAGGCATGAGTATTTTATAAATAATTGAAATCAATTCGCGTGCATATTAACCATTAGCATGCATATTAACCATATGCATATTATTAAACCATTCGCATGCATATCAAATATTGTAGCATGCATATTCAAATATCGTAGCATGCATAATTGGAACCTTGAGCATGCAATATTGATAAACATGCAATGTCATGTGAGGCATAAATTTTGACAGCATGCCAATTAATCAATTAATCCAAAATTTCAGCATACAGAGCATGCACATTATGCATCACGTAATTTTGTAAGGCTATTTTCGAATCAATATAACTCAACAAACATTATTCGTTTCAAAAATTTTGGACATATATTGATTATATCATGCGAAAAATCAAATAACAAAAATTAAACGAGCAATTAACATATGCAAGAATAATAATATTTTATTAATCATTCATGTATGCAATCGAAAAGCTTAAATTAAAAATAATCAAGAAATAAATCACGTTTTCAAGTAATCACAAAGTGATGGAGTCACGAGTAACATTCGTTGTCCTTGAAACGAATGAGTCCCGTCGTGGACATTGTTCCCTAGGATAAAACCATCGCAGGTAACAATTAACATTTAAGAATTAGCCGGGATTCATGCAAGGCCCGAAGGACTATCAACGACAGAGAAAGAAAGAAGTGAGACTCAAGTTTAGAATAAATGGGGAACTTGAGAATGGTAAGAGTTTTCTGACTGACTTAGAGGCTCTATTTATACTGCTCTAAGAGACCCTAATCATGGAAACGTGATTTTCTGATTTTCTGTAATAGAGAAGAATATTCTCCAATCACCAACTCACCAAATCCGAAGCATTCCATGAATACTCGAATCAAATCTGCTGGAAATGGAAGAAATATTTGTACAAATATTCTTCAGCGTATTAAACATGGTAAACCGCATATTTATTTAAGACAAGATATCTCACAAAATATGGAAGTATTTTGTTCTTATTTCTTAAGAATTACACTCGAGCAATTCCATATATACTATGTGGTTGGGCCTCCAGAGATTTTCACGCGGTCCATGCTCATTTTGGACAGTCCAGAGAAAAATTAATCTGGGCCAATTTCTGCCAAATTTTTCTCTTTCAAGAGTGACATTTCAAACATTCATATCTCATTCACCCTTAATCCGTTTTGAGAGTTTAAATAGACGATTTTATAGTACTCGCAGAGGAGAACCCAAAAAATGACATCCACCGACCCAAAATTCATTTGGATCCCACTCAAAACAACATCCAAAAGTTGACAAAGTTCAACCTTTTAACCATCATTTTCCAACAGGTGCAGGAATGACGGACGCTGCGAGGGATTTCGACTTTTGCTCCATTGTTCGAAAAACTCCGTCCTTTTTCAATTATATCACTAATAATTTGACTGGTTTATTTCTTTGTAAATTAATATCGCCTTTGTTAACGAGATTCTCGTGACAAATGTGACTGTAATAAACATGTTTATCATGTGGAATGGCCGGCCGACATGCTGGGTCATACACTCATCCTTTTGCAAACTTTGGCCGTTAGATATTAATTGTTAACTGTGTTTGATTAAATAAATTTAGATGTTTATATAAGCCATTGAAAGATCAAACTTTAAATTAGAATAAATAAAAATAAAATTAAAATTTTTGGGTTGTATGAAATTTATAATTTGTACGCGTTGCATAATAAATATTTTATACTTTAACTGTGACATTTTACCTTCTATTATTCTAATTAAACACTGTCTTTCCATAAGCTTATGGGAAGACGATCTTTCCATAAACTTATGGAAAGACGGCCTTTCCCAAGACTTTTCCTTAAATAAATTAAAAGTTAAAAGTTAAAAAGTAAAATGATTGAAGGAAATTTGATAAAGTTTTGAAAAAACCTTCATTCCATATGGAAAGAATGGAAAGACGATGTTGAATTAGAATTATAGAAAGGTAAAAAAACTTTAGTTGTAAAATTAAAAAGTTGTTATGCAACGTGCAGTAGTTATAAGTTTATGATCTGATCAATGCAACTTGAAATTTTTATCTTGATTTTTTCTAATTTGCAGTTTAAACATTGATTCCCCCCCCCCCCCCCCCCGAACTTATATAGAAGGGAAAGTCTCAGGAAAGACGGCATATACATAAGCTTGTGGACAGCCCACAAAGGCATTTATCTTAAATGTAATTTTTTTTTATAAAATTTAAATATTACATTTTATGAGTTAAAACAAGTAATAATATGTATTTGAATGTGCAAATATAAAAATATATGACATAAAAAAAATTAAATTTTTTAAAATTTTGTATGTAATTTAACAAAGCATTACATAAGGTAAAAAATAAGTGACATGTCCATAAGCTTATGAACAGACTGCTTGTCAGGAGACATACTCTATATGGAAATACTTTCTTCTAAAAGATGAACCCGGTAAATTTTATTAACAAGGAAAAATGTATTAAATTTATAAAAATAATTTAAAAAATAAAAGTGCATGTGTCCGTAGATTCATACTCCCTCCGATTCTCTAACATTAACTCACTTTTCTTTTTTGGATGGTTTTTTAACATTGGCTCCATCACCTTTTAGCAAATTCTAGAGTGTTTTCATCCACTCATTTTACTTTTTATCCTTTTCAATGCATTTTCCACCACTAATTCAACATTTTATAAATGAGGAAATTCTCAAAATAGTACCCACTTTTACTCGTAATTCATACTCCCCCGTCATACTCAAAATTGCTTATTTCATTTTTGAGAGTCAAAGTTTCTTATTTTGACCATAAATATAAATTAATATATAAATAATAAATATATTATGTGAGATACTGTTAGATTTGTCTCAACACCTATTTTCTAAATATCAAATTTTCATGCAAAATTTTTTATATATAATTAGAAATATTTACGATCAAGCGTGCTCATTGAGCGTCGTAAAAAAGTAAATGAGCAACTAAGAGTTGGATGGAGTGAGTAGTTTGGTACCCACAATTTTAAAATGTATAAAAAAAGTACCCAAATTTTCATTTATGTTCCAAAATGATCCCATGACTAGCAATAACCTGTTTTAATTTGGTCAATGTTCTGGTCAACGGTCAATGGGATCAATCCATAATTTTAAAAAAGTTGAGGAGGATTAAATTATTGATAGTTTCAGTAACCAAAAAGCTACCTACTTTTTAAAAAATTCACAATTTGGTACCCAATTTTTATAATAAATGAAAAAAAAAATCCAACAAAATTATACAAATTCTTTGTACAGTAGGTAAGAAAATTATTAAATTTCTGTTTATATATATTCAATCTACTGCAACAATTGCAAAATGTTCTCTTTACACTCATAATATCAACCATAAAGCAATACAAAAGGCAAACAACATTCATAATGTTATTGCAACATCCATATCATGTACTGAGACAAACACAAGATACATGCGAATATGCACACTTTTTAGTCAACTTTCTCCAGTCATATTTGACCACCAATTACTTTAAATACGTATATTATTAGAGTAATAAAGTTTAATATTTATAAACTAAATGATTTGAAGAATCTAACAGTATCTCACATAATGGTATTGGTGCCTGTATACTAACTCAAATATATGATCAAATGTGTCACGAGAAAGTTGATCAAAAAGTGTGCAGATTCGGCTGGGACGGATGGAGCATATGATTTGCCCTCCTGTTTTATACTATTGAAAAATAAGCCAGGCAATGCATATTTTCAACAATGAAACAAGAAAAGGATTTGCACATTTCAAAACATGTATGTACAACATCAAGATTGTACAGAAATAAAATGAAGAAACTTGGCTTCAATTGCCTTTTCACATAAGTAGAAATAATGGCATTCACAAGATGTACCGTGTTCCAGTGAAGGCGTTAAGGAAATAAGAAACTATCTGCAACAACAATTTTGAACATTCAAAACCCCAACTAACACAAAGAGGACTATTTTGGCAACTAGCATATTCATTTTACTTTCTCTGTTACTCTTTTAGTGACATATTTTTTAATATTAAGATTTTTTTATATTGACACTTTCTAGTTATGACAAGTTTAATATATTTATTTTACTTTTACTTCCTTTAATTTAATTCAATCATTCTTTTAACATCTCTTAAATTCTAATATCCAAAAGTGATGTGTCAATAATAAAGAAATAGAGGGAGGAACAAGGAATCATATCATGTAAGATTTTATGAATAGGAGTATATGAATAGTGTTATCTAACGTTAACATGCAAACGAAATGAATTGAATTAAATTATTACTCCGTCTCAGCCGAATGTGCACACTTTTTGGTCAACTTTCTCAGGTCATGTTTGACCAACGATAACTTTAGTTACGTATATTAACGGTGTGTTAAAATTTGATATTTAGAAAATACAGCATGCAGAGAATCCAACAATATCTCACATGATGATATTGGTATCTATATACGAGTTGAAATTTATGGTTAAACGTGTCTTGAGAAAGTTGACCAAAAAGTGTGCAGATTCGGCTGGGACGGAGGGAGTATATTACTTCCTACGTCCTAGCCATATCTCTATACTTTTTGGTCAACTTTCTCATGTCATGTTTAACCATCGATAACTTTAGTTACATATACTAATGGGGCATTAAAATTTAATATTTAGAAAATACATTATGCCGAGAATCTAACGGTATCTCACATGAAGATATTGGCGTCAATACACTAGTTGAAATTTATGGTCAAACATTTCTTTAAAATGTTGATCAAAAAGTGTGCAAATGTGGCTGAAACAGAGAGTATATAAATAAAATACAGCTAATCAAACATTTATTATTAAATCATGACTTTGACGCATAAATATCTTTTTTTGTTATCAAGAACTATCAAAATTGAAATGTGGGTCTTATGATAGAACAGAGGAGCTACTCCTGAAGAGATGTCTCGGCAGTTCTTCTTAAGTGCATCTTAGCTCGATTGATAAATAAGATACTTTCTTGGTTTTTCTTTTCTCTATATGTTTTAAAGTTGGCAAAGTCTTGGGAAAGACGTTCTTTCCATAGGCTTATGGAAAGACGGGTTTAATTAGAATAATAAAAGGTAAAAGGTCTTAGTTGCAATATTAAATTTTTAGTATGCAACATGTAGTAGTTATAAAATTTATAATCCAGTTCATGCAACCCGAAAATTTTATCTTCATTTCTTCTAATTTACACTTTAAACAGACCCTTTAAGGTAGCGGAGAACACGATTTGCCGCATCAAGATGGGTAGAATATGGATTTTGCATGAATTGACTTAGAGTATTAACAGCATATTGAATGTCAGGACGTGTGACCGTCAGATAGAGAAGACGACCCACGAGGCGTCGATAAATAGATGGATCAGGAAGGGGTGTACCTTCATTGGGAAGTAAATGAAGATTTTGTTCCATAGGAAAAGGAGAAGAGCGAGAACCCAGCTGTCCGGAATCAGAAAGAATATCGAGAGCGTATTTACGTTGACATAAAAAAATACCTTGTTTGGAACGTGAGACTTCAATACCAAGGAAGTAACGAAGAGTGCCAAGATCTTTAATAGAAAAGGAACTAGCAAGAAATTGTTTAGTCTCATTAATGATGGACAAATTATTACCAGTAACGATGATATCATCAACGTAAACAAGAACAAATACAGAGATATTGTCTTTGATATATGTGAATAGACTATAATCTGCAGTCGATTGATGGAAACCACGTGATTTAAGAGTAGAAGAAAATTTATAAAACCATTGTCGAGAGGCTTGTTTAAGGCCATAAATGGATTTATGTAATTTACAAACAAGATTACTATTCTTATGATGAAAACCGGGAGGGAGCTTCATATAAACTTCTTCATGAAGGTCACCTTGGAGAAAGGCATTATTGACATCAAGTTGATGAAGGGTCCAACCGCGAATTGCAGCAATTGAGAGAAGAAGACGTACAGTGACGAGTTTGGCAACAGGTGCAAACGTGTCGTGATAATCAATTCCTTCAATTTGATTATAACCCTTTGCAACAAGACGGGCTTTATAACGCTCGATTGAGCCATCAGAATGGTATTTTATTTTGTAGACCCATTTACATCCAATGGATGATTTTCCAAGAGGTAAATGGCATAAAGACCAAGTATGATTAGTTTCGAGAGCATGAATTTCAGAGGACATAGCATCTCGCCAATGAGGAGATTTAACTGCCTGGGAATAAGTTTTTGGTTCTGTGTGATCAATTATTTTGGATATAAAATCACGATGAGTAGAACTTAAAGTGCTTAAAGAGAAGTGTTTGGCGAGAGGATGTGGAGTAGACAAAGAGACATTGGTGCAAATAAAATCATTATAACGAGATGGACGACAACGATCTCGCACAGGACGGTCAGGCCTGGAAGGAGTAGAATCAGAAGTGATAGGCGCAGGAGAAGATGGTGGACCCGGAGCTGGAATGGAGTTAACATTAGTCGCAGGAGATGGCGACAGACTTGAAATAGGTTCCAAAATAGTATCAGTAAAATCATCATTTAAAGGGGTGATACTAATTGGAATAGGAGGTGAAGAACTAGATGAGGATGTAGTAGAAACATTGCTATAAGGAAATATGGATTCATGAAAAATGACATCGCGAGAGACATAAATTCGACGAGTAGAAATATCATAAACTTTATATCCTTTTTGACCAAAAGGATAGCCAATGAATATACCAGGCTTAGCACGCTGGTCAAATTTATGTCGTATATACATATTTTTGGCAAAACATAAACAACCGAATACTCGTAGTGATGAATACGATGGAGATGTGCCAAACAATACTTCATGAGGAGATTTAAAGTGAAGAATCTTTGTGGGTAATTTGTTAATCAAGAAGGCAGCAGTAAGAATGCATTCACCCCAAAATGAAAGAGGTAAATGACTTTGAAAACGTAAGGCTCGAGCAACATCCAGAAGATGACGATGCTTACGTTCAACGATCCCATTTTGTTGGGGTGTTCCAACACAACTACGTTGATGAATGATTCCATGAGTTTGACACCAAGTTTGAAATTTGGTGCAGAGAAATTCAGCTCCATTGTCTGAACGAATGACTTGGAGTTGAGGAAGAAAAATTCCACCACTTCCGGTGTTGATTTTGGAGATGTCGCCATTGAATTGACGATTAATATGAGAGAAATATTGGGTTATCATATGAAAAAATTCAGACTTTGTTTTCATGAGATATATCCAAGTACAACGTGAATAATCATCTACAATAGTTAAAAAATAACGAGATCCATTTGTAGAAGGAACGGAAAAAGGCCCCCAAATGTCTACATGGATTAACTCAAAGCATTTTATAGAATGAGAAGTACTTGTTGGAAATAATTGACGAGATTGTTTGGCTTGAGGGCAAACATCACAAGTGAAGTTTTTATTCGAAACAATATCAGAAAATTTGCTTACAAGAAATTGAAAACGAGAATTGCCTGGATGACCAAGGCGTGAATGCCATAAATCAAAGCTATTACATTGACGGAAAAACAATGCTTTATTTGAATAAGCAGGAACATCATCTAGATAATAGAGGCCATTTTGCATACTACCCCGACCAATCTTCATCTTCGAGGAAAGACCCTGAAATAGACAATGATAATCAAAAAATGTGACTACACAACCAAGTTGTCGAGAAATTTGAGAGACTGATAGTAAATTAAATTTGAAAGATGGGATATGAAATACATCTTTCAAAATAAGATTTGTAGAGTGTTTGATTACACCAATATGAGTCACTGATGCTATTGATCCATCAGGCATTTGAACATAAATGTGCTTCTTTAATGGATAATATGAAGAAAATAATGAAAGTGACGTGCAAATATGATTTGATGCACCCGAATCAATAATCCAAGAAGAAGATATATAATTTAAAGCTTTATCTGCTAAATGGGCAGAATAAAAAATTTTATAAATAAATTTACCTGCTAAATGAGCCGAGTGGTCAGTTGGAGGATCATTTGCCAAGAGGGCCATCAGCTTGTTGTATTGATCAGGAGTGAAGGATGGAGTTGGTGTTGTAGTTGGCTGATTTAGAGCTGCCATGTGCTTAATTGGTGTTGCAGAACGCTTTCCGTTGCCGCCGTCAGGGTATCCATGCAGTTGGAAGCAAGTGGCTTGAGTATGGCCATGACGTTGGCAGTGATTGCAGAAAGGACGTGAACGCTTTCCAGTGTTGCGGAAAGGAGTAGCAGCATCCATGGCATTGTTGCGGTTGTTCCATGTTGAGTTTCTTGAAGTGTGGAGGGCAGCAGAGTCCACGACTGGAGCATGTACGTCAAGCTCTTGTTGTTTCTCCTCTTGACGAACCAAGTTATAAATCCGTTGAACGGATGGAAAAGGCTCCATAAGGAGAATCTGACGACGAACCGAGGAGAAGCTATCATGAAGTCCTTGTAGAAACTCCATAGCTCGATCTTGATTCATTTGATCCATGATAGATTTTGAGTTGGCACAAATACATGGAGAGATGACGACAATGCTGTTTAATTCATCCCAAAGAGATTTCAACTGAGTAAAGTATGATGAAACAGTCATGCCTTCTTGTTTCAAAGATGAGATTGACTTCTTAAGTTGATAGATCTTTGGTGCATTGGATTGAGAGAAACGATCTTTAAGATCATTCCAGATTTGAGCAGCAGTCTCAGAATATAGAATACTAGGGCGAATTTCAGGCGAAACAGAATTGAGAATCCAACTGCTCACCAAGTCATTGCAGCGTTCAAAATTCTGAATATCAGCTTGAGTGCTGGGTTTAGACATGGTTCCATCAACAAAACCATATTTGTTTTTGGCTCTTAAAGCCATAGTGATTGCTCGACTCCATGTTGTATAATTATCACCCGTTAGGAGAGGCATAACGAGGACAGTGGATGGACTCTCGGAGTGATGAATATCATAGAGTTTGGATGAGTTGTTTGGAATAGTATAATCCGGATTAGGATTTGGAATGGTACGATCCGGATTGGGATTTGGATTGATATGCTCATTAGGGTTGAGTCCCTCGGCCATGATGATGATTGAGAATTGACAGGAAATAGATTGAGCAGAATATTGTAGAGAGAATTAATCAAGCTCTGATACCATATAGAATTTGGTAAAAACTGTTTAACTAATTATAATATCCGGAATTAGGTGTGTAGAATTCTATTGATAGAAACGTATCTATTTATACAAGTTGTACTTCAACTAATTGATCCTAACTCTCTGGGATCATGGATTGCGTCTGACTAACTAATCCTATTGAATAGGTCGTATAGCTGACTAAGTTTACTAAATATACAAAACTAATATTTAAAACTAATATTTATTCTACATAAACCTTGGTCTTTCCATAACTTATGGAAAGACCGTCTTTCAAGAGACGGACTCTTTAAAGTTTATCACTTTTACATTAATGATACAAGGTGAATTATCGTCAATCAATTATAAAAAAACTAACATTTTTATTTATTTTTTTCATATATTTTAATTTATAAAAATGAACATTTATGGTTATAATGTCAAATATAATGAAAAATGAGAATACTTGAACAAGTAATTAAAACTATCTCGCTCAGTCTCACATGGGCGCGGACCTACATGCAGAGGTATTGGCTATTTTCAAAATTAGAGCACGAGTGAATTGCATGAATATATCCATGGTTTTTTAAAAGTTGAGAAAAGTGCAAATATAACCCTATATAATTGAAGAAATTACAGATATAATCCTGCGCTATTTGAAAGTGCAAATATAACCCTATCTATTCAGGTTATGTGCAAATATAACCTTTTTAGCCGGTTTGAGGACGGAATGCAGTGAAATAACCAATTTGCCCCTGATGATTTTTAAAAAAAATTGAAAAAACCCCATTTATCAAATGACAATATTACCCCCTTACCCCTTTTTCTCTTTCTTCCGCTCCATTCTCTTTTCTCTTTTCTTCCTTTCTTTTCTCTTTCCTTTTCTCTTTCCTTCCTTCCCCGCTCCAAACTCCTTCCCTCTCTAAATCCAATCTGCAGATGGTGGTGGCGGAGAGCTCGCGGCTAGGGGTTCACCGGTGGTGTTGTGGATTCGGGGCTTGGTGATGGTGGAGGCGGGGATAGGGCAGAGGAGGATGCAGCGATGGTGAGGAGTTTGGGGTTGGTGGCGCTATGGTGGGGTGGTGCAAGGTGGCGCTAGGGTTTGGGGCAGGTGGTGGCGCTAGGGTTTGCTGTGGGTGGCGTTAAGCGGCGGCGAAGTTTGGGGTTGGTGGTCAGAGGTGCGGGGATGGGCTCAGGTGGTGACGGCGGGGATAGGCTCAGGTAGTGGCGGCTGGGATGGGCTCAGGTGGTGGCGTTGGGGATGGACTCAGGTGGTGGCGGCGGGGATAGGCTCAGGTGGTAGCAGGCGGATTGGTGGTGGTGTGGCTGGTGGCAGGGATGGGCTCAGGTGGTGGCAGGCGGATTGGTGGTGGTGTGGTTGGTGGCGGAGATGGGCTCAGGTAGTGGTGGCTGGTGGCGGGGATGGGCTCAGGTGGTGGCAGGCAGATTAGTGGTGGTGTGGCTGGTGGTGGGGGATGGGCTCAGGTGGTGGCAGGGGGATTGGTGGTGGTGTGGCTGGTGGCGGAGATGGGCTCAGGTGGTGGTGACTGGTGGCGGGGATGGGCTCAGGTGGTGGTGACTGGTGACGGGGATGAGCTCAGGTGGTGGCAGGCGGATTGGTGGTGGTGTGGCTGGTGGCGGGGATGGGCTTAGGTGGTGGCAGGCAGATTGGTGGTGGTGTGGCTGGTGGCGGGGATGGGCTCAGGTGGTGGCAGGCGGATTGGTGGTGGTGGCGGATTGGTGGTGGGGGTATTTTTGGCTTTTAAAATTTTGTATTAGGTTAGAAGGGCATTTTGGTCATTTTTAGTCGGTCAATGGCCGGAAATGGCCAGTCAATGCTGGAATAGTGGCTTTAGGGTTATATTTGCACTTATGTGTAATAAATAGGGTCATATTTGCACTAAAAAATAACTCAGGGTTATATTTGCACTTTCCTCAACATAGAGGGTTATATCTGCATATTACCCTTAAAAGTTTCATTAAAGATATGACAAAGTAATGATAGGAGACCACTTGTGGTCCTAATATGTCGCGCCATGGATCTCAACCACACACACTCTTGACTTGCTTCGTGCAATACGATAACCTCGGCATGATTTGATGATGTTGTGGTGAGTGTTTGTTTCTGTGAACCCCAAGAAATCGTAGTCTCTCCGTAAGTAAACACATA
The DNA here is from genome assembly GCA_037428765.1 of Rubia yunnanensis. Lineage (NCBI taxonomy): Eukaryota > Viridiplantae > Streptophyta > Magnoliopsida > Gentianales > Rubiaceae > Rubia > Rubia yunnanensis. The sequence goes on from CM075067.1 coordinate 103,702,915, forward strand.
CCCAGTTTGAGATCTCCCTTTGTGTGGATTTGACTGGTAAATCTGCATCTATATAGTCAACCAAAACTGGTTCCGTAGTGTTGGAATAAAATAATTCCAAATCAGTTGTCCCTTGAAGGTAACGAAACACATGTTTGATTCCGTTCCAGTGCCTTTTAGTAAGAGATGAACGGAATCTCGCTAATAAATTAACAGCAAAAGCTATATCAGGTCGAGTACAATTAGCAAGATACATAAGTGCACCAATTGCACTGAAATATGATACTTCTGGACCAAGAACTTGTTCAGATTCCTCACATGGACGAAATGGATCCTTTTCCAAATTAAGAGATCTTACGACCATTAGGGTACTCAATGGATTTGATTTATCTATATTGAATCTCTTTAATGACTTTTTCGTGTAATTTGATTGATGCTTAAGTATCCCACTTTGCAAGTGCTAAATCTGCAAATCAAGACAATATTCTGTTTCCCAAGGTCTTTCATTTCGTACTCCTTCTTTAAGTAAGAGATTACTTCCAGTATCTCTTCATTGGTCCCAATGATATTCAAATCATCAACATAGACAGCGATAATCACACACCCGGATGCTGTTTTCTTGATGAAAACAAAGGGACAAAGAGGGTCGTTGACATACCCCTTTTGTAACAGATATTTGCTTAGCCGGTTGTACCACATGCGTCCAGATTGCTTTAACCCACATAAGGATCTTTGTAATTTGATTAAATATCTTTCTCTGGGTTTTGAACTTAATGCTTCATGCATTTTGAATCCTTTAGGGATCCTCATGTAAATTTCAGCATCAAGCGAACCGTATAAGTATGCGGTAACAACATCCATAAGGTGCATATTAAGTTTCTCATGAACTGCTAGAATGATAAGGAATCTGAATGTAATTTCATCCATGACTGGGGAATATGTTTTCTCAAAATCAATTCCGGGTCTTTGAGAAAAACCTTGTGTAATGAGTCTAGCCTTGTATATCACAATCTCATTTTTCTCATTTCTTTTTCGCACAAATACTCATTTGTATCCAATCGGGTTTCACATCCTCAGGGGTGAGTACTAAAACTTTGCGCCAGATAAGCGAGTCTAACTCAGCCTCAATGGCCCTTTTCCATTCAATCCAATCGTGTCTATTTTTACACTCGATAACGGCCGGTGGTTCGAGATCTCCATTACTTTCATCCTGATGCATTATTTTTGTCCATCATCGATTTTCTCATTTCGGTTCCCCCTTATACCTGTATTGGCATAATTAATCCAAATTTCTTGATTTTCCTCGTTTTGTATTTCTACAGGAATACATTCCTCCATTTTAGGGTCATCTTGTTTCTCTGATCCTTTTCTTTTACGAGGAATTTTATCTTTGGAACCGAGTGGTCTTCCACGCTTCAGGCGTGTTATGATTTCATGAGTGACTTTATTTTCAATTTGCCCTTTCAGGATTTCAATTTGAGCAGGAACATTCTCAACTGGGATGTGAGATTTAGTCACACTCTTTGTGTCTGTAAATGCATCAGGAAGTTGATTTGCTATATCTTGCATATGCAAAATCCTTTGGACTTTTCCATCACGCTCTTTTGTATAAGGATCAAGATGCAATAATGTTGGTACAGACCATGTCATATTCCTTTCCAGCTATTTTCTTTCTCCCCCAAATGCTGGAAATTTTTCTTCATCAAAATGACAATCAACGAAACGAGTTGTACAACTATTCCCAGTAAGGGGTTCAAGGCATCTAACAATAGATTGACTTTCAAAGCCTACATAATTGGCAAGACTTCTCTGTGGTCCTATCTTTGTTCTTTGCAGTGGTGCAATAGGCACATAAATAGCGCAACCAAAAACTCTTAGATGAGATATATTTGGTTCTTGGACGGATGCAAGTTGTAGTGGGGAGTATTTATGATATGCACTTGGCCTGATCCGAATCAATTTTGTAGCATGTAATATTGCATAACTCCATACTGGAGTAGGGACCATTGTTCTCATTATTAATGGTCTAGCAATAAGTTGGAGACGTTTGATCAGTGATTCAGCCAGACCATTTTGTGTGTGCACATGAGCACTATGATGCTCAACAGTAATCCCAACTGACATACAATAATCATCGAAAGTCTGGGATGTGAATTCACCGGCATTATCAAGTTTGATTTTCTTGATCGTATGATCAGGAAATTGAGCTCGCAATTTGATTATCTCAGTGAGTAATTCATCAAATGCCATATTCCGAGTTGATAACAGACATACTTGTGACCATTTGGTAGAAGCATCTATCAATACCATGAAGTAACGAAATGGTCCACATGATTGATGGGTAGGTCCACATATATCACCTTGAATGCGTTCAAGAAATGCTGATGATTCTATTTCAACCTTTCCCGGTGAAGGTCTTATGATTAGCTTTCCAATGGAACAAACCTCACATTGAAAGGTATTTCCATGAGGGGTCTTCTGGTCCTTCAATGGATGCCCATGTGAGTTTTCAATAATTCTTCGCATCATAGTTGAACCAGGATGGCCCAGCCGATTATGCCATATGGTAAATATTGAAGGTTTGACGACTACCGTATTTGATTCTACGACATTTATATGCGTGTAATACAATCCAGTATGGAGCATTGGTAGTTTCTCAATTATGCATTTCCTTCAAGATTTATACACAATGAGAAGTATATATTTCATGGTACCTTCAGTTACAGACTGGGTATCAAATCCATGAGAATATATAAGTTCCTTTTGGACTTTGGCAAAAATAAGACATTATTTATTGTAAACAGTGTGCCATTTAACAATGTAAAGTTTGCCTCGCCAACTCCTTCGAACAAATCTACATGACCCGATATTGTATTCACAGTGGCCTGTGTTGGTTTTACCTTTGAGAAAAACCTTTTATCCTTTAACATAGTGTGCGTTGTTCCACAATCGAGTATGCAAATTTCTTCATTTTTAATCCTTTGGTTGGCTTCACGATTAGCTTTATCCATTTCACCTCTTTAATTAAAAACAAAAGAAATTTGATAAGAAAGATAATAAATTTGAAAGTTACAGACTTTAAATAAAACTATTTATTATTTATTTATTTTTTTAGACATTCTAGTATGTTGAGATTTATTTGAAAATTGAGCCAATCAAAAGGGTCATGATTAAGAGTGTCCTGGATGAGGAGAAAACTTTAGGTCATAGTTGCTGGACACTTATGTGAAGTTGATTTGTGCAGTCAAATATAATCGAGTTTTAACACATGAGTTTCTAAACATCTACAAATTAATAAAAAAAAGTTTGGACTAGTATCCTTAATACCAACTACTTTGATTCATTATCACAAAATTCTTACAATTTTTTTAAAAAAGACTTACTCAATGAAGATTGAGAGTGATCGTGCTGATAACGTGTTGTGATTTTTACTAATTTTGCACTAATTTATTTAGAAATTAGCAAAGGACTTGATGTGGGAAGTAAGAAGATACGATGGAGAAGAAGATAAGATGAGAAGAAGTGAGAAATGAGAAATGAGAGAATGTGAGGTGCATTTTTCTCCATCCTCTAATGAGGTATTTATAAAGGATTCCCCTTTGGTAAACAAACAGTGATACAATTAATTATGACAAATCTATCTTATTACTAATGAACATTTCATTATTTCCAACACCTTGGAGGTTATAAATAAGGGCAAAATACTGATATGACCCTATGTTTTGGAGGTTTATGCTAATATGACCCTGTGAAATTGAAAAGTGTTATTGTAGCCCTATGTTTTGCATCAGAAGTGCCGATATAACCCCGTGGCACTATTCCGGCATTGACTTAGTAATTTCTGGCGTTGACCAAATCTAAAATGACTAAATTATCCCTAGTCTTAAACCTAATAATATAATGACTAAAATACCCCTACATTCTTCTTCTTCATCATCATTGTTCCGCCACCACCTCTGCCGCACCACCACCTCCACCGCCGCTTCACCACCTCCGCCGCCCACCACCGCCGGAATCTGGATTTCCGCATTCCTCACAAATAACAAAAATTATCCACAGAAATTCTTAACCCAGGAGAAATTCTTAACTACTCAGCACATCAATGAAAAATCCCAAGTTTCACTTCTAAATCCAATTCACCCCAAGAACACAGTCTCAATATAGCCCTCAAAACCCCATTTTTTCATTGCCCAGATTGCCCAACACTTCAAGAACAGCTATAAACCAGAGTCATGTTAAAAATGGAAGCAGCGAATAGCTAATTACCAACACGATAGCTAATTTGAACCTCTCTATACTTAATTACCAATACTTCAAGAATAACAAAAAATCCCATCTTTTCACTGCTAACCTGAAAACCGTCTCCTTCCGCACCACCGGTGTTCTCAAGACCATGAACTCCGCCTACGCCGCGCCGGAGTCCGAGGAGGTCGACGACGACGAGGAGGAGGCACAGGTGGAGACCGTGATTTGCGGGCTTCGGTCAGAACGCCGACTTCGCCGGAGAGTTAGATTCCGGCCTATTTGGCCGGAGGGATAAACGGAAGTTCTCGGAAGACCGAAAACTCTGAATTCTAACACCTCTGAATTCCCTCTTGTTGTAGTCTTGCCTTATCTCCTATAGCAATCCTTCCTCCGGCCATCGTGAACCTTATTTCCGGCTTGGAGGAGCCAAAAACAATTGCACTTCGGCATCCGAATAAGAACCCAGAAACAGGCCGGCCGGGGTCCATAGTTACGAACAAGTGATGCTTCCAAGACCCGTGAATATATCAAGTAAGCCAGCCAAGAAAAAGCAATTCTAACCTTGAAGTTCTTCAAATCTCCAGACCCACGCCGCCCGATGCCTCTTCGGAGAAGCTCGAGAAGAAGAAGATCTGAGAAGATCCGGACGAATCTGACCCAAGCTAATGGCGGATTTTGGGTTGGAGGCTAGTGGAGGAAGAAGAAAAGAGGAAGAAGAAAAGAGGAGGAAGAAAAGAGGAGGAAGAAAAGAGGAGGAAGAAGAAAATAGCAGAAGAGGAAGAAGAAAAGAGTAGAAGAGGAGGAAGAAAAGAGGAGGAGGAAGAAAAGAGGAGAAGAGGAAGAAGAAGAAGAAGAAAAGACTTCTGAGGGCAGAAAAGCGGAAGAAGAAGAAACGAGCAGAAGACGAGGAAGAAAAGAGGAGGAAGAAGAAAAGAGCAGAAGTTTCTGAGGGCATAATTGTCTTTTAACCTTTTTATTTTTTAAAAAACAGGGGTATAATAGTCATTTCAAGTATTTCCGGCCAAATTCAGGTCTCCAGGGTTATATTAGCACATTTTAGCAAAACACAGGGTTACAATAGCACTTTTTAACTTCACAGGGTCATATTAACACAATAACCTCAAAACATAGGGTCATATGAGCAATTGACTCTATAAATAATTATGGCTTCATCATGAATTCTCCCCTACAAATCTCTTCCCTTTCCCTCTCCATCTTCTTCTTCACAACCACTAGAGCTTCCAGCCAACATGCAATTTCCCAAAATGGCGAAATCTCCAGATCTCCCAATACTCCTAAACCCAGTAGTAAACCCTCCCATCCTCATAACTCCTCACACTCCAACCCCAAAACAGTCCCTCTACCTCTCCAATCTCGACGATCAATATATCTTCAGATACTCCACTAAATACCTCTACCTCTTCAGACACTCAACCAGCTCAGAATCCCTCAAGAAATCTCTGTCGGAAGTGCTCGTCGACTACTTCCCGATGGCCGGAAGGCTGAGGTGGAAGTCGCCGGAAAATGACTATAAGTTTGAGCTCGAGTGCAATGGAGATGGAGCTTTGTTTGCAGAGGGGTATATGGATATGACGGTGGAGGAGTTCAAGGAGATTGCTCAGAAACCGAATTTGTCTTTTGAGAAGCTGCTTATGTACTATGGGGATGGAGCTCCGAGTTTCATGGATATTCCTCCTCTTGTGGTTCAGGTTTGTTGCACCACTTTTGCTCCGGAAATTTCCGAGTTGGTTTGACTAGTCAAAGGAGATTTTAATTCTTACTTATGCTTAGATTTATAAGTTCTTTGAGGTTGAATCCATTATCATCTTCATTGACTTCCGTTTTTTATGGTCTTCAAGATTCGTCTTAAGAGTTGTTTATGAAACTAATTTACTCACTTTGTTCCGGTTAAATCTGTACATTTTTTTAATCAACTTTCTTAACACGCTTGACCTTAAATTTCAATTAGTACGTAGACACCAGTAACATCATTCGTCATGTGGGATATTATTAGATTCTCTGCATTATATATTTTCTTAAGAGTGAGTCTCCTGACAGGCGGCCTGTCCATAAGCTTATGGACAGGCAACTTATTTCTTACCTTATACACTGCATTTCTTAAATTACATACAAAATATTTTTTATATGATATTTTTTTATATTTTCACCTTCAAATACATATTATTACTTGTTTTAACTTATAAAATGCAATATTTAAATTTTATAAAAAATCACAACGTTTAAGGCAAATGCCCCTGAGAACTGTCCATAAGGTTATGGAAAGACCGCCTTTCCTGAGACTTACTATTTTCTTAATATAAAATTTTAATACACCATGGCGATCAAATATAACCTGAAAAGGTTGATCAAACAGTGTACAGATTTGGTTGGAACAGAGGGAGTAGCAAAATTATACATAATAATATTAAAATAAAGAAAGGGGATGAAAAAGAATAAAAATAAATAATGAAAAAAGTTACATATTATATATAAATGAGTGGATGAGAATGAATAAAAATCCCTAATAATTATTTTAAAATTGAAATAAAGCAAGATAGTGTGACATTAAAAAATTAAAATACTGGGACTATGAAAATATTAATAAAAGATTTTGGTTTAGGTTTGCTAACTTTGATAAAAATAATAATGTGTGAAGATATAAATGGGAGTAGGAGTACTACTCTCTGTTTCTTTAATAGTTGCACACTTTCTAATTTGAGATGTTTATTTTATATCGACATTTTCTATTTATGGTAACTTTAAAGTTTTACATCCATTTATTTCATTTTTTCTTCTTTCAATTCAATTTCATCAACTCATTTAGCATCTCCTAAATTCTAACACAAAAAATGATGTGCCACTGTTAGAGAAATAGAGAGAGTACTTTTATGAAAAGGACGTAACTAGGAAAAGTAATAATAATCCAAAATTTTAATCTAAATGATATTCCACGAGTCATTGTTCTTGTTTGTTTGACCAAATAAACAGAGTTATAGGTACAATTTGAATATAAAGTAATCCTCGTCCATTTTATAAACTCATCAAAACATGAAAAAATGGCTAATCATTTGACAACATTTAATAGGATTTCATATCGATTTCACTATTTACTATGAAGCCTCACAAAAAATCTCAGAATTAATTAACCCTTCACTTTTTACCACTTGTGTCTGCATTCAGGTAACAAACCTCCGATGTGGAGGCATGATCCTGTGTGCCGCAGTCCACCATCCTCTCATCGACGGCGGTGGCACTTCTCAATTCTTTCATGCCTGGGCCCACTTAACCAGGACACCTGGCACTCAACCACCAATCACACCCATCCATTTCCGCCACATCCTCAAGCCCCGGGACCCACCCCAAGTGAATTTCGCCCACCCGACATATACCCGACCCGGTCCCGATTCACAAAGCGACCCCGATATGTTGCAGTATTTACAGTCCCAGCCCCTCGTAACCTCATCAATCACTTTCAGGTCAGAAACTTTTATACTCTATCCATCTCGTAATAAATCTTCTATTTGTTTTTACTTTAATTTTTCTGCAAGAAAATGTGACAGTCAGATTTTGTAAGTTTTTGCATAAAATAATATCATGAGTGGCGTAAAAAATTGTAAATTATGATAAATTAAAGTAGGGACTTCAAGAAGATAATTATAAAAATTACTGAGTAATTTTAAAATATTTTTCAATCAATCCCCTCAAATACAGGAGAAAATTGTGATTTTTTTTCTCTACCAACATCAACTAGATAAACTTCTTGCCTCTGCCCCCGAATTTAAGGATGTAATGAGGTAAATATAGTACTCCCACTTTCCCGTAATAAATTGCATAGAATTTTTTTTACGGTTATCAAGAAACATGTTTGATCATTAATATGTTTAACTCCGTATAATATCGGCAAACAAAATGTTACTTTTTAGAAACTACTTGTTATGATGAATCCAACAATATCACATACGATAATATTATTGCTTATATACCTATTTAAATATGTGGTCAAAATTCGATTGTGAATAATGTCAAATAGTAAAGTGTGCAGTTTAATCCAGAATAGATTGAGTATATTAAATAACCGTGAGTAAAAATTTTAAAAAATATATTTATGAGATAGACTGATAAAAAAAGTATAATTTTTTTTTATGGAACAATGAAGTATGTTACTCCACATGCCTTATGCATCATTATTCTTTGGTAAAGTCTTGGGAAAGACGGTCTTTCCATAGGCTTATGGAAAGACGGGGTATGATTAGAATAATAAAAGGTAAAAAGTCTTAGTTGCAATATTAAAGTTTTAGTATGAAACATGTAGTAGTTATAAAATTTATAACCCGGTTCATGCAACCCAAAAATTTTATCTTAATTTCTTCTAATTTACACTTTAAACCTTGGTCTTTCCATAACTTATGGAAAGACCGTCTTTCAAGAGACGGACTCTTATTCTTTAATGAAAAAATAGATTGTCTATTTTCAAGTAATAAATAGTGAGTGACTTATTAAACACATAACAACACATAATTCGCTTTCAAGTCCTCCGTTATATTAATCATAACATAGTAGTATAGTACTCCCTCTGTTTCAGCCCGCACATGTTTTTGCCAACTTTCTCAAGTCATATTTGACTACCAGTAACTTTAGTTACGTATGCTAATGACCTATTAAACCTTGATATTTAAGAAGTACATGATGCATAAAATTTAACAATATCTCATATGAAAATAATGGTGTCTATATACTAATTGAAATTTATGTTAAAATGCATCATAAGAAAGTTTGGCAAAAAGTGTACAGATTTGATTGGGACAGGGGGATTAGTACTTAAAAATTTCGCTTTCAGGTCCTCCGATATCCTACGCCTGAAGAGTCAATGCGCACCCTCGCTAAAATGCACCAGCTTCGAAGTCCTAGCCTCGCACACGTGGCGCTGTTGGATTCGTTCCCTTCCCCACTTCGCAGACCCCACCACGAAAATCAAACTTCTGTTCTCCACGAATTTCAGACAGAAAATGGACCCGAAAATACCCCAAGGGTTTTACGGGAACGGGTTCGTGCTAACGTGCGCGGAGGGCACGGTGAAAGAATTACTGGACGGTAATTTGCATGGCGGGGTAAATATGGTACGAGACGCTAAGGCAAAAGTCACGGGAGATTTCGTGAAATCATTAGTTGACCATTTGGAGGATAAAACGTTAAGAGTTGATCTTTATCGGACTTTTGTAATATCGTCGTGGTCGAAATTAGGAATGGAGGATTTGGATTTCGGACAAGGGAAACCTTTGCAATTCGGCTCTGTGGATTGCAACTGGTACTGTTTGTTTATTCCGGTGGTCGGAGATCCGGGAGCAGTGACGGTTCTGGTTTCGATGCCGGAGAGCGTTGTGGATAAATTTGAAGGTTACATGTCGGAGTATGATTCCGATGGAATGGTGCAGAATGGAAGAATGGAACGAGTTGGTTATTGTGAGTCGACTCAGCAATCTGTTTCTGTAATTACGAGTTATTGAGATGAATTAGTGCAAAATAAAGTTGTTAATCCACCTTAATGATTGTGTGGTGAGAATATTATATTTTACAGTAGTATGCTCTTGCATGCAGTAAAAAAACAGCCGAGTGTTATTAATATTTACTTTCGAAATGAAATTTGTAATTTGATATTCTATTTTAAAATTTATTTTTCATACTAATATGCACACTTCTTATTTATGGCATAGATAATGTATTTTTTTACTTGAGGGTGGATGCCATTCTGATACCAGTCGATTCAAAATAATTGTACATCATGAAGTGTCCATTTTTGTTGGAATTTCTCCTCAAATTTTAAAATAGTTAGAATTACCGGCTTGAAACTCAAATATATAGTTAGAATGGCAACTCGAGAGTTACATTCATGAATGAGCGACTCATCTGTTGGACTTAAACTCTTATATTTAATAGAGGGAGAGCTAAAGAGTTGAGGTAAGCTTTTTCTGACATCTATAATCGTTTGAGAATTCTTCACTTAAACCTATACAATCGCCCAAGTGGTTGGGTGCATGGCCTAATTCATATAGAACACGGGTTCGACTCTCGGCAACGGCATTGTGGGGGTTCTTCCAGTGGGAGGATTCCTTGTGCGCATCGAACACAGTCGATGGTCATGTGCTCGGGTACGGGAGTGCTGTGTCCGGTAAGGCTTGTGGTGTCGGTTGGCCGGGTGAGCCGATTATTCGCCTTTTGAGAATTCTTTGCTTCAAGTCAAGTGGTTTGTTCAGATCTGGTCCATCAAATGCGGTGAAGAGGTTTGTTTGTCGCATTGATTGAAATTCACGAGTTGCTCTTTCCAATAAACTCTTTTCTGATTGAATTTGTACAATAAAACAGTTCACTCAAAATATTAATACCAAACTCTAAAATGCGACTAAGGTTAAGTTTAAAGTGGTAGTATGTTTTTTACCCTCACCCAAAACGGTGGTTGGAAGAAATTTTATAGCAAGAGGCGCTTCAGTATATTTGTACTCCATGGTAGGAAATAGGAAACCCTAAAAATATATACAGTTTGCGAAAATGAAGTTGTCACACCATGAATGTAGAGATTGATTTGGACACCCCCTCGTCTTTTTTCCTTCTTTTCCAGTTTTGAATCTTTGATCAATTCACGCGCCATGACAGATTATATAATTTTACTTTTTTAAAAAATTATATGTTACGAAAGATTTAAAAATATCGCACATAATGTTAATTACTATACTTAAAAAAAGTTATCGATGATCAAACATACCATTAAAAAATGTCGGATGAAAATGGGCCATAAATAGTTATCGAGATGTTGATATGGCCTTTGCCCATTGCAAGATGCCAGGCATTCAATTATCTGGCGAGATGTTGATACGCACCACATGTGACGCTGTTTCTTTATTGCTAGAGAGCCACACATCATTTTTTCTATTGTTGAATCACTTTTTTTATTGGATAACTTTTTAGCATTAGGTCATTTATTTTTTTTAAATTCTAGATTGTTTTCATTCATTCAATTTACATTTTACATGTTTAGTATATTCTCTATCACTAATTTTATCATTTTTAAATTTAAGTGTCAAAAAAAAGTGAGCCAATATTAATAAAATGGAGAGAGTACGATAATGATCTATGGTTCTGAAATGGTAGTTGAATGCATATTCTCACTAATTAGTCTGGAGTCCAGTTCACGTTTGCATGATTAACAACATTGTTATTGGAGTGGGTTAAAGTTTCATATTCTATCTAATCCCAAGTGATTTTACGATAGAATCACGTTACTACAATATTTATAGGTGTGTTTGGTAGGGTTTACAAGGGATATGCATTTAAATTAAACATATTTTTAGTGTTTAGTAAACTTGTAAAAAAAATGCTTATTTAAAAAGTAAATTTTCTAAAAGCTGGTCTCTACCTACTTTTAAAAAAAACTATGTTTACTTATAAGTACAGTTATGCCAAACGCACACTTAGTCACTCCAAATTCCTAAAATCTATCCGATTGTCACTCTTTCAAATTTGAGATAATTTTTTTTCAATAAAAGTTTTTTTATTCTTTTTTGACAAAATTTTTTTTCGATATTATTCAATCTTTATACTTTTTCACTTCTCAGTTCGATTTCTTCCATTCATTGTGCCCATGTAAATTTTTGTGCAAAATAAAATATATTGAGAGTGTTAGGAAATTGAGAGAAATACTACTAATTTTGTCCCAACCAAATGTTCCTATAATATTTCTGCACAAGCATTTGGGTTGCTGATATGACAGGAGAAGTGGGAGAATAAAATGAGCTGTCTAAATTTTAATTAAATTCAAATAAGAAAATAGTCAATATAAAAATATTTGTTTGGGACAGACGAAAATAGAAAGTAACATCCTTTGATTAGTACGTAGTGTGGAGTAGGGTAAAATACAAATATAACCCTATTATTTTTTTCAAAAGTGTCAATATAACCCTGTATAATCTGAAAGTATGATTATAACACTAACTTTTGCGTCAAATGTGCCGATATAACATTTTCACACTATTCCAGTATTGACTTGGCAATTGTTGGCATTGACTAAATCTAAAAAGACTAAAATACCCCACTCTTAAAACTAAAAATGTAATGACAAAAATACCCATGGGTTCTTCTTCTTCATCTCCACAACCACCACTACTCCGCCGCTCCACCACCTCTGCTCCACCACTTCAGCCGCCACCAGCCAAAATCTGGAAAATTGCAGAATCTCGAGTTTCATTTCAAAGTGTCCAAACTCGGAAGATCACAGAACACTCCGCACTGTAACAAACACTATTCAATCATTCATTTTCAGCTGCTTCAAACTCCACAAAATGTCATATGAATCCTCAATTCCGACTAAATCAAACGCCCTAGCCCTACTCTTCTTTCTCCTAATTTGACAGAGGGATAAATGTGAAGGCCTTTCTATTTTGTTTGACCCAAAAAAAGGAAACTGATGGTACAATGACATAATAGTGAAACAGATTAGGGTGAGACCCCTCGTATGCTTGGATATCTATCCTGGAAGGAAGAAAATTATTGTCCAAGGGATTTTAGAGACAAATTGGATCGGGAGTGAACATGAGTATAAAAAATGATGTGAATCACTATACCTCGCCCTGTATTTTACTATCCTCGCCCTAATACGTATACAGTATGTATTTTTAATTTAATTTCAATAACTAAATTAAATTAAATTTAGATTAGATTAAATTTAAATAAATTAAATTTAAAAATAAATCCGGGCGCCGCCGCGGGGACCGCCGGGCGCCGCCGCGGGGACCGCCGGGCGCGAGCCGGAGCTGCCTCCGCTCGCCGTCACCTTGGCGCGAACGGACCGGTGCCGCTCGTCGTGGCTTCGCCGCGAGCTGGACGGGCGCCGCTCGCCGTGCCTTGGGCGCGAGCAGGACGGGCGCCGCTCGCCGTGCCTGGGGCACGAGCCGGACGGGCGCCGCTCGCCGTGCCCTGGGCGCGAGCGGAACGGGCCTCCGCTCGCCGTGCCTTGGGCGCGAGCTGGACGGAGTCCGCTCGCCATGCCACGGGCGCGAGCCGGACGTGCCTCCGCTCGCCGTGGACTGGGCGCGAGCCGTGCCTGGCTGCCTCTCCCCAAATACTGCTATAAATTCTGATTCTGAGGAACTCGAAATGTCATTCCTCGAATTCTACTGTTAATTTGAGGAACTCAAAATTTTTGCTCTCCAAATTTTTGCGCGGCAAATTTTTACTCCAAACAAGGGTGTTAGAAATTCCATGTCTTCGGAGGTAATTTTACTAATTAGTTTTCTGTCCATAAGTAGTAGTTAAATTTAATAATTTTTGAAGTAGAAATTTATGCTCGTCTTTGTGTTTCAATTTATTAATTGTTACGGAAAAATTATTGCACATTTATCTCCTATGAATTTATCTCCTATTAATAGCAGTAACATTAATTTTGTTGTTAATTTTGTTACGTAATGCTGTTGTTAATTTATCTACAATAATTTATGTCCTATTAATTATTGTAACGTTAATTTTGTTGTTTTGTTAATTTTTTTATTTTGTTAATTATTGTACCGTTAAGTTACGTTTTATTACGTTATTTTGTTATTTTAATTTGTTGAAATGTAAGAATGTAATATTAATTCTAGCCACAATGTTATTTCATCAAATGTAATTGTCACATTTTTTTTTCCATTACATGTATGTTTTAGCTGTTAATGAGAAATGGCGGAGTGCACCCTTAAGTCCATTAGGAGGACAGTTTGAAATGGATGAATGTAATTTTAGTTTAGTGAGTTAATTTGTGTACGGGAATTTTATAATTGTAATGTTATTTCATGTAATATAATTTTATCTTTATGTTCTCTTCTTTAAGTATATGTTTTAACGTTTTGACTGTAATTTTATCTTTATTCGTTCATATGTAAACGTTAATTGACGACATCATTGCCGTAGGTATAGCAGTTGAGGAAGTCTAATTACTTGATGTTTATTGTTGTTTAAGGATGACAATCAGTCATGTGAAGCTGCTGCAGGGCGGAATGCAGACTCTCCATTTGCCACCTCAGATGTGTTTCCAAGTGTTGCCGAGGCTTATTCCTACCTGCAACGGATTGCTCTGCAGGTGGGATTTGAACTTGTCACGGGGTCCTACAAACAGAATAGGAATGGTCCCCTGAGGTTATATTGCGTTTGCAATCGGGGCCGAAAGGATAAGGTTGTAGATACGAGCGATTCTGATGTAGTCCGACGGAGTAACACCTCGACCAGAAGTTGTGACTGCCCATTCACGACTGTCTTGAAACAAAGAAGCACGGGGGATGGTTGGAATGTAGTGCCGTGCAAGGATCCTAGACGAGGGATGCACAACCACTCTTTCTCAGTGTACCCCGAGGGTCATAGACAGAGCTGCAAGCTCCATGCGGACGCGAAACAAATGATCAGAGATTTGACAGATTCAGAAACAGCCCCAAGGCATATCAATGCCAGCCTCAGTAATTCGTTTCCAGACCTGCATCAGACCATTAGGCAGGTGTACAATGAGAGATCGGCATATGTAACAGAAAGGTGAGGCGGGCGCAACACAGCGGAGAATTGTTTGCATCTGGCCACCTCGAAATGTTATGTCACTAGTCACCGCTCAGCACTTGATGGTACTTTGACTCATTTATTCATGGCTCATCCCGATGCTGTTGTGGCATTTTGCACGTTTCCGTGGGTTGTGGCCATCGACTCAACGTACAAGACTAATCGCTACGGCATGCCATTCATTGAGATGGTTGGGATGTCCCCTTGCAACACAAACTTCCTGATTGCCTACGCAATTGTCGTTGACGAAACGGCAGATACCTATGAGTGGGTGCTGAACGCGCTCAAGAACTTGCTTGTGGATGGACCGTTCCCTGAGGTTGTGGTCACCGATCGGGAGATGGGACTGATTAGGCCACTTCGGACTGTGTTCCCAGAATCGTATCATTTACTGTGCACCTGGCATATTAACAAGGATGTGGAGGCACGTGTTACCGTGCTGACAAGGAATAAGAGGAACGGGGCAGCCTTCAAGAATGGTGCATGGTTCCGGGTTTGCAATGCGTCCACCGTTTCAGAGTACGAAGCCGCCTTGTTAGATATGAGGGTTGGATGGTCTTGGAGCGAGGCTGTTATTAGTTACGCTGAGACGACGTGGCTCACCCCCCATAAGGAGAAATTTGTGAGGGCATGGACGAACAGATTGCTGCATTTCGGGAACACAACTACATGCAGGGTCGAAAGTGCACACTCGTCATTGAAAGGGTGGTTACAAACGTCAACTGGTTCACTGGATACGGTATGGAGGCGTGTCGACCTGCAGATAGCCCAGCAAATTACTATGATCAAGACCGGCTTGGAGAAATCAAGAACGTGCATTGGAAGATTGCACCGTAGGGCCCTTTTTAGCAACTTGATCAACAATGTGTCCAAATACTGTCTGGATAAATTGACGGTCGAGTCCGGGAGGATTGATGCACTCGGAGCACAGGTATATGCTTACTGTGGCTGTGTGCTGCGCTCGACACATGGAATACCGTGTGCATGCGTCATGGCAGGGGCAGTTGCTGAAGGAATCTCCTTGTACTTGGACGACATTCATCCGCTGTTTAAGAGCCTGCCATTGGGTGATAACGTGCGGAGCATGGAAAACATTTCGAGGGCCGAACAGGATCAGTCGCGGTTCAACACTCAGTTGGAGGAGCTGGCACGCAGCGACCCTTCGGTCCGCCGACGAGTTTCAACCTACATAGATGAGCAGTTGCGTCCGGAGAACAGCGGCATTGGCGAGCCGGACAATTGTACTAGTGCACGTGGGAGACCAAGCGAGCAGGTCCCCCGATCAAGATCAACCCGACGTTCACCGAGCTACCACGAGCACGTGAACAGGCGATACGGGCGTAGTTCAAGGTCCCCGGGGTGTGCTGCAGGGAGCGGTCGCCGGCACGGTAAGTACAAGCACCATTCTTCCTAATGAAGGCCGCCTAAATAAGATATTAATCTTAATGTTTTCTCCTCCAGCGACATTCCCGTTCCTCGAAAGTGTCCCCCACATTGTCCAGCGTTACATCGAAGGCTGGAACGATGTCGAGAGTGATGGAAACTGTGGCTTCAGATGCGTTGCTGATGCGTTCCACGTAGACGGTGAAGGTGAATGGTCTGCAGCACGTCGGGCAGTATTTAACGAGATTTCGGCACATTGGCCTGACTATGTTCCCATATACGGTTCGAAAGATAACGTTCAATTAGCCAGAGCCCGTATACACCACACCAGAGGTCCATGTGGTCCAGAGCATTGGTTTACGGTCATTGCAGACATGTTTCCTGTCGCCACCTACTACAACACGGCTATAGTTTTATATTACATTTTAGAGAATGGGTCGGTAGACTATTGCTGTACAGTCCTCCCACTGAGGGCAGGTGGGGGCGAGGATGGAACAAGGAAGGAGCTACACATTGTATACGTTCGCAGTGCAAGCCATTTCATCCAGATACACGTGAAGGAAAACTGTCCCATGCCCCCCGTGGTTAATCTGTGGACCACGTTGAGGAAGTCTGATGTCGTAGGTTGGGAGTTACCCTTTCGTAGGAGGATAAGGGCTTGGACAAGAGCGTACTCTGAGAGTAATTAACTGTTGTTACCCGCCTAAACATTTCGGCATGTACGCAACCGTTACATTTATAATAGAAGGGTCACAATTATTTTGAAAGCGTTACAGTTACAAAAAGTGATGACTTATAAATTTGATATGCACAAACAGTTGCCGATTACATAAATGAACAAACTATGAGCATACTGTGGGCAAATACGTAAGCAAACAGTCGACTAAGGAATGGGTCCATAACCGAGCCTGCGATACTCATCGCGAAGACTGGCCAAAGTGGTCAACGACTCCTTGACGCACGGGTCGGCGAATCCAGCAACGGTCGCCGAGTCAAACGGATCCAGGGCGCTCATCACGTCACTCAGCATCTGATGCACAGGAAACACATTTTACAATAACGAGACAGTAAAATGCAATATAATTACTCAAAGCAAACACTCCGAGAAAACTTACCGATAACTGATGATGTGTCCTATCCGGTCCACTCGTGGCAGCATGTTCAGGATTCGCGATCAATGGGTGCGAATGAGCCGCGTACCACTCCTCGTAATCCATGGTACACTCTGATGGACTCGTGGCAATCGGGAACTCCGCAAGCTGACCGTCGTGCCAAGCGTGTGCCATCTGCCATAGGTTCAACTGCAGCCTCCCTGGGTAGGTCACTGAATAGCTGGCTGGATCAGCCGGGCGGGAACAAGCCTCTGGCGCAATCGCAAGCCCCTGCGGTATACCATGTACGAGATCGAACTGGCGCACAACGCGATCTGGCATGTACGCCTCCATTGCGTCGAGGTATCGAATCACGCCGCGGTAGTGAGTCCTCCCCCTCGCATCCCTAACCACGTCCAGTCCATATGGCAACCAATCCACCTGCGCGTGTTTCACAGAAATGTTACGTTCCTATGGAATCTGATCTACCTACTACTGTCAGAATAAGAGTAAAAGCATGGAATTCATACCTGGTCGGGCTGTAAGGCATCCAACTGTCGCCTGATGGCACCGAGCCTCCCCGTATCCCTCCCCGTTTTATCCCCTGTGTGCCACCGATTGGCGCGGCCCGGAAGAGCTGGCAATGTACTCGGTCTCGGCCGAAACATCGGAAAGTACTCGTATATCCATGCTTGAAGCAGCGTGCAACATCCGCATAGGCCGCGCGCCTTGGACCGGGACGCAATTCCCAACTGCAGATACAAACTGGCCAACGTCGCCGAGCCCCACGACAACTGCGAATCAAATAGGGGTAGAAGGTTGGCTCTAACCTTATTCCCAGTTTTATCCACAAAAAGCGTGGATGAAAATAGGGTCAGCATGTAGCACATAAATTGGAAGTTATCGCTCTGACCCGCCGCTACACACCTCGCCATCAATGATTGGCCATCTATGTTACCCCCGTTCCAGTCTTCTGCGACAAAGGACACCACGTCTTTCACAAATAGTTCAGCGCGTGCTTCCTGAATAGTCTCCGCCGAAATGGTACTCGCAACAGCGCCACCAACGATGGGAATGCCAAGAATCATCTCTACGTCGTGCATCAAGATGGTCATCTCCCCAAAAGGCATGTGAAACGTGTTCGTGTCCGGCTGCCACCTCTCGACAAAAGCGGATATCAGTGCTATGTCAAGGAACTGGAACATAATCGCAGGAAGGTGGGCCAACCCGGTCGCACGTATCCGGGCCTGTGCAACATCGCTGAGGTCAGGGAGCGTGGCGACTAGCTGCTTGCATAGCGGCGACCGAGCATGGCATCTCAGCACACCTCGCTCGATACCATTCCAAACTTCAACAGCGACGTGTCCTCCGAAGCTTGGTATGACGAGGTCATCTTGCGGGCCACCAGCCATCGATCCCCGCACTAGCCACGTCTCATCGGCGTGTCGCTTCCTCCTATTCCTCGGTGCCCTTCCGGTGCCAGTCTCACCGGCATTGCACGATCCACCAGAAGATTGCGCGAATTGACCAGCTCTATTCCTCACGGTGTGCCTGGCTCGTCCAGCAGCATACCGTTCGATCCCAGCATCCAATGGCACACTCATCCCAGGTTGGCCAGCCGGGGGGACATCTGCCGGCAAGTCGTACATCGAGCGCCAGTCACTATCGTCACGGATTCCACCGGACGCGAGGATGTTAAGCTCCGGACCGTCCCATGTCGGCATGGGATCGAATGCATGAACGCTCAGTGGAGAAGCCCGCTCCGCTCCTACATCACACTCCTGCGGCGGAGACGACTGTTCATCCTCCACCACGCGGCCTCTAGCCTGTCTCGCCGAGGCACTAACACCTCTTCGTCGTATCGAACGACCATGGCCGTCAGGCTGACCAGCAGTGCTCATCTACAACACAAGATATGTAATTAGTATAACAACAATTGATTTAAACTGATATGATAAGAAAAATTAACATACATTTCAACGTGTAAACTAATATTTTCAAACAGTGCATAATTTCAATTTGCTAATGGAAACTACATATTCTATAATGGAAACTACATAAAAAAATCACACAACAAACAACAAATTTAATTCTCGTACAATCCAATACAACGAACTACACATTTTTTTAGTTGCAAATTGGAAATTACATTACTAAATAATCTGATTTTTTTTTCACATCACACTATTATTAACATTCAAGGAAACAATCGTTAAAACGTATCATAATCATTTAGACAATTGTTTACATCGGATTAATAAAGTCTATTTAAATAAAACTATATTCTATTATGTCACATATACTTTCCAAATTACGGAAATAGTAATCATTTCCAAATTTAAATTAAATAATTTCTAATAATCACAATTTCTTCGTTTTAATTCCAAAATTCATTAAATTTCTAATATTAGATTTTTCCAAATTATTCTACATCTTAATCTCCTATTATCTTATGAAATAAATTAATTTAAGAGTAAAGCCTCCTATTTTCTTATATTTACAACCAAACCCCTCATTCGCACGAAAACAAAAAAAAAATCGCACGAAAACTTAAAAAAAATCCTCCAAAACTTACGTTTTCCGGCGATTTTCCGGCAGATTTCCGGCGGCGGGCGGCGGCGACGGAGGCCCAGCACCTGGCCGGATGGAATGGAGAGAGGGAAGGGGGAGAGAAATGGAGAGAAAGAAGAAGGAGAGAAAAAGAGAGAAGGAAGGAGAGAAATGGAGAGAAAATGGGAGAAATCCAAATTTATACTACTTCTTTTAATTTTTATTTTTTTTTAAAATACTAATACGTGTATTTATATGTACTAGAGCGAGGATAGTAAAATACAGGGCGAGGTATAGCAACACCCAAAATGATTTGTGGCTCCCAATAATAGGAAACAAAATACCCACATCTTTGACTGATTACTTTCCGGCATAACTAAAAGTTTCACATCTTATGTCTAAAAACGATACTACCTGGAATGAAGAAGCTATCAGAAATACCTTCAATCAGGAGGAGTTTACGCTCATTCTATCATTACCAAGGAATATAAGCTCTCAGACTCGAGATCGATGGATATGACACCTTAACGTTGATGGTAAATACACGGTCAAATCTAGTTATAATCTAGAAATAAACCCGTCAACTCTTGCTATTGCAGGTAACATGGAGTCAAGCAGCTCAGGCCCCTCTCCACACTGGAAGAAAATATGGAATCTAACGGCACAGCCAAAAGTTAAACACTTCCTATGGAGACTATGCAAAAATCATTTGCCATCGGCAGTCAATCTGCTTCAAAGACGCATGCCAGCTGAAACGTGCTGTTTAAGTTGCTCTATGGATGATATCTTCATTGAACACCTATTTTCCACTGTCCAGTAGCACACCAAGTATGGTTTGCAATAGAACTACACGAGAAGGTCTTCCATTTCCAACAGCGAAACGCAAGCTTATGGGTCCAAGACCCGATACTGGAACTCGAGCCAAAGGACATGGAAATCGTTGTGACACTGTTATCCCAACAATGGCATCATAGAAACAAACTTCTTCATGGAGTGAATCATGACCTTCAACCTCAACACGGTGTCATCTATGCCACAAAGCTGCTATCAGACTTAGAAAGAACAATGAATGACGTTACATCAAGTCAGGAGAGTAGGAATCAAAACACTCAACCGTTGGATGATGGAAATACTCTTCACTTTGATGCAGCTATATCCTTAAGCCGAACATGCCTTGGATGGTACATATGCTCTTCAACGGGAACTTGGATATATGGAGAATCACAGCACTTCCCAGTAGTGCATACAGCAAAACAAGCAGAAACTATGTCTTTAAGAGCAGGCATGGTTACAGCCCTACAAAAAGGCATACAACTCAGCCACATTGAAGGAGATGCACAGATTGTCATAAGAGCTGTCAAGAACCAAATGGAAGGCCTGTCGAACTTCAGCCTTATTATTGATGACATAGTTAACCTAACTATAAGGCATAGATACCCGAAACCACTCTAGATTAGACGTCAAGCTAACACTATAGCACACTCTTTAACTCAACACACAAAAAATAATGTAGAATCTATTTTTAAATGGGAGAACATCTCACACTTTATACAACATTTTTTCAATGAACGAAAGCCACGATCTTAACCTTAAACAAAAAATAGTGAAACAAACAAAAAAATTCTGTGAATTGGGCCCAACCGAGGAAGACCACTAGCTAGCGGGGATAACAATTTGCATGCCTACCCTACCCAAGGTCACTTCCATCTTACACCAGATTCATATCGCCGCCGCCTCTCTCCCATAACTCCTCCCGATAATCTTCGTCTTTTCCGTGCCCAGAATCGTCAGTGTCGCCGCGAAGAGCGCACACGCCACCACGAATTCCACTGTCTCGTTATCAGTAAAAGGGATCAAGATTATAAACCCACGAAAGTGACAGCGCCGTTCTTCCACGGCGACTCGAGGTATTCCAACGACAACATCCCTTTCTCCTCCGCCATCGTCTCCGACACCGGGGCTTGTCGGCGCGACCTGATTCAGCAAAAAGCCGGCAGGGGAAGGGGAGAGATGCGGAGGAAGAGCGTAGGAAGCCATGGTTGAGAAAGGTGTGATTTTATGAATGAGAGCAGGAGATAAGAGGAGGAACAACGAGGGTTTGGGCTGCAAAATGGAAATGAGGAGGAAGAAGAAGAGGGAAGGGCAAAATGGACCTTTCACACCTTCCCATTTTGCTGATTTTTTTTATAAAAGGATATAAACGTCAATTCATGTTTTTCCGGCCAAATTAAGACCTCGAGGGTTAGACAAGGGCAATGGTAGAGATCATTTCTTACCAATTAAATATACTATTTTTATCAATCTCTCTCTTCCACCTCACTCTAAGAGACCACCTGAGAGACTACTATTTTTTTCTTCACAATGGTAAGAGACCACTATTTACATTTCATAGATCCTACTTGATTTTCTGTATCCTACTCGCTAATTTTTACATTTAATTTAAATAAATTTGTCCACCCAAAATAAATTTAATGTGAAATTTAATAATACCCCCTCTGTTTTATTATTTATGACACATTTACTATAAATGAATGTTTACTTTTATTTGACACTCTTACCATTTTTGGCAAGATTCCTTCAATTTCATCCACTTATTTTACTTTTTACTTTCTACATTCAATTTCATCAACTTATTTTCTCTGCCTAAATTCAAACACCTAAACCTATGGTGCTATAAATAACAAAATGGAGGGAGTATATTTTAATTTTTAAAATTCATTTCATTTTTTAACAAAAATTCAGATTTTACAAAAAAAAAAAAAGATTTTACAAAATTTTCAAATTTTTAAAAAAATCAGATTTTACAAAAAATTAATTTAAAAGAAATTCTGATTTAAAAAAGAAAACCCAAAGGTTGACCCACATGTCCTACTCATGAGCAAAAAGTGGGCTCTTGAATAGTCTATTAAGAGATCGCTTTAGAGACCACCATTTTGAGCATTTTCAATCTCTAAAGCAATTTTTTAATTGGGTAATATGCAGATATAACCCTATATGTTGAGGAAAGTGCAAATATAATCCTGAGTTATTTTTTAGTGCAAATGTGACCCTATCTATTACACGTAAGTGCAAATATAACCCTAAAGCCACTATTCCGGCATTGACTCACCATTTCCGGCCATTGACCGACTGGAAATGACCAAAATACCCTTTTAACCTAATACAAAATTTAAAAAGACAAAAATGCCCCCACAAACTACCCTCCTGCCACCTCCAATCCGCCGCCATGTTCACCTCCGGCCATCTCCCGCAGCCAGCCATCAGTTCATCACCTCCAGCCCTCCAGCACCACCACAATCCCCAGAATCAGAGAGATTAATTGGAATTGGACTGAACCTACATGAAGCGCCGCCGAAGCTAACTTTGCCATTGCTAATCCTTCCGAACCACCCTTCCACCGGCCGCCACCACCCGGCTCACCACCATCAGCCACTACCGGAGCTCTTCTGCCTCCCCCTGCCATCATCTCACCTTCACCCTGCAACCACCACGAATCCCTCCAGCCATTATATCACCACCTCTCGCCACCCATCAGTCCTACCACCACACCACATCAAACCCTTCCCCGCCACTCATCAGACCCGCCACCACACCACTTCAAGGCACAAACCTTGAAAATCAAAACCACCTCGATCTGATGGGTGGCGAGATCACAGCTAGAACAATAATTCGTGAACTCTGGAAGCACTCCAGAAGAACGACCAGAACGACCATGACGAGATGGGAATCAGAGACGGAGGCATTGATTTGATAAAGCTAATCCACCGGCTGGAATCAGAGTCGGCGAGGAAGGCATCGATTTGGTCGGCAACGAAAGCAAATCGCCACGAATGCTCTTCTTCCCGTCAGTACGACCAGAACGACCATGACGAGATGGGAATCAGAGACGGAGGCATTGATTTGATAAAGCTAATCCGCCGGCTGGAATCAGAGTCGGCGACGAAGGCATCGATTTGGTCGGCAACGAAAGCAAATCGCCACGAATGCCCTTCTTCCCGTCAGTTTGGACTCGTCGATGGTGATGGGATAGAGCTGTACTCACCTTGCCGGCACTGTTGTGAGAGGAGGCGCATGGATCTGGATCTCCTCCGCTGCAGCCACTGGTAAGCCACGCCACCTCCTACGCACCGCCACCACCATCTGCAGGTTGGATTCAGAGAAAAGAGAAAAGGAAAGAGAAAAGACATCAGGAGTTTGGAGCGGGAAGGAAGGAAAGAGAAAAGGAAAGAGAAAAGAAAGGAAGAAAGGGAAAAGAGAATGGAACGGAAATAAGAGAAAAGGAAAGAGAAAATGGTGCTTCTTCCAATTTTTTTAAAAGAATCCATCAGGGACAAATTCGTCATTTCACTTTATTCCGACCACAAACCGGCTAAAAAGGTTATATTTGCACATAACCTGAATAGATAGGGTTATATTTGCACTTTCGAACATTGCAGGGTTATATCTGCACTTTCTTCAATTATATAGGATTATATTTGCACTTTACCCTTTTTAATTTTTAGAGACCATCATTGTCCTTGCTTTTATATTAGCACTTTCGAGCAAATAATAGGTTTATAATCGCACTTTCTGATTTTACATACTCCCTCTGTCCTATGTTAAATTACACAGAATCTTTTTCACGTTCATCAAGAAGCTTGTTTAACCGCTAATATATTCAACTACGTATAATAACGGCAAACAAAAAAATTACTTTTGGGAAACTACTTGTTACGACGAATTCAACCATATAACATATGATAATATTATTGTTTATATATCTATTCAAATACGTGGTCAAAGTTGGACAAAGAATAATAACATAAAATAAAATGTGCAGTTTAATGTGAGACGGAAAAAATAATCATATTGATATTTCGATCAAAACAAAGTTCGGAATATGGACCATTGATGACCATTGGCAGTAACAGTGACGTCCAAGATGATGACCGGACATTGATATTTAACCAAACGTTGGTTTATAATCAGTTGAGTTATTTTGGAAAATATCTTCTATCACTCTCTCCATTTTTCTGATAAAATAAATTTTATGTTACAGAGTTTGTCTCTTGAAAGACGATCTTTTCATAAGCCATGAATAGATAAGGTTTAAAATGTAAATTAGAATAAATCAAGATAAAATGTTTGGGTTGCATTAATCGGATCATAAACTTTATAACTACTACACGTTGCATGATAAATTTATAATATTTCAACTAAAATCCTTTACCTTTGTATTATTCTAATTAAACATTGTATTTCCATAAGGATATGGAAAGACGGTCTTTTCCAAAACTTTACATACGAAACATGCTACTCCCTCACTCCCACTCAAAAAAATTTTGGTCAAATTTCCCAGGTCCAATTTGATCACCGATAACTTTAGTTACGTACATTAAAGATGTATTAAAATTTGATATTTTAAAAATACATGATACAAAGAATTTAACAATATTTTTTATGATGATATTAGTGTCTATATACTAATTGAAATTTATGGTCAATGACAATTTCACTTTGTAATTGCCGCTGGCCAATTTTCCCACCATCTTGGAATGATTGATTTTTCAAAAAATAAAATTAAAATTTATGATCAAATGTGTCTTACAAAGGCTTACCAGAAGTGTGCAGATTCAGATTGGACGGAGGGAATACTATGTCTTCTTTAGTTCAACTAAACTGAAGATAAGTTTGGTAATTTAAGCTTATTATCACTATGAAAGCTCAACGAGGCAACTATTGAGTCTCTCTTAATTTATTTTCTTATTTTTTTTCTCGATGTTAATTTATTTTCTTAAATATTTCCTAACAGGAAAAAAGGCTCGATTAATCCACAGTTGCATTGACACAGTAAATCTCGGTATAAACTTGATTTCTGACGACGAAATTAACCCTTAATAAGTTCCCTGGAAGAGCTTCCTCCAATATTGCTACTCCTATAGTGTCAGTCGAATCTGCACACTTTTTGATAAAGTTTCTCAACATATGTTTGATTATATATTTCAACTAGTATATAGACATCAATATCATCATTTGAAATATTGTTGATTCCCTGCATAATATATTTTCCAAATACTAAATTTTTACACACCGTTAAGTATACGTAATCGTTGGTCAAACGTGACTTGAGAAAGTTGACAAAAAAGTGTGCACATTCACCTGGGACTGGGAGTATATTTTTCCCTATCAAAATATCAAAATATCAAAATGAAACCTCTGTTGAATTAGCACCAAAAGGATTGTCGATCTGGGATTTGCATAATAATCTTTTAACGTTGTGTACGAACCAATGTCATGTTGCGTGTGTTGTGAATCTTGTGATAAACTCACCGAGTTGAATTACGACACATTCGATACATACCTAGTACAGCTAAAATACTAAGTCATTTACCGCCTCTTACTTGATGAGGAGCTTCTTCGTTCAGCTTCTTTCTCAGCAACTACTACATGGAACTCTGCCCCAAGCATCTCATGGATGTCGAGATTCAACGAGATGCTCAAATCAACCATCTCCGTTATCACTTCCAGAGTAATCATGAAACCCAGCGTCGACAGTACTCTCACCGCGTTTGCTATTCTGCAGATGTTTTGCCTGATCTCCAGTGGGGTGTGACTCTGTTCTTGTTCCCCGGAACTCCCCACATTTCCCAAATCGACATTCTGTTGCTCGGGTTTTGTTGTTTGATCCACTACCATGTCATCGTTGGCAACAACACGCTCACCCACCCAAATGAATCCATTACAACCGAGAATCAAGTCAACTCCATAGTGGTCTAAGTGATGAAAATGTTGCTTACGCCTCTTTACCAGATACGGAGGAACATTTAACAACTGACCTTTATTCAGCTGTTGAAAGAAATGAAATGAGTTCAGGCGTTTATGTGAGTACAACCAACGGACTTTCCAGAGGGTTAGTCATCCTAGTACTACTCTCGCAACACATTTAACTTCGGATTTTTAATTGGATCGGTGCATTAGTGGTGGAATGAATGTGCAGCACAAGATGGATTTACGAGTAAAAAATTGAAAGGCTAAAATAATTATCTAAGAAAGATTTCAGCAACAAAAGAACAAGATCCAAATGAAAAAAGAAGAATTTCAGATCATATACACACCTTGCCATACTTCTGACTCCTAGCTTGAAGATGTAGACTGCCATCATGCTGGAAGCCGCGAACTTCAGCCTGAAAAAAAGAGGAACATTTTGTCTTTAAATGGAAAGACTTCTCGGATAAATTCACCAGGAAAACAGCAATTACGATGAGCGTACCCAGACTACAATCAATTCACACAAAAAGTTAAGAGACAGGGAACTTACGCAAACAACGTCATTCTCTTCAAATATACTCCGCATATTGAGTTCATCAGTTGCATTACGCCGCCTCTGCAAAACATAACAAAAATAATTCTAGTAAGCCTTCAAAAAAGACTCAACCAACTTCTAAATGAGACTGAAAGTCTAGTAGCCGCACACTAGCCATCGTTCTATCAGAATGCTTTAGAACAAGTACGTACGATAGTGAATTTGGTCCAACATAATAGGATCAGAATCACATCTCCTGTCTTGTAATCGCAACAATACAACTTAAAATGACAGTATATATTACAACAGATTTTGTTCTACAAAAGATAACATAAACCAAATCCATCTCAAAAGATAATTCAATATGGTAGAAACACATACCTGGATGCCATCAGGTAAATTCATTGAAGAAAGCATCAACACGGCATCTTGGCTGAAATTAATCCCCAATCTCCAGCGCTTCGGGGCCACCTTCACACATTAAACTCCCAGTCAAGAAACCATCTCCGGCACTTATACCATAAAAAACATAACTATATTGACAACCGCTTCAAGCCCTCAAGGATAAACAACTTCAAAATGCCCAGAACATAAAAAGGGGAACACAAATGTGATTGAATGTTCACCTCAATCACTCGGCCAACAATGATATCACCAATCTCAGGCTTGTACCTAAGAAACACCATCACGAAATACTCAACTTCCAAACCAATCAACAAGAAATCTTGACCATAAAACACCCAAATTCCAACCCAATAAACAAGTAATCTTGACCATAAAACACTCAAATTCCATACCATTAAACAAGTAATCTTCATTCTTGACCATAAAACACTCAAATTCCAAATCAATAAACAAGTAATCTTCATTCTTAACTGACCTTGCCCTCAGAGCGCGAACGTACACGAGCTTGTTAACCCGCTCAACAACCCCGCAGAGCGTCGCCACAACGCGGCCGTCAATCTCCGACGTCCCGTGCCCCCTTCCAAAAAAATCCCCAAATCAGCTAGGGCTCAGGATAAAAAACTCAAAACTGAAGAGAAAGGAAATGAATAAATTACGCACTTGAGAACGCCGTCTTCGTAATTGACGGAAATGTCGTCGGCGACGGTGACGGAGGCGTCGGAGAAGTTGGACTTGGAGGATCTCGATTCCAGTTTCTCAAGCGCGTTCTCTAACCTGAGCTTCTGCGTCTTGCTCAGGGGTATTTCCAGTACTCCTCTCATGGTTCACAAGCTCCGGCTAAGCCCTTAAACCCTGCAACTACACTGTTAAACCCTAGTTAGAGCTGTTCGACAGATGTAATTTGACAGTTTTTTATTTTTACAAAATTTGTTGCCATTCAAAATGAAGGAAGCTGTTTTTTGAAAGTGCACATGTACCCTCCCATATTTTGTGGATTCCTGTATAACGCTCTGTATTTATATTATTTAGTATATAATATGTATTTTTAATTTAATTGAATAATTTAAATATGTTTAAATTAATATTAAATAAAATTTATTATCTACAACCATCGCCGCCGTTGTCCGTCATGCACCGCCGTCGCTGGTCTCCTCTTCTTCTCCGGTCTCCTCCGCCACCGCAGGTCTTCTTCCCTTCTTCTCCGGTTTCCTCTTCTTCTCTTCTTCTCCGGTCTCCTCTTCTCTCCTCTTCTTATCCCCGTTCTCCTCTTCTTTTCCGGCCCGTTCTTCTCTTCTTCTCCGTTCTCCTCTTCTTCTCCGACCCGTTCTCTTCATCTTCTCTAGCCCGATCTCCTTTCTTCTTCGGCGACCGGTCTCTTCCCTTCTCTTCTTCGATTCTTCATTTCTTCTTCTGACCCCATTCTCTTCTTCGGCTCTCCATTTCTTCCCACTGCCCATTCTCCATGGGAAGACCCAAACCGGGTCTCCTTGACTGGTTCTCCTTCCCAAGATCCGGACCAGGTGGCGGTGGTGGCAGCTGTGGCGCCGGCGGTGGCGGTGACGGTGGTTTCGGCGCTGAGAATATTATTGTTTTTGTTTTTTTTTAAAATAAATTAGTATTATACGTGCATATACATATTAGGGAGTAAAATACATGACGTGATATAGCCACACACCATATTTTTCAAAAAAGTGCAGATATACCCCTCTTATAGTCGGGTACTAACATTAAAAAATTGAAGGGTATATATGGGATATATTTGCACTAAACAAGAAATTTGAGGCCATAAATGCCTTTAATCTATTATATTTGTATGAATCATCACACATTTAAATTTTAAGCATGTAAATATGTAAAGATTACAGTAAAAAGAATGTCTCATGCTTCTAAATAAAATAATTTGTTATTTTGGTCGCGATTCAATACCATACTTTGGCCTTCAAGATCAATACTGTATTTGTTCAGCAACTAACAAATACAAAATGATTTGTTTGGTCCCAAGTTGGTCTTCAAGGTAGTTTTTAGGTGATTTTATGGACCAAAAGATGGTATAAGATCATATGTTACAATTCAGTCTGCAGAAAACCACCTTGAAAACTACCTTGGGGACCAACAAATCATTTTGAATATGTTGGGTACTAAAAGGAAGCGGTATTAGTCTCGAGTACCAAAAGATGGTATAAGATCATATATTAGAGACAAAAAAAAAACAATGTAGTGAATAATTTAAAACAAGTTTTTTACTAGTTTACTAAATATCCAAAATTGTTTAAACACACCCCTATAAACTTGTCAAACAAACCCTTTAAAGTATGTAAAAACTGAAAAAATAGCAAAATTTTTAAAACATTTCAAAATGAAAAGTGTGCCACAATTAGTTAAACAAACGGAGTATTAATATAGAATTTTGGAATATTAATTGTTTTCTATATTTCACTAACATTAACATAAAAGTATGAATTTTATTGTGGAATAGAGGAAGTATCTAGTAATTTAGGTAAATTGAAGAAAAAGTCTCCTATTAGACTAATCATAAAAAACCTCATTTCATTAATTTTAAGGAAAAGATTATAATTATTTATAGATCATACGATACATTAAAAAAATTTGTTGCAATTAATAAAAATAAGTATCAAACCACCCAAATAATTACATTAGCTATAAAATAATCTGTCTTACTATTAATCGATTTAAAATAAAATTTTAAATAAATTGAATTGTACATAAATTTTGAACAATATATTTTAGTCCATAGTTAATCGATTTAAATTGAATATATTTTACTTTATGCTGAACAACCTAAACCATAGTTAATGAATGCTTTGTAAGTAGTCCATCTAAAATGAACTACTCTCTTCTCCATCCATCTCTAGGAAGAGGAACTATTCTCTTTTCTTATTTTAATTGATAGAATTATCATTTTTTAATCAAAAGAGTTCGCATTTATTCCCTTAAAGAAGAAAATTAAAGCAAGCGAATCTGTGCTTAAATTACAGATTAAATAATGCATGTCATGAAATAAAAAATACACGAGAAAGTCTTTTGTTATACCAACTAACAGTTAAATCAATCACGATTTTTTTTGTTCTGATAACTTTTAGGGTCCGATTATAATTACTTATACATTACCATACATTTTAATTTTTTGAAGTTATAGAAACTTTATTGCAATAAATGAAAATAAACATCAAATCACCCTATTAATTACACCAATTACAAAATGACTCCATCTAACATCTAACTGTTAGTCGGTATAAAATAAAACTTTGTGAAAATATAATCATAATAAAATGGGACGCTTTTGGCCGTCTAATAATTAAATCAATTCTTTTTTTTAAAAATTTATATAACTTTAAAGATCATATTATAATTATTTGTCTTTTAGGATAAAATTAGAGTTATTTATGCATTGCAATATATTTATAAAAATTTTAAATTGTTGAAATCTCATTATAAAAAATTAAAATAAACATCAAATCACCCATCAAGTACATCTAGCTATAGAATAATCTCATATAATGATTAATTGGTCCAAGCAAGAAATGTGTTTATATAAATATATATATTTCGGAATTATAATTTTTTTATTACAATGAACCTAGGCAAGGCTTAGGAAAAACTGTCTTTCCAAAGGCATATGAAAAAATGATGTTGAATTATAATTATAGAAAGGTAAAGAGTTTTAGTTGCAATATTAAAATTTTATCATGCAACATGTAGTAGTTATAACTTATAAGTTTATGACCCGATTAACGCAACCCAAAAATTGTATCTTAATTTCTTCTAATTTGTAATTTAGACCGTCTTTCAAGAGACAGACTCATGAAACTAATTATTAAATCACTGCCTACTTATGTTAATTAAATCACTCTTTTACTTATGTTAATTAAAGAGACAACTCATTTTCAAATTTTATATTCATAGTAGTCGTAGTATGCAGTTCTATTGGCCGGTGCAAACATTTTAGTGCTATTCCAAACTAGCTCTGATCATAAACCCCAAAACTCCAGAAATCTCCGCCGCCCACGGCGGTCCTCCGGCATGCAGTGGCGGAGCTAGCGTACCAATTGGCTGAGAGAGAGTAACCAGGGCGGTGACGACTTCACTCATACACCCCCAGTCCCAGTCTTACTGATCCTAAACCCTACGATTTCAAAACTTCCCAATTGAGGTGAAATCGCGTGAAATGTTTCTGTTTTATTTAAAGAACGTCAGTTTACTGTTATTGATGTGAATTTCGTGTTATTCGCAGTGGCGGTGGATGGCGGGGGCTCTGAAGGCAGAAAATGCGCGTGAATGGACTTACAGAGGTGAAGGAGCCGTGAACCTTGTTCTTGGTTATGCTGGCAATTCTCCTGAATTTGTGAGCTTTGCGGATTTTATTAATTGCTGTTTAGTTTTATTTGATTTAATTTGCAACTCTATGTTTTGAGCTCGAAAAGATGGTTAAACCTTTGATATTAGAAATGTCTCACATTCCTTCATTTTTTGTGTAGGTTGGAAAAGTGTTGAGAATACAGAAGAAAGCAACTAATGGATCGGATTTTCCGAACACTCATTCAGCTTTGAGCTTGGATGAAAAGTGTATCTGGGGAGAAATGCAGGACCTCATAGCAGCGCCTACTAAAGACATCGCTGAGCAGATCTACGCGGAGAAAGTAATGTGTCCGTTGTTGGGTCCCAAACACGCCCACACCGGGGTATGTTACTCAATCTTTCTGTTACTACTTGAATCCAGTTTTTATTGTTGAAATTGTTTTTAAGTATAACTGAACCGAGCTTTCACAATCATATGTAAATTCTAGAATTGACATTTACAGTTAACACCAATCTGTGTGTTAGTATAACAGCCTGGAAGGATATATATAGATATGATCAGCCCGTGCTTTAAGACTCTTATCCTCGTCCTAATTTTGCTCCATGCTCCATGCTTCATTTGCAGAAGCGTATCCTTGTAACCAAAGAGTTTCTGGAGGCTGTTGACAACAACGTTCTTAGTCAGCGTCCCTCTTCGCGGGTCAGGGCTGCCAAGGTCAATCTTCTATGCGATTCTGTTCTTCTGATACCTGATCACACACTTTTTCCTCACGGTAGTTACTGACCCCTGGAAACTTATAACTTTCTGATTTATAAGCTGTGTTTAATATTTGGGTAAACTTGGGAAGTAAATCGGTGTCCTTCACCTTTTTTTTCCCTTCCCTTTCTTGTTGGTAGTTTGAAGAACTCAGATATCATTTCTGAATTAGCTATTATCATACGTGCATTAATTTTTTCAGGTGCCCTTAAAGACGAATTTAGCTTGTGTGTGGAGATTAAGGTGATTTCCTTTATAATGATTTTATCTATTCTTGCTTTCAAGGTTCTAGCTGCTGGTTTTGTTGCTTGATACTTGTTTTATATATGCAGCCTAAATGTGGATTTCTTCCAACTTCAAAATATATTTCTGAAACAAATGATATTAAAAAAAGCGTAACTCGCTTCAAGATGCACCAAGTTTTGAAATTCCATGAAAGCAAGGTTAGTAATCTTTATATTTTGATACATCGATGCATGATCTACTTGCTGATGCATGTGAACTGTTTTTCCTTTTGTTCTTGTTTTAGATCTGAGTATGATACTTTTGCATCTGTCTTGTCCCTTAATATCTGCCTCACGTTTTGTGCGAAAATACTTTTTCTTTTCGTAATTCTAGAGTGATTTGGAGCCTTAATGTTTCCTAATTTAGAGTTTTATTGTCTATTAATTTGATTACAGAAGCTGTATGATTTTTTATTCTATCATGTGATTCATAAGAAAAAGCTTACTTCATACTTAGACCTGGCAAAAATCAGTGAATAGAAAAAAAATCATGCAGCTTTGGATAAGTTAACTTAAGCTGACCTATTTGACAACATATTTTGTCCTTTTGACGTCGTATCAGGTATCGGAAATCAGCGAATACGATCCTCTGGATATGTTCTCTGGATCTAAAGAGAGGGTACATAAAGCAGTAAAAGGACTTTATAACACTCCCCAAAACAACTTCAGGGTCTTCTTGAATGGTTCCCACCTATTTGGAGGGTTGGGTGGCGGGACTACGAGTACTAATTGCAGGGTTGGTCAAGATTTTGAAGATGCACTTGAGCACATAATTTTGGCTGAAGATGGGGTGCGCACAGAAAAATTTCTTGAGCTTGTGAGTGAGGCACTTTTTGCATCCAGATCATTGGATCAGCTTCTTCAAGTTCAGAAACTTGATAAAATTGATGTTGAAGGGGTAATTCATGCATATTATAACGTTATTGCTCAGCCTTGCATGGTGTGTCGAAGTTCAGATGATAGTGAATTCCCAAAGAATTATGCTGATTTGCATTCAGTTCCCCGTGAGGATAGTTTGAGGGCTGTGAGAGACTACTTGATAGCTGCAACAGCAAAAGATTTGAGTATGATGCTTAGTTTCCGTCCCCATCATCAAAACAGGGATGTGGATTCTTCACATGGTGTTGTCTATCTGAAATCTACCAAGCAAAGTTTCGATTACAAGGTGGCTCTTTTACGTGTCTTCTCTATGTTTTGATTGTGTTATTCTTCTTATTTGCTATAGATTCCAAAGGAACATCCCATTTAGAGCTGTTTATCATCAATCGGTGTTTATTTACTCTGCACTACATATATCCATTATTAATTATTGATCTCAGTAAATTTGGATCTCTGATTCTGAGTGTGATTTCTTATTTCTTTAAGAAGACCTGCAGTATTGAATCTCTCTATTTTATGATATATGGTTTTATCTCTAATATTTAAGCTTTGGATTCTAATGAGATTTGTTTCACCACCATTTCTTGTTTTAGGGTCTCCAGGCACTGTGTTGATGCTAATTTATTATCCACGGCCTCTACAATGTGCCTTCTCATTTTTATTTTTTCTCAACTAGGTATCATTCGTTGACTTGGATATGAAACCCTTAAGAAAAATGGAGTATTACTATGAACTAGACCAGCAGATAGTCAGATTCTATCTTCAGATGGCGGACTCGGTCTCTCCGCTCGCACACAGAGACGGCATTGGGGAAGTGTCAAATTCAGAAGAATCTTTTTCAATATGAGATGCTTCTCATGCTGAACTACTGCAGGTATTAAATCATTGCTGACAATCTTTTGAGCTTTGATGCCAAGGTTGATTGTTCTGTTAATATATCCTTGTTTGGCCTTTCTCTGAGCCTATGAAGTCCTACTATTAATTGTGGTATCCTTTTGAACTTCATTTGGTGTTCCTTGCTATCTGAATTTCCCAATGCCACCACGTTATACTAATGTTTTGGTTAGCGCATTTAAATGCATTTGTGTTTCCTTTTCCTCCAGTTGTCTTGTGTATGTTTGATAAATGCATCAGTTATTCTGTATTTCACTCGGTGAAATAATTGTTCCATTTCTCGTAGATAGAGTTTGAGGGTATACACATGCTGAAAGAGACGAATCAAGAATTTCCTCACCCCACCCCACAAAGAAAACTACTTTGTTGCTGTGCCGTACCATGGGCACATGAGTTATTTACTCTCCAGCTGGACGAACAAACTGAATTTTCAGGACTCGGAGATTCATCTTCAGTTGGCGAACGTAAGAGCAGTAAATGTAGTCGAGCATTAGACCCGTAGTTCAGGCCATGTTAACTTGTATCCTTCAAGTTCGAAGGCAGTGTTTCCAAACTGCATCTGTTGTTGTAATGTAATGAGTAACTTACCAAGCTGCTGGTGTTAGAATAATTTTTGAACCAGCGTTCGACAACTCCAAATTCTTCTTTTAAAAATGCATTAAATTTGACAGTGTAAGGACCATTAACTCCATGACAAACCTTCTTCTGCCTTGCATTTGCTTCCATTCACCAACTCACTGACAGTCAGTGCAATCACACTAAAGTTTGGCAAATATTAATGAAAATTCTGATCATAACTTCACATGCTACTCAGAAGATACCATTTTGTTCTTACAATGTCACTGATCTCCAAGGTTCATTCCTCTCTCTAACCTTAATCTACTCTCCTCTCCTTTGTTTCTGTTTTGTCTTGAATGCACTAAACCCGATAACACTGATGTGTGTCAGAACTGCTTCATTTTTGCACTGCAGAAAACGGTTGTGTCAGTGGATCTTCTGTGTTCCAAGTGCAGAATGAAGGTGATGATGTGCATCTCAAAGGTAGAGGGAATAACCTCCATTGTCCTGGACCCTGCGAAAAGTAGCGTGACAGTGATCGGGGAGGCTGATCCCGTGTCCATCATCAAACAAGTGAGGAAGTTTCGGAAAACCGCTCAGATAACCAGCATCGGCCCTCCCAAGGAGGAGAAGAAGGACGGGAAGAAGAACGACAAGAAGGAGGAGAAGGATGAGAAGAAGACGGAATCCATCCCTTCGCTGCCAAGAACTTGCCAGAAATGCGACGTTTGGTACACCATCGGCGAAGAGTACTATTACAGCCACTGCAACATCTTATGATTGCTTCCATGATCCATGGTAGTACCATAATGTGTTCACATTCTTTGAGTTCATCATCTCGTATGCTTTCGCTTGTAGCTTCTCTGGTTAACATTGATTTGCACTCATTCATATCTGCATCCCCCGACTCCGACTCTGCGTAGGGTTTTTCCTTTTCATTTTCATTTTTCCCAACCGAAAGGTTCCTATTTCTTGTTTTGGTTGAAATTTGTGGCTAAAGTTAGACCGGGTCTTCAGGGTTGGTCCTAACTATTTTGGGGCCTGATAGCAAATTAGAAATATAGGTCTCATGTATAATATTTAGGATGTCTAATATGGGGCCTCACATGAAAATAAAAATAAAATTGTTGATGCAACTAATTAAAACATATGATATTTACCATCTTTTCTAAATATAGTCTTTTTTTAAAAAAAAAGAGGCCCCTAAATTGTTGCCGAATCGGGTGCCAAAAGCAAATGATTCATATGATCAGTCTGAGGGCCGGGCCTGCTGGTCATTCCAATGGTCCACTTTTCATACATAAATATCCATGCAAAAAGATTAAAGAAACCTTAGGTTAAGGAGGGAGAATACGAATAGATTAAATTTGTTTCTCCATTTTAAAGCAAGTTTATAAGCATTTATTACGGCATGTTATGCCAAGGTCATTTGGATTGGTAGATTAGATATAACTAGATAATATCTGTGTCGATGCACGGATTTATGAACGAAAATAATTAATATGACATAATTTTAATTTTAATAACTAATAAGATTTTGTGATATTTAAATGAGAATTGTGCATTACGTAATATTTAGAATAAATTTATATATTTATTTTATTAAAAAATTAAGTTGTAAAATATGAAAGTGTGTTTTCATTGATGGTACAAGGGTACAATATATAGACAACCTTTACAGAGTCAATAAAGGAAAAAAATCCTATCTAAGGTACAATAATATTGCAGAAGATATTCACAAAATATTTCCTACACTCCTCCTCAAGTTGAAGAATATGGATCTCGAATGCCCAACTTGCCAAGCAAAGTCTAAAATGTTTGATGTCTAAGTGGCAGGCGGGCGGTCGTCGCGCCCGCCGTGCAAAAGATAATTTATAAGCCCTAAATGCTTACTTTCTACAACTAGGTAGATAGTGGCAAATCGGGGTCGTCCAATGAGAAGAGGGATCTTCCTAAGCGTCTAAGCACACAAATGGTTGATACTAGGCTAGGAGTAACTATATTTACACACACTTAAAAGCAAGTAAAGGGGGGGGGGTTGGTTGGTTGGTTTCCTAAATTAACAAAGATAAAAAGACAAGATAACTAGCAAGGTCAAGTGACTATGCTAATCATCAAACGAAACTAAAGAAAAGGGGTTTTAAACTACAAAGATAAAAAGCCTTGGGGGCAATGGATATCCACTTCCAAATCATACGTAGGTCATTGAATCATTCACTCATTCCATCATATAGCATACATGACTCAACATTCACATACCCATCTAGCAATGATCACAACACATACATCACAAGAAGTTCTAAGTTCATACTCATAGATTTTCATGCAAAGGAGTCCCGGAGTTCGTCACGCTCCTAACACCAAAACAATTCAACCATACAAACACTCCCTATGCTCAAACAACTCATGGCACACATGAAGTGAAACATACCATCAAGAATACATAAACGCCAAATAACAAATGCTTCAAGAATGAGTACAAGCCATCTATTCAATATTTCAACTACTTGTCGTGGAGACTAAACTCCTATCCTTCTTAGTTCGTAGTTTGCAAGAGTGAGTTCCACATCTCTCGTCAAACCTCACCAATGACTCCCGAGTCGCGACCACGACTCAAGGTATCATTGGTGGCATTTAATCACGAAGAACCAACAAGCTTGGCAATGCTTATGACCACTACACCGTGACTAAGCATTAAACCAATTCATGCAATTACACGAGATTGGATGAACGTGCAAGCACATTCACCCACGAGCATATGACTCTCTCGTTTGCTACACAAAACAAATATGACGAAGAGTTCAACATCAATCACATTCGTCTAGCACATTGTCAACACACTAACATAATCAAAAGCTCTAATTCACACTCATACATTCTTAACAAGAACAGGGGGGAAATTAACCCAAATCCCCCAAACCCTAGCTAGCAATTCATACAAGCATTCATATCCTCAAGCTCCCAACAACATCAATGGAATCAACAATTAACATTCAAAGCACAATAAATGCACAATAGCAAAAACACCAAATAGATAGATAGAAATGGTTCTCAATACATAGAAGTGGAAGCTTCAATCCATAGCTCCCAAGTACAAGAACTACTCTAGAACAACAAAAGACATAATTAAACTAAGAAAAAGCTAAGAAAAGAAAGAAGAGAAAAACCTAGGTTTTCGCCCAAAAACCAGAGAGAAAACGGGCTGGAAAAGCTTGGAGAAGAGGAAGAAAGAGAGGGTATTTATAGTGCAAAGAAACTAAAATAGATTTCTGGCCGCCTTTTGGTCGCGACTCGCGACGGTGTTGGTCGCGACTCGCGATGGTGTCGCGACGGGGTCGCGACGGGAGCCAGAGTTTTGCATTGTTTCTTTGTCTTCTTCATAGCCATCCCTCTCAATCTTCAAGTCTTCAACGGCGGTGCTGGTGAAGAAGGGTTTCCCGGATCAGCTGGAGAGGCTACGACATTCGGGCTGATGGCGCGTGTTGCACACATGAGACCCGGGTGACCGGCATGTGATTCGGTGATAGCATTGTCGTTGGCGGCACCGGCTATTGTCGATCGTGCTACTGGTCATCCTGTGGTAGACATAAACAATTTTCTGAAGAACCCCGAGCTTCCGGTACAGTCTGAAAATTTAAATCTTCTAATATAATGGGTGATTCTGCCAAAGAAGATGACTCAAACACTTCCAATGGGACTGACAAAAGCTCTAAAAAAGCAGAAACATCCATTGATGATAAATCTATAACAGTACCTGTACGGGTAGCTGAAAAAAAACTCATCAAAACGAGCATGACGTGTGATGTACTCCTTCTTCGTGAGAGGATCAAGACATCGATAACTCTTGTACTGTGAACT
The DNA here is from genome assembly GCA_037428765.1 of Rubia yunnanensis. Classification (NCBI taxonomy): domain Eukaryota; kingdom Viridiplantae; phylum Streptophyta; class Magnoliopsida; order Gentianales; family Rubiaceae; genus Rubia; species Rubia yunnanensis. Next base: position 103,741,963 of record CM075067.1, read on the forward strand.
GTAACCTAAAAATATACAAGATATACTCTGAGGCACTAATTTATACGCAACATGGATCCTCAAATACGAAAACTCGACAACTATGGAGATTGACGTGCCAAAGGAGACACCCTGTGCCATGGAGACCCGCGCCAGAGGAGACGCCTTGCGCCATAGAGATCGATGCGAGGCAGTTGCTCGACTCATGCCAGACATAACACGCCAAGCACAAATGAAGAACTCCTAGGCGCGGGAAGTCCCATTTTAGGCATCCCGTGCTGTTCCAAGTCCATTTTGTCAGGACCACCAGGCGGGGTATAGGAGCTTACACGACCCGCACGAAGTTTCTGAGCAAAACACCTAGCCTGACCATGGCCCGTGCCAACTGCCCACACGAAGTTTTAAGCAAAACACCTAGCCTGACCAACGACCCGGGAAGCCTGGATGTTTGTATGGATGAAGGGGAACGAGTCTGCGTGGTTGTGTGCACGGGAGATTCGAGGTCACTCTGATCCACTTACCATCGCACCAGTCTTAGCCAACTTTGTAAATTTTTTCGAGAGGTTCCGGGTAGGGATAGTTTAAATAGTAGCAAGATAGGGTTACAAGAAACCCTATTATCACAGCTAAGGTGGCTACGATCCTTGGGCCTAATTGATAGGACTCGTGGTGAGTAGTTGCATTCGTGGTGGAAGCCCGGGACATAATCACACAGGGGAGAATCAGACCTACAACAACGGTCTGACCTTGTTGTACTCCCTTAATTATGATGGCGGTGTCAATGGAGGGTTGCGAGAGCACCCACCGTGACAGGGATGGGGAAGTGTATGTCATCAGCCACACCACGTGCTATGGGCACATTATTATGTTTGTTTACATCTCTATGTAAAAGAATCAGGGATAGAAACATTAGATTGACCAAGTCACTCAATGATAACCCCAAGTGCTAGCTTTATATCATATTTGTGTTATTTACTTTGCATGTTTTGTAGCTGTTAGATTGAAAATCCAACCCCCCTCATTTGCATGTTCACTTTACTAGCTATTCCTTTCACTCGTATGAATTGACGACTCGTACGAACCCAGGGCTTGCCGCTAACTACCCTCTAGGTAGCATAACAGTGAGATCGGGGTGCAGAATATAAATTTCTATCTTTTACCTCCGCCCTCGGCTCGAGTTAATTACCGCCGCCGTTGTGCACCACAACCGTCGTGCTCCGCCGCCGCCGTGCTCCGCCGCCGCCGTGCTCCGCCGCCGCCGTGCTCCGATCAGCCACCTCCCATCTTTTTACCTCCCTGCCACCTCAATGCCACAACACCCAAAACCCTACCCCCACCACCGCATAACCACCACCACCATGTGTGCCCCACATCCACCAGCCACATCCTCTCCACTGCGCCATTATCCACTGCCATTGATTCACAACCCCCAACCTCCGCCCTCGATTCACCACCCCACTGCCGCGCTCTGCCAATAAAGTATTCACCACCCCTCTCTCCCGCTCTCCACCCGCACAACCCCCCGCCACCCCCGCCACCATTTCTGGCGCCGCTCAACCAATTACCAAAAAATTAAGACCCACCACCCACTCTCCCCGCTCGCCACCCGCACAACCTCACGCAACCTCAGCCACCATCCGCCACTATTTTTGGCGTCGCTCAGTCAAGCACTGGAAAATGGAGACCTTTGCTATGCCACTCATCCGCCTGGGATCGCAAAGCGCCAACTCGTGGAACCCTATGGTTTTTTACCCGGATTCATCTTTGCAGGTCGTGTGATCTTGCTGCACTACCCGACTCCAGATATGCTCTGCCAAGAAATTTTGACCGAAAAAGCATCCCGTCTCCACCGCCTGAGTGTTGCTCAGTTCCGACGGTATGCTCAAATCTTGCCGGAAAACACACCATCACCCCCAAAGAATGACAAATGGCCGACGCTCAATGGAGTCGGAGTCGGAGTCGGAGTCAGAGTGTTCTTCTGGTTCAGAATTGAAGAAAATGGAGAACGATGGAGGGAATCGACGAAGATAGAGAAGAAGACAGTAGATAGGGTGGCAGAGGGAATCGACGAAGATGGCAGAGAACTAGGGTGGTGGGTAAACCGGTTGGGAATCAACAAAGATGGCAAGGGTCTGTGCGTGCGAGTGGGGATGGAAGAAACTAGAGGAATTTGGGTAAAATGGCATTATCATGTTTTTGTATTTTTCTTTTTTTTTCAAAAATAAGGGTAAAATGGTATTTTCAACAAAACCCGGCAGTAAACTGGTTGACTAAAAAGTCAACATGGTCAAAAGTTATTTGGGCACTTTCTGTTATTGCAGGGTTATATTGGCACTTTCAGTAAATAAATTTTACTGAAATGTAAAATTACATTTTAGCACTTAACTCTAAATAAATTTTAGTAAAATTATATTTTTTTCACTAAAATGTTAAAAGTATTCCAGCTAAGTAGAATGAAAATAAAATTTATTTTTCTTCACTAAGTGAATAATTTATAATTAAATAAAGCATAATATTCTTAGATAAAGTCTTGGGAAAGACGGTCTTTCCATAGTCTTATGGAAAGACGGAATTTAATTGAAATAATAAAAGGTAAAAGGTTTGAGTTGCAATAGTTAAAATTTATTATGCATTATGTAGTAGTTGTAAAGTTTATAACCCGATTCATGCAAGCCAAAAATTTTATCTTCATTTCTTTTATTTTTCACTTTAAACCTTGGTCTTTCCATGCCTTATGGAAAGACCATCTTTCAAGAGGCAGACTCATACTCTTATTTTAAATTATATGAAAATAAATTAGAGTCCGTCTCTTGAAAGACGGTATTTCCATAAGTTATGGAAAGACCAAGGTTTAAAGTGCAAATTAGAAGAAATGAAGAAAAGAATTTTTTATAACTACAACACGTTGAATAATAATTTTTTTATATTGCAACTAAGACCTTTTACGTCTTATTATTTCAATTGAACACCTTCTGTCTTTCCATAAGCCTATGGAAAGACGGTCTTTCCCAAGACTTTGCCAATAAATTATTATTTTATTTATTATTTAAGTATTATCCCAAGCACCATATAATAGAAATTCTTTGTTTTGGATGGTTATTCAACCGTGGATATTGAAGCCATTTTGACTAACCTAAACCCATGAAGTTGTCTAAAAATAACATACTCCCTCTGTCCCAACTCAAATTGCACAGAATCTTTTTCTCAGTCAAACTTGTTGAAGTTTGACCATATATTTGGATAAGTAAACGACCAATAATATTATCGTATGAGATACCGTTACATTCACCGTAACATGAAGTTTTAAAATATCAACTTTTGTGTGCCATTATTATACGTAATTACATATATTTATATACAGACAAAGATGTTTATTGGAGACCGTGAATTTTTTTGTGTGCAATTTGAACTGGGTCGGAGGGAGTACTAATATTTTAATATGTTACTGATTTTAAATTCTTTACTATATATAATCAATCATAACTTGTTAATATACTAATACTATAATTTGTTACTGGTTTTAATTATTTACTATATATATTCAATCACAACTCGTTAAAATATATAACTTCTAAAGATATATTTAATTGTATTCAATGTTTAACAGTTTCTAACTAAATTAATTATTTCACTTCCTAACTCATGTAATTTTTCTTATATGACTAAACTTTAAAATTCTAAATAAAACTTAACCTCAACATTTTAATTAATGATATCGCGCAGCTCGATTGTATAGTATATTTCAAAATTATTCATTTTATTTGGATAACTATAAAAGAATTGATATAATTTGAATCAATTTGGATCGCCTAGATAGCTTTGTGAACCGACCCGACCCACGGGTCAGCATGATCGGCCAGTGGTGGGTTAGCATAACCAGCCCTATTGTTTACGGGACTAAGGCTCTATGTGGTAGAGCTGTGCTTATAAGCAAAGCTGGCTTATTTTGAAAGCAGGAGGATACCAACTTCGGCTTTTCCCCCAAAAATAACTTCTACTTTCAAAATAAACTATTTTTTAGTACTTTACCAAACATGAACAGGTATTTTTGCTTATAACCAAAACAATTTATTGCTGACTACGTACAGAGAAAGATCCCTTCTCCAGCGGCCAAGAATAGGTAATTACAATACAAATGGAAACAACAATAAATTTCCAAAAGGAAACAATAATAAAGTTCCGATTTCCTGCATTGTCTAGGAAAACCGCTGACCAGGAGCTTGAAAATATAGCTATAAAAAGAGGCCAGATGCACAAAACTCAAAGAAACATAAAGATTAAGGTTGCCGTACGTACGGACAGAAACACAATGGCGGCGCTAGCGCAATCCATTCTCTCCGCCGCCGCCTCGATCAACACCTCGTACTACATCCTCCGGTCAGCTGCGGACAAAATCCTCCCCGAAACCTGGCACACCTACCTCCTGTCCAAATTCCAGCGAGTCTCGAAACGCTTCTCCTCCGAATTCACAATCGTCATACACGAATTCGAAGGGCTAACCTGCAACCACAGGTTCCACGCAGCTAACACCTACTTAGGCACGAAATTCTCACTGACAAACAGAATCAAGGTGCACCAGCCGGTGAAGGAGGTGGAGCGCGATGTCATAACCGTCGATAAGGGTGAAAAGGTCGTGGATTCATTCGACGGGGTTCTCATCAAATGGGTGCTTTGCTCTGCCAAAGCTTTTTCAACAGATGAACTTGGCCGGACCAAAGAGAGAGAGGAGCGGTTTTTCGAGCTCACGTTTTGTAAGAAGCATAGAGATGTTGTCTTGGAAGCTTACATACCCCACATAGCCAAAATCTCCCGCCAAGTCAACGAGCAAGCCAAGGTTTGATCTCATGTTCGTTTTGCATAGACAAAGTTATAACTTATTATGCACGACCATGAGTACATCTAATATGTTATTAAAAGCCTGGTCCTCTAGTGGGTCCATTGGACACATATTAGCGTTTGCAAGATGAATAATATTACTTAACATGAGTGGTGGGTTAAACTATAACTTAATATAGTTATAGTTTCCATACTTAATATAGTGGCATACAATCATCCTTGTTCGTTTCAACCAAATGTTCTTATTTTAACAATTTCCTTATTAATATCCACTCCCCCACCACGCATAGATGCACGTGGGGAAAGGTAATCGACTGAGACGGAGGGAGTATAAGATTATGAGTCATCTGGCCATAGTACCGGTTCTCTTACTATATTATAGACAAATGCTTGTTTGCTTATATGCTACTATATTTTATTGCTCCGCAGGTGCGGAAGCTGCACACATATGAGTCCATGACCATGAGTAGTGTTTGGGCTTCTGTGGCTTTGACCCACCCTGCAAGTTTCGAGACAGTAGCCATGGAGCCGGGAGCGAAAGCGGAGCTTATTGAGGATCTTGACAGGTTTAGAAGCAGTAAGGATTATTACAGGAGAGTGGGAAAGGCTTGGAAAAGAGGGTACTTGCTGTACGGACCACCTGGTACCGGAAAGTCCAGTTTGATTGCGGCCATGGCGGACTACCTTAAGTTTGATATCTACGACTTGGATTTGAAGGCGGTGCGTAATAATTCTGAGTTAAGAAGGCTCTTGCTTCGTTCTGCAGACAATTCCATGCTTGTGGTCGAAGACATTGATTGTAGCGGCGTTAAAGTTGGGAACAGGAAATCCGACAAAAATGACTATAAACCTTACGCTTCAGGTTTTGGTGATAACGAGGTAATTAAATATATTTGTATGTTAATATCTTTAAAACTGATCTTTACAAAATACCTGCATGTTATAATCTATACCTGCTTGCATTCAAATATATGATCAAAATTTGACAAAACGCCCGTGTAGGTCACCATGTCGGGACTGCTCAACTTCATCGACGGTTTGTGGTCGAGCTGCGGGGAAGCGCGGATCATAGTGTTCACCACCAACCACAAAGAAAAGCTGGATCCGGCCTTGCTCCGACCGGGTCGAATGGATGTGCATATTGAGATGTCCCACTGCAAATCCGGCGGTTTCAAAACATTGGCTCGCAACTATCTGCAAGTAGAGGATCACGAGCTCTTCACCGACATTGCGAATCTGCTGTCCGAAGTCGAGGTTTCTCCGGCCGACGTTGCAGGCCAGCTCATGAAGAGCAACGATCCGGATATCGCGTTGGAGATCCTCGTCAAGCACCTCACTAGCAAGAAATCACAAGCTGAAAGCCCTATTCAAGAACCTGAGATTCAACCTGCAGAGTCGTCTGAAGCAGACAAGACCTCAACACTAAGAATGCTCAGAAATAAGATGTCGAATCTTGTCAAACGTGTCGGAAGAAACAAGACACCGAAATCACAAGTATCCGCAAATCATTACACAGCACGAAATCGCCCAGCATATGGGCCAAGATTTGAAGTTACCTGCTGAAAGGCAAAGTGCGCAGATTGAATTTGGACACCGAAATCACAAGTATCCGCAAATCATAACACAACACGAAATCGCCCGGCATATGGTCCAAGATTTCAAGTTAACAGTTGAAAGTCAAAATGTGCGGATTGAATTGGAACAAAGGGAATACACCTTTTCATGTTTGTGTGTACTCAACTAAAAGTGTAGGGATAATTTTTAAGGTTTTCACATTGCATCCTTCGCTACTGCAAATTAACTAAGATTAATGTAATACTTTTACAAGTATTACCTGATGTGATGTTGCATTAAACTAACACAACACATTTCAAAAAGTAGGAAACACTTTTCAAATATTTAAGCAATAATTTTTAATCTATTGTAACATTTTAATAAGTATTGCAAGAATAGTATTACAATAACTCTGATTTGTAGTAGTGTTTCTTGAGATATATATTTGTTAATTGAGAAAATATTCTAAATGATACCCACTTTTAATCGAAATTCATTGTTTGGTATCCCATTTTTTAATTTAGCAATTAAAGGTGCCAGTTTTTAAATTTATGCCTCAGCTGATTTGAGCAAGTGCTAGGGATGATTAGGACATTCACAAGAAAGGACACTTACACAACATTTTTTAAGTGTCACGCTCTTACTTTTAACAAAAATAATTTAATCGCCAACTCTCGATGATGTAGAAACTTGTAAAGAGCTTTTTGATGAACCCATATTCCACTAAGAGTAATCATAGGAGATAATTTAAGCCAAGTCACCTTTATTTGTTGATTAGTTAAATTGTGCAGAAAAATAAAAAAGTCACAACAACATTTATTAATTGGTAGGCAAAATTACGTACATCCAGATATTACTTAAGAGTAGAGCTATTCAAATGTGGGTACCATACTTTAGGGTATCCGCACATCCAAATAGTTGAAAAGGCAGTTCGTGATCAGGTTCGGAAGAATTAGATATCTGCAATGTGGGTACTTGGATTAATCGATTCGGGTAAATGAGTAGTCGTTGATTTGTTTAAAATTGAATTTTTTGAAATAATTATGGCAGTGTTAGATTACACATTTAAATTCTCGTTACATTTTTTGTACAAATAATTATCACCTTTTATCGATCACTAAGAGTTACAAGTATGTAATCATCATCAGCATTCACTAGTTTGGATGAACTTAACAAAATATGCTGAAATGACTAGAAAAAATTATTGTAATATTTTTATTTTATTATAGTGGAGATGTTATGAAAGTTTGATATGAAATTTGTGATGGAAAACCAAATAAAAAATACAAAAACTTAGGTGAGACGGTCATTTATGCTTTGTTGATGTTTTTATGATTTTCAATTAATTTTTTGTTGGTTGTAGTCGATGATTTTTTTAATTTTTTTGTTAATTTTATTTGCCTTTTAATATATTTTTTGAAGCAATTTTTTAGTTGATGTTTTATGATTTTTTGTTGATGTTTTGCTATTTTTTGCTGATGTTCATAATTTTCAGTTTACTGATCATATTGTTTTTTATTTTTTAAACATATTTTAAATATTTTTTTCAAATTTTTTCAAATTTTTTTGATTTTTTTTGCAGATTGCAGATGGCGGGAAAATAATGGGAAAAAATTGGACAAAAAAGCCCCTGAAAAAATATTAGCGATAGATCTCTATAAAATAATTAGAGATAGGTCATTGTAAAATTATTAGAGATAGGTCCATGAAACTATAATATTGTTAGAATTGCATAAAGGCACTGCATAAAGTTTATATTGCCTCACACCATCTCTTATGCATATGAAAAGACGGTATTCCCAGACACAATGCATGCTCGAAATTAAGAAAAGTACAATTTAAAGTTATGATTGTGTAATAAGAAAGTAATACATTATGTAATTTCCTTATACAATTAGATTTTTAGATTTCCTTTCCTTATTACCTTAAATAATTCTTTTGCGTGATTCGATGATTTAATTTCTTCCCCCAAGAAATCCATCTATGTGAAGAGTGGGTATCCTAATTAAGGATAGTTTAATGTTTTTAACCTATATATTGTATTTGTTAAATTATAGGTTAAATTTAAAAATATTTTATTTATACTGTATATTTATTTTTTCACACATAAATACTCATTATCACTTATTTTAACTTCTAAAGAACTCTTTAAATTTTATAAAGAAAATACAAGATTTAAGTTTAAAATAATGTTGATGGTACATAAATTTATGAACCCATCATCTTTCCTGAGAGTCGTTTATGAAAGACGGCTGATCAATGTTTAAGGCAATTGGTAATTTATTATTTTCCATTATTTTATTTGTGTCCTAAATCTTATCAGTCATAGTTTAGGAAACCGCTAAGACACCCGCGGGTGTACCCGGACGGTAGTGGGTCGAGTACTCCAGGGGGGAACCCCGGTTTCGATGTCCGCAAGAGATCGTGTGGGAGTGACATCAGCAAAGCGTCAACGTGAGTCCCCCTTGAGTGGGCCCACTAACGTGGCGGTGGTGCCTCCTGGTGCTCGGTGGATACGGTTCCGCTCGATGGCCATGACGGTCGGCTACCGCGACTTACTCCCTCGACATTTGCCCGTGGTGTCGGGGCGCCGGAGCGCCCAAGGCTGGCATCACAGCCTTTAGGAAAACCGCTAAGTAGATAAAGGTGAAGAAGTCATAGATTCATTCGAGGGGGTTCCGATCAGATGGGCCCTTCGCTCACCCACCGTTCATTCATCAGCTGGTGGTGATGAAACAGAGGAGTTGTATTTCGAGCTCAAGTTTAGTAAGAAGCATAAAGATACTGTTTTGAAAGATTACTTGCGCCACGTGACCAAAATCGCCCGCCAAATCAAGGATGAATCCAAGGTTTGATCTCATTAAAGTTGACTTTGATGCAATAATCTTTTATATTAAATCGCAGTTTTGTCTTTCACCAATTTAAGACTTGTAAGACTCTTAACGTTATTATATCTGTTAAGGTCGAGTCCAGATTGATGAAGGAGCTAGCTATCCACATCCGGTTAGCTTTGGAAATATATAGAAAACCAATATTTTACCCTACAAATTGTGTGGCTTTATATTGGAAAAATTCTATAAATGTGACTGCAGTAACTTGTAGCGGATGCAAATGTGGAGGACGCATTCCTCGAATGCGTCCTCTTAGTTTTGGATTCCCCCTCATATTGAGGACGCATTTGGCAAATGCGTCATCGTTGAAGGCGAGGAATGCGTCGGTTTTCCAAAAAAATATATTATATAGATATTAAAATAAGACAAAGTCTTGGGAAAAATAATTTTTTCATAGGCTTATGGAAAGACGGGGTTTGATTAGAATAATAAAAGATAAAAGGTATTAGTTGCAATATTAAAATTTTAGTATGCAACATGTAGTAGTTATTGAATTTATAACTCAGTTCATGCAACCCGAAAATTTTATCTCCATTTCTTATAATTTACACTTTAAACCTTGGTCTTTCCATAATTTCTGAAAATACCGTCTTTCAAGAGACGGACTCTTAAACTATATAATTAATAAAAATAATATTTTCAAGAAAATAAAATACAACATCTGAATAAACACAAACAAACAATACAATATCTTATCATATATATTATTACAAAAAATATACATGTTTAAATTTAATACTACACAATATTTTTATGATAGGGTTTTATATTTCTAAACTATTTTATTAGTATTAATTTTTTTAAATATGATTTGTGTAGATATTTATAAATAAAATACATTAAATATATTAGAATTCGAATGATATATGGTTGAACTCGCACATAAATAAATTTAATAAAAATATAGATGAATTATAATATAAATATAATGTTAAATTCAATAAATTATAAAGAATAATTTATAAATTATATATTTTACTGATTAAAATCTCATATTTATATTGAGGACGCATCGAGATGTCCTACTGCAAATTCGGTGGTTTCAAAACATTGGCTCGCAACTATCTGTGCATAGAAGATCGTAAGCTTTTCATCGACATTGCGAATGTGCTATCCGAAGTCGAGGTTTCTCCGGTCGACGTTGCAGACCAACTCATAATGAGCGGCGATCCGGATGTCGCTTTGGAGATCCTCGTTAGCAAGAAGACACCAGAATTACAAGCTACAAAACCTAGTCAAGAACCTGAGAATTAAGAAGAGTCGTTTACGAAACCTAGTGATGAAGATTCTGAGAATCAACAAGAATTGTCTGAGAAATCTAGTGATGAAGAACATGAGAATCAACAGGAGTCGTCTGCAAAACCTAGTGATCAAGAACCAATTGAAGACGCTCTGATTGGAAATGTCGTAACAAGTCAAATGTCTCAAGAGAAACAAGATAGCAAAATCACAAGTATCCATAACAAACTTAACATGAAATCAAGAGATTGGATCATCCATCTACCCGGTATGTACTGAGGATCCGGTGTGTTTATACACCTTTTCTGATTTGTGTGTACTCAACAGAATGTGTAGGGAGGTTCAATAATACATGTTGTAATAGAGTTTAAGTTTTTAATATTCCAGCTCTTTATATTTGTTAGTTTAGAGCCATCACACTAGTGAGGGAATTGTCATTAACGACTATGTTCATGGCGGTTATGGATTGTTTCTTCAGAACAATCGTTTGTCCTAAGTTTTGAACGGGAAACATGTGTTTCGATAGACGTATTGACGATAGACATCTCCAAATATATTAAACAACAGCTGGTGAATAGTCATCGTCTAACAAATATGTGTTTGGAGGGCATTAAAATAGATAACGGCAATTAAACAGCATATAAGTAGCCCTACAAAAATATGCACTAAAAACTAGTACTATTTTAAGGCACACTTGAGGGGACTTCCGATATTGGAACATGTGTTTGGAGTGCACTAAACTAGACAACTGTGGTTGAACCACCATCTAAAAAACCCTACAAGAATATGTATTAAAACCTAATACTACTTTAATGGAGTTAATTTCAAGGTCACTTTCGAACGAGAAACATGTGTTTGAAATGCATTTTCGAGGGCACCTCTAACGTTGGAACCAATGTCGGGACTGCACTAAAGTGGAAAATCCTAAAAAAGAACTTTATTATCCCCTCCTTCCAGGCTTCTAGCAACAATAGTTTTTTTTTCTTCTTTCGTCAATTCTTCCTTCATGTATTTCTTCCTTCTTCTCCTTTTGTTCATTCCCCAAGTCTAACACTTCTTCCTTCTCCATTTAAATTCAACTTTACGGTGACTACATAGTTGAATTGCAAAATCTTGGGAAAAATGGTATTTCCATGTGCTTATGAAAAAATGAGGTTTAATTAGAATAATAAAAGGTAAAAAGTCTTAGATACAATATTAAAATTTTATTGTGCAACGTATGGTAATTATAAATTTTATATAACACGATTCATGCAACCCGAAAATTTATGTTCATTTCTTCTAATTTGCACTTTAAACCTTGGTCTTTCCATGACTTATGGAAACACCGTCTTTCAAGAGACAGACTCATGGTTGAATTAGAAAGATGAATTAAATTATAGAAATTTTTTATGTGAGAAAATGGGATACGTGGGATGAGAGGCCAATTATATCTTGACACGTGGCAAATGAATGTAAAAATTAATTAAAAAATGCAACAAAAAAAAACCGTAACTTTAACCCTGAACCTTGTCAACCAAGAAATCCACCCATCTCTATAAATCCGACCGGAGAAACTCAAAATCAAATTCAAGAACCAAATTATAAAAGAAAAGTGAGAAAAAATGGTTTCATTCTCCACCGATTCTCTATCGTCCCCAACCGCCGCCACTCTCCTCTCCGCCGCCGCCACAATCACCGCCTCCGCTGTCCTCCTCCGCTCAGTCACCGACACCATCCCCGGCGAGCTCCAGACCTTCATCTCCTCCCGCCTCCGCCGCCTCTGCAACCGCTTCTCCTCCGAGCTCACCGTCGTCGTACAGGAATCAGAAGGGCTCACTCCGAACCAGACGTTCAGCGCCGCCAATCTCTACCTCGGCACGAAGATCTCCACCTTAACACGGCGAATTAGGGCGAACAAGCCGGAGAAAGAGCCGGAGATCGGCTTTGCCGTCGATGTAAACGAGGAGATCATGGATTCCTTCCACGGGGTTCGATTCCGATGGGTTCTTCTGTCGGCCCAGATTAATGGAACTGCAAAAGGGGATGTTCGAGGGGATTCTAGAACAGAGGAGAGGTTTTACGAGGTCACGTTTCATAAAAAGTATAAGGATACGGTTTTGAAAGCTTACTTGATGTACATATTGGACAAATCCAAGCAAATTAAGGAAGAGTTGAAGGTAATGTTTTTTTCATCAAAATGCTCTGTTTTAAGATTGTTTGACGGATAATATATTTAACGTGTAATAACGGCAAATAAAAAATTAATATTTAAAAACTACTTGTTAAAGATGAATCGAACAATATCATATATGATAATATTTTTGTTCACATATCTATTCAAATATGTAATCAAATTTTGACAGAAAATAGTTCAGAAAATCACGAGTGCAATTTGAAAAGGAGGAGTAGCAATTTTATATGAAACTCGAGAATTGTAGTAGGTAACTAGGTTTATCAATACTATTCCTCGTTTCGCGTTTAACTATTTGTGTCACACTTTCAATTGTGATATGTCATACCGTTTGAGATCTTCTACTTTATACCATATGGTATTCTCAACCATTCATATTACTTTTTCTTCTTTCTATTCAATTTGCTCCACGCGATTAGCATCTTCTAAAATCTTATTCTACAAAGTGAAGTGTCACAACCAGACGAACGGAAGTGGTATTCATTTTCTTTTATGCAATACAGGTGGTGAGACTGCACACCTATGATTATCACCAGACAGACTTGTGGAGCAGTGTGGCACTGAACCACCCTGCAACTTTTCAGACCATAGCCATGGATCCGGACATGAAGAGGAAGCTTATTGAGGATCTCGACAGGTTCAAAAACAGGAAGGAGTATTACAGGAGAGTGGGAAAGGCTTGGAAAAGAGGCTACTTGTTGTACGGACCACCTGGTACCGGAAAGTCCAGTTTGATTGCAGCCATGGCTAATTACCTTAAGTTTGATGTCTATGACTTGGACATGAAGGAGATGCATTACAACTCTGATCTGAGAAGGCTGTTGATCGGTTTGCCGAGCAAGTCCATACTTGTGATCGAAGACATTGATTGCACCAACGTCGGAGTTCACAACCGGGAATCCGGCGAAGGAGGCGAAGGAGTTGCAGAGGATGATGATAAGGTTAGCTAATTCTTTTTCGTCTGGTTTATACTTAACTAAACTGAAAAATCGCTTGATTTATACTAAACTAAATTGAAAAGAAAGGGATTTCGTGCCATAAGCTTTAGGGATTACAGATGGGAGGAAGGATTGGTAATACGAGTACAATTCATTTCGACCTAGTTTATGACGGATCAAAAATGAATCAGTTAAAAAGCATGCAGGGTTAAAATTCGTTTAACCCGCGGATCGAAAACCACTCAATCAATCAATGGGTTACATTGATCACGGGTTTCAATCCATATATTGACTCGTGTAAGTTTATATACCAATATATATTGGTAAACCCACAAATTTCAACCCAAATATTTACCTATATATCAACCATCATAAGATAAATCTTGGATTTCAACTCATTCATTGACTCATATGAATTTATATACCAATCCATTTAGGCATCTGAGTATACCGACAGGACGGTTTGACTCGTTGGTATGTAAATCTTATCAATCGGCGATCAACCCGAGCACCCATATTTGACACATTACTCAATTTACCAATATCTAACCGGATTTAAAAATAGACAAGTCGCTTAACCTGTGGGTCATGGGTTCTTTTACCGCCCCTAATAAGTTCAATGGGTTTTCATGTTGCAGATTTCGCTTTCCGGATTACTGAACTTCATCGATGGTCTTTGGTCGTGTTGCGGAGACGAACGGATCATCGTGTTCACAACCAATCACAAAAACCGGTTGGATCCGGCCTTGCTCCGGCGAGGTCGAATGGATGTTCACATTGAAATGTCCTACTGCACTTTCAGCGGCTTCCTAACGTTAGCTCGCAACTATCTGAACATAGAGGACCACAAACTCTTCAGTGAAGTTGCAGATCTGCTGTCGGAAGTCCAGGTTTCACCAGCAGACATTGCCGGCGAACTCATGGAGAATGATGATCCAGATATGGCGTTGCAGATCCTCGTCGACTTCCTTAAAAACAAGAAGACTGAGACGCAAGATTACTCCGAGATAGGAAGTACTCAATCATAGCATTTAGACACCAAAAAGTGGAATTTTGAAATGAAACATAAGTACTTCAAGAAACTAAACAGCCATTTTCATTTCTATCTTCTGATGTGGTTCATAGCCTATCAGCTCGAAATCGGAAGCAACAAACGAGCCTATGTCCTTCTTGTCTGGATTGATCTTCAACCTCTGTAAGAACAGAAACGGAATGAAATCACCAATGCCATGGTTTTCTAATTCTACGAGAGAAGTATATGCTTACTGGGAAAGGTTTCGGGAGTTTTTGAAGCTGTTCTTGGAGAGGAACGGTGTGATTCCTGTAAACATGAGCATCCCCTATAACATGGATGAAATCGCCAGGAGCGAGACCTATTGAAACAAGCATAATCATCAAACACTGGCAAACTTGAAGTCTAGGACTGTTTGTAAAGATAAAGAAAGAAACGCAAACACATACCACAAACATGAGCAATCATGGATGTCAAGAGAGCATATGATGCAATGTTAAATGGCACACCGAGTCCCATATCAGCCGAGCGCTGATACATCTGACACGATAGCTCCCCATTGACAACGTAGAACTGCAATGAGAATGGAAAATGATGCAACAATAGACGAAAAGGGAACAAGAAACAGTAGACAGAGTCAGGAACTCGGGATTAAACCTGTGCAAACATGTGGCAAGGTGGTAAAGCCATTAGCTTCAGGTCGGAAGGATTCCATGCAGATAGGACGAGTCTTCTGTCGTTAGGATTGTTTTTTATCCTATCGATAACATCTAACAGCTGATCAAATCCTTGTCCTGTATAGTCTGCATGCATATCTGTGTATCTGCAAAACAAGATCGTTTCTGAATGTTTCCTTATGGAAGAATATCGATTATACAGAAATAACTAATCAACAGCAAACCTGGCACCAAAATGTCTCCATTGAAATCCATATACCGGTCCTAAATCACCCTCTTCCCGATTTGCCAATCCTATGCTGAAATCAGCCAACAGAGTACCACTTAATACATTTAGCAACACAACTTCAGTAAGAAGTTTTTTTACAGGAAAGGAGTAAATAAGTAACCTGTCAAGATAGTCCCTAGATGCATTGCCATCCCAAATATTGATTCCTTTCTCCTTGAGGACCTGCACCAGCAAGTTTCCATGAACAAAGTTTTGACTTTTTCCAGCTTTAGGAACAAACGCATAACAAAGGTAGAAGTAAGTCGCTGATGTGTACCTTTGCATTTGTCGAACCACTAATGAACCATAAAAGCTCTTCAACAACCCCTCTCCAAAACACTCTCTGAATAAGAAATAGTTCTTTTCACTTGACTCACAAACATAGTCGACTCAAAGATAGCCACATAGAGGAATAGCACAATTCATA
The DNA here is from genome assembly GCA_037428765.1 of Rubia yunnanensis. NCBI lineage: Eukaryota > Viridiplantae > Streptophyta > Magnoliopsida > Gentianales > Rubiaceae > Rubia > Rubia yunnanensis. The sequence goes on from CM075067.1 coordinate 103,757,957, forward strand.
GACATAAAGATGATATATTTGAATAAAAACACTCCCAAATAATTTAAAGTCAATACCTTGGTAGTAATGAGTGGAAAAGATCTCCGCAAATTGAACCGCATCTGTTAAATGGCTATTGATTAGATTTGCGATTTAAAATTTTACATGACAGAAGCACAGCCAAGCATAAGATAACACCCTAAGTAAGCAAGACAAAAGGTTATCATTACCTCACAACCAAATTTTGAGAGAGTACCAGTTCCTGTTCGGTCATCTTTGACATTCCCATTAGCAATTATATCTTCAACCAATCGTAAGTACTTGAACTCATCATGCTTGTCAAAGATCATTTTTGGCAAGGAAGAAAAATCTGAAATGTTGGACCTCTTAGGAACTGAATTCACAGTCTCGGAAGCATTAGCCATTGATCGAGCATAGGTTACAAAACTGAAGCGGATATCGTTTTCAACTATAGGTGGTGAAGAGTACCATGGCCGGAATATCGAACAATCAACTGGTGGAACGAAAGTATCGCATCTAATGCTCGACTCAATTTCAGTCATATGGATGGCTTCACATTCTGGTGCACTGAATGTTTCCTTGAATATTTGCCCACCTCCAATGACAAAAACCTTCTCTATCGACGAGCAAAATGGAGATTCAGCCAGCAACTCTAGAGCAGATGAAATGCTCCCACAAGAGATAACATTTTCATCATCCGTTGGAAAAGAATCCGCTGAACGAGTCAGCACAACGTTGAGACGACCAGGCAGGGGTCGAAATTTAGCAGGGATACTCTCCCATGTATTCCTTCCCATCACAACAGCGTTTCTCTTCCCAACATCCGAAGTGGCAGAAGTGATCTCCTTGAAGAACTTAAGATCAGAAGGTAACCTCCACGGCAAATTTCCATCTTTTCCAATCCCCAAATCATGCGTTGCAGCCACCACAATTTGGTAGGATCTCAAATTAGGTGACTTTTCCGGCACATCATCCCCACTCATGACTGAAAATCTTCTGGGAGACAACCTAGACACCAGATGACCTGAGCTAAAGACCTTACTCCAATTAATAGATGTTATAACCTGAAATTGACAATGATGAAGAACTTATCAGAGGTTCAACACCAATAAAGATGGATCAAGCCAATAATAACCATTAAATTTCTGTTATAAACTCTTGGAATTAGAATTATAATCTACTGCAACCAAAAAAAAAAAGGAGGAAAAAGATGACATTTTTGGACAAACTCTCATACCCATTACCCAAAGAGATTCTTGAAACCAGAAACTGGAAAGATGGCATTTTTGGGACATTCAAAGCAATAAATCCAATCTCCCAAATGCATACAGTGAACAAATCTACTATTGAAGCTAGGAAAGATTCAAACTTTGGATAATTGACAGAATTGAAACACAGAAAAATGCAGTAAAAGCTAACTCAAACGCAAATTTGAATACATTATGACAAAGAAAAACAAGAAGTAATGAGAGAAGCATACAGCAAATTGGGAAAAGCTCCGGGCGGCTTTCAGGTGCGTTGTGGAGATGTTCTGCTTCCACTCTCCGGCGGCGCGTAGAGAGAGAGTGGGATACTGGCTAAAGAAGCAGCGGAGCATCACAACGACGCCGTTTGATTTCAAATGTTACGCGCCAGTTTCAATGTGAGCGGAAGCCTTCAGTTCTATTAAAGCATTTTCCTTCTCATTGTATAGTCTAGTAATAATGAAAATGAGTACTCGATTTAGTTGATTGGATTTATGGGAAGAAAATGATTGAATGAAATTGAATATAGAAAGTAAAAATTAGAATGTGTGGATGAAATTGAAGGAATTTTACCAAAAATGAAAAGGGCGCCAATATAAAAAAAAAACTCAAAAAGGAAAGTGTGCACTAATAAAGAAACAGGGGGAGTAAAAAAGAATTAATTTGAAAATAAGAGAAGAAAAAGTGATGTGAATTATAAAGTGGAATGAATGAAAAGTTCTTGTTTTTTTTATATATATTCGCTAAGTAGGATTATAATATGGGTGGTTGGTAATTGAAATTTCTTTTATATTTTTTCTTCGTTATGAAAATTCCGAGCAATGAAAACTCATTGAATAAGTTTTAACCACTGGAGCTAGGTCAAGTGGCAGAACATTGTACCTACCCATATTTAACTAGAGTTCAAATTCACCTCTCCCCTGAAGTTGCATCATCTATCCTTAAGCTTAACCAATGAAGAGAAAATTCAAATGCAACAAAGTTGTACAGTAAACAATAGAACGTTTTAATGAAACGAAAGTAAACTAAAAATATTTACACACAATAACGTGGGAAGAAATGGATGATTATTGACTTGATCCAATGTCCATGAAAGAATGTAGGACGAAATACTAACATACTACCACACTATTTCTTTCCAACTTCAACAACCCACTCCTTCACAAACAGGATGAGTTGCAGCCAAATCTGGATACACTTTCTGTGCTGCTGCAGCTGATGATTGATCAACTTCTTGCTGCTTCTCCCCCGAACCCGATTTCTTGGTCATCGCTTTAGCGCTATTAAACCTTATCTGCCCAACAAACACGACGTCAAAAAAATCCATCGAATGCACAAGAACTCGGAGCCAAATGTAAAATGGAACTCACAAAATGATGCTTCTTCTCATCAACCAGTTTTTCATTAGGCTCTGATAGCGATGCCCGGATGAAACCCTGTAAACCCCCGCTTTGGATCATCTTTGCGTGTGGAAGATTCCATGTTAGATACTTTCAAGAAAGGAGAGCTAACGCACGTGCTTTTGGATGGATTTATTTCTCACCTTGACTATATTTGGATCCTTCCATGGCCCTTTGTCTGATCTCAGACAGCCCCCTTCAGTTGCACAGGTGCATCTACCGCCTAGGAAAACTGGTAGCTCGCTGCATCATCGCAACATTGGGAAATTGGAGTGCTTAGTACGATACCAAAAGATGGGTTCGTGAAATGAGAAAATTTTGCAGTGTATTATCACCTTTCATCGATGATCTCAAGCAATTTGCTTTTGCAATTGGTGCCAAGAACCTAGAGAAAGTGCAGAAAGCGTGGTTAGACACATTTGGTTCGGTATGAGAGCGTACAGCATGAGGAATTAAGGAATTTGGTACTTGCGTCGATTTTGGAGGCAGTTTTTGGATCAAGAAAAGGCTTTATAGCATTCCACACCAACCTAAATGCAGGGCCAGCATTTACAATTAACATTCGATTTAGTGTCTGCAATGCAAGTTAGTTCACACAAACGTTAATCTAACAGATATTCAACTTCAGAACAATCAACAATCAACCAGTCAAGCAAAAACATACTTCTGGATAGTTGTCATTATCTATCTTCAGCAACTTCAGAATCACATCTCTTGTCGGTTTGGTCAAGTTCTTCATATTCTAGAATATCGGAACTAATAATTAGAGGCATGAAAATTTTATAAATAAAAACTGAACTTCAAAAAAGGGAAGAATGAGAGAGTTCAGATATATACCACTCCTTGAACATCTAAAATGGTCATACTAGCATCCACGTATCTCCTAGCAGCTATCGAGCAGGCAGGCAATCTAATGGAAATCGACTTCTCGAATTCCTGAACATGATATCTCACATATCTGTCTTCTGTAGTTACTAGCATAAGTTTGTTCATGTCAACTTGTCCTAATCTCTCAATATAAATTGGTCTTCCTTTCTTATCTACGCCATGATACCCCTGAGGATAGTACTGCAGAACCTCATTGATTTCCTCAAATCGGAAATCCTAAACACGGAGAACCACAATTAAACACTGATAAAAGCACAGATATGATGCCATGTCAAGTTCATCATAAGTTTTACCTCCAAGATTGTGTCAGCGCCGAAATTCTTCCTCCATTTCAGCATGTCAGCCCACATAGTTTTTGTTTTGTCAATGTTAAACTTCCTGGCTCTCAAAAACCTACACAGATTTCAAACCTTAAAAACACCAACAAAACACGAAAACTCAGTATGTTGATAGTGAAAATGTAGAAAATTTACTTGAGCATAGCATGATAGTCATCATGTTTTGCAGGCAACAAATTCTCCATGACCAAAACCCTTCTGAATTTCTCCACAGCCACCTGCTCCTCGGCATTCCGTACATCCTTAATCACCAGATTACCAACCTTGGAATCATTTTCTTTACCTGTCTCCTCAGCAGGAGACCAAACAACCTGGGACATGATACAGTCTTTCTTCTTCCTTTCCTTTTCAGCTCTGAATCCAATCATCATCTCAGTAAAAATCAAATAAAATCTTTATGTTGCCCTCTCTCCATGAAACAGGAAAACAACCACTCTTTTATAAAGGCAGACTGAGTGAGTCACATCCCTTTCAGTAGCCGTACTCACTCCGTCCTATCAATAATGTCCCACTTAATTTCACCTCGCGTGACCAAAAATTATGAAAGTTGGTAACGGTTAAGAATTTCACTCGGATGCTAGACAAAATTATAACTTAAGTATATAAGATCACATGGCACGTCTATATAAAATCAACTGGTTTTATGATAGAATCTCGTAACTCTAATGTATTAATCAGAGCCCAAGGTTGGCATGATCGTCCTGTGATCCCTTTCTGTCTACGTTTATGCGTTGTGCGTGAAGGTGCATGTTAACACTCTCACACCAATGATTGACAAAGCAATTGATTAAAATATAATACCATGGGTCAAATGTCCACAATACCAATTGATTTTACAATAGAAGGTGCATATTCAAATAGTAACGCTACCAAGAATCTAATAAGATCCCACGGGAAGATACCATTTAAGAGCGCGATCATGACAAATAATTTTCACAGAAACCTCCAAGAATTGAGAAACTGTAGCAACTCAAACGTATGACAAAGCTCTCGGACAAATTTTTGTCTGAAAAAAACGTGTACACTAAATACAAAAACGCACGTACGAACAAATGATCCGTACCATTTTGTTTGTGGGTGCAAGAAAACAAGAAAACAAAAGGAGAAACTTCATCCCAAAAGTCCAAAAAAACCGTATCGAACATGCGAATAGGAAAGAGCAGCGCCAATATAATTGGGAACAAAACAATGTCCGAAAAACGCAGTACGTACTCACCGGGGAACGAGAATCAGAGTTCATATGCTGCGGATATTCCGACCCGACCCGGTTCTGCGATTGGCGGATCCGAATGTGGAGGAAGAAGGGGAGGTGTATTATAGCGGTGGTTATTCCGTTTGGCGGGAATATACCTAATTGCGTATTCCTCTTTTTGCGTTATGCTTTGTTTATCATGTGGCTATGCTTCAATTATCTGTTGGGCAAAATACTAATATTTTCTTACGGTTTGGAGGTCTGTGCTAATATAACCTTGTGAAGTTAAAAAGTGCTATTGTAGCACTATGTTTTGCATCAGAAGTGCCGATATAACCCTATGGCACTATTCCATCATTGACTTTGTTATTTCTAGCATTGACCAAATGCAAAAATACTAAAATACCCCTAATCTTCAAATGACAAATATATTGACTAAAATACCCTAGGTTCTTCTTCTTCTCCATAACCATAACCACTGCCACCTCCGCCACCTTCGCCGCCGCTCCGCCACCTCTGTCGCCGCCGGCCAGAATCTAGAAACGATAATCCAAACCAGTTCCAGCCACAATCTGGAAAAAACGTCCAGCACACATAATCGACGTCAAGAAAACAGCAAGAAAAATCAAAACATCAATCACATCACCCCATTAAGCAACATCAGTACCACCAAGCAAACAACACGCATAAAAACAGTAAGAAAAATCAAAACCCATGGATCTTTACCACAATAAATTATTAGGTTCGAGTATGGAATAAATGGTACAATCTGCTCAGAAGAAGAATTATACCCTAGTTGACGAAAATCTTGGGGAAGATTTACGTAATCGTCGAAAATCTCTTCTTTAAGATCTTTACCATAACCGCTCCCACCGCTGATGAAGACAAAGCCGTGAACCCTAGCCGCTCCCGCCGCTGACAAAGACAAAATCGTGAACCCTCGTCACTCTCACTGCTCCCACCGTTCCCGCCACTGACGAAGACAAAGCCCACCGCCTCCTCCAGATCCCTCCCAAACCTCTGCCACCCACTAGATCGAGGCAATCCATCGACGGCGCCGCCGCCGCAACTGCCACCCTGCATCTTCGTCGCCTCCGTCGCTCCAGCGCCTGCCGCTCAACACCACTATGTTGGAGTAGATCTGGAGAGCTAGAGCAAGGCGGTGAAATTCAGAAAACAAACCTCGATCTAGCAAACCTCAAACATTCAAACAAGGCGGAAAAAAAACCTCAGAAATTCGCGGTGGCAGTGGAGGAGAATAAGGCGGAGAAGGAGGTTAGGTGGAGGAGAATAAGGAAAGAAGAAGGAAAGAAATGTCTGATGAAATAAGGAAAGAAGAAGGAAAGAAATGAGATTAATAAGGAAATAAAGGAATGAGGGCATAATTGTCCTTTCACATGTTCTGAATTTTTATTTTTTTAAACAGGGGTATAATAGTCATTTCATGTATTTCTGGCCAAATTCAGGCCTCCGGGGTCATATTAGCACATTTACGCAAAACATAGGGTTACAATAGCACTTTCCAACTTCACAGGATCATATTAGCACAAACCACCAAAATATAGGGTTATATGAGCACTTAACACTTATTTGTTCATACAAGTTCATGTCCCAATTTAGTGACAATTCTTATACTACTATGAGTATATAAATTTGGCATTAAACTAAAATTTTGTTTTAATTTTAATACTACTATGTACTAAATTTTTGACATTAAACTCAAATTTTGTTTTAATTTTATTTGTTTTTTGTACTTTTTTTTCACTTTTCTTCTTTATCTATCACAACCACTATAGCTTCCGATATTTAACCGGTAGAAGAAGGTGGTGAACGGGAGAATCTGGTGGCGGACATGTAGATCTGCAGAGGGAGCATGATTTCAGGTACCGAGGGAAGTTGGTGTTAGTGGTGATGTCAGAATTTGACGGTTGGAGATAATAGTAGTGTCAAATTTTGGTGATCAAAGATGACAGTGGGGGTTGTTGGATGTGGAAGAAAAATAAGAATTAAAAAAATGCCCCTTCGGCCTAATACTAAAATTAAAAAGACAAAATTGCCCTTTTTCATCCAACATTTCCGACCCAAAATTAAGAACTCAAAACCTTAAACATAAGATTGGCGCCGCTTCAAAACGCCGACACCAACTCAAATCTTCGTTGCTAACCCACCCTCTCATCGATCGGCGCCGCTTCTGGCTACGTTGGAAAGCGTTCTGGCACCGCTTCCGATCAAATTGACCAAGCATCTGCTAAACAGTTTAGACATCCAAACACAAAGCATCTCCAGGCAAAAATGAGAAGGTACCCTAACTTAAGAACACTTAACGTCGCCGTCGTCTCCACCCAAACAACAAGAACGCCATCGTCGACTCCGGCTTCGACTTCTCCGGCGATGACTCATTTTCCACTCTCGCCACCGACAAGGAATCCTCGTTCCCCCTCATGGATAATGTTGTGTCCAAGTCCCAAATCAACAACCTCAATCGCCCGAAGTTCAACCGATGTGCTCCACCGCCATGCGCTATCTCTTTCCACCGCCTGCCTTCCACCCGTAGTAATCAAAATCCAATTTGTTACTGCTCCTGGAGCTGAGCTCGCTGCCGACGCGGATGTTGAAGTTCTGACGCGCTTCGAGGAGTACGAGGTGCCCCAAATCGAGTCATTGAGGGAGAGATTGGCGAGGTTGGAGTTCTTGAGGCGGAGCTGATCGTTGATCTGGTATAAATTCGATTGATTTGTGTCCATTTTTTAGGTAAAGATTGGATTTTTGAGATAAATATTGAATTTTGAGGAAAAGGCTTTTTGAAGAATCGAGATTTGGAGAGTGCGATGAGGTGGGAAGGGAAGGGGAAGAGAAGGAGAGAAGGTAATTTCATCTCCAGTGAAAAAATTCAAGAGAAATTGTAGACGGATTAGTATGGCATAGGATGGATTTGCATGCGGCAAAGAAAGAAGATAATTTTTAGGGTTTTAAGGACATAAATGTGATTTCAAATTTTTTATGTTTTTTTTCTTTTTTATAGAGGGGTGAAATAGTATTTTCACTAAATTTCGCCCTCCAACTATCAAAAGGTTATATTTGCACATAACCTAAATATGTAGATTTATATTTGCACTTTCTATTATCACAGGGTTATATCTGCACTTTCACCAATTATACAGGGTTATATCTGCACTTTGCTCTTCTATTTACTATACAAAACTTAGTTTGTAGATCGCGTTTCATTCCAAGCGTTAGTTTTGTATGAAAACTTTGTGCATACTTAATATTATGTCTAGACGTGTAGGAAAGCATTAGCTATTGATAGTTGAGAAAGTAAAATACTCATTTCTCTACCCTCATCATTATTACACTATTTAAGAAACATGTTTGATCGCTAATATATTAATCTATGTATGATAACGGTAAATAAAAAGTTGATATTAAGAAATTAGTTGTTACGATGAATTGAACAATACCATATAGGATAATATTGTTGTTCATATAATTATTCAAATATGTGATCAAACTTTAATAGAGAATAATGTAAAAAAAGTAAGAGCGTAAATTCAGCTGGAATAGTACTTTACATGTCCTAGTCAAATCTGCAAACTTTTTAATCGACTTTTTCAAATCATATTTGACCACCAATAACTTTATTTACGTATATAAATGGTGTATAAAAATTGATATTAAAAAAATATAATGCACAGAATCTAACAATATTAGTGTTTATATACTAATAGAAATTTATGTCAAACGTATCGTGAGAAAGTTAATAAGAAAATGTGCAGATTTGATCGGGACAGAAGGAGTAGCAACGTCCAATCAAGGAAAGAATATGCTGTTTATGGATCTCGGAGTAAATATTATGCTCTTTAATTGTCACAATCCATTCAACTTGCTAGCTTGCACCAATTCTTGTGCTAAGCAGTCTGATTCACTTGAAAATTGTGATTAATTCAGAAACACGAGTTGTAATTACATTAATGTGTTTTAACTATACAATTATTCACAAAGCTGCCTACTTATTCATACATTCATACATATATATCCTTATGCTATTATATATATTTGAGAGATTACACTTGTAAATGGCTCCATAACCTGCTGAAATCTTCAGCTTTGATGATACCTTGGAGGTTCTATATACACGATCCGTCCTCCGGGAACATCTGAGCACCAGATTCAGCTTGTAAGATTCGTTGTCTTTAAGATTACCACCAAGAAACCAGAAACCGATCAAAGCAGTTTATAAGGTGTGCCAAAGAAAGCGATAAAGCAGATTATACGAGCGCGTGATGAAGAAAAGACTCTTTTTTTCTTACCGTTATGTCCAATTCCTTTTAGAGCGAAGCTGAGTGAGCTTGTCCCTAAAAAGAGCTGAAGTGAAAGCGATTAAGGAAAAAATCCAGTACTTTCGAAAGCTAGACAGATCAAATGTTGTTAGAATGGATGAATCGCGAATGAAATGTATACCTGCATCGTGGTAGCGCTCCTCGACTGCTGCAGTAATCATGTTGCGAATTAGCTCAAACTCCTTTGTTTCAATACAAGGTTGGCTAGAAGGCCTGATTTCAGAATGGCAAAAGGATGTAATGGAAGGTTTCTCTTGCCTTTTCGACAATGCTAATGAAGATCATTCCACTAGATAAACGACATTCAAATGAAACTTGGAGAAATACTACGTTAAACATAGATACTTACTTGTCCATTTCAGTAACCACGAAGACTTCGGAAGAAGATATTGGGATAGAAGGCTTTGCAGACTCGATGATCCTCATGCCATCGCTATAGGCCAAGTATTTATTGACTTGAATCGGTACCTGCAAGAGCAAAAAGGACACGTAATGTATCAAGAGTTAACGTGGAATTCATCGTGCTTTTCTCATTCAATTTACCTTGCATCTCACAGCAATGTTGATTGCATCAGATGGTCGGAGGTCAAAGCTGATACTTTCCGTTTCATCACCCGATTGCTGTCATCACATTCACGAGTCAGTGAAAACCTTCAACTAGAAAAGTAACAGTTCGACCATACCAATCGTAGAAGGGTACCTTTGTGAGGTATAACTCGGCAAAGTATGCTTCATGGACTCTCTTGGTCACTCTTACAAGTTTCACCTAAACGATAGGCACGAATGTGAACAAGAATTCACGCGTACATGACAACAAATCTGTTAATTTGGCAATTAAAATCTTACTGAATATCCCATCTTCTCGATCATTTCCTTCACCACTTGATACATTGTTGGCCTAGCCTGAAAATAGCAACCACCACCTTGTCATCTAAAAGAGATCGTGTAATTCCAATTTCAAGTCTATTCACCGAAAACATTCACTCACAATTTGAACATTGCGCATAGCGGCCATAAGCAGCGCACTTGGCATCTCCACTGATATAATAACCAAATCGACAATCAAAATGAGAAACTACAAACAGACATTAAGATTACATGAATTTCAAGAGACTCACAAACAATGATTGGAAGAAGAAGACCGGTTCCATCTTCCATCTTTAGCACAATGGCGGGATGTGGAGCATAATCGGGCAAGTGCCCGCTCTGAGGGTTGTTGTGGACACACCTCAAGTGCCTACCATCCCTCATCTTCACCATGAAACCATCATGACCACTTCTCACCTCAACTGAATCAAGAAAGCGCACAAAACCGCGATCATAAACACATGTACACAACTAATCGTTCAAACAATGATCAAGCCAAAACTGATACATACCAGCTTCTACAACACTGGAATTCACATAATCTGCATCATTCTCATTAAAATTCCCAGCCATACTACCATTACCATTCGACGATGAACTGAAAGTACACCTGATCACAGTCGATGATGACCTATAACGGGGCTGATTAGCCACACCACCTCCACCAGCTGCTTTCATACCCCAGAACCCACTCCTAACTAACTTAGTAGCCTTCACTAATGGCGTATAGAGAGGAACAGGGTAAACTCCGGCTTGTTTCAACCGTGCAACTGGGCAGACAACCGGCCCTTGCAAAGATCCCATGTTCTATTGTCTTTAAATGCATCAGAAAACAGACTTATTACAACAAAATCCACTGTCTGAAAATCAGCTGGATCATTGATTACACATTCACCAATGAACCATCTAAAACAATCTACCCCAAATAACATCAGTTTACAGAGTCAAAATCACTCTGCCTCTTCTACAAACTACTCAAAAAGCAGTACCATTTAAGTATCAAAATACCATCAAGATCATGTAAGCAAAAGATCACTCTGAAAACCAATCTAACTACAACTTAAGATCACTCATACACAGTACAACTTAAGTTCCAAAATACCATCAAAACAGATGGATCATTGATTACACATTCACCAATGAATTATCAAAACAATCTACCACAAATAACATCAAATTACAGAGTCAAAATCACTCCGCCACTTCTATAAGCTACTCACAAGCAGTACAATTCAGATATCAAATACCATCAAGATTATGTAAGCAAAAGATCACTCGCAAGAGATCACTCAAACAACAATCTAACACAAAAAAACAAAATCCCACAAAATTATAAACCTCAAAAACAAAAATCAAGAATTAGACCTGATCTTGAAGCTGGTTTGACCAGTGATTGATCGCAGCAAAGTCTTCGACTTTCTTCCAAATCTCGAAAAACCCAGATGATTTCGTAGAATCGCAGCAAGAATCGTGGTAGAACAAGTATGATTGAGTTACTTTAAGAAAATGAGGGGGGAGAAGAAGAAGTAAATGTGAAGGAAAAGGAATGGCCGACAGAGAGGAGAGGAGAGAGAATTGAAAATTCAGATAAGAGATTCTTTTCCAAACCCTTTCGTTGTATTGGATAGATATTTTATAGGATTCAGACTTGTTCTTCAATCAGTGACTGAAATTAGTATCTTCTTATAAACTTCACATGATCCATCCATTCCTTAACTTGCTTTATCCACTTTCACTAAATGACTACTTTGTCCATCCTCCCGCCATTTTTTTTGTTGTTCTTGCTGAAATTATCTTTAAAAATCATTTTTGCATTTTCACAATTTTTTAGTAATTATCCCTGCATAAAATCTTATTTTTAGACCACAATACCATTTAAGAAATAGAATCTATTTCCTTGTAAGAAACGGTATAGACAGTAGTTATCTTATAAAATTAGTTTCCTTAGGTAATTAGTTATAGACAGTGGCGAAACCAATGGTACGCGAGGTAGGGCTGGAGCCCTACCTCGATCGCCGGCAGCAGGGAGAAGGAATCAGTCCGGGCCTCCAGCGCTTCTTCCGCCGCAGCGCCGCACGTCTTCCGGCGAGAAGCTCGGAGAAGAAGGCCACTTCGCGGCCTTCTCTTTTTTTTTGCTATTGAAGTAGTAAAACGACATCGTTTTCACGTTTAGTGAAACGACGTCGTTTCACTTGTAGTAAGCGAAAAAAAATAAAAACGAATCATGGGCTTATGCATTGGATTGGGCCAAAAAGGAAATCTTAGTCCAATAGCCAATCCATAATCAATTTCTTCCCAAATTTGGAAAGCGGGAAGAGAGGAAGCACTAGCAGCAAGCCACCAGGTCTCCGCCACTGGCACCACCACCAGCCACCAGGTCTCCGCTTGAAGCTGCCGCCGCCATCAGCCTCCCCTAAATTTTTTTTCTGGTTCCGCCACTAGTTATAGATGGTAAATTTCTTATAGACTTGGAATCTCATTCCTATTAGATTTTGTTTATTGTAATCCTATATATTGTAATTCCTATTATTGATGAGATGTGTCATTGATTAATATCAGTGCATCATAATAAAGTCCTTTATATTTTATCAATACCCTTAAACCAACATATAATATAATTAATAGAGTGGTTTTATATTCATTTGAATTTATTGCGACGAGATTTCAATAATCTCAAAAACCCTTTTTAACAGGGCAAAATTGGAAAAGACCGTCTTATAGAAAGACGGGGCTTATTTAGAATAATAAAAGGTAAAAAGTCGTAGTTGCAATATTAAAATTTTAATATGCAACGTGTGGTAGTTATAAAGTTTAAAACCCGATTCATGCAACCCGATAATTTTATTTTCATTTCTTCTAATTTGTACTTCAAACTTTGGTGTTTCCATGACTTATGGAAAGACTGTCTTTCAAGAGACGGACTCTTTTAACATATCTTAAAATATAAACAGTTATAATATGATTTTAACGTTTTTAAAATGAGGTTAGACATGATTAATCTAGAGTTCATCATTTGAAATACGGTCTCTTCATAAGTTATGGAAAATGCAAGTTTTAATTGCAAATGATAGGAAATCAAGATAGAATTTTCGGGTTGTATTAATCAGGTCATAAACTTATAACTGTTGTATGTTGCATAATAAACTTTTAATATTGCAACTAAAACATTTTACCTTTCCATAATTATAATTTTACTTGTCTTTCTGCATGGTTGTAGAAAGACGATCTTACCCAAAACTTTACTTTTTTTTAGTAAATATTTTAATTGTAATTTTCTAAAATAATGTTCCATCTGTTTCTTTAATAGTGGCACACTTTAGATGTTTCTTTTATGTCGACACTTTCTATTTATGGCAAGTTTAAAGTTATTATATCCACTCATTTTACTTTTTTTTTCCTTTCAGTTCAATTCCATTCACTCATTTAGCATTCCCTAAATTCTAACATAAAAAACGATGTGCCGCTATTAGAGAAACGGGGGGAAGCAATATAAAATAACTATAAATATTCAAATTACACTTTTTATAATCATTCTATGTGTGCCTTCTAGAATCTAGACATGCGTATTTGTAATAGAACTATAATTTAAGACGTGTCAATTTCTTTTGATAACAAACTACAACTCACAAATAATGTAACATGTAAATGAAACCTTTACTATACGTCTTCAAGTCCATCAACTTTTGTTTTGAATTTTGGTGATAAACGAAAAACAGAAATAAGGTAGGGCTATTTTCGACCTTTCACCGAGTTAAAATTACGAGAAAACCTGATGAAGTAAACTGACAACAGTAGCCGCGGCGCCGGCGTCTAACAGAATCGAAAGTGCTAGATGGCTGCCACGTGTTGTTTTGAACGGATTGGTCCGATTTAGTGCGTTTTCGGATAAGGCTTATCAATCCGATCACACAATTCAAGGTCTTTGTTCTTCTACATAATTCTACCATACTCCTGTTAACCATTACTTTCAACTATTTTTATAATCCGTGTAAATGCTCCCTACATTTCTTCATTATTCATGCTCAATCATAAATTTAATTAGTATATCTAATTAGTATATAGGTTGTCTTTTGTTTCAGGTTTAAAGGGTAAATTAAAATAACAATTGCCGGTTGCATCAATTGATGATGAAGTAGATAGCATCATATTTTGATTGATATTTTATTGATCATTGATGCTGTGCATATGAAATTTGACCGACTTAGACTCGAGACCTAACCCGATCAACTTAGACCTAAAATTTAACCCGACTGATTTGAGCTTGAAACCCGACTTGACAACCTGGAACCAAAACCCGACTTGAAGAATCGGCCCCATAACTCGGTCCGATAACCCTACCTCAAGACCCAAAACCCAACTCGACTTACCTGAGCCTGAAACCCAACTCGAAAACCTGGGCCTAAAACCCGACCTGTTAAACCTGGGCTAATACCTGACATGACATCACGGGTATGAAACACGGCCCAACTAAAAAACTTGAGCCAGAAACCTGATCTAACTCAGGCCCAAAAATATGACTCGATAACTCGAGCCTGAAACCCGACCCGACAACCTAGGACGACACCCAAAGTGTGACTGCCTCTAACCCAAATCTGACTTGACCTACTCGAGCTTGAAACCCGAACCAAAAATCGACGCTACATATCGATTCCAAAATCTGACCTGACAACCCGAATCTGAAATTGACCCGAAAAACCCGGGGCTCAAAATCCAATCTTACTAACCCGAGCAGGAAACCTGATCCAACCAAAATGGGCTCGAAAACCAACCCAACTTACTTGGGCCCTAAACCCAACTCGATAGCACACGTCCAAAATCTAACTTGACAACCTGGGCTCAAATCATAAATCTTGCCGACCTAGACCTAAAACCCAACCTGATTTACCTAGACCTGACTCGACCAACTTGGACTTGAAACTCGATTCAATTAACTCGGGCCCAAAATTGACTCAACAACCACTGCCTGAAGCATGATTCGACTACTTGGGTCCAAAACCCAAATCTGATCTGACTACTCGGGCCAGTGCCGTAAAAATGCTATTTTCAGGTAGCTGGTAAAATTCAATATATTTGATTAAATTTAATATTATATAATATTGTCTACATATCCACTCTCAATTCTTTCTTGTCCATACATATGTAATATTAATTATTAAATAATATGAATTAACATAAGATTAAATTACTAAATTTTTAATATTTCTCTTTCAACCTCGAATTCTCAATTGTTCCTTTTTAGTTATGTCCTCTCCCATTCACACTCATTTTCAGTTTGGACCACGATCCATTGGAATTTTTACATCTAATTTTCACAAATTTCATATCAAACTTTCATAATTTCCCCACTAAATTAAAACAATTAACACAATGATTTTTTCTCGTCATTTCAGCATATTTTTGTTAAGCTTATCTAAACTTGTGAATGATGATGATGACTACGGACTTGCTACTCTTAGTGATCATTATATACTGAATTTTTAAATGAAAAAAGGTGATAATTATTGTACAAAAAGCATCACGACAATTCAATTATTAATAAACTACATTGTCATCATCATAATGATATTTTTCTTGCACTGATACAAATTTATGTTATATAATGAAATAATAATTTACTACAAAAATTTTAATTTTAAACAATTCAACGGATACCCTATTATCCGGCCCGATCAATCCGAGTACCAGCATTGTGGGTACCCTATTTTTCCATGCTGGATTACGGGTCACATTTTCAACTACCTGCATATGCAGCTACCCGAATTTACGGGTACTCGAAAGTGCGGGTGCCCGCACTTGAACACCCTTACTGGTTGGAATTTCATTAGCATTAAATTAAGAATAAATTGCCTTCTACCGAAGTTGATTATGTGGAGACTTGGGCATGGCGCAACATAATCAAATAAGGTCAATAACTACGTGTTAAAATTAGATTGTAAAATACTACGCATTAGCAATCACGATCGATGGAGACAAAACCACAAATAACCGTATTAATATAGTAAATTAACTAACATATTTATTTTTGTCACTTTATTCATACGTAAATGCCCGATTATGCTACATGCCAAAGTCTTATTCGATTACAAACATACATTTCCGAGCCAGTTGTTTTTGTGTTTTCCCTTTGTGTGCCGGTGTGTAGTTTAAACTAAACTCCTTTTTTTTCGTTCGCACAAGAAAATAGCTTGAAAACAATTGTCGGAAAATAAATCATTGATCCAAAGAACTTATCGTTTTAATACATATGGGAGGGGGAAAAAAGATAATCATGCATGAAATCTAAATATGGAATTAATCTCAATCTTACATATAATTCGATCTCATTAATTAAATAATGGATCAAAGCTGGTCCATCATGGTATTTTCAAAATGACCAAATTTGCTCCATTACTTAATTATCTTATATCCGTTCACTATAGCAAATTCCATAAGATCAATTCACCTGAAAACGCTTCCTTACGTTACACAGTTTCTAAAACGAAACTCTCAAAACGAGAGTGTTTTGCCTCTTGAAACCACTAAATTTCCGACTCAAAAATTGATATCATCCAGTGGCGCCGCCGAAGTTGGGTGGCGGTGGCCAAACAGCTCCTCCAGCGTCGGTCATGTAAGTCAAACACGACATTGGCACCAAGCACAATCCTCTACTTCTCAAGTCCTTTTTTCTTTCTCGATCATTTTCATGGCCCCCGCTCTGAGAGAATCGATATATCATATATCAGATCAATTTAACGTGCGCCACCAAACATACATCAGAAACTGATCATAATACGTTATGTAACCGAACATATGAATGAGAAAAAGGGCTTACCCCATGTGTTGCTCTACTAGGTTTGTTGCGTGACGACTTCAGGTAAGGTACGCTAAGAGTCTGTTAAGAAATAAATTTATAGATGCTTAGCGATAATTCATCGGTCTATACCATTAAAGACTCGGGATTTTATTTTAGTAAAAATGAGGACTTGAAGTTTAAAGAGAGAAAAAGAAGAAACTTTAGTTGGAAAACTTTTTGACTAGAGATCGATTAAGCTCCACCCTTGAAACAAGGGAATGAAAGGAAATTATGCCTTTCTTTTCCCAAAGACCAAAGTCTATAAAGAAAAAAAGATGCTTCATGTATGCATCCACATTATAACAACCTATTCTTTTTTTTTGTTGCAAACAAATTAGCATGCACCTTCTATTTTCTTACTTAAATCACTTCATTTTTCGACAATAAAATTTAAAAAATACTTAAAATAAGTGAGAAATTGAACTGAACGAGAATATATATATATATAAAAGTAAATTTTGTCATGATTGAAAGATCTGAAATACAGAATAAAATGAAAAGTATGTCATAGCATAAGAATACTCTTTCCGTTCTCTTGCTATTGCCGGGCTACTTTTTACATCAGAAATTTAAAAATGCTGACACAGTGACTAAAATTAAACTTAATAACTACAGAATTTATCAAATTTTTATCTTGTTTAGTATGAATGCAAAGTATGTCGATTAGAAAAAACATCTCTGTAAAAAAACACGCCAATAATAAGATAGCAGAAGAAGTATATTTTTTGCTTAGATTAGAAGCTTCAGAACGTGAAGCTACTAACATGACAATATCATGTGTGTCTGGAGGATATAACAAACATCTAGTTCTGTTAATGCGAGGTATGTGTCATGCATAAACTATTTCGTTCGTTTCAAATGAAAACTCGTACTTTAAAAATACTTCTTTACCTAAGAAGTAAGAAATGGTTATAGTATATTAAGCTATCCCTAAACAATATTATAATTAGATGAATAGAGGGGCGGTTTATGAGTTATGAGCTGTAGGACAAAAACAAGGGACAAGGAAGAATGTTTTGTGAGTGGAGTTATTAATTAATACTACCTCGGTTTCAGCCAAACGTTCATATATCACTTTTTTATACGGATGTTTATATATGTTGATGTAGTTAAATTTTAATTAAAGACGGGGATTCAAAATGAGCTGGATAAATTTCAACTATACATTTTCAAATAAGGAAATATCCAGATTGTGAGCAGTAAATTTGGACAGATGAAAATGAAAAGTATGAATTTTTGGACGGGACGGAAGGAGTAAGCATTACCTCAACTTGATTCTGAAGGAATTTGATGTATCCTATGGCCTCCATTAGCACGGATGCCGTGTCAGTCTGCCATAATATTCCTCCATTATTTACCAACATATGTTATAAAATACTTACATTAATGTAACAAATTAACGTAAGAACATAGTAAGATTAATTAAATGGCATTTAATATAGTTACTGATTTCTGAATCTAAGTTTGTCTACTTTTGGAGACCATATGGCCAGCAAGTCTTTATTCCAACCTTTTTAGGCGATGTTGGCTTTTGTAATTAGCTACAAAAGACTACTTACTTTGATATGCAAGTTTCTAAAAGATCATCAACCAAATTTCCACTCCCATAATATTCATACTTTCTAGGCTTTCTGTTTATCTGGTTTGAACTGAACTAAAAATAAATATATTTAAAAATATTAATAAAATGACTAAATTAAACAATAAATCAAACTTTCACTCTGAACTAAACTAAACTAAAATGAAAATAACCTCTGCAGAACAGAGCCTCTAGATACTTTCTAGGTTTTGTTATAATTGATGGACTATTATTTGAACCTATTTTTATGTAAGTAGGATTATGTATAAAAAAATTAAGTGGCTGAAACAATCCATTCTTTTATCATAACAGAAATACAGACTAAATTAGAATGTGTGACACATCGTGACGTTTAACATCCAGAATAAAGGCATGATTTTTTTTATGATATACATACCTTTCCGAAAGGTGCTACCATCTGTTGAAGTGCTGCAATTCTATCTCCCAACTTCTCTTTTCTAACCTATAATTCAATTCATTAAAATAATCATGCATTTTATGGGAATCAATCCATTATTCTTAGAGAAACTTTAGGGGAAAAAATTAAAATTAGGATTCGTATTTCATTAATACCTTAAAGGGTTGGCAGGAGGGACGAGTGGATTCAACTCTTGATCTTTTTCCAGCTGCCTTTGGCTCAGAATTAGCCTTATTGCAGCCCTTTTCTTCTGACAACTTCAATCAAAACAAATCAGACATTAATGTCACCAAACTGCAATTAATTAACAGAAAAATCAGAACTACATTTAACGCAACACATATATATACTCACATTTGCAGCTGCCTCCATTGGCCTTGGAATGGATTGCTTCACAAAATCATCATATCCAATCTGATCTTGAAAGGAAGAATGGCCATGAAAATCCGCTCCGAGATTCGCAGAACTCAGGAGATCCAAAGAAGACGATTCATGGTGACGATGAGTAAAGTTCGAGAGATTTATGGTCGGATATATCTGGCTGAAATGTCCCCTTTTAGCAGGTGCAGATGCAACAAAGCTCGAACTCGAACTCGAGCCCGAAGAATACATGAATTCTCCGGACTGAAACCTGTGATTATTACCACCGGAGCCCGAAGACAATGTACTAAGAAAGAGCTTCACATTGTCATGATGCTGGTCGTCAAGAACTTGCTGCTGTGCATGATCCTCCATACTCGACGAAGACGGGCTCGAACTCATCATTTCACTGAGGTTCGGACATGAATTTGAGAGAACTGATCTTGAAATCTGCATTGGATGGTGATCATAACTGTTGTTCCAGTTGAAGCTCAGCTGATGATCTTGATTCAGAATATGATCATATTCAATCCCTTGAGGATTCCTGTATTTACATGGAGAATGATTATAAGAATGGATTCATCACCAAGAACCCTAATTAAACCCTAATATAAGTACGGCGAATCGATTAAGAACTTCAATGGATGAATTCTCTTCTTCGACTTCTACATAACATTGGTAGTAATATTCAATTAGTTTATATACACTGCAATTCATCAAGATTCCAAGAACATGAAAAAGTGGCTCATGTGAACATAATATCTCGAGCCAAGTTAAACTTTGAACACTTTTTACTTGACCTACACAAATAAAGTCCAGCATTATTGATGAAAGAATATATGTCGTGAGAAAAGTAGTGGAAAAGCGAGATTCCAAGGTCTATGATCAGCAACCCATAATTAAGATGGTTTAGCAAGTACTAAAGGAAACAGAATGTCATCATTATCATAAGTAAAGTGAATTTAACCTAAATAAATTTGAAGAAATTAAGGAGATGATGACTTACAAGATGGAATTAGGGTTTGATGTCCAGCTTTGATTAGGAGCAACATAAGCAGGAGTGTAGTACTCTAAGGTACTACTAGTGGCCAACGAAGAAGAAGAAGAGCCAAGAATCTGATCTTGAAGGTGGAGGAGAATAGGGATTTTTGCAGATTCCATAATATTTTTATAAACCACTTGAAAATCCCAAGATTAATTAAACTTTTAATATCACATACAAACTGAACTCATCATCATAATCATGAAGAGAACTTCCTTGTATGTGGCTGGAGCTCTTTACTCTTTCAAAGTGCCCCCTTTCCTCTTCTTAAAGCACCCTTGAAAAGAGAGAGAGAGAGAGAGAGAGAGTGTTATATATAAATACGCGATTTTTTCCTTCTCGCACTTTTCAGTCAGCTTTTTGAAACCCTCACCTCACGAAAAAACCATTAAAAAACAATTCTATCATGATGATGCTTTTGCATTCTGCAAGAATTACAGAAGGATGGAGTCATGTATATATGATTATATAAGGGTTTATGCCATGCCTTCAATCCCAAGGCTTTCAAGAAAAGTGGTCTGAGAGAGGAAATGATGATGATCAAAGTGTTGTGGTCATAACTTATATTGTATCCGGTTGGTATAGAATGGAGTGGAGCCAAATACAAAGGAGGAGGAGGAGACCAAAGGGGATAGATAGGGTCATAGAATTCTTTGTTCTAGCTCTTTTGTATTCTCCTTCTAGCTGAATCATTTGTGGTCCTATAAATGTTGATAATCATGCTAAAATGTAATCATTTATATAATTAGTTTGTTTATCATATTCAATACTCATAGAAGAGGAACCATATTTGGATATAGATCATAATAAGACATCCTTAATAATTAGTGAAAAGGTAAAAACCCTAATCCATATAAATGAGTATATAAGGGATAAGTGTTAATCTAAATCCTAATGTGTTTTGGCCTTATTTACCCTAAAAGTTAGTTTGTAATATGTTTCCAATAAGAACAATTGCCTAGTTAAGGTTGAGTTTGCCACGACTGATGAGTATTTTTATTTATAGTTAAAATACTAGTGGAGAACAGGGCCATCAATGACATTTATGGTGGAGTTTTAAGGGTGGACAGACTTCGGAGTGCGTGGTTGAGTTGTGCATAGTTGCGGCGATGCACAATAATCTTTTCAACAGCCGTGGAGACCAGTTCCAACGTGGAAACTGGTGGCGGGTTTTCAGGAAAAAAAGTTATGGATGTTTCAGCTGGCACAAGGGTGGTTCTTCACCAGATCGACGCCAACAAACCATCATTAAAACCACCAATCCGTACAACCACCACCTACTATCGACACTAATACCCCGCACACATCTTTGATCAACAGGATACGACCACAAAATTCAATTGAACCCCCGCAACATTTATAATTGACACCAATGAATACTAACACTGGAGCCATTAAAATCTACTTTTAGATCTACAATTACCTCATATTATTGATGAATCGACGATGGTGGCTCCACTGCAACACTTGCGGGTGGGCAGGGTAGGCGGTCGGGAGGAGCAGGCAAGGGGGAGGTAGGAGAGGGTGGGCAGGGGAGGGCAAAAAAAAGAGGGAGGGTAGGAAAATACTAATTAAGGAAAAGAGGAGAGGAAGAAAAAAGAGCTCAAGGAAAACTATCAGCTGGAGATGATTCAAGGCGGTTGAAATAAAAACTATCATCGATAATAGCGATTGAAATAAAAACTATTGTTGAAGGCCTGTCAGGATCGTTCTGATATCCAAACTAGTGATGAACGACGGTTCTAAACAATACGTCGTCGTCGTCGTTTTGGAGCGGTTTATGTTAGTTTTTCACTTATAAAATAAGCCAACTTACACCGTTACACAACTAATCAGCATGTCTATTAATCCCTTAAAGATGTACATTCAAGAAGATTCCTTTTGACCACAAGGAACCAACGAGACCAAGAGAATGTTGAAAATGTAGTTTTTGTCAAGAAAATATGGAAGTTGTAACGAAGTGCGAGCACAAGAAAGAATGAACAAAGACTCATCATAACATTAGGGTTTGGGGGACCAAAGGCCATGAACATCTTTCATTTTGTTCCTGACCCAGAATAAATCATTAAATTGCAGGAGAACCCCACGCTATGTAAGGACACATGCTATATATTTCTATTTTGGTCCCAATATTTCCCCCCCTTTTTCGAAAATGGTCACATAATTAATTATGACGCAAATTTGACGTTATAAATTTGTCACTGTTTTGATTTCTTTTTTAAAAATTCATTTTGTATTTCACCATTTCGGCCCCATTGATAATTTAGTTGTGGATCAAGTGTTTGTCTTCTTGTGCTCATTCTGACAACAAATAGCATCTCGGCCCTCTCCATAACACGCACAGTCACGTTCTATAATATAAATTAATTATATTGTTTGATTAAATTAAGGTTTGATTAATTGAAGTTAGACGTGGTTTACTGGGAAAGAAGATTATAACCGATCATCCTCAAAAGACTTGAATAAAACACAATTGCTTTACAATGCAAAGCTGTTAAAGCTAGCCAGTTATGAGATCGAAGAACAAGAAAGAAAGAGCAGGCAAACTGCTTTTCTTTCATGATTTTGTTTGTTTCTAAACCCCCTTGTATAGATAATCATTAAACACTGATTAAACTAGTATGATTGTTGTATAAAAAGAACATCCTAATTAGTATCCATTTTTTAATGATAAGAATAATTCCGGATCCGCTACTTTGCATATCGGATATATGATTACTTATTTGTACAAATTATATCGTATATATAGTCCGATTGATACTGCAACAATCAAGTGTTACGAGTTTCTTTTTCTGCCATCAATTTCGGGTACACTCATATAACATATCAGAATGACGATCCTTCTTATAGAATACACGCTGGTAAGTGTTTATGTTATTTTATTATAGTTTTATCCGATTTTCAAACTCACACGCACTCATGTAATTAACTAATCAGAAGATTAGAAAGTTGATTAATTTTTCCAATTTTGAAAATTAAAAAGTGAATCTTTCCCACATTTAATAAGGGGATAGGCCCACAAAGTTCAAATGAAGCTATGGGAAGTAGAGAGAAAAAGTGGAAGAAATAGGCAGAGAAGTATGGGCAACTTTGGGGTTAGCTTTATGCCCCCTTTTCCTTTAATCCATCCAGCATGCCCACTCTCTTACACCTCCCATTTATATTATTTCTGCTTATAAACAGACAAGGAAACACACACTCACACAATCCCACACTCGCTCTTCTAAAATTGACATCTTAATATTTAAGTTAATTTTATATGTAAATTAAAATGAGTGAAAAGAACGGAGTAAAAATAGTGAGAAACATGATCCATTCTTATCATAAAAAGTAGTATAACAAATTTAAAAAACATACTAGAAAAAAAAATACGTGACAGTTTTAGAAGAAGATGTGTTAAAAGTCTCACATTAATCGAAAACAAAGTTACAACTTGATAATACATAAGATTATGTGCCACATCTTCACATTACCAAATGATTTTTATCATAGCACTAAGTTCGCGATAACTCTAGTACGATAATAGAGCTGCCCTAGTTACTGTTCGGCTGTGTTTACACGATAGCGATGAATAATACTGATGCATCAGAACATGTGCTACATTATTGAACAATAAAGCTATAGATTAACTAAAGATATAAGTTATGCTTCTATAATCTCAAATTTTTGAGAGGGAGTAGTATTGAAATTCCCTCTTCTTGTCACCTTTCCAATTCCATACTATCTTCCAAGATTGATTTCATAAAAAGCTGTTTCTGTGTGTTGATAAAAAATTAAGAATCATTTCAAGAAAGATTCTTCTGGTTGGGCCTTGATGAAATGACTTCCATTCAATGTAGGTCTGGTCTATATATGTTTCCTTACCCCTCCAGGGTCTGTGCAATTTCTTGCTGGTGACGTGTTTGATTTTCATTGGTCTCCGTTTCCTTTCTTTTCGTTCACTTTGCATCATGGCCTAATCCATGGCTTTTCTAGCAATTTGTTTAGGATCATTATTGTTGTTATGCTTAGCACACTCCTTCCCTTCCCGCTTATCAAAAAATATGTTTAACCGTTAAAATGTTCACATACATTTAATAACGACATGTAAATAGTTGATATTTAGAAACTATTTGTTACGATGAATTCAATGATATCACATAAGATGGCATTATTGCCCGTATATCTATTCAAGTATGTGATCAAATTTCAATAGAAAATAGTGTTAAAAAGTAAGTGGATAATTTAACCTGGGACGGAAAAAAGTAAAGGGTAGTAATAGTAGCAGCAGTGGTAGTAATATGAGTAGAAGTAAAAGATAATATTAATAAAATCAGCCTTCAAAATGCTGATTTCATGATAAAAAGTTATGGTAAAAGCGACATTCATAGAAAACTTGGCTACAATAAAGTGGCGGAGTTAAGAATACAGTCTGAATGAGAAAAATATTTTAAAGTAGGTAGAAGTCGGTAAAAACGATGTTCATAACTGTGAATATCTTCTTAAATATCATTTTACTTTAGATAAAATCATTTTCTTTTATTTACTCTGTAAATAGTGTAAATATATTGCACCCTTGTACTATTAATATATTTTACATAGTACCAGAGCCCAGGTTGGATTATTAAGCCGATGTGTGAATCCCCTTTAATTTGGCCCGATATGAATCGTGGGGTATTTTCATATTGGCACGTGAGGGAACGTGTTGAAAGATATATCTCACATCGATTTCTTAAAAATTAATGACTTACATATAATTTATCGGGTCACCTCAATGTTAAAACCATTTGGGACTAAGTAAAGGTGATTCAAAACCTTATACATAAATTATTTAGTTCTTAAGAAATCGATTTGTAATATATTTTTCGACACATATTCCACAATAGTAGCATTACATACTCAAGAACACAATTAGAGAAATAAAAAATTAGGACAGGTCAATGTAGATAGGATGAATTGGCTAATGGTTGGCGTCAGATGGGCCTATTGGGATGGTCCATGCGACAAATATGGTTAACGATTGTTATCCTTGAAGAAATTAATAAGGTATCACGTATCGAAATCGCTCCAATACTAAAATAAAATATTTAATTTAATATTTGTGTATATTTCATCAATGATCTGACTTATGGATGATGAAAATTACAACACTGATCTGTGTTCATGAATTGCAAAAGATTGTAAAAATGTTGTGGCAAAGCAATTCCAAATCAGATTTGGAGAATAATTTTTTTTTAAAAAAATCAACAATTTGACTATGCTGGAAAAAACGTCCAGCAGTGATTACAATAAGTTGAATTGAAATTCAGATTTGGAAATATATTGTTTGAGATAATATAACTGAAGTTATGTTGAAGAATTAAAGATATCCAGTTCCTATGTTGATTAGGATTTAATTATCTCTTTCCACTTGAAATTCCTTACTCTTTTAGAAAATAGTTAACTAGAGTTAGAATAAATTTTACTGAGCATATTTTGTAATTAATATTCTTTTCCCATTAGGTTTAGGTAAATACCCTTCGGTTAATTAGAATCCATATTTGACCGCCAACATCTTTTCCTTTTCCACATAGGATTAGTTCATTATCTTTTCCTTTTCCCGTTGGCATTTGGTTTTTGTACTTACCCTATAAATAGGCGCATTCTATTATCAATACAATCACACAATCATATCTCACAGAGTTCCGACCAAACACAATGACGAGACAAGCACCATCGCTGGTTGATCTCTGTGTCCGCCGCGCAGTGGCCAACGTTAGGCATCTCCGGAACGTCGGAGAAATCGACGGTTGTCTTCTCGACCGCATTCTGCCACATTGCACTCAAGAGCAGCTGACTCGCATCGAGAACTGCACAGCAAGAGATCTCAGTCCGGTGACTGATAAGCTCTGGAAGAACTATTACAGGCGCGAGTTCGGCGATCGGAGTTTTGATCTGGTGGCAGAGAGGCTGAGAAGCCAGATTAACGTTAAATGTTCGTGGCGGCGGTTGTTCGAGGCGAAGGCGAAGGAGGTGGAAGAGAAGGAAGCGAGGATGGGTGAGGCTATTAAGGAGCGGTACAAGACTGTTGCGGCGGATAAACAAAAGAGGCAGATTCAGGTGTGCATGAAAGTACCTCCTTCTTCAGGCTCGAAAAGAGGTTGCGTTTCGAAAAGCAGCAGCAGCATAATGAAGAAGGCGAAAATGGAGTTTATCCGGGAGGGGAAGAACATTTCAGTTCAGAGAAACCTTGGCCGGAAACCGGCCGGTGCTGCTGCTTCTCGATCAAATGTAACCCGGAAACCGTAGCGGCATTGTAACTTGTATGAATTTGTACTGCATTGGTACTGAATAGGTGTAGTTCTTTTCTTTTGAAGAGGAACAGGTGTAATCCAACCACAATAAATGTGCATAAGAATTTTTGTTCCATATGGTTTGTGTTTCCGATCTGGCTTCGGTTTTCTTTAGGGTTTGAGTATTGTTATACTCCCTCCATCCCACTTTTCCAAACTTCCCTATATAAATAGATATTACTTATAACTGTTGTTTTATTTTTCGTGGGATCGACTTTGCTTAATACTGTGCTAATTTGGCGGCAGGTTATTTTGGTGAGTAAAACAGCACTCACCTGAACACACGTATAAACTGTATGAAATACGTAAAGGTAGAAATGAAACTACAATTTGAATAAATATATGGACATAATATTGTCAGAAGTTATACTCATAATATGAAAGTTAACATATAATTTGTAGTGGGAGAGTTAGAAGCCTACAATAATAAGCAAAACTTTGGGCATCACCTAGTTCGCCCACTAGCAGGACTAGAGGCCCATATAGTTATACTCATATGATACGTTTTCAACCCATAGAGATATGACTTGGGTGGAGAAAAGCTAAGAATATTGCAATAATTTTCTTACTCGAGAATTGATTACCACAACAACATACAAAATGTCTCAACTTTATATGTTAGCCGAATCAGGATCAATGGAACAAATTCAGCCCTTACTTTGGACTAATATCCTAAATTTGAGATGTGTTTGAGCAATTGATTGAATTCAAACATTTCAACTTCGGTTTTTTAAGATTGGATCGAACAATCAACACTAAAACTTATTCCGATGAGATAGGTGAAAGGCCATTCAATCTGATCATTTCTCAAGCCAAATACAATGCTTATGATATCAAGAACACCATATAATTTACCCTCAAGATGTATCTAAGCTAAAATTAGCTAGATAAGCGAAAGGCAATCACACATTTTCAAACTTTATCTAAAAAAAATGTGACACTAACAATTTACTTCGACACAGAATAAGAGACGATTTAGGAAACACTACAAAATATTTGGTGGAAATGAGAGATAGTCAAAATCAAATTATTTCAGCTAACGTTAGTAAATACATCAATTTGAACACACAGTCTCATTCAGAACTTTATGATCACGATCATCTTTACATTTTGTCTCTGCACTTTGCAGCACTCCGGTAGAACTGCGAAACTCTGCCATGTAATGCTCGAATTTATTCACCACACTCTCCGGCAATGACAGCGCAACCCTAATAGTATCAGCATCTCCGGCGACCGGAATGAACAAACACTGAACGTAACTAATCACACTCCCCATCTGCATGGGCCTCCCCTCCCCAAAGTCCAGATCCTCCAGTCCCAACTTGGCCCACGACGATATCACCAAGCTCCGATGCATATCCACCCGTTGACTTTTATCCTCCAAATGGTCAACCGTTGACCTGGCAAAGTCCCTCGTTAATTTTGACTTTGCCTGCTGTACCAATTTTATCCCTCCATGCAAATTGAAGCTATCCTCCTCCACCAGCTCCTTCACCGTCGCCTCCGCGCACGCCAATACGAAAGCATTGCCGTAAAACCCGGTTGGAATTTCCGGGTCGGATAATATCTTCCGGATATTCGCGGAAAAGAGGAGCTTCGCTTTGGTGGATGGTCCGAACCCGAACCCGCATCCGGACCCGGAAAGTGATCGGATCCAGCAGCGCCACGTGTGCGAGGCAAGGATTTCGAAGGCGGTGCATTTTAGCGAAGGGGCGCACAGGCGCTTTAGGCGTAGGATATCAGAGGACGTGAAAGTAATTGATGAGGAAACCAGGGGCTGCGATTCTAAATACTGGAAAATGTCGGGGTCGGTTTGGGAAGTGGGTTTGTCGGGTTCGGGTCGGGTGTATGTCGGGTGGGCGGAGGTTATTCGGGGCGGGTTTCTGGGTCTGAGGACGTGGCGGGAGTGAAACGGTTTGATTGGCAGTTGGGCGTTAGGGGTGGTTGTGAAGTGGGCCCATGCGTGGAGGAACTGAGAGCTTCCGACGCCGTCGCATAGGGCGTGGTTGATGGCGGTGCACAGGATCATACCGCCGCACCGGAGTTTCGTCACCTGAAAATTGGATCGGCAAAGGGTTAATAATTTTTTACTGTGCCAAAGCATTTATTTACCAGGGCAAAACTTTGAAAGAACTAAAATTTGAAAAAGGTATCTTGTGCAATTTGAGATAGAGTTTTATTTTATACCGATTAACTGTTAGACGGATTATTTATAATTTAATGTGATTAATGGGTGTAATTTGATGTTTATTTTTATTTATTGTAGTGCAATTTTTACAACTTAAATTTATTAAAAAATATATCGTAATGCATAAATAATGATTGCCGGACACTCATTAATCGTTCTATTTCATTCTTTTTTTAACCTCACACATTTTAATTTACATTTCCTCACATAAAATATCTTCTTATTTTTCCTTTTGTAATTATATAATCTATCAAATTTACCCTCAATAAATTTTTAACTTTACCATTATTAGTCACTTTTTTATATTATTCATGACATGACTAATGTAAAAAGAGTCCGTCTCTTGAAAGACGGTATTTCCATGAGCCATGGAAAGACCAAAGTTTAAAGTGCAAATTAGAAGAAATGAAGATAAAATTTTCGGGTTGTATGAATCGGATTATAAATTTTATAACTACTACACATTGCATAATAAAATTTTAATATTGTAACCAGGACCTTTTACCTTTTATAATTCTAATTAAATCTCATCTTTCCGTAAACCTATGAAAAAGCGATTTTTCCCAAAATCTTGCCATGTGAAAATATGGAAAAGTTCAAGTTCGACATAAAAAGAAGATGTAGGCACATTAACATACAAAAATGAATTTAGCAATAAATAAATATTTATGAAACACAATAAGTAGAAAAATCAACACAGACAGTCTAAATGAGGTAGAGATTTTTCAACTTGTTCTTCACATTTTCATCTTTCCCCAATTATTCTGGGGGAAAGAAAATGTGAAAAAATAATAGCAGAATAATTCATGCCCAAAATTTAGACTCTCAATCTAAATATCAAGGCATCGGATTTTCAAGGAATGGAGGGAGTACAAAGTTTGAATAACTAGAGAAAACAGTAAAAACACAAAAGGAAGACAGCCGGCGCAACAACAATTTGAGCGAGATGTAGGGTCCCACAAGTCAACTTTTTGGCTGTCCATTTTTTCATATTTTTGGAACTACAAGAGAGTACATACAAACAACATGTTATTTTACTTTACCTTTTCATCCATTAATCTACCGATTAAACTACTTTTAAAGTGAGAAATTTTGTACTTCTTGGCTCAAACATGAACTTCTACCTATACCCCTATAAATAAACTTCTTTCTAAGTATCAGAACGATATTCATCGCCTCACCAGTCATAAATATCAGAAAGTTTTACGTGTAATTGAACATGTACGAGATCAAAGAAAGAAGAAACCGTATTGAAAAGTTTTCACAAAGTCGCATTTCGTAACAATACGGGAGTTCTTTAGATAAATCGTCGTATTTATGAATCTAAAAAGTGAAAGAGTATTAGCGCACGTCACGTTTTAACCCATGAATGATTCCCGAGATCATGTCACTCTGCATATGTAATATTATAGATTACCGAAATTCTGCTGTTCCATTTAGTCGGAACGATTCGTTATGCATTTCAACCGTTAATTTCACGTGAGAAAATATGGATGGTGATGGATGAGAGGACGGGTAATCCTATGGTAGCACAGCAAAAAGGGCGGTAAAGGACCCTACCCTAAAAGGAGATCATATGAAGATGTTTAATTGTTCAGAAATAGAATCGAAAGATAAAACGATCCCACATGTAGCTTTTTACCATATATCGCCATCTAACTTGTATGAAAATGATAGTTCAATGCAGACAGTAAAAATCAAACTCCCCTCAATCGAATTTTTTTTTCCAAAAAAATTACCTGAACAACAAGAGGGGGGATTTCCAAGAAACCTGGAGCTTCAACCTGGTACAGTAGCTTCCTAAACGTCTTGTTCGGACATTGGGAGATTTCATTAAACTCATCGGCGGTTAAATCCATGAAAGCTTCTGCGAAAACCGCGCCTTCTCCGTTGCAGTCTACTTCGAGTTTCTGATCGTTCTGCTGCGATTTTCGCAGCCTCCCGGCTAGCGGGTAGTATTCGACAAGTGTTCTGGAGAGGGAGAGTTTGAGGGAATCTAGGTTGATTGAGGTTCTGTAAAGGTAGAGGTATTTGATGGAGAATCTGAGGAAGTTCTGATCGTCTAGGTTTGAGAGGTAGAGCGTTTTTCGCGGCGTTGCACTGAAAGGCGTGATCAGTTTCGCCGGAGGAGATTCCGGGTAGTAGATGACTGGAAGCTCTGAAGATCTTGGCATGTTGTTGAAGATGAAGATGAATATGAATAGTGTGTGTTTTAGTGTGTGTTTTGATTGGAGAGAAATAAGGGGTATTATAGCAGGGTGGGGGACTCTTATGTAAAGGAGGTAGTAGGGAGCAGGGGAAATTTTGGAGGGTTGAGGATTTACTGTTGGATTTACAAATGCATTCTGAGATTCCTCTCAGGTGTGTGATTTTAAAGGGATTACTAAGTTGTTGGCTAGTAGAAGAACTGTGGTTGTTTGGCTGCTCTCTTTTACCTATCCTACACTGACCAAGTACGAACTTTTCAGTCCCGACCCAGATTACAGCTCAATCACATGTTTGACCGTTCATATGTTTAGATTCGTATAATAACATCAAACAAAAAACTACTTTTGAGAAGCTATTTGTTATGATGAATTCAACAATATCACGTACGATAATACTATTTCTCATATACTTACTCAAATATGCGGCCAAACTCTCGTAGAGAATAGCGCTATAAAGTAGGTGGGTAATTTGGGATGAGACAGAGGGAGTATGTAATTTCAATCAAAGGAGAAAGGGTGAGATTTGATTTTCAAAATGTATTGCTAATCAGCAATGATATATTGATTAACTTTTTCTATAACAGAAAAATAACTTTCATTTTAAGGTCGTGAAAAACATCTACAGTCGTTTCAATAAACTTTTTCTCCATGTCCCATGACTCCATCTGAGCCAGAAGGGCCCATGCAACGTATCTAAGGGCATGGGCAGTGGTGGTCTCTTAAAATTAAAAGATCGCTTAAGAGACCGAAAACCACCACAGTGGTGGTCTTTTGAGTGGTCTCTTGTTAAGAGACCACTCACCGGGCTCTTACCAAGAGCCCGGTCTGGAGCCCAAGTCTGGACCACATGGCCTGACAAGCACATGGGCGATGCAAGCGTTTCTTTTGTTTTCAAAGAGTGGGACACGTGGCGCCCCCTGAGTGGGCCACGTGTCCCACTCAGCCACCCTTATTTTTTTTTAAAATTTTGTTGCGGACACGTGTCGCCCAGGGATTGGGCCACGTGTCCGCAACATTTTTTAATCTAATACGGACGCTGCAAAAATTTTAATGGGACACGTGTCCCATTCTGGTGGCGACACGTGTCCCAAGCATATTTTAAAAAAAAATCCAATTTTTATTATTTTTTAAGAATTTCAATTTTAATATTTTTTTGATTTTTAAATTGTAATATTGGGCTGGAGTAGATCAATATTTTATTTAGTATTTAAAGTTATTTTCATAGTTGTTACAATTGGTTTCGCGCACTTTTTATGTTTTTCATATTATTTTATAGAACAGATGAATTCTCATAGTATTCATTTATTTAATTTCGTTTCGATAGCTTCATCAAAAAAATTGAAATTCATTTTATTTTTTACACTGAAGCATCGTATTGACAAGAACGAGAAAAACAAATTATTTAACATATTTTTAAAAAATGAATTTAAATTTAAATATTTAAACATTATATTAAAATAATATGGAAACGAATTTAAATTTAAAAATGAATTTAAATTTAAATTTAAAAACGAATTTAAATTTTAATATTTAAACTTATTTTTGGTGGACAAATTTATTTAAAATAATATGTAATGGTCAAATTAATGAGTAGGATAGAGAAAATCAAGTGGGTTCCATGAATAGTGTACAGTGGTCTCTTAACCATTGTGGAGAAAAAAAGGGGTTGTCTCTTAAGTGGTCTCTTAAGCTGAGGTGGAAGAGAGAGAGGGAGAAAAATAATATATTTAATTGGTAAGAGACCGGTAGTGGTCTCTACCACTGCCCATGGCCTAACTTGCTTGTTAAAGGCCTTTAAAAGATGAGTAAAAATTTTCACTTCTGAGGTAAATTCGTGCTACAGATTTAGAAAAAAAATCACAGAAAGGGTGAGTTAGGTTGGAAAACCAAGAAAACGCTTCACGAATGGGAATGGAAAATTTCATCATTATACATACATATTGGGTGGATTCTTTTCAAGTATTTAGCCACTTTGAAGTTGTTAGTCAAAGGAAAGATGCTTGCACTACAAAAACAGACGACTTCTAGACACATTTGGACGTTGTTAGTGGCGAAAATGGCTAACTAGTTATGGTTGTGTTTCAATAGTCGATCAAATCAAAGTACTCTCTTTACTCACTAGTTATAGCTAATGTAGCTTTGCATTTTAAGGACAAACAAAATGAATAATCTTTCAACTCCCTATCTTCCATGGCAAAATGGAAGGGATCCAAACTTTCGAGGCATAGAAAAATGGCTGAAATGATGTTTAACTAGCTGCAATAAATCCAAGGTTACCTTTTTTTTAAGTGCTACTTTAATTTCATTATATATAGATATTTAAACAAGTGTTAAATTTCAAGGTATCTTGGACTTTCAACTTAAAATCAATTGGTACTAAGTGGAGGTTACCCAAGGCCTTATATATAAGTCATTTAGTTCTTAAGAAATCGATGTGGAATATATTTTTCAACACGCCCCATCACATGCCAACAAGGAAACACTCCACGACCCACATCAGGCCAAATTAAAGGGGATCCACACATCAGTCCAATAAACCTGACACATGACCTTATATCTGGGAAGTCTACATTGCCCTGGATACTTGATTCGGGAGGCTCATATCACATGACCGGTTACAAGGGTTCTCTTACTGATATTACTACTGTTGTTAACACTCTGAATGTTGTTCTGCATGATGGCTCTGTGCCATCTACTACCCAATATGGTTCTATTTTCTTTGGTGTTGTCACTCTTACTCATGTGCTATATATACCTACTTTGCGGTGCAACTTATTATCATGCTCTAGATGGTTATATGTCTTAAAATGTCTAGCTTTGTTTATTGAAAACTATTGCATTTTAAAGAAAATCAGTACGAGGAAAGTGATTGGCGTGGGTATACAGTAGGGGGAGTGTTTTGGCTTCGTATGCTGGATACTCGTGATCATCCTTCTATCCCGCAGCCTCTTCCGACAGTTGCTTTTGTATCTTCTTCTGATTTATGACATCAGCGTCTTGGGAATCCTTCCTCTATGGTGTTGTCTTCTGTTTCTTCTATTGATTTTAGCACTAATAAGACTATTGTTCCTTGCTCTATATGTTATACAACAAAATAGACTAGACATAGTTTTCCATTGAGTTCTACAAATGCTACTGCACTCTTTCAATTAATACATTGTGATGTTTGTGGTCCTTATAGAACACCATCTTGTGGTGCATTTTATTTTTTAACTATAGTTGATATTATTCCCGAGCTGTTTAGGTTTATTTATTAGTGACTAAGTCAGAAGTAGCTTCTAGATTTTAGGAATTTTGTGCCTTGGTGAAGAACCAATGGAGCCGAACCATACTGCGTGTTCAAGCTGATAACGGGACTGCATTTTTGCCTTTGAGATCTCATTTGCCTACATCTAGGATCATTTTTTAGACATCTATGGTTGATACACCACAACAGAATGGTCGAGTTGAAAGAAAGCATCGTTATATTACTCAATGTGGCACGTGCTTTACGGTTTCTAGCCAGCCTTCCAGTTGATTTTTGGGGAGAATGTGTTCTTATTGCTGCTTACCTGATTAACCGGATACCGACGAAGCATCTCAATGGTCGTACTCCCTTTGAGTTGCTCTATGGACAAGCTCCAAATTACTCATCCTTAAGAGTTTTTTGATGCTTGTGTTTTGTTGCTCATGTTCCCAGATATCGTGACAAGTTTGCACCAAGCAGTCGGCGTTGTTTGTTTCTTGGTTACCCTGCCGGAAAGAAAGGCTATCGCCTTTTAGATCTGGAATCCTGCGTAACCAGTCGGGATGCACATTTTTTTGAAGACCAGTTTTCGTATTCCTCAACTCCAACATCGACCTCATCAGAAGACCCCGACGTTGTTACCACCTCACTATCAGCCTCCTCATCGTTGTTAATGGAGTCGCACGCCAATTACCTCCGGCCGCTGTCTGCCCCATTCCTCCAGCCGCCATCGGTTACCAGCCACCGACATTTGCCAGTTCTCCAATGCCGGTTGCCACCGACCCTCCACCACCGGCTGTCACAGGTCCCCTGCCGGCTCATCTACGCCGGCCGCCGCTGGTACCGATCCATCGGCGCTCACCATCCATCCCCGGCGGATGAGGTTCCATCGTCGGATCCTGACTAGACCGCTATATTCTACTTCCGGCCCAGCCAGATGTTGCGTCGCCAAGGATGCCACCACCTCACGCGCCACCTGCCCAACCCCCTTTCGCGGCATCTCTAGCTCCGGATAATTCCGTCGCCGAGTTTTCACCTATCAGATAGAGTATTCGTGCTCGCCGACCTCCTTCTTATTTGGAAGATTATGGTTGTGATGATTATGCCTGTACAACTGAAGACCACCCCACTACTTCTACGTTCACTCATGCGCCGTCACTATCCTTAGGTGTTCTCTATCTTCTTACTGACTATGTAAATTGTGATAATTTTTCTAGTATGCATTCTAGATTTTTGGGTGCAGTAACTTCTAGTGCAGATCCCACCACGTATTCCGAGGCATCACAGCATGCTCATTGGCGAGATGCTATGACTGAAGAGCTTACTGCTCTTGAGCACAATCATACTTGGACTTTAGCCCATCTGCCTCTGAATAAGAAGACGACTGGTTGCAAATGGGTTTACCTGACAAAGTTTAAGTTAGATGGTACTATTGAACATCATAAGGCGCACTTAGTGGTTCCCAGGAATCACCAGGTTGAAGGGATTGATTATACTGAGACATTTGCTCCGGTTGTGAAGATGAGTTATGTTTTCCTATTCTTATCTGTTGTGGTCATTCGTGGTTGGGAACTGCATCAGATGGATGTCCATGATGCTTTCCTACATGGTGATTTGCATGAAGAGGTTTCTATGCGACCCCCACCAGGCTAAGCCGCGCCCCGTGGTCAGGTATGTCGCCTTCAAAAATCTCTTTATGGCCTTCGCCAAGCTCCTAGAAATTGATTTGCCAAATTGGCTCAGGCTTTACGAGGATTTGGTTTTGTTCAGAGTAAGGCAGATTACTCTTTGTTTGTCTTTTCCCATGGATCAGTTTCTTTGCATGTTCTGGTTTTATGTGGATGATTTGGTCATTGTTGGTAGCTCTTCTGCTCTCATCTCTGAGTTCAAGAAATACTCGAGTTCTTGTTTCCATATGAAAGATCTTGGTTTACTTAAGTATTTCTTGGGCATAGAGATTGCTAGAAGACTGGAGGGGATGTTTCTTTCGCAAAGGAAATATACCTTGGACATTTTATCTGATACATGTTTATCTGCTTCTAAATCGACTGACTTTCCAATTGAGCAACACCATGATGACGCGTGTTAAGGGTCCAGCTTACCATGATCTCGAGCAGTACAGGCGTCTGGTTGGGCGCCTGATATAGCTGACTATCACACGTCCTTAGCTTAGTTTTTCAATTCATACACTTGCACAATTCATGAAGTCTCCTTGTGTTCCATACTGGCAAACTGCAGTTCGTGTGTTGCACTACCTGGAGAGTCATTATGGCCAAGGTTTATTTCTCTCTTCCACTAGTGCGTTACAGTTGACTGCTTACTGTGATTAAGATTGGGCTGGATGTCCAATTACCCAACGTTCTCTTTCCGAATATTTTGTGATGATTGGTGAATCTCTGGTTTCTTGGAAGACCAAGAAGCAACCTACGATTTCTTGGTCTTCCAGTGAAGTAGAGTATCGTGCTATGGCTGTTACCTGTTGTGAGTTGTTATGACGTAAGTCTTTACTAGAAAGACTTAGGGGTTATGCATTGTAGAAATCCAGAAGGATTTCCAGAAAGTGCACAAAAAACTGAACAAATCTTCAAGGGAAAAGAGGAAAACTGATTTTGTTTTTGGGAAAATATTTTCTGTGTATTGATAAGCTTTACTAAT
The DNA here is from genome assembly GCA_037428765.1 of Rubia yunnanensis. NCBI lineage: Eukaryota > Viridiplantae > Streptophyta > Magnoliopsida > Gentianales > Rubiaceae > Rubia > Rubia yunnanensis. The sequence continues at coordinate 103,795,041 of CM075067.1, forward strand.
CTGTATTGAACCGTCTGTATATACAGTGTATAGCTGAACTTACTTCTTGTACAACCTGTCAAAACCAACTAATAGAAATCAGTTACAAAACTACCAAAACTAACTATTTGCACTAAACTAACTAGCTGAGCTCCCACTTGCTTTCTTCAACTGATCCGAGAACTTCTAGAGGATGCTGGAAATATCTAGATGGATTACTGCTCTCCTGATTCTCCTGAGCATAGTAGATCAGTAGTAGAGATCAGTAGCAGTAGGTTTACATTTCTTCATGCACACTTCTCCTATGCGACTGATTTGTGACAGTCAATCTGATATTCATATTGCGAAAAATCTAGTGTTCCATGAACGCACAAAGCACATTGAAGTTGATTGTCATTTTATTCGGGATCTTGTTCAATATGACACTATTGTTACTAAGCATATCTGCACGTCAGACCAACCTGTGGACTTGCTCACTAAGGTTCTCGGACGTAACCAGTTTCATTTTCTACTTGGCAAGTTGGCCATTTCTGATCCACATGCTCCAATTTAAGGAATATTAAGAAATTAGAATATTACTTATAATTGTAACTATATTCTGTTATCTTTTTCTAACTTGTATATGTATTTTGTACCACTATATAATATATCTTGAAATCATGAATACAAATACATTATTACCCTTGTTTTCTACGAGATATTAAATTAAAGTATAATCGTTATGTCTGACCTCTTTTGATTACGTTTTTTATTCATTTAATTATTTGTTTTGTTTTGCAATGTAGTTGGGTAGTGTCATATGCTATATGCAATATGACTTCCTCATTCCTTTTGATAAGGAATATATAAAATTAGAAAATTAGATTTTTTTTATCACTTATCAAAATTTAAGAATGTTCAATTTATTTAGTCATTAACGGTATATCATCACTTTTTACCACTAGACAGAGTGAATGTAGTCCTCCCCTAAACATGGAATTAGATATCATCTAATCAGTGATATCTCAACTATTAAAAGCTATCTTAAATATTTAATATGATGTGGGGCGTTTGGTTAGGAGAATCGAGGAAGAAAGTGATTGCCGCGAAAACTCGTAGTTTCAATGCAAACTTGATGTTCGGTATCTGGATGACTGTTGTGATACCTTTCTAGAAACAGAAATGGGTCAACAAAGTCAACACTCTACTTCGCAGGGGTACATGGACTTTCATGGCCATCGAGATCGCTTCCAGCCTTAATACAACATTTTAATATTTTTCATTTGTTTTATTTAAAATTTCCTTATCTTCAATTTAGAATTTCTTTACATTATCTAAAAATTCGTTGTAACCTGGAAATATGCTTATCTTTCATTCATAATATTCCAGAAATTTTATCTTTCATCCCAAATGAAAAAATATATTCTTAGGCCCGACGCTTAAATTTACACTTGTAAACCCTACATTTTCCAAATACATCACAAAGTTTATATTTTGACCATATTTATACTTTTTCCATTTTTTCAAGAAAATATATTTGTGGGCCATCGTTTGGTTGAGTAGATTGGGCGTGTGTACTAATATCATCAAAAGATTTATGATTAAAGCTGTAATAAATAATAACTTTGTTCTCCCATTGGGGTAGGCAGGTCCCTATAACGTTAGTTTAATGATCACGAGTCTTGATGATATGTTATCAAGAACGAAAAGGAAATCACAAAAAGAATATTGAGGCACTTCTTTTAAGTGCTTATTGTGACTTAAGTATGCTATACAGAGATGAGATCAATATGAAAATATGAAAATAATCAATTTTATCTTAGAATAAAGTTGTCCTTTTTTTGTGTGAAGCAATGAAAGTAATCAATTTTATCTTAGAATAAAGTTACTTTTTTTTGCAATATAAAAACCAGCATAATGTTCATATATGCTGCGAAGTCTTAGGAGATCTAGAATTGAAATCCTCTTACCCTTTAAATATTATTTAATTCTCGCGCATGAGAAGTAGGCACTAGTGAATTAATGGCCACTCTTATTTAGATAGACATGCTCGCTTCGTTTTTTTAATATTGTCACCCTTTAATTTTAGTCCTACTCCTGAATGACGGCATTTTCATAAGTTATGGAAAAATCAAGGTTTAAAGTGTGAATTGAAAGAAATGAAGATAAAATTTTTGGGTTGCATAAATCGAGTTATAAACTTTATAAATACTGCATGCTGCATAATAAATTTATAATATTGCAACTAAGACCTTTTACTTTTTATTATTCTAATCAAACTCCGTCTTTCCATAAGCCTGTTAAAAGACGGTCTTTCCCAAGACTTTGACTTAATTTTATGCATATGGATTTAATGAAGATAATAAGTAAAGAAAATTGATTGGAGAATTTAAAATAATATAAATGTATAAAATTAAAATAATCATGCTAAAAAAATGAAAGAATATCTATAATTACAAAACACATGGTTTTGTTTTAGGTGAAACTTTTCTGTAATTTATCCTCATTTTTTTCCACATTTCATGCAGGATTTTTTCCCAATCTTCTCCAATAAAGAGGAGAGGCAAAGTGTATGCCAAGACCGCCTTTCCATAAACTTATGGAAAGACGAGATTTAATTAGAATAGTAGAGGATAAAAGGTCTAATTAATTGCAATATTATAAATTTATTATGCAACGTGTAGTAGTTATAAAGTTTATAACCCGATTCATGCAACCCAGAAATTTTATCATCATTTCTTCTAATTTACAGTTTAAACATTGATTTTTTCATGGTTTATGGAAAAATCGTCTTTCAAGAGACTGGTTCAAGAGGAGATGTGGAGAAAAATGGGAAATGAATTGCAAAAAAAAATCCCGCCTAAGGTTTAAACTGTCCACTACTACAAATTAGAGCTATCGTAACATTTTTCTTGTAACACTTATTAAAATGTTACAATAGTTTGTAAAATGTTACTTAAACTTTTGAAAAGTGTTACCTAGCTATATGCTGAAAAATGTTACCTAAAATTGGAAAAACGTTGCATTAGATCTAATGCAACATCACCAATTAAGTAATACTCGGCTTATAACACTTTCTTCGTATTAGCCTTAGTTTGTAATAGTAGTCTCAACTCTCACACGATACCATCTCAGTAAAAAAATTATTTTAGATAATTAAAAATGCAATAATATTAGAAACTGGAGGAAGAACAGATATGATGGTAGTGGCGATTTAAAAGAATATGCAAATCCATCATGAATTCCACAAACCACCTGCCCGACAATGAATCTGAACAATCCTTCTAACTAAATCTCCTTCTGCATGATTAATTTCGTGCATTGATTATTGTTTTTCTTCCAAAAATCGGTGTATATATATATATATATATATATATATATATATATATATATATATATATATATATATAAAACTTATGGTTTCTGATTATTTGGCTAAGTACTGGAATCGTCATTGCTTACGTCGTGGTGGAAGCTGGGATCCACCAAATATTACTGGAATGAATCTTCTATCTGTCAAATGGATCTTGGCTGTCTTGGAGGTAGAAATGTTCATCTGTTTTCTTTTTAATAGCCTGTTGTTGACTGGTAGAGGCTCTATAGTGAATTTAGAATGTAACAAAAATGGTTAGTCAAATATGCAGAGATGTGGTATGGAACCTTCAAATTTTAAGGGTACAGATTCCGTTTTTTCAACCAAGAATATCACCTGAAAATGATCCATTTTTAGATTACTCATTTTCCATTTCACTTTATTCATTTTAACCAACTTTCCATAGGGACCGATTCAGTTATTTTGATTAGTTTAATAGCATAAAGTTGAACTTGGAATGAGATTAAGTTAGTCAAACGCATGGGAAGTTTCATGCTCTAAAATGCCGACACATTGATTAGCTTCACCTCTACATCTCAATCTTATTACTATACTGGGGTATAAAATATCATGCCTTGTAGCGATCCATCTGTGCCGACAGATTGTTTATTCAAAACGAACCAAGCCGCTCCTGAAAAGGTTGCAAACAGCTTGAGCAGAAGCTCGTTTCAACTCGAGCTAGATGAACACGAGACGAGATTGAGCCGAGACACGAGTCGAGATTGAGTACCACATTCAAGTTTATAAGCCGCCTTACTTATAAGCTAAGCATTTTTTTTGTGTTTGGTAGAGTGTTAAAAAATAACATATTTTGAAAAGCATAAGCTATTTTGTGGGAAAAAGCATAAAATGGTCTCTCCCTACCTTCAAAATAAACTAATTTTAAAAATTATAGAAATTATCCAGTGTTATATCCCATTGTTAAATAATTATATTTAAATCTTCCATCCCACCATAAGATTGGGTGAGACAATCTCACCTAGATCATTATATGTTTATAGAATTCGTCCTGTGAAAAACAATCTTTCCATAACTCATAAAAAAAAATCATTATACATTTTAACTTGAATGTGGTACTTTTAACTCTAATATTGCTCTTTTGAATTTAATATTTCTTGGAGTTTCATATTCCAACACATCTTATCATATATTTAACTTAGAAAATGTTTTTTTAAATTTTAAAAAATATAATATTTAAATTAAAATATAAAGATTTAACTTTAAATGTATGGGACAGAGAAAACCTTAAAATGTAAAGATTGTTTCATTATTAATGAGAAACCCGTTTTTCCTAAAAACTAATCCTTATTTATATAGAAACCCTAAGCGCCACCCTCAAACCCTCCCTCTCAAAAGCCTTTTCTTCTTCAATCTTCTTTTCCTTATCTCCTCATGATTATTGGGAGATGGGGAACAATGATTCTTTTAATTGATTTTCTTTTGATATTTATGTTATTGAATAAGTATGGATTTGTCGCCATGCATTAGTATTGTTCATCGACCTGATAGATTAGATTGTTGTGTTCTTAACGACCACACAATTTTTTTTGTTCATGCCGATGTATTTTGCTCGATTTGATTTTACAAATCGCGTGCTCCTCTAGGTGGAGTCATGTTCTCGATTCGTATTTTTCAAGGTGTTTCCAGTTTGGACAGCATAAATCACGTTTTGGATCAAGTGGTGTTATAGTTGTTGAAGATCCCTGTTTGGCATAGGGATATTGATGCGTGATACGCTCCTCTTGTCAAGTGGTCATGATTTTTGCAGAAGCGAGTTAATATCCCCGAGAGCGATGTTACAGTATTGGACCTCTACCCTATAATAGTACAGACGATAAGTCCGATTGACATGTAATTTAAATATTGTTATGCGGAATACTCGAGAAAGAACAAGCAAAGAAAATAATGCGAAAAACAAGACACAGAGTTTTTACGTGGTTCACCAATTGGCTACATCCACGGCCGACCAAGATCGGATTCCACTAGAGAGAAAGGCCAGAATTACAGATTTCTTACTCTCTATCAATCCTATCCCTTACGAGTTACAATAAATGACGAGGCACTATATATAGTCCTCTCCACCTTAAACCCTAACGGCTTTGGGCCCAAAAACAATCTGGCCCAAACCAGAGCAGGAGACAGAATGCCAATAACAGCCCGTACCATCCTGTCGAAGCGGCTAATACGTATTCAAGGCATACCAACAAATCTCCACGTTGACTTGAATCCTCAAAGCAGAAACTCCAGACGCACCATTACAGTGCCAGATGAGCAGACTTATCCCTCCACTCCTGGGACTACCCCCACTGGGCAGCTACTGATCTCTGATGTTAAGCAAGTCCAAACAGTGTTGAAACTTGCTATGTGGAACATGCTTGGTGAACATATCAATAGGATTATCAACAGTTCCCACTTTCTTCACCCTGATTTTCCTCTCACTCCTCAGGAAATGATATCTGACATCAATGTGTTTGGTCCTCTCATGATGGACCTGATCCTTGGCTAAGCAGATAGCACTCAAGCTATCACAATACACAGCAGCCTGATCGTGGTGTAGACCAAGGTCACTGACTAGCCCCTTCAGCCATATACCTTCTTTTGCAGCCTCCGTCAGAGCCATGTACTCTGCTTCCGTAGTAGACAAAGTCACTGTAGATTACAAAGTCGCCTTCCAGCTAACAACAGAACCACCCAAGGTAAAGACATAGCCGGTCATAGATCTTCTCGTGTCAACATCCCCAGCATAATCAAAATCAGAATAACCTGTAACCAGGCACTCAGTATCACCCCCGTAAATGAGACCCACATCAGACGTACCTCTAAGGTACCTAAAGATCCTCTTCACAGCTTGCCAATGTTCTCTACTTGGTTGCCCCATGAACCTGCTCACAACACTGACCGTCTGTGCTAAGTCTGGCCTCGTACACACCATAGCATACATCAAGCTCCCCACAGCACTAGCATACGGAACTCGAGACATATACTCATTCTCCTCTTCTGACTGAGGAGCAAACATAGAAGTGATATGGATATTTGCAGCACTAGGAGTATCAATAGGCTTGGATGAAGACATGCCAAACCTAGCCAACACCTTCTGAATGTAACCTTTCTGTGACAAGAAAAGCTTCCTCTGACCTCTATCTCTGAGAATCTCTATTCCTAGTATTTTTCGAGCTGCACCTAAATCCTTCATCTCAAACTCAGCACTAAGAAGACCCTTCAGCTTCTGAACCTCATCCTTACTCTTTGAGGCTATCAACATGCCATCTACATAAAGCACCAGATAAATGAATAACTCATCTCTCAACTTGCTATAGTAGACACAACAATCATATGAACTCCTTGTGTAGCCCAACTCAAGCATGTAGCTGTCAAATCTCTTGTACCACTGCCTCAGAGACTGCTTAAGCCCATATAAGGACTTCTTCAACTTGCAAACATACTTTTCCTTGCTAGGAACTTGGAAACCATCTGGCTGAGTCATGTATATCTCTTCCTCCAACTCTCCATGTAGAAAAGCGGTCTTCACATCAAGTTGTTCAAGCTCCAAATCCTGATGTGTCACTATAGCTAGCAACACCCTGATGGAAGTGTGTCTGACCACTGGTGAGAAAATATCATTGTAATCTACTCCCTCTCTCTGACTGAAACCTCTAGCAACAACTCTAGCCTTGTACTTGACTCCCTCTGTAGGTGATATCCCTTCCTTTTTCTTGAAAACCCATTTGCAAGTGATAACCTTTCTCCCTTGAGGCTGTTGAACCAAATCCCATGTATGATTCTTCTGGAGTGACTCCATCTCATCTCCCATTGCTACAAACCATTTGTGAGCATCAGTACCTGAAACAGCTTCTCTGTAGGTGGATGGCTCATGAGTATCCACCTCCTCAGCAACCTGTAGTGCATAACCCACCATATCCTCAAACCCATACCTCTTGGGTGGACCAACTCCAACCCTCTTTGGTCGATCTTGAGCTAAGCAATGAACTGTAGCTCCTGATGGTGGAAGCTCTGGAAACTCACTTTCTGTCTGTAGCTCTTGATCTCCTTTAAGTTCCTTCAAACCACTCTCACCTTGAGTGACTTGAAGCTCCACCTGTTTATCAATGCTACCAACTTCTGTTGTAGACGTGGACTTCACCATGGATCTAAGCAAAGAGTTTTCATCAAAGACAACATCCCTGCTCAGAACAACCCTCTTCTCGGATGGAGACCAAATCCTTGATCCCTTGACTCCATCTCCATAGCCCACAAAAACCCCTTTCTTGGCTCGGGGCTCTAACTTACCATCACTCACATGATAATAAGCTGTACAACCAAAAGCTTTCAGATTAGAGTAATCAGCAACTCTACCCGACCATACCTCAATAGGTGTCTTACACTGTATGCCCGTATGAGGTCCACGATTGATTAAGTAGCACGCTGTACTCATTGCCTCTGCCCATAATCTTCTATCTAACCCAGTATTCGAGAGCATGCACCTCGCTCTCGCCAGCAATGTCTGATTCATCCGCTCAGCTACACCATTCTGCTGTGGCATATTCCTGACTGTATGATGTCGGGCAATCCCTTCATCCCTACAAAACTGATCAAACTCAAACGAGCAGAATTCCAGACCATTATCAGTTCGCAGCCTCTTGATCTTCTTCCCTGTTTGGTTCTCCACCAGAGATTTCCACTGCTTGAACTTCATGAAGGCTTCACTTTTATGTTTCATCATGATAACCCAAGTCATTCTGGAGTAGTCATCAATCAAAGACACAAAGTACCTGTGCCCTCCCAACGACTCAACTCGGGATGGCCCCCAACAATCAGAGTGGATATAATCTAACGTGCCTTTCGTTCTATGAATAGCCTTTGGAAACTTGCTGTGGTGTAGTTTCCCAAAAACACAGTGCTCACAGAACTCCAAACCCTTGACCTTGTGGCCACCAAGAAGATCACCCCTTGAGAGAATCTGCATCCCTCTTTCAACCATGTGACCAAGCCTCATGTGCCATAACTTAGTCATATCCTCATGGTAAACCTCTGACGATGCAACATTTGCCGAATCCATAACCATGGAACCTTGTAGAAAATACAAAGTACCATGCAGAAGACCTTTCAGAACCAGCTTAGAACCCTTGCAGACACTTAGAGCTCCATCTTTCCCTGAATAGACAAAACCCTTTCTATCCAACAGACTAAGAGAAATCAAATTCTTTGTCATCAATGGAACGTGTCTAACCTCGTTCAAAGTACAGAAACTACCATCATGTGTCCTGATCTTGATTGAACCTGTCCCAACTACCTCACAGACAGTACCGTCAGCCGTAGTAATGCTACCCCCTGCCTGCTTATAAGTCGAAAACCACTCTCTCCTTGGACAAATGTGGTAGGATGCCCCAGAATCCAGGAACCACACATCAGAGTGATGAGTGTGTCTAGCAGCAACCAGAGCAATATCCTCTTCTGAATCAACGTCTCCTTCCGCTAGAGCAGTAGAACCCGATTTGTTTCCTGATTGCTTCATCATCAACTTCTTTGGACACTCATTTTTCCAATGTCCCTTCTCCTTACAGTACCTACAGATATCACCGGGCTTGGGAACCTTTGACTTCTTACCTTTTTTCTTTCCGCCATTTCCCTTTCCCTTATCGTAACTAGTAAACAAACCAGATGCCTGATTATCTGTTCCTGAACTGCTAGCACTATGACGCAACTCCCTTCTATGAAGAGAGGATCTAACTTCCTCCAAAGACACAGAATCTTTCCCGACAATAAATGACTGAGCAAAGTTCTCATATGAAAGTGGTAGAGATACTAACAATATCAAAGCAGCATCCTCATCATCAATTTTCACATCTATATTTCGCAGTTCTAATAACAAAGTATTCAATTGCTCTAGATGATCTCTGAGTTGCGTACCTTCCTGCATTCGGAGACCGAATAGACGTTGTTTCAGAAGCAATTTGTTTGTCAGAGACTTCGTCATGTATAAGCTCTCCAACTTCAACCACAGCTCCGCAGCAGTCTCTTGATCTGAGACCTCAGTGATGACTTCATCTGCGAGACACAGCATAATTGTTGAATGCGCCTTTTCTTCCAGACCCACCATGTCCGAAGTGCCAACGACTGAGAACCCCTTCGTCAGCGGCGTCCATAACCCTTGTTGCTTCAACAAAGCTCACATCTTAATCTGCCATAAACTGAAGCTGTTCCTCCCGGTAAACTTGTCTACCTTCACGTTCAGCGCAGCTATCTTTCTCTCCGATCAGATTAGAGATCCGACCACCCCAGATCCGATAAACCCAAAAATTCGATAGACCCACCGCGGATCTAACCAGAAGCTCTGATACCAGTTTGTTGTGCGGAATACTCGAGAAAGAACAAGCAAAGAAAATAAAGCAAAAAACAAAACACCGAGTTTTTACGTGGTTCACCAATTGGCTACATCCACGGCCGACCAAGATCGGATTCCACTAGAGAGAAAGGCCAGAATTACAGATTTCCTACTCTCTATCAATCCTATCTCTTACGAGTTACAATAAATGACGAGACACTATATATAGTCCTCTCCACCTTAAACCCTAACGGCTTTGGGCCCAGAAACAATCTGGCCCAAACCAGAGCAGGAGACAGAATGCCAATAACAGTCCAGCGAGACCCCCGTATCATCCTGTCGAATCGGCTAATACGTATTCAAGGCATACCAACAAATATCCTTGCAATAGACCAGTTATTTCTAGAGGGTAGTTAGGTTGGATGTCGATTTCACTCATTGTAATAGCCGTTAAGCATTTTTCCAGCATATTTCCAAATCCTGAATTATTGTTGATTGCTTAGAAAGAACTTCATCAAAGAACAGTCGCTAGAAGTTGACGTAGGATTATTTCATACATGCACCGATACTTCTTGCTGAAAGATAAAAGGGATACCAAACAATTGGAATCTGGAGGTGAAAGCTTAGTAAAATATCCCATTCCTTATTCTCATTTGTGCAACAAATTTGACTTTTGTAGTGACCCAATTCAAGTAATAAGCGGTGACAAAAACGGAAGATCTTTTGCCTCTTTTATGAAAGAAACTATTTCGTCTTTAACATAAACTATTCATGCATTTCGCTAGGAATATAGATCATCGGTCTCTTTTTAATGTGATTGGCAGAATCAAATTCTTTTTAACTTTACCTCCACTATTCTGTTCCTGTTTCAATTTGAAAGTAATACATGCACATCTCATTATTATAGGTGATGATATTCATAGTAAAGAAATAATTAGGCACATCATAAAGTAGTGACTTCTTATTTACATCTAGAGTGTATACCTAGCTAGGGGTGTGAAGAATATGGATTTTTATTTGACCAAAGAAAGAAATATAATGAAATGACAAATTATGAAAAGAGTATACGATTCTTTGGCGCTCGACTATCACTATCGTTCACTTTGGCCCTCCAATTTTTTCCACTTTTGGCGTCTAAACTTATAAAACTGGTGAATTGTTCCCTTCCGTCAGGTCAACCGTTAATGTATGGTCAAAGCGTTAATTTTAGGTGTAAAATTGACATTTTCCATTTTCATTTTCTCTTTCCCTTTCCTTTTCTTATTATTTCCCCTCTTCCCCTTCCACCCTTCCCCAACTCTTGAAACCCTAGTTGCCCTCAACCACCATCGCCGTCGCCAATCACCGCCACCGACCACCACCACTTCCGCCGATGACCATCGCTACCGCTGCCGACCATAAGGAGAGTTCAATATGGTTTGACTCCGAAGTGGGGCCCTCTCCGTCAGAGTCGAAGGTGGCGATAACGATGGCAGAGCTGAGGTACCCGCTTAAGGAGGACAAAAGCTCAGTGTTGGACGAGTGGAGCTTGGACGAGAGCGTGGAGGGGCTCTGGTCAAAGCTCTAACGGTGGAGAATGGAGTTGCCGCCTCTGTACGATCGGGGATACGCTTCCATCAGAGACATATAAATCAGCAAAGACGACCGGGGATATGCTCCAGCCTGACGTCGACCAGGGATATGCTTCCGCCGCTGTAAAAATTGAGGCACCAGTCTCCAGTGCTCCAGTCTCCAGATACGTCGTCTGGTTGCTGGTGGTTGGCGGTGACTGTGGTGGTTGGGGGCAATTAGGGTTTTAGGAGCTTGGGAAGGGGGGAAGGGAAAGGGGGAAAAGAAAAAGGAAAGGAAAAGAAAGTGAAAAGGAAAGGGAATTAAAAAAAGAAAATGAAAAAAGTTAAAAGAAAATGGAAAATGTAAATTTTACTCCTAAAATTAATGTTTTGACCATACCTTAATGGTTTGACCTGACGGAAGAGTCACAATTCACCAGTTTTGTAAGTTTAGGGATCAAAAGTGTGGGAAAAATATTAGAGGGTGGAAGGTGAACGATGGTGATAGTTCAAGGACCACAGAAGTCATTTGCTTTTATGAAAATAGATAGTACGGTGAAATTTTTTTTTATGTAACTATTATTGGGATTTATTTTTTTATTTTTGACTTTTGCTTGATTAAATTTAGTTGACTTCTCATCTAGTTTATATGTTGGTATAGGAGAAATATGAGTCAAGATAGTTACAACAACTTACCTTTGGTGATTCCGGCCATGTTCAGATTTGTAGACCGAGCAAGTTGCAAAAATCTTAGATCGACCATCTTGTGTCGTGTTTGAGACTTTCGTACTTTCTCCTCTTTTTCGAACACTTACAAAAGATTTTTTGGTGACCAAAACGAATGGGGTCATCTATGGCTTTCTGTAACGGACTTCAATTTAATAGAGATGAACCAGTTCTTTCACTTTAGAAGCTGTTCATTTTTGTTTTGGTTGCTTTAGAGGTAGAGATTTAGTAGAATTGTGTTTGGAAACTTTGTGAGAAGTTGATTGATATTCAAATACTATGTCGATAGCAGGCTTATTCGAGCTGAACTAGTCGGAATTATTGCCAGTATTTAACCATTTATTTTACTATGTACCCCTTTCCTTTTGTTTTGACATAAAGGCTAATACAAAACTTTAACTTGATGTTTAGCACCTTTATGATGCCACTTTTGTGGGATATAAGCCAATTTTTGGCAATACATATGGTTAATGAAAAGGGATTAACACCCTCCAAACCTGTCTATAATGATTTGATTTTTTTTTTTTAAAGTTAAGGTGGTTACAATTGAATTTTGAACTTTAGAAGTATAATGTGTTCATGATGATTGCATGTGAATGTGACAATAAAGTAGCGTATGACAGTCGCTTGTTCCTTGTCCGTTTTGTTAAAAAGGGCGTGAGCAAACGTTTTCATCTATTTTATTGTTTCAAATTCATTTTTGAAAGTAGCTATAAATTATTCTAACGAAATTTTTCTCTGTTTTAAATGAACTTTCTTTTTGGGAAAGCTTTCCGACAGAACCACTAGTATTCGAGGGCAAACGAAAAACGCCTCTGAAGAATAAGCCCCAACATAATTTAGTTGCAGGCTTAGGAAAGCATAATGCCCAATTTATACCTACTGTTTTATGCATTTTGGATTTCAATAAATAAGGTAGTGGGCAGTGGTGGAATCAGAAAATTTTGTTAGGGGAGGTTGAACGGTGGAGGGCTGGACGGTGGTGGGTCGTGGCATCGGCATCAGCTGCGGCGGCGACGTCCAGCGTCAAGAGGCGGAGACCTGGCGGGAGAGAGCTGAGCTCCTGAGCTTTAGTCAGCGGCCACTTCCTCTCTTCGGCTTCTTCCGTATTCGGATTCAGGGAGAAATGGTATTGAATTGGGAAATTAGCCCAATCCAATACATCTTAAAACCCATATTTCTTTTTTTTTTGCCCTTTGCAAAAAAAAAAAAAAAAGCCCACGAAGCGGCCTTCTTCTCCGAGCTTCTCGCCGCCGTTGCCGAAAGACGCGGAAGCAGGGGCGGAAGACGCGCATCTCGCCGGAAATCGATTCTTTCTACCTACGGCCGGCTATTTAGGTAGGGCTGGAGCCCTACCTTGCGTACCACTGGTTCCGTCCCTGGTAGTGGGATTTTGGAGTCGCAGTGGGGGCATACTAGTGACACTCCAACAATGGTGGTAGTCAGATAGCAGTGGTGGTGGTGGACGATCAGTGATGGTGGTTATGGTGATCGGGTGATGATAGTGATCAACCGGTGGTGATGTACTCAATCAACAGTGATGTTGAACGGTTCGCGAGTACGAGCGGGTGAGAATTGAGCGTCCGCACAAGTACTAGATCACTGTTGTTTAAGGAGTGGATTTCCTGACAGACGCTCTGTCCATAAGTTTATGGACATGTCAGGGACCAATTTACAATTCAGAGAAAGCTGAAGAATTTGTGGGTCGGGTTATAAAATTAAAAATGGGTCACCCAAAACCTTCCCCTCACGCACCATTTTCACACACTCATGCACTACCAAAACCTTCCAAAAATGACAAAAACCCAGCCCCAGAAGACCTCACCGCCATTGTTGCTCCTCCACCACTCGCCATAGCTTCAATCTCCCTTCCTCCCCTCCTCCATCCTCCCAATCCCCACCCATTTCCTCCCTCTGCTGGCAAAGGTTTTCGCCATTTTTAGTCCCACCAAGATCAGAATCCCGTCCCAGATTTCGCCATTTTTAGTCCCACCTATTGAATAAACTATCTATATGTTGTCCAGATTCAATTGAAATTCCTGTATGAGGAAATGCAAGCTATTAATAAAGGACTTGAGAAAGTTGTACAGGAGCTTTCCATGGCATAAAATGAAGGGTCTGTATCTGAACAGTTTTGTAAGGTAACACTTGAGCTACTATCTTGAGCATAATTAACATTAATTGCAACCGAATTAAAGTTGGTTCATGTGCTACTGTATTTTATCATGCATATTTGAAGTCCTGAAAGCAACTAAAACTCACTAAATACAAAACTAGCTTGATAAGCTCCATATTGTCAGCTTAATTATTTGTTCCTACTTATATTATGTGTTAGCAATTGTTGGCTTAGTAATGTTCTTAGTTTTCTCTTTATCCTCGAAACAGATGACAAATCTTCATATGCAAATGCTAGTGATGTAGAAGATTGGACAGCTATGACATTCTTCAAATTAAGAAGATGGAAGAGTGGAAGATAATGAGGGGAGAAACTTTCACTAATCAAACAACAAGCCCTCATAAGACCATCCAATATCTGTGGGATGGTGATATTTGATACACAAATACAAATTCTCTCCCCGATCCCAATGTACATTCAGCAAAATAGTTATTATCAATGTGCAAATAGCGAATTGTTCAGAAACTGTTTTGTCATATGGTATAATCACACCAAATTGTGATGCGCCGGAAAGTAGTCCTTAGTTGGTTAGGTTACAATATAGAAGACAATGAATGTTTCTGAATGATGCATACTCAAATTGGTACCCGAAAGTAGATGACTTATGAGTTCAGACACTAATAACTTCAAAAAGAACATGGCAGAAAACTAACAAGTACACATTGGATTCTAAAATGTACATACTGAATAATAACAACTGGAACATATAAGCAAACTAATGCATCTCGTAATAAAACTAACAAGTACATACTGAATTCTAACAGATGCAATATATAAGTAAACAGATGCAATTCCTAATTCAAAATGAACGATCAACAACATTTTTATAAAAAAAATCATACAGAACAGAACTAACACGCACACACGAGATACTAACAGATGCAACATATAAGTAAACAGATGCAACTCATTATTCAAAACGTATAACTAACAACAAATGAAAACAAAAGGTCATAGACAGTACAACTAACAGGTACAAATTATACTAACATGTGCAACATATAAGTAAACAGATGCAACTCGTAATTCAAAACGAACGATCAGCAAAAAAAGAAGAAAAAAGGGTCATTCATAGTACAACTAGCATGTACACATTGAATAATAACAGCTACAACATATAAGCAAACTAATGCACCTCGTAATAAAACTAACAAGTACATACTGGATCCTAACAGATGCAATATATAAGTAAACAGATGCAGTTCTTGATTCAAAATGAACAACCAACAACGTATTTTTTTTTAAAAAAAAAGTCATACTAAACACAACTAACAAGTACGCATGAAATACTAACAAATGCAACATATAAGTAAACATATGCAACTTAATATTCAAAACATACAACTAACAACATATGAAAACAAAAAGTCATTCACAATACAACTATAAGTACACACTAAACACTAACAAATGCAACATATAAGTGAACAAATGTTGTTTCTGATCAAAATGAACAATCAACAACATATGAAAACAAAAAGTCATACACAGTACAACAAACTAGTACACACTAAATCTTAACAAACACAACATATAACTAAACAAATGCAGATTTTCATTTAAAATGAACAATCAACTACAAATGAAAAAGAAAAAGTCATACTCATTACAACTAATTTGTACACATTGAATACTAAATAATGCAACATATAAGTAAACAATTGCACTTCTTAATTCAAAACAACCAATAAAAAAATGAAAAGAAAATGTCACACACAATAAACTAACTATTGCACACTAAATATTAACAATTGCAACATATGACTAAACACGTGCATACTATAATGTCTCAACCACCGTACGTCGACATCTCAGTTGCTCCAAACTACCAAGCTCAAATTTGGCTAATGAAAACTCGTGTCGGCGCTTCAGAATGGTCGCCAATCTCGCTCAGCTCCAGTTTACCCAGATGATCCAGATGATTAAGGTCAGGCACAACAATGTTGTTCCTATGATAGCTTTGGGGGTTCAGCACTTGAAAAAGGACCTTAAGACCAAGGTCGATTACCTCGACCTCAACGAGATTCACATGTTTCAGTGCATTCACATAGGTTTGTTGTGCGTTCACGACGATGTTGAACAAAGGCCTACCATGGCTTCTGTAGCCCTAATGCTGAACAGCTACTCCGTTATGCTTCCGACCCCGAATCTGCCGGCTTTTATCGGCAGCCAGACTTTCCCTAGGCAGATTCAGATAAGTCATCCACCAATGAATCTTCAGTGCCGGATTTGTCCAGAAATTGTGCATCTATCTCAGAGCTTTATCCTAGGTAGACAGCATAGGAAAAAAAACACATATTTAATATAACAAAATGAAACCTGATTGGAAATCCGACAGGAAATGCGATAAACGTGAGGCCATTTTTGTCGGGATCTGGAGCTTGATCGATCGTGGAAAAAATTGCAAAGAGATGCCAGATCTACCTTGGATCGACAGATAAGAAGAAGGTCTCTGGACATGTTTCAAATTTTGTTTAAGCTCAGAGCCATATAATTAAATGGGCTTGGCCCACAAAAACTAACCAAATTTTATTAATTTCAAACAGGTCCTGACATGTCGATAAGATTAAGGATATGCCGTCTTTTATGAGACTTTCCCTTATTAAAGAACACCCAATCAGTACTCAAGTCATTAATGTTCTTGCCTGATAATAAAACAAGACAATAAAAAACATATAAACATTATTATAAAAAATAAATAAATTAAAATGACATTGCTTTGTCAAAGCATAAATAGTTATATTTATTTTTTAGAACCAGTAATATCCTAAGTGGTAATAAAATGAGAAGATATAAGATATAATATTTATTATAATATACTTATAATTAGACCCGAAAGGCCTAAACTATTCCCCGGTTTTTAAATTTGATACACTTTTTTTTATTTTCGTATGTTTTGCTAAAATTGACACATTTCCTTTTATGGTAAAAAGTAATTTCTTTTCAACCACTTCTTATACATTTTATTCTTTACACTCAATTCTCTCAATACATATCAACTTGTAAAAATAACACCACCTAAAATTAGGCCTCCAAACTTAACAAAACAGATGGAGTATCTCAATAGCCAACTTCTTATTAACTTTATTATTCAAAAAGAAACTTCGTGTTATTAATTAATCTCCCCTTGTGGTAATTAAGAGTACGTAACTATTGATTAATGGTCGTCGGCTTTTATAGTGTACTTTCAGCCAGCTTACACTGAGTGGGTCCTACAAACCGACCCGCACCGTACAACTGTTTTCTGTACCAGACTGAATTGTCCATCTCACTTTTTTCTAACTCTTTTATAATAATACTTTTTTTGTATCGTCTGGTTATGCAATTTAACTATTCCGTCTGTCCCACCTAAAATTGTATATAATTTTCTTAGCGCTCATCAATAAATTTGTGTAATTGATAATATATTTAATTACGTATAATAACAACAAATAAGACAAATCTAATAATATTACATATAATAGTATTATTGCTTATAAATCTACTCAAATATGCGGTCAAAATTTAATAGAGATAGTGTCAAATAGTAAGTGTGCATTTTGAGATGGGACGGAGGGAGTATTCATTTAGTTAAAATTTCTTAACTTTAACCATAAAATTAAATTCGTACTCCCTCTATTTCTCTATTAGTGGCACACCACGTTTGGGTGTTAGAATTTAGAAGATACTAAATGAGTGGATGAAATTCAATTGAAAGAAAGAAAAGTAAAATAAATGGATACAATAACGTTAAACTTGTAATAATTAAAAAGTGCTAATATAAAAGAAATATCATAAATTAGAAAGTGTATCACTATTAGTGAAACGGAGAAAGTATATGAGTAAAAGTATTATTGTGTAATACATTATTGAATTTTATTATCATTAATAAAATATATAAACGATGAAATATTTTTTAAATTAACCATCAAAAGTTAAAATGTAGAGTTTAAAATAACACGGAAAGAGTAATATTCTTCTTTTACTGCCTCTCTTCAGCGTTTGAGGCAAGTGAAAGTTTCCGAAGGGATCAAATGAGTATATATCACATTTTGGAATTTGAGCTCATTTAAGCTCAACTCAATTCAGATAAGTTTAAGATAACTTGAATGTAACAAATTCTCAGAAGAAAAATGTTTTCTGCGGAATAATGTAGTTGGACTTTCGGAACGGTGCAAGTGTTAAAAATCACCCGCTTATACAAAGAGTATAATTCTATCTCAGTTAGGGGTTTTTAAATTGTCCAATCCCATTCAATCTGATCCATTTTTATCTGGTTAATTTTTCATATGAATAAAGTGGGTCAGGTAAAAATGGATCGGAAAAAAACAGTCTGATTGAATTTTGACCCAAATCGATCTATTTTGACCAATTTACAATTTTATCTCATTTTCTTAAAAAAAAAATCATAAAAAAGAATAGTTCGTCTCTTCACAAATGATATTTCCATAAGCCATGGAAAAATCAAGGTTTAAAGTGTAAATTAGAAGAAATGAAGATAAAATTTTTGGGTTGCATGAATCGGGTTATAAACTTTATTACTACAACACGTTGTATGATAAATTTTTAATATTACAATTTAGACATTTTACCTTTTATTATTCTAGTTAAACCACGTCTTTTCATAAGCGTATGAAGTCTTTCCCAAGACTTCATATCCACCATTAATTTACTTCATAAACAAGTTTAACATTTTTGAGAAAAAATATATTTATAAAGCTAAATATAATTTTGCAAAACTACTATTAATTATAAATAATATATTGATTAATATATGAAATATATATTCATAATTACATAAATAAATTTTAGTAAAAATATTTTAAATTAAAATATTACAAGTATTCTAACTAAGTAAAATGAAAATAATTGTATTTTTCTTTTATTAATAAATAATAAATAATTTAATATTCTTATTTTAAATTATTTGAATATAAATTGTAATTTTATTTATTATTTAAATATTAATACATTTAAAATTAATTATTTTATTTGTATAAATTATTTTAAAAATTACTATTTTTATATAATTTTTGTCGATTTTGATCAATTTGGGTCGACCTATGAACTAGTCCGACCCGACCCGACCCGACCCGACCCGATCCATTTGACCCTAAGTTTTGGGTCAATTTATGTTGGGACAGCTAACCCAGCTCGACCCATGAACAGCCCTAGTCCCAGTTTAAACTATACAACAATCATTATCATGCTATTCAAGAAACATATTTAACCGTTAATATTTTCACCTACGTATAATAACGGTAAATAAAAAGTTAATATTTAGAAACTACTTATCACGATGAATTCAATTATATCACATATGATGATATTGTTGCTCATATATCTCTGTCTAAATATACAGTTAAACTTTAATAGATAATAGTGCCAAAAGAATAAGTGGACAGTTCAAGGTGGAACAAAAAGAGTGATAGTGATTAAAAAATAGAGTGATAGCTAAGTATTGCTTTCACGTAACACGAGCAAAAGCTATCATCCACACACTACATTATAGTCCGAGGCGGCTGAAGGCGAGCCGAATTGTTCGCCTTTTGGGTACTCCCTTCTAATTCTTACAAATTACAACACAATTACTAATCACAACCTGATTTATAGTTAGACCACTTAAGTACATAGAGCCATCAAAATTCAGAAGCTGAGGACGCACCACCTTTTCAGATTTCATTATGAAAAAATAGGTAGGATTCCAGGGAATTAAACTAAACGAAACTGATTCAAACTAAAATCAAACCACTTGGGATAGCCTAGTGGCCAGGGCAGTGTGCCCCCAGGTGTAACTCGGGTTCGACTCCCCCTCCCATTGGAATTGCATTATTATGTGGTTTAACTTCCAGATTCGGATTTTCGAAGAATAGGGGGCAAAGATCTCTTGTTCTTATTCTTATTATAGTGATTGGATCCGTATATGCTTGTTAAAAATCTTCTCCTTTGATAAGAATCAAAAATGGAAAGATATAGAAACCTTTGTAGGAGGAGGGTCAAGTCAAGCCTTTGATCGCAGTAATATGAATCGCTATAGTAAGCTAGTTCACTGCAATCTCTATGACCTCCTCGTTTACGGCTTGAAAGCTTACCTTCTTATTAGAGAAACGTTTGGAGTTTTCGCCCCAACCTACTAGGGGGTCGTTAAACCGTAGCTTGCTGCTAAAAAACTTAATAGGCTAGGCACATAAAAAATTCTCGGCGTGGAGAGAGATTTGAGATTCCGTAAGTAACTCCGTGAGTGCGAGGACTTGGAAGAAGAAAATGGAATACGAACAACCGCGCTGGTCGTAATAGATCTACTTTCATGCTAGTTCTTGCTCCAGCATGAAAGTTCCATTTTAGGGAAGGACGACGTACTATGATACTTTCTATTTTGTCGAGCCCTGCTTTGGTCTCTGGGAGTCTCACCCGACTTTTGTGTGAGACACAGGGGAGTCTCACCCCCTTTGTATGAGACAATTTGAACTTAAATAAAGTATAGAACACTTCTCAAAAAAAAAACTAAAATCAAGTGAAATCGACTAAAATGAAGCGTAGTTTTTTGAATTACTGATCAAGATGAAATAGGGCTAGCTGGTGCTAAGTTTTTTTGAATACCTGCTAACTGATACAAATGAAGATCACTCAGGACAGGATCTCTCACATATATACCCTCATTAATCTCTGAGGAAGAAAACAATTCAATGCTCAGAGCAGTAACTTTAGAAGAACTGAAAATAGTGGTTTTCAATTCAGGCGAAAATAGTGTGTCGGGGCCGAATGGGTTTAATGGGAAGTTCTTTAGGGCTGCTTGGGATATAATAAAGCAGGACCTCTTACAGGCAGTGAGAGAATACATGTGTGGTGTACCAATCCCAAAGCATATAACAAGCACCCTAATCAATTTAATCCCAAAAATCGAAACACTGACACTCTTCTCCGACTATAGACCTATAAGTCTATAATTTTACTAATAAAATCCCGTCTAAGGTCATAGTCGAAAGACTTAAACCCGCCATAGGAAAATGCATTTCAGAAGAACAACCGACCTTCATTGAAGGCCAAGAAATAGCAGACAACATCTTAGTGATACAAGAACTGGTCAGAATGATGGGACGTAGGGCTCATAGTTTGAATATGATAGTTAAATTGGACATGTCTAAAGCATTTGATAGGATATCATGGCCAATGCTCAACTCATAACTTCTGAAATACGGATTTCATGGCCATCTAGTATTCTCAATTCTCAGAAACATTACATCGGCCTAGTTTTCACTTATAATCAATGGGAATCCCTACGGGTTTTTTAAAGCAACAGGGGTCTCAAACAGGGAGACCCCCTGTCTCCTATTCTATTTAATTTTATCACGGAGTTATTAAATAGAGGCCTTAAATTCATGTTCCAATTAGGATATATAAATAGATTTTACATAGCCCCAGGTGTAGTACAAATCACACATCTTTCTTATGTCGACGACATTGTCATTTTCATCAATGCTACTAAAAAATCAACAACTAACCTTGTTGCATTTCTGAAGCATTACCAAAATGCATCTGGGCAATTAGTGAACTTCTCGAAAAGGGCTTTCTATGTTTCAAAAAAGGCCAGCTCCTACAAAATTAACCTTGTAAAAGACACCACCAACATGGTAAAGGGTCAGTATCCTTTCAAATATCTAGGTGTCCCCATCTTTACAGGTCGAAAGAAAAACTCCTATTTTCAGCCATTGTACGAAAGGATAAAAGCTAAAATACACAAATGGACCAACAAGTGGTTGAATATGGCTTGTAGAGCTATCCTCGTAAAAACATGTCCTCACAGCTATTCCACAACATATTTGGTGTGTTATGTCATCTACAAAACACACCATAAAGTTGCTTGAAAAAATTTGCAGAGGCTTCTTCTGGGGGATACTGAAAATCATAAAAAACGACACTGAAATTTAAGCGTGGGATAAACTATGTAAGCCTTTTCATAGTAATAGACTTGAGCTCAAAAATCTGAACATGATCATTGATTCTTGGGCAAAATACTGATATGACCCTATGTTGTGGATGTTTGTGCTAATATGACCCTGTGAAGTTGAAAAGTGCTATTGTAGCCCTATGTTTTGCATCAGAAGTGCCGATATAACCCTGTGGCACTATTCCGACATTGACTTAGTGATTTCCAGCATTGACCAAACCTAAAATGGCTAAAATATCCCTAGTCTTAAACCTAATAATATAATGAATAAAATACCCCTACATTCTTCTTCTTCTTCATCTCTATGACCACAACCATGACTGATCCGCCACCACCTCCGCCGCCCACCACCACCGGAATCTAGATTTTTGCCTGTCGGGAGTTTCACGATGGACACACAGGCAGCACTCAACACATCAACATCTGCATTTCCCACAAATGACAAAAATTATGCACATAAATTCTTAACCCCATAGAAATTCTTAACTTTCCCCTCTGCATTTCAAAAATCAGTGTTGAAATTCTCAACCTCTGCATTTCCCACCGCAAAATGATTTTAAACCTAGTTTCACCACAAATTCTTCGTAGCGTATTGGGAATTCCTCCAAAAACTAACAAAGTTTTCCGATTTCAACACTGATTCGGAATATGTGAAAAGTTTCCTTTCTATTATACTCTAAAACAAAGTAGAAGTAGAATCGGAAAATGGGAAAAGTTTCCGATTGAAAGACTGATTCGGGAAAGTTACCTCTGCCACCACCGGCCGCTGCTCCTCCACCTCAACTCCGCTGCTGCCGCTGCTCCTTCACCTCACAGACCGATTTTAAAAAGTCCATCTCGACGCCGCCCGATGCCTCGACGCCGCCCGATTCCTCTTCAGCTCGATGCCGCCCGATGTCTCTTCGGAGAAGCTCGAGAAGAAGAAGATCTGAGAAGATCCGGATGAGTCCGACCCAAGCTAATGGCGGATTTTGGGTCGAAGGCTAGTGGAGGAAGAAGAAAGAGAAGAAGAAAAGGAGAAGAAAAGCGGAAGAAGAAAGAGAAGAAGAAAAGAAAAAGAAAAGAGGAAGAAAAGCGGAAGAAGAAAGAGAAGAAGAAAAGAGGAACGAACAGAGAAGAAAAGCGGAAGAAGAAAAGAGAACCTGGTTTAATTGTCTTTTAACATTTTTTTTTATTTTTACTTTTTTAACAGGGGTATAATAGTCATTTCATGTATTTCCGGTCAAATTCAGGCATCCAGGGTTATATTAGCACATTTTAGCAAAACACATGGTTACAATAGCACTTTCCAACTTTACAGGCAGGGTCATACTAGCACAAACCCTCAAAACATAGTGTCACATGAACACTTTACTCTTGAATCTTTCACACTCAAGTTATTCTGGAAATTACAACAGGGCCAGAACCTCTGGGCAAGGCTCATCTGCTCCTTGCCCAACTACCCGAGGAGTTCGAATCCCTGGAAAAGACTACTGAAAATCATGGCCTTCGATGAATCCAATCATTTTTTATTTCAGAAAATAGAACGTGCCTACATTCCGAAGATAACAGAATTATTACATTAGCGTAAAAACTAGTCATAAGGAGTAGTGGAGCAGAATTATTACATTCCGATGATTTAGAATTATTCAGCTGTTGTTTCGTACTCCCTCCATTCCCGCTCTTTCTACGAACAGAGAAATTGGAATTATTTTTAATAATATATTATTTTATATCTTTGCAGTGGGGTATCTTAAAATTAAGAGTCCGTCTCTTGAAAGACGGTCTTTCCATAAGTTATGGAAAGACCAAGGTTTAAAGTGTAAATTAGAAGAAATTAAGATAAAATTTTCGGGTTGCATGAACCGGGTTATAAATTTTATAACTACTACATATTTCATATTAAAACTTTAATATTGCAACTAAGACCTTTTACCTTTTATTATTCTAATTAAACCCCGTCTTTCCATAAGCCTATGGAAAGACCGTCTTTCCTAAGACTTTGCCTAAAATTAAAGTGGGGTATCATAATATTATTGAATTAAAAAATTAGAAATTGGGCCCAAATTGAGTAAACAAATAATAAAAGTAATCCATTTGTGACAAAAAATGAGGTAGTGTAAAAATAGGTGGGACGTTTAAAAAGGAAAAGAGTGCAAAAATATCTGAGACGGAGGGAGGAGTAGTGGAGCAGTAGAGATCTTCACATCCACTGGAGCTCTTCAGCAAACTCGCCAAACTCCACATCCCCCTCGTACTTACCTTCTTACAACCCTGTATCTCAAACTTCCTCAGCTTCCGGCGCCCTCTTCCTATAGCAATCAAACCCATGTCAGTCAAGTCTCCCACGTTCCTAATCGATAGAGTTTGAAGCCCTTGACAGAGAGCAACTCCATCCAGCTTCGAGGAGAGGAGGGGGAGATCGAGGTGGGTGACGGAGTGGCGGAGGAGGTCGCCCCGGAGCGTGAGGGAGGTGCGCGTCAACCGATCCAGGTGGAGCCACTTCCGGCAGACCAAGGAGGCGGCGTTGCGGCTGCGGACGTCGGACACGGCGGCGATTATGTTGGAGACTATCACGTCGGGAAGGTCGTTCGGGGTCGTCGAATCTGGCCAAGCTGCCATTGGGAGTGTGGATCGAGGTGGAAAACTCAACCACTGCTTTTGAGCAGATGGGAAATGGATGGATCACATCTCTGGTATGGATACTATGGAAAAGTAGAAACAAGTTCTCCACACCCGGTCACCTTTTTTTTCAATATACTAAATTACGAGCGTTTGCTCCCCAATGTTGAACTTTGTATTGCATATTTGGCTTGTGTATGCGAGTCATGCTCCTATTCTAAACTCGTGTGCGTATTTTTCGCTACATATTCGTCCACGTCCCTCTAAAGACTCGGTGTGTATGCAACCGAGGTGAGTGCGATGCACGTGAAAATAAGGCGGTAGTCGTGACAAAGTAATACACGACGGTTAGGCCGCACAGTTAGCACCCTTGGTGGACGACCCATGATCTTTGAGGGAATTAAAACTCAGAATATTGCCTTAAAAGCTGAACTGCATAAACTTTGCTCATCAATCTTCATAATGCACCCTCAATTTTTAAAAGATGGTTGTATGAAGATCAGGGCGCTTGGCCTACTTCCTGTGATTAGATCTCCTAAGATAAAAATCACGATGGCTTTAAATTGAACACTGGCTTTAAATTGACCTCTCAATGTACTCAATCTCGGTTTGATGCAGATTGTGATTTATAGACTTAAACACTTAGTTTATTTATTTCTACAAATCACAATCATAGAACATCAAACTCTTTAGCTCCTCTGTATCTCCTCTTGTTACCTTTTGATTTATGGACTGAAGAGCCAAACAAAAAATCTTCACCACCAGGTGGCTTTCAAATTTTAAAAAAAGAACAACGGTGTTTTTAAAAAATGTTGAGCAATTGCTATACCTTTTAATTTAAAGACTATATTTTTAAAAAATTCAACTTAAATAAAGACTAGTACATATCTGACTATACTTTAAAGACTATACTTTTTAACATTTTGTATTTTTCATATTCAAACACTTATTACATATCTGACTTACAATATATACTAGTAGTGTTTAAAATTTTAAAAATAGAGATTATTTTATAAATTTAGGAAAGATTTAATCAATTTCCGTAGTCAAGATTAAGGTTAAATAGTGCCTTTTTAATCAGATATAAATAGTTCTAAGACAACTACTAAGTCCATGTTCTCTAGAATTTATATGCATTGATCTGATTTGAATTGAACTGATTGAATTGAAGAACTAAAAATAAGTGCGTTGATTCCCATTGTCCCCTTCTAAGCTTTGGCACCATATGTTGATATTCCCTAGCTGCCGTTTATCGTTTGGTGTTTACTATAATCAAAGAAGATTTTAAATAGTCTGGGAAAGAATTACGTGACATGAATTTATGAACTCACATTTGGCTATCTAAATTGAAACAGATAATTGCCACGTGGATACAAAATCTGAATGGTGATCTATAGTTAAAATGAGTCTAATTAATGCAATATCGATATAATTTATTCGATTCAAATTATGAATTTTCTTTTAGTGAAACGGAGAAGCTATAATATTTTTAGTTTTTGTACGTGGTGAAATTTACATGGAGAATAATTGTTGTATAACTATATAGCAGTATTATAGCTAATGAATCTTATTAAAACTGATCATAAGATTCAAATCTTTTTAAACAAAACGTAATTGATGGAAAAAGTGAAGAGAAAATTCTGAATGAATAAAAGAAAACAAAGCAAAATTAATGGTTACGTGCATATGAATCCTATGCTTAAAGTATAATTTTATGAGAAAATATAAGGAAAGACGACATTTTCCATAAGGTTATACACAGTACTCAGAGACTTTTACCTTAAATGTTATTATTTTATAAAATTTAAATATTACAGTTTATAAGTTAAAACAAGTAATAATATGCATTGAAGGTGGAAATATAAAAATATATGATATAAAAAATGTTTTCAGAACTTCTAAATTCTGTACTCCCTCCGTCCCAGCCAATTCTACACATGTTGACTTTCATCAGTTGAGTCAAAAAAGTTTGATCATTGATATCTATAATTATGTGTAAATACATGTTATAAAAAGTTGATATTGTAAAAAATCATGTCATTACGAATCTAACAAGATCAAATATGACAATATCCTAACTTATTTATCAATTCAAATTTGAGGTTAAAGTTAAGTAATTTTGACCAAATGAATAGTTAAATTGCAGAAATGACTGGAACAGAGGGAGTATGTAATTTAACAAATGCAGTATATAGGGTGAAAATAAGTTGTCTATCCATAAGCTTATGGACAAGTCGTCTGTCATGAGACTCACTCTAATTTGATTTTGCACAACCATTGATTGTGGGCACCTCTTTTTACAAAGAGTCTGTCTCCTGTGAGACCGTCTCATGGTTAGACCAGAGACTAGAGGAAAAATAGGAAGATGACAAATCAAATTTGTGAGCAAAATTACAGATAATATCGGCTTAGGGTCATTAGTGAAAACCGTGAAAATCTTAGGGGACCAAACAACAATTATACAAACTATTACCAAAAATGCGTCTTCTTTCTAGTTTCCTTGCCGGTGCCGCCTTCCCCTCCGCGGTCACCGCCTTGCCGTCTCCTCGTCTTCTTGCATTCTCCTCGTCGCCTCGCTGTCTGCGCCGTCGCATCTCCTCCGCATTGCCATCACATCGAGTTCTTTGTCGTCTCATCGTTCAAAATTTCTTAGAAAACCTTAGTCTCCTTAGTCTCCGTCATCTCGTCGTCACATCGAGTTGCCTCGACACCGCCGCTTCTATCCTCACCGCCGTCGTTGCTCACCTAGCTATCGCCGCTGCGTGGTCATTGTTCGCTTCGCCTCGCCACTGCCTCGCCATTGACGTCGCATTGAGCAATCATAAAAACCTAATTTTACAGATTCGAACTCCGTCGGGGCTTTGATGTTCAATTGCTCTGATTAGAACTCCGTCGTTGTTCAGTTTCTCATCTGCTTCAAATTGCGTCGCCGGATTCGATGGTGACGTCGGCTATCTAGAAATTCCGGTGGTCAGGGTTTCAGACGGCAGGGTGGCGATGGAGGAGAGAAGGCCGACCGATAGAAGCGACAGTTTGATTCTGGGTTAATTCCGAGTCAACCCGATTTGAAGAGTGGATCCAAATTAATTATTTTGGGCCTGATTGTTTTTGCACTTCTGTTGGGCCTAACTTTTGAAACTTGACCTTCAAATTATAATTCATCCTATTAAATTGTTAAAATGTCATTTTGGCCTGATTTTTTGAATTTTGATTTGTTGTTTCAAACTTCACCATCAAATTATAATTCATCCTATTAAATTATTAAAACATCAAGGTTAAAAAAATTATAACGATTAAATAGACAAACATCACATAAAAATAATAAAATAGTTAAACATCAAATAAAAATACTAAAAATACACTGAATTGGAGTAAAACATTAAATAAATTAGAATAGTTTAATGTTAGGTATAAATTAAAATACACATCAAACAAAAATAGTTAAACATCAGATAGATAAGTTAAAATTTCAAAAAATAATAAAAAAACATCCAATACAAAACTAAAATACACGTAATGCTCATTTCATATAAAGTTAGCTTGTCATGACTTGATTATTATTTACTATCATACTGTGATGTTACACTGTAATGTTGCGATGGTTCTATTTTTTGTGTGGTGTTACACTGTAATGCTACAATGGTTCAGTTTTTTTGTGTGATGTTTTACAAAAGTTTCGATGAAGATGTTGATTTAAAAAAGATAATCATATGTTCCACTGCACTTATACATTCCACTGCTATTGCATTTCAAATAACTTGTTAAAAATCATTCAATACAACAAATGTTCGAATGTCCTCAAACTTCGCTAACATAAAAACTGAAAAAATTCAAATCAAGCTAAAACATCAATAACTATCAAGCATCTCAACACTAACAATTAACCATCGTAACTGAAAAATCAATGACAAACAATACATCCCAAGAAATCAAATTCTATTTCCCCCCAACTTATTTCCCCTCGTTGCGCGCTTGTTCAAGAACTTGCCTTCTCTCCTGCTAGTTTTGAAGTGGATGACTCTTCTACTCCACCAACGCCAAGACCAAAGGTCGGCTCCGACCCTCTGTTCAAGAGAACATCTTCCGGAGCATGATTCCTCATAGCATGTTTTTATTACCTCATCAATGGCAACATAAAGCTCTACCTTGGAAAGTGTTCATGTGAAAAAAACATAAAGCATCACCTACAGTAATAAAATCATCAATGTCCGAAACTAAAATATCACAATAGCACACATAACATGACTGACAATTACATTGTGAAACATCAATATCAAAATTTTAAAACATCAATCAGTACACACTAAAATATCAAAAGAATGAAACTAAACATCAGTTGCATACATAAATATGAAAAAACCACGAGCATCAAATACTGAAATTAAAACATCACACCAAAAAAGATAGCAGTACTTAAAGCCTAACAGCAACAACAGTACTTAAAATATCACATCTGAAAAATAACAAAAATTACAAATCCTACTTCCTTCTCGATTGCAACAACAGTGGGCAAGCGTTCTTAGACATCTAAGAAACAGCAACGACACAAAAATTTGCACAAATCGTAACAAAAGCCTAAGATATCACACACAATCAAAACTGAACATCAATTGCACACCTAAGCATGAAAACACCACAAACATCAAGCTCTGAAATTAAAACACCACACCAACACTAATAACAGTACTTAAAGCCTAAAGCCTGAATCATCACACTGAAAACAAGAAACATTATTACATGTACCTGAAGCATCACTGCTAAAAATTAAGACAAATCCTTCTTCCTTCTCGATTGCAGTAGTAGTGATGCAAATCTTCTTAGACATCTAATAAAAAGAAACAAAAACACAAATATGAGCACAAATAGCAACAAAATCTGAAGATATCACACACACAATCAAAACAACAAAATTGAATATCAATTGCACACTTAAACCACTACAAACATCAAATACTGAAATTAAATTACCACACCAGCCCATATAATAGTACTTGAACCCTAAACATGAAACATCACACAGAAAACCTTAAACATCAATAATAGTATTTAAAACATCACATCTGCAAAATAACAAAATTTACATATCATCTTTCCTTCTCGATTGCAGCAACAGTGGCAAAAATATTCTTAGACATCTAAGGAATATTAACAACAACAAAAAAATTAGCACAAATCATAACAAAACCCTAAGATATCACAAACAATCAAAAACTGAACATCAAAAGCACACTTAAGCATAAAAATACCACAAGTATCAAGCGCTGAAATTAAAACATCACAACAACATTGATTACATTACTTAAAGCCTAAAACTTGAAACATCACAATGAAAGCGAGAAACATCATCAACCATAACTGAAACATCACAGTCGGAAATCAGAAAACTTACAAATGATTCTTCCTTCTCGATTGAAGCAGCAGTGATGCAAATCTTCTTACAAATCTAACAAACAGCAGCAGCAAGACAAATATTAGCACAAATCCGTAAGAACAACTCACAAAACACAACAAAAAAAGAGAAATTCCCAAATATTAACACATTGAACATAAACCCTAGAAATTTACATGAACCAAAAAAAGTAAACAAAAATCGAAAAACAACAAAATATGTATAAAAAAACTCTGAGCAAAAACATTACCTTCGAAGATAAACACAAAACGAAGCTCTATTATGTTCGCCTGCCGTAAAATTTACCAGAAAACTCCAAAGTTTGCGACGAATGACTGTGCGTAAGAAAAAGGAATAAAAACGGAGATGATGAACGGTTGAATCGAAGAAAATGAGCTAGAATTGAAGAAGGTGGAAGAGAAATGAAGAAGAGAAAGAAGAAGGAGATTTGAGTGGAAGAGAAATGGAGAAGAGAAAGAAGAATGAGATTTGAGTGGGAGAGAGAATAAGGAGGAGGAGACTCGGCCGAGAATAAGAGAGAGGAAAGGAGATGAGAGAGAAAGTTTAACCAAATATGAGAGAATAATGAGGTTATGTTGATATTTGTGTATGGACTTAAATGTAAAATAGTAAAATTTCACATCCAACCCCTAAAATTTTATAGTTTCAATTAAAAACCTCATTTGCAATTAAATCTTTGATCTCACCATGAGACGTTATTATACCAGACTTTGTCTTTTACAAATATATACGAAATACACAACAAGAATAGAATATGCTTAAGGACATGCACGGTTGATTCCTCCTTTGTCAATGGGTTTTTTCTCCAAAGTGATAAAGATAAATAAATAAATAAATTTGAGATAGCAAAAATTATAGGGGAGAAAATTATATATTTGGGGCTACAGTAAATTCATGTTGATCCAATTAGTGAGGTTCGTTGCATGCGTACTTTTCATTATTATTATTTTTAAAAATTTGGAAAATTAGATGACGCATTCAGTAAAGAGTGCGTCTCTTGAAAGACAGTCTTTCCATAAGTCATGGAAAGACCAAAGGTTTAAAGTGTAAATTAGAAGAAATGAAGATAAAATTTTCGAGTTGCATGAACCGGGTTATAAATTTTATAACTACTACATGTTGCATACTAAATTTTATAACTACTACATGTTGCATACTAAATTTTTAATGTTGCAACTAAGACCTTTTACCTTTTATTTTTCGAATTAAACCCCTTCTTTCCATAAGCCTATGGAAAGACCGTCTTTCCATAAGCATATGGAAAGACCATCTTTCCTAAGACTTTGCCTTCAGTGAATGTGTCATCATCGTTTTTTTTTATTTTGGAAAAATAGAGGAAATCATTTTTTTAGAATATCCAACTACCCTAAACTTCTTCAAACACCATCCATCGCAGCAGTCAATTATACTTTGAAAAAGAAAAAAAGAAGTTTAAAAATTGGACGCATAAGAATAAATGGTAAATAAATCTACACTTGTAAACTATATTAGATAAAATTCCCATCCATCACCACTATTAATTTTAAACACATCATATAATACAACATCTACACATGATAAAACTCATTAATTTTAGATCATTAATACATCTCATGTTAGATACCGACTAACAGTTAGATCAATAATGAGATACCTCATTTCAATAACTATTAGGATTAAATTAAAATAATTTATACATGCAATGCATAATAAATATTTTTCAAAGGGCAAAGTCTTGGGAAAGACGGTCTTTCCATAGGCTTATGGAAAGACGGAGTTTAATTCGAATAATAAAAGGTAAAAGGTCTTAGTTGCAACATTAAAAATTTAGTATGCAACCTGTAGTAGTTATAAAATTTATAACCCAGTTCATGTAATCCAAAAATTTTATCTTAATTTCTTTAGATTTACACTTTAAACCTTGGTTTTTCTATTACTTATGGAAAGATCGTCTTTCAAAAGACGCACTCTTCCCAAAGTTATAGGAACCATGTTTTAATAAATCAAAATAAATATTAAATTATCCCACCAGTTATACTGATAATAAAAAGACCTGTAATATTACATTTTGAAATTTCAGTAAAAATTTTAATTATTTCCATCATAATATAACTTTCTTTTCACAAAAGTAACCTTATAAATTAATATCACTACGTCAAATGATCTGCTACGCATGTAACACCACTGAATACCCAAAGTGGTTAGGTGTTGTGGTTCCATTCCCTATGGGGAGGAGGTAGAATTTCGGCAGGCGCATTATGGGAGTATCCTCCTGGGGAGGTGCTCCTTGTGGCCACCGAGTGCATTCAAGGACCGCATGCCAAACCCTTGGGAGCAGTAATTTACCTCCTCAGACATGGGTGTGGTGTCATTACTGCAGGTTGCTGCCAGGGCCCTGAGGACGGGGTATCGCCTTTGGGTAGTTGATCAAAGCATATTTAGAGTATGAAAATAACCGAATCATGAGAAAACAACATGATCACTAACACAATGAGGGGAACTCTACACATGTCAGTTTAGGGGAGAAGAAACACCACGCTTATTCAAAGGAAAAAAAAAACTCCACTCTCAATAAGAGGGAAATGAGTCCACATGTGAAGAAAATAAAATAGAAAAACAAAATAAACTTTGTCATCTCGAGTCCTATCTCTTAAAAGGTGATCTTTTCATAATACATAGAAAGACCAAAATTTAAACTACAAATTAAAATAAATGAAGATAAATTTTTTGGCAGTCGCCGGTACTTCTCCGCCAGTTACCGTCGATCCACCTTCTACCAGACGGAGTGTTCGATCTCGTTGTCCACCGTCATATTTGGCAGATTATGATTGTGATGATTATGCTTGTGCTCTTACCACTAAAGACCCCCCCTTTCGACTACGTTCTCTCATGCGCCATCACTTTCCTCAGGTGTTCTCTACCCTCTTACTGATTATGTAAATTGTGATAATTTTTCTAGTATGTATTCTAGATTTTTGGGTGTTGTAACTTCTAGTGCATATCCCACTACTTACTCTGAGGCTTCCCGTCATTCTCATTGGCGAGATGCTATGGTTGAGGAACTTACTGCACTGGAGCGAAATCAGACATGGACTATGTCTTCTTTGCCTGCACAAAAGAAGGCTATTGGATGTAAATGGGTTTACCGGACGAAGTTTCGCTCAGATGGTACTATTGAACGTCATAAGGCGCGCCTAGTGGTTCTTGGGAATCGCCAGGTTGAAGGAATTGATTACACTTAGACTTTTGCTCCAGTTGCAAAAATGAGTTCTATTCGCTTGTTTCTGTCCATTACATTTATTCGTGGTTAGGAACTGCATCAGATGGATGTTCATAATGCCTTCCTGCATGGTGATTTGCATGAGGAAGTGTTCATGCGTCCTCCACCTGGCTATGCTGTACCACCTGGTCAGGTCTGTCGCCTTCAGAAATCTCTTTAAGGTCTTCAACAGGCTCCTAGAAATTGGTTTGCCAAACTGGCTCAGGCTTTACGAGCATTTGGATTTGTTCAGAGTAAGGCCGATCACTCTTTGTTTGTCTTTTCTCGTGGATCAGTTTCTTTACATGTTCTGGTTTACGTGGATGATTTGGTTATTGCTGGAAGTTCTTCTTCGCTCATCTCTGAGTTCAAGAAATACTTAGGTTCTTGTTTCCATATGAAGGATCTTGGTCTGCTTAAGTATTTTTTGGGCATAGAGATTGCTAGAAGACCGGAGGGGATGTTCCTTTCGCAAAGGAAATATGCTTTGGACATTTTATCATATTCCGGTTTATCTTCTTCTAAACTGACTGACTTTCCAATGGAGCAACAACATGATTTGGCACGTGTTGAAGGTCCAGCCTACCATGATCCGGAGCAGTATCGACGCCTGGTTGGGCGCCTGATTTACCTGACCATTACTCGTCCTGAACTGAGTTATTCAGTCCACACTCTTGCGCAATTCATGAAGTCCCCTTGTGTTCCTCACTGGCAAGCTGTTGTTCGTGTGTTGCACTACCTGAAGAGTCATCCTGGTTAAGATTTATTTCTCTCTTCTCGTAGTACGTTACAATTGACTGCTTATTGTGATTCTGATTGGGCTGCATGTCCAATTACTCGGCGTTCTCTTTCTGGTTATTTTGTGATGATTGGTGATTCTCCAGTTTCTTGGAAGACTAAGAAGCAACACACTGTTTCTCGTTCTTCCGCTGAGGCGGAGTATCGTGCTATGGTTGTTACCTGTTGTGAGTTGTTATGGCTTAGGTCTTTACTGAAGGACGCGCATACTGCTCCTATGCGTTTGTTTTGTGACAGTCAATCTGCTCTTCATATTGCAGCAAATCCAGTATTCCATGAACGTACGAAGCATATTGAGGTTGATTGTCATTTTGTCCGGGATTTTGTGCAGTCTGGTACTATAGTTACTCATCATATCCACACTACAGATCAACCTGCGGACTTGTTTACCAAAACTCTCAGACGTAACCAGTTTCATTCATTAATTAGCAAGTTGGGCATTTCTGATCCCCATGCTCCAACTTGAGGGAGGGTGTTAAGGAATATAAATATTACTTGTAATTGTAATTAGATTATATTTCATTTTCCTAGCTTCTATAGGTATTTTGTACTACTATATAATAGACCCTGAGATCATGAATAAAGACAGACCATTACCCTTATTTCATACAGTTATATTAATCGGTTCATAAACTTTATAACTATTACATGTTGCATAATAAATTTCTAATATTGCAACTAAAATATTTACCTTTTTATTACATAAATTAAACCCCGTCATTCCACAAACTTATGGGAAAACTGTCTTTATCAAAACTTAAGTGAGATGGGAAAAGAAAAATATTGATAATGAGATTAGGGTTTGAATAGGGAGAAGATGATAAGGAAAGTGTATCATCAACTCGATTCAATTTTTTCTTTTTTTTCTTTTATGAAAATAAGAGTCCGTCTCTTGAAAGACGGTCTTTTCATAAGGTATGGAAAGACCAATGTTTAAAGTGCAAATAAAAAGAAATGAAGATAAAATTTTCGGGTTACATGAATTGGGTTATAAACTTTATAGATACTACATGTTGTATAATAAATTTTTAATATTGCAACTAAGACCTTTTACTTTTTATTATTCTTACTAAACTCCATCTTTCCATAAATTTATGAAAAGACGGTATTTCCCAAGAATTTGCCCAAAACAAAACATACATTAATTCATACATCAGAAGATATCTAAGACACGACTTCGCTAGAGCGACATTTGTATATATATAGTGTGTCAACATCCCAATGATTTACAATGACCTGATTTGAAACAGACCAACATTTTCTCGTGTGCTCTATTGATTTGTTTCTGAGTTTATTTATGTTAAAATACAATAGGCAATACCAATATCACACGTCAAAAGAACCATGAATCTAAATGAACATAATACTGAAGTGCAAATTGTAATATAAATTGCGTTTTAAACTGCACATCTTAGGTAATAATGGAGTAAAGGAAACCCTTTATCAATGTGGATTATTTTGAGAAATAGCAACGTTGAACACAACCAACTAATTTTAAACTTCTCTGTAATGCTTAATTTAGGCATGGTTATCTAGAGGTTACCTGCATTTCAATTTAATCCAATTCATTTCAGTTCAAATAAGTTCAGATCATTTTAACATATATTTAATTTGGGTGGAATTTAACTTAAATAATTTAGTTGTATAATACTAATTGTCAATCACTTTTTTCTAGTTCGGTTCAATTCACATCAGATTTAATTAAATCAGATCAGTTCGAATAAATTCCAAATAACATGACATTAAAATGAGTTCTCTTGAAGTTAAGCATTAGAGTAGAATCTACCTCGGTACGTAGATTTAAATTTACAATAGGCGGAGTCCAAAGTCATTCATTTCAACTTGCATTAATAGCCCACCTTTCTCTCTCTGAAAACCAGCGGCCTATCTTCAAAACCCTAGATCTACTTTTGGGGAGATTGCCGCCGCTCCTCCAACGGTGGCCTCCCCTCCCCTCCTCCACCACATTCCCCGTACTCTCTCATCGTCCAAAACTTCCTCCCTACATATCCCTTGTCGGCGTCATCTTGGCTTCGATTTGAAAGCTATCTTCGATCTCCCTCTATCCCGCCTTTCTAACTTGCGGCATCTCCTAATGTTTTCAGACCGGTGGAAGCTTCCCACTGCGGCCTGGTTGTAGCTACGACAGCCACGTAGCGGTCGTGGCTAGGGTCACATCAGAGAGTTTCCACAACGGGAGGTACACACAGGTGACCAAATGGCGGGTATTGAAGAACAGATCTAGAGACCCTCGAGAAGGAGAAGCTTAGCAGAGGAAATATGGGCTTCGACACGTCTCTTTGTTTTATGCTTTGTTTTTCTTCCATTTTAAAGGGTAAAGCTAAAATTGGTTGTTGTTTTAAGTATTGGATTAGATATGTCTTTGTCAATATAAGTTTTCCGGCGATCTTTTTTTCGGTAAAATGGCCCGGTTAAGCTTTATTGACTTCAAATATGTTTTTCAAAGTGGTTAGGAGAAATCCGAGTCATAGTCGTTAAAACAACTGACTTTTGGCGATTCCGTCTTGGAACCGAAACTGGATTTGTAGATTCAGGTTCGTTAGGACAGTTGGGGCAAATTAATCTGATTTTCCGGCTTAAATTGTCTTGTCTTTTCGGGAACTGAGTTAGAGACTATTCTACGCATTGTCTGTGATTTCTATACGCCAACAGTACAACTTTTGGGGCAGTGACCGGTTATGGTCTGCTACTATAGGGAAAGGGTCGGAACAAGTTTAATGGAGACCGGTCGGACTTTTAGTTGGGGTGCTTCATTTTCTCCAATTCAGATTGTCTTGAAGTTGGCCAGAAGTGTGGATGAATCATTTTTGTGCATTTAATCTAATGCTTACTACTGCGATGGATTCTGTCTGGTGATCTTGGGTCGACATTACTACACAGCTACGCAGTGAAGACCACTCATCCTACTATACACCCTTCTTATTATCACTCAGGCTTGATCAGAATTTCATATTTATTTAGTGCCTTTGTGTACCTTTCTTAGTGTCACCTAGGCCATTGTTTAGTATTGTAAAATTTAGCTTGTGTCTTTGTGTACCTTCTTATTGCCACTTAGGTCCTAGACTAGCATTGTAACATCTATATAGGCCTTTGTGTAAATGGGATTATCCCATATCTTCATGTAAAGATCACTCAAATGTAGGCTATTTAGCCAATATGATAATATAAATGGTTAGATTCCCTAACATCTTCGTCATTGACAGTTTAAATTAAAAAATAAATTAAATTTACAATAGGCAATACCAATAATGTACATACAAGGCAATAATTTGTCTCTCCTTGCCGGCAACAGCCTCCCTCCCAAAAAGCTCCATTTTTTTAAATTTTTTTTTCTATTTTCCCATCATGGGCATATGGGAAAACAACCGTTTATCTAAATTTATGTTTTTATTATTGAATAAGTGTGAGATTTTTCTCCACATATTAATTTTGTTTTTCGACCTGATCGATCAGATCATTGTGTTCATGATGGTAACTCGATTTAGTTGATCACATTGAAGCTTTGTTCTCGATCTGCTTGTACATACTGTGTGTTCGTAATTTCGTTTGTAATTTTATTTTTGGGTTTTCATTTATTTGGGTTCGTCAGATCTGTGTTTTGCAAGGTGTTTACAGTTTGAACAACATAGATCATGGTTGGATCAAGTGGTGTTACAGTTATAGAATATCCTTGTTTGGCGCAGTGATATTGATGTGTGATACGCTTCTCTTTCTCAAGTGGTCATGATTTTTGCGGGAAGCAAGTTAATATCCCCGAGGGTGATGTTACAGTTTTTTTATTGGATCTCTTATCTGTACTAGTATAGACGATATGTCTGGTTGACATGTAATTTAGATATCCTTGCAATATTATTGTTATTGCTAGAGGCTAGTTAGGTTGGATGTCAATTTCACTCATTGTAATACATTTTTCCAGAATCTTTGAAAGATATTGATTTTTTTAAAAACAAGGCAATAATTTAAAAAAGGAAGTGAAAACAATTTAATTAATGATATAATGACATAAATATACTAGGTTTGTATTTTAGGAATACGTATACAGATTTCATGCTTGTATAATTTTATACGAAATTCAGTGTCATTAAAGTACTTTTATTGACTTTAATACCGTAATAGATCAAAATGAGTTATCGTTATAAAAAGTAGTCTAGACAAAATTATACTCCCACTATTTTTTTATTTATGGCATCATAGGTTTGTGTGATTAGATTTAGGTGAAAAAAAAAGAGTGGATGAAATTTAATGTAGAAACTAAAAAGTAGAATGCGTGTATGAAATTGAAGAAATCTTGCTAAAAATGAAAAGGGTGCCAAATAAAAGAAAGCAACCATTTTATAGTAAGTGTGTCATAAATAACAAAACAAAGGGAGTATGTTTTTTAAAACTTATTTTTCGCTTCTCTGGAA
Source organism: Rubia yunnanensis (assembly GCA_037428765.1). NCBI lineage: Eukaryota > Viridiplantae > Streptophyta > Magnoliopsida > Gentianales > Rubiaceae > Rubia > Rubia yunnanensis. The sequence goes on from CM075067.1 coordinate 103,833,547, forward strand.
GAAAAAAAAATCGCAATCTGAATGTTGAATGTAAATTCTTGTTCCAGGTTTAGTAGATAGTGAATATGTTGAGCATAAATTTTATATTATTCAAATATGAGTATGATAAAAATATGGGAAACTTTGTTGAATTTTTTTAATGCTATTCGTCTTTTTTTCAAATTTAATGAAAATAAGAAAAAAGAAAGAAATAATATTAGTTTCTAATTAATATCTAACTTCTAGTTTTCAATTTATTATTGGTTGTTATTAAAAAGTAACTATTAATTTTTGTATATATTTTACGTGATTTAAAATCAACTCTTAAGTTTAAATTAAAAGACAACTATAGTGTATTAAATGCTAGATCCTGCAAAATAGGAAAGCTGTTGGAATTGGGTCTAAATAATATAGGGAATATTGGTTTTCATCCCTATGCTAGAGAAAATTTTATGGGAAGCTGTTGGACTTGCTATAAGAAACTCCTCTTTTAGGAATTTTCTAAATGTCATCGTACGTGTATGTAAAAATCTATATAATGTCGTAGATGTTCTTTTATATATATATACTTTTAAAGATAAACCTGATAATGGGAGGGTTATGTATTATGGACCCCAATCCTTAAGCGATAAAGTTTGAAGTACATATTCGGTTCAAGTATCAACTTGAACCTCCAAAAAAATCCTAACTAGACTAGTTTTTTAGATTGAGCACCGAGAGAAAACTTTCAAAGTGTTTCCATCCCCTACATCTCCACCACCCGTGTTAACGTAGGTGGATGGCCGAACTTCCAAGTTTGCCCTAAGTGCTAATAAGAGATATACAAAATGTTCAAAGGTGGTGTGTTCATTTGCCCGAAATGGTCTGCATCTTCCCCTTAGCCATTGTTGCTCAATTTGATGGAGATGCCAAGACGACTACCACCATAAATGAAGACATTCCACGACTTGATCAAACATTTAAAGGATATGTTCGAGATCCTCTAAGTGACATGGCAGGACCTATGACTAGGTCAAGGACTAAGCTTAGGGATGCTGCTTTAAATACTTTGATTGATCGCCTTTATGATGAAGAATTGAAGAAGGAGTCACCATCGACATCTTGGATTCATTATTCAAGACTATCGACAAACTGAAGACATCATGAAGAACACTATACTCTTTTTTCCCACTGAGTTTTTAATGAGGTAGTGTGATCACTGTAAAATAATGTCATTTTGGGTTTATTGGACTGATAGCTCGGCCATGTGGGCTTTGAAGAGCTGAATTTTGAAAATACAGTCCATTAAGGTTTAGTATATTCAGTTTTATTCTGATTAGAATTATATTTGGTAAGATTAGATAAGGTAATATTCTTCAAGGTTATTTCTTGAAGAATTCAACCTGATTACCTTATATTACCATTTATTTTAGGTATTTTAGTTAGATATGGTTTTAGCTTCTTAAAGCTGCCATAAGTGGATTCAGATTCCATTTGTGATTAGGGTTTGAGGCAACATTGTAACCCTATAAAAAGGGAGGCCTTATGGACGAAAATTCCAACCTTTCATCAATCAAATATACAACCTTTTAAGTTCATACTCTTTGCTTGCGAGCTATTCCATTGTTGCTTAACCCTGAGGGCTAGTTAAGTATCAATAAACCTTGTAATCTAATCCTGAGGGCTAGTTAGAGAGCAAGTCGAAGTTAGGCGTACCCCGAGGGCTAGGCTCCTGAATTTCGTGCGAGATAGTGCGGGTTTGCAGATCCCTTCACTAGATCAAAGATATAATTCCGCAAATCGTGAGTCTTCGCAAGGAGATTCATATCACAATTTGTGTCTGAAACTGCAGCCAATTTTTCCATCCATGCATCCTGATAGATGAGCCTCCTCTGTGCTTGTTACTTGGTTTGAATCTCTGGTAGTCATCAATCTGCAAACCTCAATTAATTCTAATAGCGGGGACATAATTTATATCAAAGTGTATTAATCCTCTAGTTTTTTTTTTATCAAGTTGGGTTAGATCAGTTATGATCATGTCCCTGTCAGCATTTTTAGCTAGAAAATTAGCCACCATATTTCCTTGCCTCAGTGTATGTGTAGTAGGAATGAACCTAAAACTATCATAAAGTTCATAAGCATGATTAAACATAATCCAAGGTGCCTTCTCAGCGTTAGAGATCAGGTCAATTGCTACTTTACAGTCTGATTCAATGGAGTATGAGAAAAGGTCCAGAGTTCGTGCAAGATGGTGGCCTTCTTTGATGGCAATAAGCTCAGAGTGAAAAGCTGAAGTAGCATGCCCTATTTTGGTTAGTGCAACAACAAAATACCATTTCTATCCCTCACTATTACTCCAATTCCATATTTCATAGTGCTTTTGGACAATGAAGCATCAACATTTAAATTAAAATCATAGCAAGGAAATTTCTAGTAAATTGCTAAGAAGTTGGGATCTTCAGGTTGCCTAAGAAAAGGGATTAGTCCAGACTGGGTTCATTTTTTGTCTTCATTTCTGTTACTGCAGGTAGGATTGGCATAGAAAGCATTAAAAAAAGTCATTTTTAATCTCTTCTATGCAGGAACTCAGGTTTGGTTTCTAGTTATCATGTATGAATCTATTTCTTGCTTTCCATAAGTTCCAACAAACTAGGGAAGGAGTGATAGCAAGAAGTTTATTGTGAACTAAGCATGAACCTAATTTGGTTCATAAATGAGTTAGTCTATCATAGTGGATTGGAAAAGAGGGAGAAATCCTAGGATAAAACTGAAGTTAAGTCAGACTGAGGAAGCCATTGCACAGTCATTGAGAAAATGTGATAGAGAATCACAGTTATCACAGAAAGGACATTTAGATGCAAGACTAATGTTTGAGAAGCATATGTTCTTTTATAATCTGAATAGTTTAAGAAGTTTTATTTATTGTTGTTATTATTATTAGATTTAGCTCTTTATTCTCATTAAATCAGTCGTATACTCTTTATATACGAATGATGAATAGTATATTTTCATTTTTAAATATTAATAAATGGTTAGTGTAAAGTCCAAATGCGTTAGTTGGAAATTTGAGTGAATATGCAAATATGATAATATTATGGTGTAACATCAAAGAAGAAGTTATGATGGAAGAAGGATAGCGTAAATGATGAATCCGAGAAGAATTAATCTCGTCCAATCATGATTGATTTACTGAACATTCAACTCCTATATTTGTGGGATTGGATTAGGAATTGTAGAGTTGGAAGTGAGAAGGATTTTGGTTATGGAATAGATTGGAACGAGATATTCTAATCCCTTACTTCAAGGGATTGGATTTGATAAATTCTATCTCCAATTAGATTTGATTAGTATGAAAATATTGTGTGAAGATAGGATTGTATTCGCACATGTAACTGAGGGGCGTGCAGATGAGCTATATATGGTAGACATTACTCGCTAAGCTACTCACACAATTATATTGAGAAAATTTGCCGTCATAGTTTTAATTTATCAGAGTAGCGATGATCCTTACATTGGTGTACCAACATGATCAATTTTGTTTGATCTCAAAGTTCATAATGAAAGCTTTAACTCCTCAGGAGGAGGAGATCCTGCATCGATGAAGCTCAAGGTCAGAGGGAGTCTGATCAAGACGAATTGGCAACTAGGAGAGCTAGTAGAATTCACGAGTTGAATAAGAAAAGATAAGTATCTTGTATGGTGTATCTTGTATGGTGTATCTTGTAATATCTTTCTAATTAGTGGATTCATTCTGAGCTGGGTCAGGCCCCGTAAATGTAGGTGGCATTCACCGAACTCCGTAACCAATTTGTGTGTTCTTAAGATTTTTACTTTATTGACAAACTTGGTTAATTAGGCAATGTTAAAACACGGTAATCACAATTGAAGTAATTAGGTAAAACCAATTTTTAATTGGTATTAAAGCTAAGTCACTTACTCTTACCTTGGTTATGTCAGAGAAAGTGCTGATCCGGTTTTATCATGGCAATCAAAGAAGGTGCTTTAGTCTCTCGGCCTCCACTTCTAGAAGGTTCAAACTACAATTAGTGGAAGGCACAAATGCGAGTATTTATCAGCTCACTTGATGAACTTGCTTGGTATTTCGTCAAAACTTAAAGGAACCATCCCATGGAAGATGTTCAGTCGAGTTCAAAGGAGACTCAAGTGCAAAGAAGCAAGGAGTCAAAGACAAGTCAACATGGATCAGACGAGTTGAGGACCTTGATGGAAAATTCCAAAGCACTAAATGTTATCTTTATAGCAAAAGATGAAAATCAATTTAAACTTATTTTAAACTTCTATCAAACAAATAAGTCATGGGATATTCTATAAACAATACATTAAGGAACAAGTCGTGTACGGGATTCCAAGTTACAAATGTTGGCACCAAAATTTAAAGAATTGAAGATGGAGAAAGATGAAACTGATTCTATATTCAACGACAAGATAAGGAATATCACCAATATGGCATATCAACTAGGGAAAACTTACAAAGAAGAAAAATTGGTGAAGAAAACATTAAGATATCTTCCCAAACTTTTCTCTATGAAGGCGGCTGCCATTGAAGAAGCCTGAGATGTGGCAACAATGACGCTTGACGAATTAATGGGATTATTGCATACTTATGAGATGGGGTTTGACCAACCGTAAAAGAAATCCCATAAAGAGCTAGCCTTTAAAGCTTCACCCTCAAGAGATGATCATGAAAAACACAGTGAGAGTGAAGTTGAAGAACTTTCACTTATAACTAAGAATTTCTAAAAAAAATGCTGAAAAAGGTAGTGAACAGAAGACCACAAGACAGATTGGGTGGAAATAGACCTTGGTCACAGGAGGTTGGAAATTCACAAGGGCCCAGAATGGAGCGAAACAACTAGCAATCTATGAGAAATCAGAACAATGAATCAAAACAGGCAGGAATAATCCAATGTAGAGAATGTGAAGGGTATGGTCACATCCAGGTTAAATTTTCTAACACTAGAAAGAACCAGGGTAGGTCATATGTTACTTCATGGAGCGAAGATGAGGATGAGGATGCAGAAGAAGAACTCACCACGCACTATGTAGCTTTTGTAGCAAAGATGAATGAATCTGACACTACATGTTCGAACACTGAAAAGATAGAGGAGTCCAGATGTACCAACACAGAAATACTGAGTGAAAACTCCTCAGGAAATGATGATAGTCAAGAAGTAAATGATGGAAAAATTTGCCAAGAATATGAGAAAATGTATGCAATGTGGCTTAAAGTTGTTGAAGCAAATAAAATACTGAAAGTTGAAAAATATCAGCTTGTGGAAAGAAAGACAGAGTTAGTTGATATGATAGAGTTATTGGAAAAAGATATTGAAGTGCTGAATCAGAAACTTAAATCAGCAACTGAAAGAGTTGAAACCGCGGAAGATGCAATCAAACGACTAGATTCTGGAAAGGCAAAGCTCGATGACATACTGGCAATGGGAAAAAATGTTGGAGATAGACAAGGAATCGGGTACAAAAAAGTTGAGACAAGACCGACTGATTTAAAAGCAGAGATGCAGGCCATGAAGAAAAAGATCATGAGGACACGTCCCCGACATAAGCCTATACTATGTCACTACTGCTCATATTAAGGTCATGAAGTGGAACAATGTCTCAGGCTACTTAGAGATATTATGAATGGACGAAAGATGTCAGTATGTTCCAACATAAGCGATATACAAAGAGTCAGACTGGTAAGAAAGATATGGATTCCTAAATGAAGTTTTGTATGTCTTGTAGCTCATACGTCTCTTATTGCACACTATAGAGATTCTTGGTACTTCGATAGTAGCTGTTCTAAACATATGACAGGAACTCTAGAATACTTGAACAACATTAAACCTTATGATGGTGGCTTTGTTACCTTTGGTGACGGAAAGAAGAGTCATGTGATTAGTAAAGGAGAACTACAGATAGTGGGATTTCCCAGCTTTGCAAGCATTCTACTGGTAGAAGATTTAAAGGCAAAACTCCTGAGTATTAGTCAACTGTGCAATGACAATATGATAGTTGAGTTCCATAGGGACAAGTGAAACATGGATAAAACAAGGTACTATCAGGAGTGCGATCGTCAGATAATTGCTATCTGCTGGAGAAAGAAGCGAAGTGTTTGAGCTCTAAGGAGGATGAAGGTACCTTGTGGCATAGAAAGCTTGGGCATGTAAATTACAAGACCTTGGTAAAGATTGCAAATGCCAAAGCAGTACGAGATATACCTACTCTTACTCATCAAAAATGTATTATGTGTGGACCATGCCAACAAGGTAAAAAGATTCGATTTCCTCACTCTTTATTCAATATATTACTACTTCACGAAATGTTGAATTATTGCATATGGATTTAATGGGTCCGGTTAACACTCCTAGTATCACTGGAAAAAAGTATATCTTTGTATGTGTTGATGATTATTCCAGATACAAGTGGGTAGCCTTTCTAAAGAAGAAATCAGATACAATGGATGTCTTCAGGAGTTTGGTGATCAAGTTACAAATAGAGAAAAGGAGTCCTTTTGGAAAGATTGTGAGAATTCGTAGTGATCATGGAAGAGAATTTGAAAACTCTCAGTTTAGTAATTTCTGTGATGAACTTGACATACAACACGAATTTTTTGCCCCCATTACTCCTCAACAAAATGGGATTGTAGAAAGGAAGAACAAAACCCTGCAAGAGATGGCTCGAGTTATGTTAGCAGAAAAGGGTATTCACAAGAAATGGTGGGCAGAAGCAATCAACACAGTATGTTACACCATCAACATGGTATATCTACGCTCATTCACGAGCAAGACTTCTTATGAAATCTGGAAGGAGAGAAAGCCAAATGTGGCGTATTTTCATGTGTTTGAAAACAAGTGCTACATACTCAGGAATAGAGAACAGCTAGGAAAATTTGACAATTGCAGTGATGAGGGAGTTTTTCTGGGGTATTCAGTTAACAGTCATGCATACAAAGTTTTTAATCTTCAGTAAACAGTCAATCAATATGATTTTTTACGATTCTAATGATAAGCAAGTATCAGGAAAAAGAGATGATGAACTTGTTTACTGGAACCTTCAACCAGCTAACACGTCAATGTTGGAACATCGCAGCCTTCTAATAGTCCTGATGACTCTGATGAAATTGATATTGGAACATCAATCTCAGGTGCCCCACCTCATGTTCCAACACAGGTTGAACCTGGACCAAGTATGGAATGAACTTGAAATCTACCATGAGTTAATTACAGGGAACTTGTGGGAGTACAATGCTTCATTTCATTGATTGAGCCAAAGAACTATAAGGAAGCCCTTCTTGATGAGTATTGGATTGCGGCGATGCAGGAAGAACTTGAACAGTTTGCAAGAAATGATGTGTGGTACCTCTCTTCCCATCCAAATGGGGTGAACGTCATTGGAACTAAGTGGATCTTCAAAAACAAGTCTGATGTTGATGGCCAAATCACTCGTAATAAGGCCAAACTGGTGGCACACGGGTACACTCAAGTAGAAGGCATTGATTTTGATGGAACATTTACACCAGTTGCCAGGTTAGAATCCATTCTAATCTTGCTTGCTATTTCATGTACTATGAATTTCACATTGTACCATATAGACGTGAAAAGTGCTTTTCTAAATGGAGTGTTGAATGAAGAGGTCTATATTGAACAGCCTAAAGGATTTGAGGATTCGTATTATCATCATTATGTGTATAGACTCAAAAAGGCACTATATGGGTTGAAACATGCACCGAGGGTATGGTATAAACGACTGACTAACTTTCTCATTCAAAAGGTTATCGTCGAGGGGAGAGTAGATCGAACTTTATTTGTGCTTAACAGGTCATCAAAATTTTTGATTGCTCAAATTTATGTAGATGACATTATTTTTTCTCTACTTCACCATCTATGGTGCAGAATTTTGTGAATCTCATCCAGGATGAGTTCGAGATGAGCATGGTCGGTGAACTTACCTACTTCATATAACTCCAGGTCAAGCAACAAAAGAGTGGATTGTTCATAAATAAGATCAAATATGCCATGAATCTAGTAAAGCGCTTTGGAATTAGCTATTCTCGACCATTGAGAACTCCAATGGGTGCTACGGACAAATTGGTGAAGGATGAGAAAGATGTTTCAGTTGATCAAAAATTGTACAGAAGTATGATCGAGAGTCTCTTATACCTTACATCTAGTCCACCAGACATATGTTTCAGTGTTGGAGTTTGTGCTAGATTTCAGGCAAATTCAAAGGAATCCCATTTAACTGCAATAAAAAGCATTATTTGATATATTAGTGGAACTTTTGAGTATGGTATCCGGTATTCTAAAACTCAAGACTCAAATATATTTGTCTATAGTGATTGTGATTGGACTAGTAATGCAGATCATCAAAAAAGTACAACTGGTGGATGATTCTTTATTGGCACAAATTTGGTTTCTTGGTAAAACAAGAAACAAAATTCTATATCCTAATCATCTGCTGAAGCCGAATATCTAACTACTGGAAGTTGTTGTGCACAGTTGTTACCGATGAAACAAATGATGAAAGATTATGGGATTCATCAAGGGACTCTACAGATTTTATGTGACAACAAGCGTGCTATAGATATATATCCAAGAATCCAGTTCATCATTTTCGAACAAAGCACATTGATATAAGGCATCACTTTATTCGTGATCATGTGGAAAGAAAGGAAGTCACAGTGGTTTATGTTCCAACATCAGAACAATTTATGGATATTTTCACAAAACCACTGGATTTAGCCACATTTGAGCTTCTCAAGCAACACTTATGTGTTTGTCATATTTGAGGTATTTTTGCCTAAGTGCTTTTTAGCTGTAGATGTTGTTTTGTTTTTTCTTATGTACAAAAAAATTGAAAAACACAAAAACTGAAAGGAAGAAAAATTAGAAATAGTTGATGCATGTTGGAATATGGCTAGTGGAATATGAGGAAAGAGAAATGGGTCATTTTGATGGTTCTAAGTAAAGAGAGGTAATATTGTCTTGAAAAGGGAAAAAAGAGGTTGGGTTCTCAAGGAAGGGAAGTATTTTTTAAAAAAATTTAACTTTCCTTCTCTATTTCGTATTCCCTTTTACCAAAACTTCTTCCCGAAATCTTTGTCTTTATTCCAAGAGTGTGACTCTAGCAAAAACTCTACGAACTCTCTAAACACTTGCCAAAAATCTCCGGACTCTCGACATGGAGCATAGTCAGACCACCAAGATGGAGAAAAGCAAGAATCTCCAAAGGTTTTTTGGAGAACCAGAGAAGACCGTTGAAGTGCCGGAGAGCTATTTGATTGAGAGGTGGAATGGCGTTGAAGAACCTGGCATTGAAGTGGTCCGATCACCATCTGTGAAGCCAATTACTAACAAAATCTGAGAAAGTGAAAATCAAGGTATTCCGGGAGAAAAACTTTACTTTCAATGGTCAAACTTTTAAATCTCTAGAGGATTGCATGACTCACTACTTGGAGAAAGAGAAGAAAGTATATTTAAGAAGATACAAGTCAATGTTTGGATATATAAATTGGGGTAAATCTATTTCGGATATTGAAAGGAGACATTGGGGGTATTAGGAAAATTGAAAATTGGAAACCTAAGTTTAAAGAGTTGGCGTGCATAGAGTATGATGATAAGAAAGTAATGTGTGTCTATACTACTGCATCATTACCAACAAGTGAAGTTGAGGGAAGTGAAACATTGGCCCAAAAGACGTTGGACTTTAAGTTCTGCAAGTTACAAAGTAGTACAGGTGTATGATCCAAGTGTTAGCAAGAATCTTGAGAAACTTAGGGGTCTGTCTTCAGATAGTGAGGAGGAAGCGAATGAACAAGAAGTGAATGCCAGAGAATGTGCTGATGTAGAAGAAGTCCCAACACAGGATGTTCCAACACAGGATGCAGGAGATGCAGCAGAAGTTGAGGAAGACATGGATATTGAGGAGTACGAGAAGATTGTTGAAGACTATGGTTTTGGGGGAGAATATATCATTCAGACTCCAGAGAGAGAAATAGGAGAAAAAGAAGGAAGGATTCGGCCTAGGAAGATGTGTAGGATTTGACCCCTGAGATGGAAATAGGTGGAGAAGAGAATGAGAATACTGTTGGAGATGATGTTCCAACACTAGGACAACCTGCAGTACTAACTGAAGAACCAGGGCTTGATGATGTTCCAACATCAAGCCAGGAGAAGAATGATGTTCCAACACAAGAAGTCAGTATTGAAGACCTAACCTTCTCTAGTGACGAAGTAATAGATAAGTTTGTGAAAACTCAGTCAAGAAGGCCAAAGAGAAATGCTCCGCTAGAAGAGAATCAACAGCAGAAAAAGAAGAAAAAGACTACCACTGGTCACAGCTAAAGACCATTTATCTCAGCTAAAGACCATTTAGATGAATGATGCCTGAAAATCAGCGAGGATATATGTAAAAAGAGATTGATAGTTGAAAGGCATGTTGATCTGGTTGCTTACAAAGATTGTGGATTCAGTGAATTTTTGGAATATCTGGGGATTACTACAGTAGGCTCAGTATACAAGCAATTCAACTAGACTCTAGTACATGAGTTTTACTCAAATCTTATGAAAGGGAATTTGGACCCCGAATTACCCTGGTACAATAAAGTATATGCCAGAGGGAAGATGGTCAGATTCTTTGGAGAAAGGATCAAAAAGCTATTGGGACTGCCTACACCTACATTTGGATCAATGTATTCTGAGGACTTTGAAGTGTCTTTTGGTCAGATCCTGACTGAGATTACTGGCGGATATCAGACTGAGTGGTCTTCTCAGGGTAATGCGGTATCATCAAGTCTGAGTACCACTTCCTATTCCAGGTAGCTATTAATTCTTGGTTGCCATATTCTAACACCACTGCCATCACCCGAGATATGGCAAGGATATTGTACTACATTGGCACTAAAGCTCCCATGAATCTTGGCTTTCTCATCCAAGCTAATATAGTGGAGAATGCTAGTTCTTCAAGGGCTAAAAACTCTCTGCCATATCCTTGTATTATCACTGGTGTTTTAAATGGAGAAAATGTGAAAGCACGAGAGGGTGATGTTATTATTGCTGTTGTGCCCCCTAAAGCCCAATAAGAAGACCTTCAATTTGAGAAATGTGAAAGATTTTCCTTGGAAGCCATCACGAGATAGATGCTTAGCTCGGAATGGGAAAGATGCCAAGAAGATTGTTGTGAAAACTAAAATTGCAGCTCTGCAAGTTCAGATTGCTGCACTGGAAGAGGAACTAAAGAGGCTGGATTCAGAAGATGATGTCCAGGATGAGAATGCTGCAGAAGCTGAGGCCTGATAATTCTATATTAGTTTAGTCGTTTTTGGCATGGTTTATGGTCCCAAGAGGGAGTATTTTAGGTTTTTCTAGATTTATTTTTCTGGAATTCCTTGGTTATTTTGTTAAGTCTAGCTGGAAGCTAAGGGCGTGATGATATCTGATGTTTTGGATGGTTAACAATGTTGTGTTTCTCGAATTTCCAGTACCTATATGTTTCCGTTGGTTCTGTGTTCCAACATGATTTTTATCTTGAGTAACTAAGTACTGTTTATGTTTTGATGTTCCAACATTGATATTGAGGTCTCTATATTCTTTTGACGTTGTGAGAGTCAGGGGGAGCTAAATATTCTTTTCAACTCATGTTTCAACATCCATATGTGGATTACTTGAGGTCTATATTTGCAAAGTTGGTGCATTGAAAGTCCAAAAGATTGGTGGGTTCACAAAATGCCAAATGGGGAGATTGTAAAGTCGAAATGCATTAGTTGGCAATTTATGTGAGTATGAAAATATGATAATATTATGTTGTAATATCAAAGAAGAAGTTATGATAGAAGAAGGACGGCGGGAAGGATGAATCCGTGAAGAATTAATCTCGTCCAACCAGGATTGATTTACTGAATATTTCAACTCCTATATTTCTGAGATTGGATTAAGAATTGTAAAGTTGGAAATGAGAAGGATTTCGGTTATGGAACAGATTGAAACGAGATATTCTATTCCCTTACTTCATGGGCTTAGATTTGATAAATTCTATCTCCAATAAGATTTGATTGATATGAAAATATTGTGTGAAGATAGGATTGCATTCGCACAGGTAACTGAGGCGTGCAGATGAGCAAATATATGATGGACATTACTGGCTAAGCTACTCACGCAATTCTACTAAGAAAATCTGCAGTCATAGTTTCGATTTATCAGAGTAGCGCAGAGCCTTACATTGGTGTTCCAACATGATCAACTGTGTTTGATCTCAAAGTTCAAAATGAAAGCCTTAATTCCTCGGGATGAGGAGATCCTACGTCGACGAAGCTCGAGGTCAAAGGGAGTCTGATCAAGGCGGATTGGCAACTAGGAGAGCTAGTAGAATTCATGAGTTGAATTAGAAAAAATAAGTATGGTGTATGGTGTATCTTGTACCATCTTTCTAATTAGTGGATTCATTCTAAACTGGGCTAGGTCCTGCAGATGTAGGTGACATTAACCGAACTGCGTAACCAATTTGTGTGTTCTAAAGGTTTTTACTTTACTTACAAACTTGGTTAATTAAGCGATGTTGGAACACAGTAATCACAATTGAAGTAATTAGGTAAAATCAACTTTTAGTTAGAAATTTAATCAACTTCCTTCGTCTGTAAGGAGTTGTCGACTCTTAGATGGTTTTCTATTAAAAAAGACAAAATTGTTTTTTTAGTCCCTCACATATTGTCCAATACCTTATTTTGGTCTCCAAGACCAATACCGCGTTTAATCGGCAATTAACATTCTGAAATTGAATCTTTTAGTCCCCATAGGCGGTTTTCAGGTAAATCATAATTGTTTTCCAATATGACCAGGGGTATTTTAGTAATTTTACTAAAATCACTAAAAACCATTTTCAATTAAAATTTTCTAATCTTAAAATACTTTCTTTCTCCTTTGTTTTTTCTTTAATTTTCCTTTCCCTTTAATTTACTTTTATTTTACCTTTATTTTATGATCAGATATTATTTCAATGTTAATACTTTATGATTACCCAAATATTAGTATAACTGTGAAGCGTTGCTGCTTATGATAAAACCCATAAAAAATGACCACGATCGCAAGTTGCTGCATATGATTTACCACGGTCGCAAGTTCTATCATTAACTTCAAAAGAATACCATAACTGTCAGGCTTACATTAATGACCACATCAAAACCCTTATTTTACTATGTGAGATTGCCTATGAAGACCGTCTTTTGGCTACTATGTGAGATTGTCTATAAAGATCATCTTTTTGGTTGTCGACTCCTCTCTGGTACATCCTTCCATGCACAAGTTATTTTTGAGTCAATATCGGAAAATTGCCACCCAAAGCATTAATGGAAATGTTGAAGGTCATCTTCCATGTGTAGGTATAATATTCAAGATAAAATTTGTTGATTTAAGAACATTATTTAAAATTTTACATGTATTAATTTTGTATTATTGTGTGTGGCTGTGTATAATTTTTTGGACTGGTTGTGGCTGTCCTGCTCAGCTTGTAATTGAGTTTGTGTTTTTTGAATTCAGTTAACACATGAGGCTGGCTGGAATGCCTCATGCAATTGGGAAATTTCTTAAAAACTGTCGTATTCCTAATTTTATGTTGGCTGCTTTCTTCTCTTTTGCGCAATTGCATTTTCATCTTACTGTTTGTCTCTCTCTAGTAGGCTGGCTGGTATTCATCTGTGAAAGCATTTGATTTACTAAAACTAGATTTTTAACCGTGTCCACTGTAAAATATAACTAGAAGTTTCAACAATATGTAAAACAAGTTCTTAAAGTGGAGTGAATTTAAGTGCATTACTTTTTTCATTCTAAAAAAAGTGAATACCAATGTTTTTCATCACATTCATGGTTGGATTGCAAACACACTAACAAAACCTAGTAATGTGTTTGCATATTTTAGGCATGCCTAGCCCAATTCAACCACAACAAAATAACAAAAGGCATTTGAAACCTACTTTCTACCAATAATTTGATGCACAATATATTCAAGACCCCTTGCTCTGTTAGCTGCTATCAAGTGTTCTAAGCCCTCCCTAACCAATTTTGTGTCCACCTCTATGTCACTTGGTAAAAATCCTTATAGTTGGAGTGCATTTTTCCTCATATGTGGTAGCTTGTAATAGTTAGATCCTTTGCATTTCATAATCTCCACCATGACACACTATAGTGTTAGAAACACTTTGTTCAATTTTTCTGGTTGTAACTGTTCAAATGTTTTTTCTGTGGCTAAAATAAGTTCATCCAATGTGCGTGACGTTGACCGGTGCTGCAAACTTTGTATCGAGTTAAAAAAAACCCAAATCTAAAACATTTAAATCAGGGTTGTTTGGGGGCTGAAAACCTAATCTCATGTTGAAGCCGTCCGAAATTGCTGCCATTTTGAATTCAGCATCATCATCACATATGTGGGATCTTTCATTGTCTTTCCGAATTGTTATTTGTGCTAGATAGTAATGGCCATTTCCTTTTGATTGTTGGGACCAACTTAGTCAACATGAACTCTTTAGTAACATCACGGTCGATTGATGGAATTGGTTTAGTTTCCGAAGTACCGGTTGGTCTATTCTTGCTTGTCTTTTTCGCAGTTTCTTCATGTGAGAATGGCCATATCCCTAATTTTCCATCAAACAAGACCTCCCCCTCATTGTTGATGATTGGCGACATACGGCAAAAAAGAACATTATTTTCTTTATATACCTCTTGTTATGAACCGTACAGTGAGACTCTTCCTCATCCAGGAGAAGATAGTATTTCTCCGCGACTCTAATAATGTAAAATCATTCCTTGTCTATATGTAAAATGTGATGCATATCCATAAAATTTGTTTTTCCTAGACTTGTATCATGCTTCAAGTGAGATATGGAGTAGTATAACTTGTGTAGCTGGTTAGTTGCTGAAATCAGAGGTTTTATTACATTTGAATGTCTTCGAATTTTACCCTTCTTGATCCAGCGATGCATAGTAGTAGTGCTTACTCCAATTGCTGCTGCAAATCCCCTTTGTGATGTGTGAAATTAGAGGGGGACTGCCATAGCTAACTCCTTGTTTATTTCAAATGTTTTCCTTCCTTCCTTTCCTTTGCCCTTGCAGCTCCAATCTATACATAACCCCAGTTGCTCTTGTCTTTTATGCAGGTTGGACATGCAGCCTATGGTGCGAACCGAAGTGTTCCATTGTTGGGCTACCTTCTTGCGGTGATGGGTGGCAATCTTGGCTTCACTCAAATGCTGGAGGATGAACTCTCCTATTTGACACCGCTGAGAATCATTCAATCGTTCCCATTCCGGCATTCCTTTGTTGCTACAAAGAACCAGTGGAAGAGAAATCCCAGAAAAGAAGAGAAAGAAACACCTACAATGGCAGAGAAGCGGAAGAAGACCTTGCATCTGGTCTTGTTTTTAATCTTATTATTGTGTGGTGTAATTTTTCACTGGCTTATTATACACCGGCTGGGCTATTGGCCTGTGTGTAAGTTTGAATTAAAGTGTAGTGTCCCCCCCCCCCCCCCCCGACACATTCACATGGGGTTTGTAGAGTACATTTAGGAGGGAAAAATTAGGCTAATTTTTTGGAGGCTGGTCATCATCAATGTACAGTAATTATGTACTATTTCAGACCAAACAATCCATTTCAATCAATTTTATGTTTGATCCTATGTCTAGCGATAATCCAAGAGCTTCAAGGGGGTGTGCCATTATTAATGGAATAGAGAGAGTACATGGTTGGGAATTTAATCAATCCCATCATCAGTAAGGAGTTAGTGACCCTAAAGTGATTTCCTATTTAAAAAACGACTCGATTGCAAGGTAAATCTATCAAACTTACTTCATCAATAAGGAATCGATAACTCCAAGGTGAATTTCTATTTCATTTTCGCTTCCTCAATACTAGCTAAACATCTGAAACTTTCTCTTTCAGTGTCACCACTTTATTCTTTTAAAACAAAATAAAAAGGAAAAATGCACGTAAAATCAGGAAAAAACATACTTTACGACCTAAACAGTGTGACAACATATGTTCACAAGAATAATCCCTTCCTTAATTGTTACACACCTGTTTTCTACTGCCCTCGCTCACTTAATTCGTGACAAAATTTTGAAAACATCAGGTACAAAGACCATACCAGAAAAAAAAAATCAAAGGTGGTAAAAACGAGGTACATGAAGAACACCAAAATAAGATTTTGTCATAATTAACCTCTGCATTAAAACACTTGTCTCATTCTGCAGCTGGAACCTCAACAAACTTCGTCCCCATCTCCAGCCCCACATGCTTTTCCACACTTTTCCCATTTTTAAATCCCAGAAATGTTCTCATCCGTCCATTTTTTAGATTTATTTCCTTTTAAGCCTTATAAATCCCCCATTTCCGCTTCATTCTTCCCCCTCCCAGAATCCCATTTCCTGAGTGTGTTTTTTTTCCATAGATGTTTCATCTTTTTACTAGGATTCTTGAGATTGATGTCTCCTGTTCTTAGGGAAATCCTTCTTTCTAGGTTTATCATAAGTTCTTCCCTAAGGCGGCGCTGGACAAACCTCGTTCAATCTTTCTCTGTTGCTTTCCTCTACTGGTTTTATGTTTTCTCCGAACCGTCTTCTTGTCTGAACTGAACCATTTTTTAAGTGCTTTTCTTATTCGTTAATACAGTGTAATAATAACTGAGAAATGGCAAGTTCGAGTGAGAACTCATTCCCCCAGGGATCCAAGGAGCAGGTTCGGATGGACGAGAAAAGACTGAAACGTAAGCTGTCCAACCGGGAGTCGGCGCGGCGGTCGCGGATGAGGAAGCAGGCTCTGCTGGACGATCTGACGGCGGAGATTGATCGGCTGAAGCGGGAGAACGGCCAGATCGTCTCCGCCGTGACCGCCACCGCGCATAGCCTCATGAGTGTGGATGCCGAGAACTCGGTTCTCCGGGCTCAGGCGGCCGAGTTGACTCAGCGGCTGGAGTCGCTGAACTCGATCGCCGGCCTGGTTGGCGGCGGAGGTGGTGGCAATGAGGCGGCGGCGGATCAGATAGATGTTTCTGGAAGCTTCTGGAATGATCAGTGGATCAACTCGGTGTATGGCAATGGTGGCGGTCAGATTCAGCAGGTGCCGATTGTGGCTTCTTCTGCTGCTATGTTTCCGTTTTGATTTGGTTTTGGATTAGTGATGAATAATGTTGCCATTTTCTGGAGGATTTTACCATTTTGGTGCTAATAATGTAGACTTTTTGCCTGATTGGGAATTTTCAGTGAATTCGATGTTTTAACTTTTTTATTCAGATTCTGGAGCTGCATTTCTTTCATTAGTTTTTGGTTCTCTGTGCAATCGAAATAGGTGAGGGAAATGTTCTGCCACTATGCAGTGGTTTATTGGACTAAAAAGGTCTGGTCAAACATTTCATAATAAGACTTGATTCTTTAGTTGATTTTCTATTTTTAAATAATGAATAACTTTTAATGAATGCGTGTGATTTTGAAATCCATGCTTACTGTTTGTAAATAGTTAGGTTACTGTTTGTAAATAGTTAGGAAATTGTTTCTTCAAACCAGTCAAATGAAGCAGTACTCTTAGAAGTGATTGAAATTAACTAGTTGGTCAGGTTAGTCAAATAAAATGTAACATTCCAAATACTCCCCTCTATTTTTTAATATTGGCTCCTATTTTTGGCACTTTTTTAACAATGAGTGAAATAAATCGTGAGGATTGCAAAAAATTGAGTAGACGAAACTATCTAGATTTGCTAAATATGAAAATGAGTCAATATAAAAAAAACCTTCGCTAAAAGGAAAGAGAGCTCATATTAGAGGACCAAAGGGAGTAGTACTTGAACTGAGTTTATTCCCGTTTGAAAAATCTTGGGTGTAGAGAATTATAATTTTCATTTTATTTACTTGTTTCATAATTATCGTCTTATTCTTTTTTAAATGGGAAAGAAAAAAAATTCATCCATTCATTTGTCTTATCGTTATTTTCTTATTCTCATTTAACTATGAAATTAAAAGGTCAAGATGGTGTAAAAACGTTTATGATTTCTATCATTTCACTTGTATTAACGTTATCATTTTGTTCTCTTTTAACTGAGATAGAGATAGAGCTGACGTAAAAAGATTATGATTTATATCCATTCACATGACTTATTGTCACCATCTTATTTTCTAAGAAAGAAAAGATAGAGAATAAGTAAAGATTTATGATTTCTATCGGTTCACTTTTACTATCGTCACATTCTCTTTTAACAAGAAAAAGTAAAAGAGACAATGTGAAATTTATATTTTCTATCCATTCACTTATCTAAAGGTTATTGTCTTTTTAACTGAAAAATAAAAAAAAATGGGCAAAATACTGATATGACCCTATGTTTTGAAGGTTTGTGTTAATATGACCCTGTGAAGTTGAAAAGTGCTACTGTAGCCTCGTGTTTTGCATCAGAAGTGCTATTGTAGCCCTGTGTTTTGCATCAGAAGTGCCGATATAATCTTTTGGCACTATTCCGGCATTGACTTGGCATTTTCCGGCATTGACCATAACTAAAAAGACTAAAATAACCCTAGTCTTAAAACTTCAAATTGTAAAGACAAAATTACCCCCTAGTTCTTCTTCTCCATAACACACCGGTGGAGCCACCTCCGTCGCCACCGCCGCTCCGCCACCGCCGCCACTGGAGTTTGCCGGAATCTGGCAAAATTCCTCCGGCGAACCCACTCCAATCCTCCTCCGCTGGTTTGAAATTAACCCACTCCTAACTCCACTGATTAGAATTCCGATTCCTGAAGAAAAAAAATATTGAAATCCAGCAACAAATCTAGAAGACCATGGATCCCATCTCCCCAAGACCACTGGTCTTCAGTTGAACTCAAAACCTGTGAATCGGAATTCTACGAACCTACGAATCGGAATTTTGCGAATCAAAATTCTGCAAACCTATGAATCCCCCACACAAACTCAAAACAAACATTATAACCACCACCTCCACGGCGGCGGCGCCGTGCTATGGCAGATTCAAAATTCTGCGAACCTACGAATCGAAATTCTACAAATCGAAATTCTGCGAACCTACGGATCCCCCACACAAACTCAAAACAATCAATATAACCACCACCTCCATAGCGGCGACACCTGCCGTGCCATGGCAGATTCTGATTCTCACTACTCATTAATACATATAAAAAAATCAAAAGAACCCACCACGAAATTCTTCACTTCAATCAGCATACACATCCGTTAACACTTTCTCCACAAATCAGTTTATCGCCACTTGACCTCGCGCCTCCATCTCTGAGCTGGCTACTCCATGGCGTAAATGCTGAATCGAGAAGAAAAGAAAAGAGTAAAGTGCTCATATGACCCTATGTTTTGAGGGTTTGTGCTAATATGACCCTGTGAAGTTGGAAAGTGCTATTGTAATCCTGTATTTTGCTAAAATGTGCTAATATAACCCTGGAGGCCTGAATTTGGCCGGAAATACATGAAATGACTATTATACCCCTGTTTAAAAAAATAAAAATCAAAAAATGTTAAAAGACAATTAAACCACACTTCTCTTTCTTCTTCCTCTTTTCTTCTTCTCTTTCTTCTTCCTCTTTTCTTCTTCTCTATTCTTTTCTTCTCCTTTCTTCTTCTCTGTTCGTTTCTTCTTCCTCTTCTCTTTTCTTCTTCCTCTTCTCTTTTCTTCTTCTTCTCTGTTCCTCTTTTCTTCTCTGTTCCGACCCAAAATCCACCGCATCGAGGCATCGTATCGGCAGCGGCGCATCGAGCCCAAAATTGAGGCGTCACATCGGGCGGCATCGTATCGTCGAGGCACCGCATCGAGGCGTCGAGGCATCTCATCGGTGGCATCGCATCAAGCCCAAAATCG
The DNA here is from genome assembly GCA_037428765.1 of Rubia yunnanensis. Taxonomy (NCBI): domain Eukaryota; kingdom Viridiplantae; phylum Streptophyta; class Magnoliopsida; order Gentianales; family Rubiaceae; genus Rubia; species Rubia yunnanensis. The sequence goes on from CM075067.1 coordinate 103,853,374, forward strand.
AGGCGTCGCATCGGGCGATGTCGTATCGTCAAGGCACCGCATCGAGGCGTCGAGGCATCCATCGGGCCCAAAATTGAGGCATCGCATCGGGCTGCATCGCATCGTCGAGGCATCGCATCATCGAGGCACTACATCGAGGCATCGCATCGGTGGCGTCGCATCGGTGGCATCGCATTGGGCCTAAAATTGAGGCATCGCATCGGGCGGCGTCGAGGCGTTGGGCGGCGTCGAGATAGGTTCACAGTAATTCATGTGAAATGAAGGTGCTGGGAAGAAGTGGAGTAGGGATTGAGCTTTTTATTTACTGTGTTACAGATGGAATCAGAATTTTGTTGCTGGATTTTGTTATTGTGTTACAGATTGAGCTTCTAGATTTGTTGTTGGATTTCAACATTTTTTTTCTTCAGGAATCTGAATTCTAATCAGTAGAGTTAGGAGTGGGTTAATTCAAACTAGTGGAGGAGGATTGGCCCAAGGAATTTTGCCAGATTCCGGTGAACTCCAGTGGCGGAGGTGGCAACGGAAATCCAGATTCCGGCGGTGGTAGGCGGCGGAGGTGGTGAAGCAGCAGTGGAGGTGGTGGTGAGGCGGAGGTGGTGGGGGAACAGCCATGGTTGTGGTCATGGAGATGATGAAGAAGAAGAATGTAGGGGTATTTTAGTCATTATATTATTAGGTTTAAGACTAGGGATATTTTAGTCATTTTAGGTTTGGTCAATGCCATAAATTATTAAGTCAATGCTGGAATAGTATCACAGGGTTATATCGGCACTTCTGATGCAAAACATAGGGCTACAATAGCACTTTTCAACTTCACAGGGTTATATTAGCACAAACCTCCAAAACATAGGGTCATATCAGTATTTTGCCCAAAAGAAAAAGGAAGATCTGGTGAATCGAGTGAATAAAGAAGAATCGAGTAGTAGGGTGCTAGAGGTGGCGGAGCACAAAATGGGAGGTAGCGGAGCGGCGGCGCACAACACAAAATGGAACAACACAAAATGGCACAGCACAAAATGGAACAAAGCACCGTGGGCAGTATAGACTTTTCTTATTTTTTGAATTTTAAATATTTTTTGAACAGGGGTATAATAGTCATTTCATGTCTTTCCGGCCAAATTCAGGCCAACAGGGTTATATTAGCACATTCTGGCAAAACACAGTGTTACAATTGCACTTTTCAACTTCACGGGGTTATATTAGCACAAACACTTAAAACATATGGTTATATGAGCACTTTACTCTACAAAAATAGAGGATGTAAAAAGCTTATAATTTCTGTCCGTTCATTTATCTTAGTGTTATCATCTTATTATCTTTAATTGATACAAAGATAGAGGTAACATAAAAATGTTTATGATTTTTTTTGTCATTTGTTTTGCAATTTTCTTATACTCTTAATAAGAAAAGGATAAAGACGATGTAAAAGGTTTGTGATTTCTATCCGTTCACTTATGTTATTGTTACTGTCTTATTCTCTTTTAACTAAGAAATCAAAAGACATAGATGCCATAAAAAGGTTCATGATTTTTTATCCCTTCACTTGTCTTATTATTATCATCTTATTCATTTTTTTAAAACTAAGATAGAGATAGAGGTGAAGTAAAAAGGTTGATTTCTACCCGTTCATTTGTTTTATCGTCTCATTCTCTGAGAAAGAAAAAAGATAGAGAGAACGCAAAAGGTTCATGATTTTTATCTGTTCACTTGTCTTGTTCTTATCGTCTTTTCTCTTTTTACTGAGAAATAAAAATTAGAGATAACTTAAAAAGTTTATGATTTTTTTTCGTTCACTTGTGTTCTCGTTATAGTCTTATTCTCTTTTAGTTGAGATAAAAAATATTGATAAAACGTCAAAGGTTTATGATCTCTAATTGTTCACTTGTGTTATTGTTATTGTCTCATCCTCTTTTAAATGAGAAATAAAAAGATAGAGATGACGTAAAAATTTTATGTTTTTTTTCATTCACTTGTCTTATCGTTATAGTCTTATTCTCTTTTAGTTGAGATAATAAAAATATAGAGAGGACGTTAAAGGTTTATGATATAAAAATCATCTTATTTTCGTTTAACTGAGAAGTAAAAAGATAGAGATGGCGTAAAAAGTTTATAATTTCTACTTGCTGATTTGTCTTAGCATTATAGCCTTATTCTTTTTTAGCTAAGAGAAAAAGATAAAGAGGACGTTAACATTTTATGTCATCTATTCGTTCACTAGTCTTATTGTTATTGTTTTATTCTCTTTTAACGAGAAAAGGCAGGAGAAATTAATTCATGTATAACCTCCAATTTTTGTTTATGTGCCAATATAATGCTGAGATTTTTTAAAGTACTTGTATATCTCTTGACCAGCATTGACTTGAATAACTTATCAACTCTTGACCGGCGTTAACCTGAAATTTTTTTAATGGAGAGGCAATGTAAATGATATAAATACCCTTGATAGTTTGGCTGACATTTTCCTAACGAAAAATAAGACCTCCAGTTCTTTGAAAAAGACATATATAATATTTGACCAATGTATAAGATTTTCGAAGTACTAGTTAAACTCTTGATCGGTGTAAAAATTCGTAATTTGACCTATCTCGTTGTTTCTCAATGATTAAAAAAATTAACAGATACTCCTTGTTAGAATAAAGCAAGTTGATGATTAGATAAGATTTTATTCTTGATGACTAAGCTAGAGTTATGTTTAGACAAGTCTACTTGGTACTCTATTTATACTCTTCTTAATCAATCATAATCATTACGGGAAATCACTCTTTCATGGTATCAGAGCAAGTCTGATTCTTAGACCTAATTTTTTTTCTCTTTCCCCTTCCCTCTTCTTTTCTTTCATCACCACCATAGCCTTCCCGATGTTCTCTTTCCGTCCAAGTTCCAATCTCTTTTCGGCCAAATTTCGGTCAATTACCGGCATATCAGGTCCCTTTCTCCGACGAACAAATTTCGGTGATTTTTTCAGATACGTCGTCGCAGCATCCCAGTGGCAGTTCCTAACGTCATCTCCGGCAACGTCTTCAGCCGAGTTTTCAGTCCACGGTGTCCTCTCTCCGGAAACCATCCATTTTAGCGACGTTTTCAATTCCGGCATCATCCCTATCTCCAGCGCCTGATTCAACTTCTCCGGTTGCTGTGCTTTTCTCCGGTAGCGTCCAATTCTGCTTCTCAGGCTCGACAACTCCAAATTGTTTCCAGCAAAGCCGATCCTGAAAACACTCGTCTGTGCGTGGAGAATCTTCAGGACTCGTGAATCCACTTGCGCGTGTCCACACACGCTCATACATTGCTGATTGCCTTTTGTCTTTGGCCAGCGCATCGCACGGTTGTAATAAGATTTGGCATGCCCGACACCCTATCTTTGCCTTCCAGTATGGCACAATTTTATAGTGTATTAAAATTTCAGAACCATGGTTCAAAATGGGTTGTAGATTCTGGTGCTACAAAGCACATGGCATCATCTCCTGCTGTTGCTGATTATGTGAGACCTTACCATGGCTCTTCCCACGTCTATGTTGGTAATGGTTCTCAACTTCCTATTACTCATGTTAGTGAATCTCAGATTTCTAAGTCTTTGCCTATTTATTATGTGCTTATTGTGCCTAATAACACCAAAAAGTTGCTTTCTATTAGCAAATTAACTCGAGATTTAAATGTTGTTGTCTACCTTGATGATCGTTCTTTTATTATTCAGCATAAAATCACAAGGGAAACCTTGGGTCACGGTCATATTGAGAATAGTCTTTATGTTTTAGACGATGGTGCATCTGCTTTAATGTCTACTGTAGAGTCAAATAAGCCGCGTGCGTCCTTTGAAATCTGGCATGCTAGACTTGGTCATGTTCCAAACTCCGTTATTTCTGGTTTGCGTGCTCCTGGATCCTTAGTTGTCTCGTCGGTTTTGTCTAAACCCGCCATTTGTGAAGCGTGTGAAAAAGCTAAAGGGAAATGTTTATCTTTTCATACAAATGATAAACGTGCTTCTAGGGTAATTGACATAATTCATTGTGATTTATGGGGGCATTCTTCTATTATATCTGCCGATGGTTTCTCCTACTATACAATTTTCCTTGATGATCGTTCTCTACTCTCGTGGTTTTACCCACTTCATCGTAAATTGGATTTTTGGGATGTCTACCGCCAGTTTGAGGCTTTTGTGGAGAATCAGTTTTCTTCCACTATTAAAGAGTTTCAGAGTGATGGGGGGACTGAGTTCGTAAATGGTCTCTTACGCTCTCACGTTCAGACAAAAGGAATTCATCATCAGATTTCTTTTCCGTATACTCCTGAGCAGAATGGTCGGGCTGAGTGCAAGCACCGCCACATTACTAAGATGGGCTTGTCTATGCTGTACCACTCTCATGTTCCTCTCTCCCACTGGCCACACGCCTTTGCTACAGCTGCTTATATCATAAATCGGTTGCCCACTCTGATTCTTGGCAGACGATCACCATTTGAAGTTGTCAATGGTCAGGTTCCCATATACACAAACTTTCATGTATTAGGTATCTTCGTCCATATGCAACTCACAAACTCACTCCTCACAGTTTACCCTGTATCTTTCTTGGGTACGACTCCCAGTACAAGGGTTATCGATGTTTGGATCCTACGTCTGGAAAGGTATATGTCACCAGACATGCTCTGTTTGATGATACTTTCTTCCCTTATGCTGATGGTTCTACTTCAGTATATCTGATTTCTCTGGATGTCTCTACATTTTTGGATCCTACTGATCCATCAGTTGATACTCTTACTTCTTCCATGGTGGCATCTCCTCGTGCTCGGTCTGCCACTTTGGTTGCCAGCCCTCCTAGTTCATCGATGCTATCATCCTCACCAACTACAACACCATGTTCTAATTGCTCTGATACCATGAAATAGTGATTTCCTGTAATGATTCTGATTGATTAAGAAGAGTATAAATAGAGTACCAAGTAAACTAATCTAAACATATCTCTAGCCTAGTCATCAAGAAGAAAATCTTATCTAATTTCAAAATGTGCCAATTTCTATGGAACGGGGGGAGTATATCTTTGTTTGTTTGGCAACCCTAACTATTGGTTTTAGCAACCACTGACGTTGCCACAACAACGCTTTTCCCAACTCCACCACCGACACCACCCAACTCAGCAACACCCTTCTAGCGCCTCATTGCACCACCATCATCGTTAATATTAGCAACGCCAGATACTTTTGTCCCTACCACTACTTTTCCTCTCTCCCCGCCACAAGGAACGTAGGCCTATCGCTTAAGGTACCTTTGCTTGTTCTCTTAGTTTAGTCCATTAGAGCACGAATAAATTGCATATCAGTTGTTTATAGAATGGAAGAAACTTGCGTAATAGCACTTGGATAACACTTACTTTACTTAAAAGACGATTTAGCCACAAGGGTGAAGTAATCTTCCGAAACCATAATGCGTCGCGCACTTGCTGCAGTGACCATATACATAGAAACAATAGAAATATCAGAGATATAGCAATGAAACCAGCTACTAAATAGAATAGGAAAGTAATGGTGGAATTATAACAACATCTTCAGCTCCTTCCTTGTGGAGCGGCATACCGACAAAAAAGAATTCCCCCACCCCCGCGTATCTCCGTCGAAGATTTCAAGCAGGTCCATCAAACCCACATGCATACATCCATGCAATACCACTCAGAGTCTTCATTTACATCATTTTCCCCGGCTTTTTTTTTTTTGAAGCAAAACTACCTAGATGATGGGGGGAGTTAATTTAATTGGCACCCCAAACCACATCAAAATAACAATACAACAACGACATGTCTCAACATATACAAAGACGTATGAAAAATGAAAATATTTTGTTGCTAAACACAAGATGTTTAACAAATAAAAGATTAACTACAACAAAGTGTGATAATTTTGACGCATGTCTCTCCAGCCACGTTCTTAGTTGCCAACAATGGAATGAAGACCTTTAATGTTAGTCCCAAATCTAGTAGAATATTTCGAGATTTTTGTTTCAACCATCCCACCTTAAAAATGTGCGGGTTTGGTGTCATTTTAGTTTTTGGAATTAGCCCTAATACCGACAATTCTTTATCTATCGAGTTTCTTCTAAGAATAGGGTTTATATAGAATTCAAGAAAATATTCTTTTCTACTAGCATTTTCCTAGATGAAATTATTTCTTTCTCTCCATAATACCAACACACTAACGATGGCAACACCTGAATTAGGTTTCTTTCTTTATTTACTTTTATTTGTGAGGATTTTTACAAGATAATACTATACTCTTTTTTTCACTAGGTTTTTTAATGAGGTAGTGTGATCATTTATTTTATTTTAGAATAAGGCTCATTAATTCAGCTATGTTGGCTTTGGAAGAATTAATGTTTCGATCATGCATTTATATTAGGGTTTAGAATATTCAGTTCTGATTTGGTTAGAATTAGATTTGGTAAGATTAGATAAGACAATATTCATTCAAGATTTATCTTGAAGAATATAGTCATTTATTTTAGGTAGTCTAGTTAAATATGGTTTTACATTCTTAAAGCTGCCATAATCCTTTTCAGTTTCTTGTTTGTATTTTTGAAGACCATACTTATGTATCATAAATAGGAGTGGTTTTCAACATTATTTTTACCTAACCACTTTTATCAATCAAATATACAGTCTTTTAAGTTCATACTCTTTGCTTGCGAGCTATTCCATTGTTGCTTAAACCCGAGGGCTAGTTAAGTATCAATAAACCTTGTAATCTGATTATGAGGGTTAGTTAGAGAGCAAGTCAAAGTTAGGCGTACCCCGAGGGCTAGACACTTGAATTTCGTGCGAGATAGTGTGTGTTTGCAGATCCCTTCACTAGATCAAAGATATTAATTCCGCAAATCGTGAGTTTTTGCAAGGAGATTCATATCAACACCTGAGTGAATGTAGCATGTGCCGAGAAGAGGCCAGTGAAAGTTTAGTAAAAAGTTAATCTCTCCCAAATAGAAGTAAAATTCATATTTCAGAGTCCAACTATACATTCACGCATCCCTATAATTTCAAAGTATTATTGCATTTATTAAAGAAATGTGAAATCGAATCTGAATATTCAGGGAAATGACATCTGGAAGGCAAATTAAACTTCATAAACATGAGCACGTCATCAAATGGTAACAATGCATTGGTCAACCTCCACATAAAAATAACTAATTTTATAAAGGTAGGATTATATAATCGTTATTTTTCCAACTGCACTTAACCATTTATTTTTCCAATTTTTATGTCTGGAGGCATAATCACTATGATTGGCTGGAAATATAATACCTAGATACCTAAAAGGGAAAACACGTTCCAAGAGTGTTTATTACAAGAGAGTGATGGGTTGCTGAAGTATGAGTACGTGAATATAAGTTACTTTTTTCAAGATTAATTAGTTGTTCAGTGGAGGATTGGAATTTATCTAAGAAGCCTTTAATCCTAATTAGGTTATATTTTGTTGCCTTTTAAAATCTATGTATGCAATCTAATGAGGTTGCAATTATCCTCTCCAGAGATTTGTCTTGGAATTTTTCCAAATTATGGGGAAACCTTCCCTATGTTACTTTATTTTCGGTTTTTGTTTCCAAAAAGGTTCGTTTTCCTTAAAGGCTTTTAGGTGCAGAGCTTTGTAGTGCTTCAATTAAATAAGTTCTCATTTATTGTATTTCCCGCTGTCTTAACTTTTCTCCAGTTTCTTTAATATTTTGATTTATGGCTCCAAAAGCTTATTTATTCCAAACTTTTAATCTCTTCAGTTTTAGGTAAAATCTTAGCATCCCGGTTTATGGGATTTCAACATCCCAACTGTTTTTTATAACAGGGATTAGTTCTTTTCTCTATGAAGCTATTTATTGTAAGCACGAGGGACTATGATCAGAGCTAAATTTATTCAGCACTTGAATAGAACTAGTGGGGTACATGAGGTTCCAAAAGGCAATTAATCGGCTCACCCTCAGCCACCCCGGCTACCCAACACCACATGCCTCACTGGAGAGGTAAATCACAGCTATCGGAGAGGTAAATCACAACACTCCCGTAGCCAAGTACATGGCCCTCGATTGTGTTTAGTGCGCACAAGGAGTTATCCCACTAGAATAACCCCCACTTTGCCGCTGTCGAGAGTTAAACCCGTGTTCCAAAGGAATTAGGTCATGCACCCAATCACTTGGACAATCGTGTGGGTGTGGTACATGAGGTTCCATTGCCCATTTGTGTTGGGTTGTAAACTCTACCACTTGACCATGTGAAAGTATCACCCACAGTACATACTTCATCTGTCCCACTATAAATTGCTTAATTATTTTTTGCGAGTTAAACTTTATAAATTTTGACCGTAACTATAGATTAATTTATATATAATAAAAATATCTTGTAAGATCTTGTTAGATTCATCTTAACATCTATTTTCTGAATATTATTTTTGTATGCTACACTATTATAGATTAATAGAGATATTTACGGTTAAACATGTTCAGAGAAGACCGTAGAAAAAGTAAATAAGTAATTTCTAATGGGACGGGAGGAGTATATGATTCAACACATTAGATTCTATGAAATATTTAAAGTCATTAATAATGCCCAAATTAGGAGTTAGAGGTCTTTAATAATATGAAGTAGAAGACAAAGTTTTCTGCAAGATCAGGGATTAAATTGTTAAAAATGTAGCATGATGCTTCTAATTAAAGTTTTTAAAAGTTTGGGGATTGGATGTGAAATTTTACTATTTTACATTTAAGTCCATGTATAAATAATAATATTTTCGCTTCTTCTCCCATTATTTTCTCACGCATTCCCTCTCCTCTCCTTCTCTCTCATGTGCAACTGCTCCTTCTTCTCTTCCTCTCCATTTCTCTTCCACTTTCCTTCAATTCAACCACTCTTTTTCTCCATTTTCTTCCATGTTTCTTGCGCAGGGGAGCAACGCAGTGACTCAAGAAAGATTCGCTTCATTCTCTGGTGAATTTTCCACAAATTTTCTGGTTAAAGCTTCAATTTCCGGTGGCTGAACACAATACAACCTTCCTTTCGTGTTTATCTTCGAAGGTAATGTCTTTACTCGGATTTATTATACATATTTTGTTATTTTTTTGATTTTTTTTGTTTTTTTGGTTCATGTAACTTTCTAGGGTTTATATTGTCCAATGTGTTAATATTTGGGAATTTCTATTTTTTTGTGTTTTGTGAGTTGTTCTTACAAATTTGTGCTTATATTTGTGTTTTTGCTGCTATTTGTTAGATTTATAAGGATATTTGCATCATTGTTGCTGGAATCGAGGAGGAATAATCGTTTGTAAGTTTCTAAATTTTTGGCAGTGATGTTTTAATTACAGGTATTGATCTTTCAGGTTTTCACTTTGATGTTTCAGGTTTCAGACTTTAAGTACGGTTATCAGTGTTGTTGTGATGTTTTAATTTCAACGCTTGATACTTGTGATGTTTTCATGCTTAAATGTGTAATTAATATTCATTTTTTATTGTGTGTGATATCTTAGTGTTTTGTTAAGATTTGTGCTAATTTTTTGTTGTTGTTGTTGATCTTCCTTAGATGCCTAAGAATGCTTTTGCCACTGTTGCTGCAATCGAGAAGGAAACAAGATCTGTAAATTTTATTATTTTGCATATGTGATCTTTTAAATATTATTGTTGACCTTTCAGGTTTTTTGTTTGATCTTTCATGTTTAGGTTTAAAGTACTGTTTATCTGTGTTGGTGTGATGATTTAATTTCAGTATTTGAAGCTTGTAGCATTTTAAGTGTGCAATTGATGTAGAGTTTTGTTTTTTTGATTGTGTGTGTGATATCTTAGGGTTTTGTTACAATTTGTGCTAATTTTTGTGTTGTTGCTGTTTTTTAGGTGTGTAAGAATGCATGCCCACTGTTGCTGCAATCGAGAAAGAAAGGTGATCTGTGAATTTTATTATTTTGCATATTTGACCTTTTAAATACAGTTGTTGACCTTTGAGGTTTAATATTTCATCTTTCATGTTTAGGTTTAAAGTACTGTTTATCTGTGTTGGTGTGATGATTTAATTTTAGTATTTGATGCTTAAATGTTTTAAGTGTGCAATTGATGTTCAGTTTTGTTACTTTGATTGTGGGTGTGATATCTTAGGGTTTTGTTACGATTTGTGCTAAAAAAAATTTGTTGCATTTCTTAGATGTTTAAGAATGCTTGTCCATCTTTCATGTTTGAGCTCTAAGTATTGTTATGTGTGTTGGTGTAATGTTTTTAATTTCAGTGTTTGATGGTTGTGGTGTTTTCATATTTAAATATGCATCTGATGTTCAGTTTTGTTCTTCTGATATTTTAGTGTGTACTGTTTGATATTTTTAAATTTTGAGATTGATGTTTTAAATAATGTATTTGACTTTTCCTCAACTACACATTCATAAAATCTGTGCTATTGCGATGTTTTAATTACATATATTACCGTTTTAATTATTGTATGTGATGTTTTATATTATTTCACAGGAATACTTTCCAAGATAGAGCTCTACGATGCCATTATTGAGTATATAAAAAATGGTATGAGAAATCATGCTTCTGAAGGTGTTCCCTTGAAAAGAAGACTGTAAATTGACCTTTGATTATTGCGTTGATGGAGTAGAAGAGTCATCCTCTTTGAAATCCGCAGGAGAGAAAGCAAGTTTATGAATAAGCGAGCAACGAAGGAAAATAAGTCGGGGAAAAGATAGAATTTAGTTGTTTGGGATGTATTGTCTTACATTTATTTTCCAGTTATGATGGTTGATTGTTAGTGTTGAGGCGCTTGATTGTTATTGATGTTTTAGCATGATTTGAATTTTTTTAGTTTTATGTTAGCGATTTATTAGGCCATTTGAACCTTTTTTTTAATGAATGATGTTTGATGGTTCGATATTTATGGCGATTGACATTCTGACAAGCAAATGTAAAAGTTCAAATTAAAGTTTGCCACTTTCATATGCTAATTTTATATGTATTTATTTTGTCCATGATGATTCATCGAATTCCTCCGATTTTTAGTTGTCATTGTATGGTGTTTTATCAAGTTCTCGTCAGTACTTTTGTAAAAAAAAGAAAAGAAAAAGAATCATCACCGCATCACATTTTAACATCACAGTAAATAATAATCAAACCCCTACAAACCGGTTTTAGATCAATTGAGCTTTTGAAAAATTAGTTGGCTTTTTATTTTTATTTTTTTATAAATTTTTATTTTATTTGATGTTTTACTATTATTATTTGATATATAAAAATTATTATATTTGATATTTTTACTATTTGATTTTTGTATTTTAAAGATTTTTATTTCATGTTTTAGCTATTTTTGTTTGATATGTTTACTATTTTATTTGATGTTCATTTTCCAATTTTATTTTTTACTTGATATTTAACTATGATAATTATATATATATATATAAATAATTTCATATGATGTTTTAAATTTTATTTTGATGTTTCAACTAATTTATTTGACATTTTACAATTTAAACTTGATTCACTTTTATTTAAATTTCAGATTTTAGTAATAGTATGGTAAAAAGCCCATTTCAACTGGGTTAAAAATTGTATAAGGCCAAAATCTCTAAACTATTGTGGATCTAGTGAAGGGGCGTCGGAAATTCGTTAGAATTTCATCTGGATGTCGCCGGAAAATTGCAAAATTGAAGACGACGATGCCGGAATTGGCCAAATTCGAAGACGACTCGCAAATCCCTAGCCTCCGACAAAGACGCCGACGCCGACGAACCAAATTTTAATCTCTATCCTCCAATGCGATGCGATTTGAACCAAATTTGATGTGAAGTCCATAGGAAACAAAAGTATCGGGGTCGGAGAACTTCGTCGATTGATATTCAGAGCTTATTCACCATCATCGGTGACGAATTGAAACCGGAGAAAGTCGTGTAGCCTCAAACTAGGGTTTTGGTTTCTGCAAATCTCTTAAACTAGGGTTTTGACGGTGGAGAAGTCGATTCAACGGTCGAGAAGGCGAGGAGACGGTGAGGCGGCGAGGCAACGACAGCGGAGGGCGAGGCGGCGCCGGTGGGGAAGGGGAGAAGGAGGAAGATGCATTTTCTGGTTATATTTTCTTTGTTGTTTGGACCTCCAGTTTTTTTTGTGTTTTTTATTTTGGCACCAAAAAAATAATAATTGTATTTTGACTCCTGAATTTTATTTGCTCTTTTACCTATTGTCACTTTAATCACTAATCTTATGGTAAGACGGTCTCGCATGAGACGGACTCGAAGTAGAAAGCGGGGCACTAAAATCTCCCAGATAAATTCTTTGTTGTTATAGGAAATGGTTCTAAATCAGACCATAGCATTATTGCAAATAATAATGCTTAAATAATATTTCTTATCCTGATTCTAAATCAATTATATCTCTATCAATTCGTAACTTGTTATGTTTCTTAAATCTTCAGTAACAAGTTAGCACCACTTTATTTGTTTAACAAGTGTGATGATTTGACCAAAACCTTTGACTTATTAAATGAAACCCTTTTGTGCATGTGTACCTACAGCGGTTCATCAACAAAACAAAAGATTCTGGTACATTTCCATGTGTACGTTCTAACTTATTTTTGAAATAATAACAATTTCAGGTCCGGTGGGCTATATGGACCATTTCTTGACTGGGCTGAATTCAGCATTAATTAGATCTTCCTAAGCCCACATTTAAGAGTAGTAGTAGTGTGGGCCATATGTTGGTCAAGTTGACTTGCTGAGGCCAGATAGTCCAAAGGTTGTGTCCAAGTGGTCATTTTTCTCTCAGTGGTCCAAGTTAAGCTTTAATGTGAAGAGAAAATCTTTAAAATGGCTCTATTTACAATTTGGCATATTTTTTATTTTTATTTTTTGAAGATATCTACTATTTCGCATATGTTTTGAATAGGAGAATGTGGTTCTCAATTGAAGTGGGTACCATCATTAATTAATAAAACAATTTTTTTGAGATATAAATGAAAAAAGTAAATATCTTTAATAACAAAGGTAAAATCTTGGGAAATACTGTATTTTCATAAGCTCATGGAAAATGAGATTTAACTAAAATAATAAAAGGTAAAAGGTTTGCAATATTAAAAAATTGTTATACAATGTGCACTAGTCATAAAATTTATAACCTGATTCATATAAACTAAAATTTTTATTTTTATCACTTCTAATTTACTCTTTAAACCTCCACATTTCTATAACTTATAGAAATAACGTATTTGCGAATAACAAATTCAAATAAAAGGTACGAATCTGTAAATGGATCAAAAGAGCATTATTTTGACTTTTCTTGATTCTAGTAAGTATGCGCCGCGCCCTACTCTGTATTATTAGTACTCCATCCATTTTACTGATGATGTCACGTTTCCAATTTTTCACGGGAGTATTTTCAAGTTTTACTTCATATATTCCCTTCGGTTCTCTACTTATTCCCTTTAACCAGCCATTTTTTATAGCATGTTTGACAATTGATAGCTTCTGTTATATATAATAATGAACATTATATGAGATGTCTTTGGATTCTTCATAATATATAATTTTTTAAAAGTAAAATTTTATAATCTATTATCGTACGTAATAAAAGTTATCAATAATCAAACATGCGTTGAAAAAATGTTTTAAAAGCTGGACATAAATAGTGGACCAGAGGGAGTATTCTTTTGTGTTAATATACTTATCTAATTTTTTTATTAGAATCATTTTCCTTTATATAAAAATAAGGCTAAAACTAGATTACTGTTAAATATTTACTTTACTTTACAATTATTAAATTAAATTTCAAACATTACTTTAATATCACATGCTTTTTTAAAAAGAGTAATGGTTAAGGAATTATAATATTACTTGTAATTGTATTTATATTCTATTACCTTTTCCTATCTTGTATAGGTATCATGTACTATCATATAATGTATCCTGAGTTCATTAATAAAGACACACATTATTACCCTTATTTCCTACATGGTATCAGAGCCTAAAATCGTGAAACCTTAAAATACCGTCCTAAATTTTCCGTCGTCGTCAGTGCGTGACTTCCACGCGCCGCCGATCCGGACTACCTTTCTTTTAAAAAAAACAACTTTCATCCCGCCGCCGTCGAGTCTCTTCTCCGATCGCCGCCACCGCCTCCGATCCACCGCCGTTCTGTTGCGGTACAAGCTCGCCACCACCTCTGCTCAAATCGCCGTTGTTCACCTCCGACGCGATGCTGCGTCCTTTGTTCACTCCGGCCACGAGCCTCGGTTTTGCGCCTCCGGCGACGAAGCCTTGGTTTGCTCCGAATTCTTCTCCACCAATTCTTTTCCACGGTGATCAGATTCTTCTCCGCCAACGACCGATCAACCTTCGCCTTCCGTCGTCGGCAGACCTCTCATTCAGAACGACGTTCAGAATGGCGACGACGCAGGCTCACGCGCGCACCTTCCAGAAGCGCGTGTAAGCCACGCGCAGTACACCAAACGCGCGTTCCCCTCCAGTAGCGCGTGTGTTACACGCGCCGTACAGTGACGCGTGATGCGTGCAGTAAGCTGCTGACGCAGCGCATTTGTTACCCTCTTCTTCCTTATTATTTGTTCACACAATTTATTTCATTTGTTGTGTTATGGCTCTTTTCGCCGGTGCAGTGACGTCGCCGCATGGATTTGCGGTGGCCGCCTCCTCTGGCTCACCTACACGATCCAATTTTGGTCCTGCTCTGTCTGACGACCAATGGAGTACGACCATACATTTATTTAATCAGTTTGAATCGTTATCTGACCATGGGTCAGGTAAGTCTACTTTACCGTGGATTCTTGATTCGGGAGCCTCATATCACATGACTGGTGACAAAGGTTCTCTTACTGATATTACTACTGCTACCAATACTATGAATGTCATACTGCCTGATGGATCTGTGTCGTCTGCTACACAATATGGGTCTATTTGTTTTGGTGATGTCACACTTACTCAAGTGCTCTACATACCTACTTTGCGATGCAATTTATTATCATGTTCTAGATTGTTATCTGCCTTAAAATGTCTAGCTTTGTTTACTGAAAATCATTGCATTTTACAGAAAATCAGTACGGGGATTGTGATTGGCGTGGGTGAACAGAAAGGGGGGTTTATTGGCTTCGTCTATTGGATACTCGCCTTCGTCCTCATATCCTGCAGTCTATTCCGACAGTTGCTTCGGTTTCTTCATCTGATTTATGACATCAACGTTTTGGTCATCCATCATCTACGGTGTTGTCTTCTATTCCAACTCTTGATTTTAGCACAAATAATACTACTATACCTTGCTCTGTATGTTATAGAACAAAACCGACTAGACATAGTTTTCCATTGAGTTCTACAAATGCTACTACATTATTTGAATTAGTACATTGTGATGTTTGGGGACCTTATAGAACTCCATCCTCTAGTGGTGCATTTTATTTTTTGACGATAGTCGATGATTATTCCCGAGCTGTTTGGGTTTATTTATTAGTCGCTAAGTCTGAAGTGGCCTCTAGATTTTTAGAATTTAGTGCCTTAGTGAAGAACCAGTGGGGCCGAACCATAAAACGTGTTCGGGCTGATAATGGGACTGAATTTCTGCCTTTGCGATCTCATTTTGCTGCATCTGGGATTATCTTTGAGACATCTATGGTTGACACACCACAACAGAATGGTCAGGTTGAAAGAAAGCATCGTCATTTACTTAATGTGGCGCGTGCTTTACGGTTTCAAGCCAATCTTCCTATTGCATTTTGGGTAGAATGTGTTCTTACTGCTGCCTTCCTGATCAACCGAACCCCGACTCAGCTTCTCAACGGTCGTACTCCCTTTGAGTTACTCTATGGCCAGGCGCCCAATTACTCTTCTCTACGGGTTTTTGGTTGCTTGTGTTTTGCTGCTCGTGTTCCCAGATACCGTGACAAGTTTGTACCAAGAAGTCGGCAGTGTTTGTTCCTTGGTTATCCTGCCGGAAAGAAAGGTTATCGTCTTCTCGACTTGGAGTCTCGAGTGATCTTTAATACCAGGGATGCTGATTTCTTTGAAGACCAGTTCCCGTACTCTGCTTCATCCGATGAACCTGGCGGTGCCACTACAACACAGTCGGATTCCTCCTCCTTCTCACCCGATCTTAACAGATTTTTCGATCCGCCTTCTGCAGCCGATCAACCACTGCCAGTCAACGTCGGCTTTCCGATGCCGGCTGTCGTTTTACCGATTCCCGCCGGCCATTCACCGTCGGTCGACGCCAACCGGTCAATGCCGGTGGGTTAACGTCGGCAAATGCCAGCCGGTCAATGCCGGTCAATGCCATCGGTTCACCGACGACAGTCACCGACCAACTCCCGGTAGTCATCTCTGACATCACGATGCCGGCATCCATCGGCCTTGCTCTGCCGCCCGATGCCGGTTCCTCTTTGTCGGCCGTCGTCGGTCTACCTACACCGTCTGTCACCGGTACTTCTCCGCCAGTTGCCGTCGATCCACCTTCTACTAGACAGAGTGTTCGATCTCGTCGTCCACCGTCGTATTTGGCAGATTATGATTGTGAAGATTATGCTTGTGCTCTTACCAATGAAGACCCCCTCATTCGACTACGCTCCCTCATGCTTCCTCACTTTCCTCAGGTGTTCTCTACCCTCTTACTGATTATGTAAATTGTGATAATTTTTCTAGTATGCATTCTAGATTTTTGGGTGCTGTAACTTCTAGTGCAGATCCCACTTCTTACTCTGAGGCTTCCCATCATTCTCATTAGCGAGATGCTATGGTTGAGGAACTAACTGCACTGGAGCGAAATCAGACATGGACTTTGTCTCCTTTGCCTGCGCACAAGAAGGCTATTGGATGCAAATGGGTTTATCGAACGAAGTTTCGGTCAGATGGTACTATTGAACGTCATAAGGCGCGCCTCGTGGTTCTTGGGAATCGTCAGGTTGATGGAATTGATTACACTGAGACTTTTTCTCCGGTTGCGAAGATGAGTTCTGTTCGCTTGTTTCTGTCTGTTGCAGTTATTCGTGGTTAGGAACTACATCAGATGGATGTTCATAATGCCTTCCTCCATGGTGATTTGCATGAGGAAGTGTTCATGCGTCCTCCACTTGGCTACGCTGTACCGCCTGGTCAGGTCTGTCGCCTACAGAAATCTCTTTATGGTCTTCGACAGGCTCCTAGAAATTGGTTTACTAAACTGGCTCAGGCTTTACGTGCATTTGGATTTGTTCAGAGTAAGGCCGATTACTCTTTGTTTGTTTTTTCTCGTGGATCAGCTTCTTTACATGTTCTGGTTTACGTGGATGATTTGGTTATTGCCGGTAGTTCTTCTTCGCTCATCTCTGAGTTCAATAAATACTTAGGTTCTTGTTTCCATATGAAGGATCTTGGTCTGCTTAAGTATTTTTTGGGCATAGAGATTGCTAGAAGACCGGAGGGGATGTTCCTTTCGCAAAGGAAATATGCTTTGGACATTTTATTGGATACCGGTTTATCTTCCTCTAAGCCGACTGACTTTCCGATGGAGCAACAGCATGATTTGACACGTGTTGAAGGTCCAGCCTACCATGACCCGGAGCAGTATCGACGCCTGGTTGGGCGCCTGATCTACCTAACTATTACTCGTCCTGAACTGAGTTATTCAGTCCACACTCTTGCGCAATTCATGAAGTCCCCTTGTGTTCCTCACTGGCAAGCTGTTGTCCGTGTGTTGCACTACCTGAAGAGTCATCCTGGTCAAGGTTTATTTCTCTCTTCTCGTAGTACGTTACAGTTGACTGCTTACTGCAATTCTGATTGGGCTGCTTGCTCTATTACCCAGCGTTCTCTTTCCGGTTACTTTGTGATGATTGGTGATTCTCCGGTTTCTTGGAAGACCAAGAAGCAACCTACAGTTTCTCGGTCTTCTGCTGAAACGGAGTATCGTGCTATGACTGTTACCTGTTGTGAGTTGTTATGGCTTAGGTCTTTACTAAAAGATTTAGGGGTTGCGCATACTGCTCCTATGCGTTTGTTTTGTGATAGTCAATCTGCTCTTCATACTGCAGCAAATCCAGTGTTCCATGAATGTACGAAGCATATTGAAGTTGATTGTCATTTTGTCTAGGATCTTGTGCAGTCCGGTGCTATAGTTACTCATCATATCTGTACTACAGATCAACCTGCGGATTTATTTACCAAAGCTCTCGGCCGTAACCAGTTTCATTCATTACTTGGCAAGTTGTGCATTTCTGATCCCCATGCTCCAACTTGAGGGAGGGTATTAATGAATTGGAATATTACTTGTAATTGTATTTATATTCTATTACATTTTCCTAGTTTGTATAGGTATCATGTACTACTATATAATGTATCATGAGTTCATTAATAAAGACACACATTATTACCATTATTTCCTACGGTAATGCATTGATAATAATAATACGAGAACTAGAAATAATTTTTTATATTCTAAATCTCGCAGACATCACTTGATTAAGAAAAAGTTGAAAATCGATTTTTGTAATATAAGAAGACCATGCTTTAAAAAGGATGGTATTTGTTAAATTTATGAAACATTCATTCTACTTTATAAATTACGTACTATTTTTCTTTAAAATAAACATATACATTATAAGTTAAATATGTAATAAAAAATTGAATGTAATAAAATAATGTGTAGAAACATATATTTATTATTTAAAAGGCCACATTAATTATTTCCAAAAAATCATGTTAAATTTATAAAATATTTTAAATCTAATATTTAAATTAAAAACAAAGTACTCAGATATTGTAAAATAAAGTAAATAAAGGACAGTTATTGGGAAAATTTATCTTATAAAAATGATTTTTGAAGATTGAATTATACCTACACATGTGACTTGTAAGTCGTTTTGCAAGCCGATATTTTGACTAAAATGTTGGCCAATCTGGCATGTTACTCCATTAATGCTACTGGTTGCGACAATAAATTTTGTTGCATGATGGTAATGGGCAAGTAGATATGAATGACTCTTCTAACACGACATATCAATACATTTATGAACAGATCACTTAATTTTTATTTTACACACTCTGTTTATTCAATTATATATATAAAATATGGTTGCTAAATCATTTGGACCAACAATAATAAAACATAAAATATGGTTGCTAAATCATTTGGACCAACAATAATAAAACATAAAATATGCTTTACTTACTGGACTGAAATATTAGAGAATTTGGGAAAGAGATTCATTATTATATAAATTGAAAATGAAATTGAAATGGAAATGAAAAGGATGTAGCCTACAAACTATATTACGACAGAAACCTTCAAATTTCGCGTGGAATCAAGCAATAGAATTGCTATTTTACGCTATATATTTTACTAGTTCCACTCTGTACTTGAAATTTATGAATATAATATGAATTTAAAATAGTGAACAGTTTAAATAAAAGAAATGAAAAATAATGATTTTGAAATTTAATTTTGACAGGGTTGATGTATAGGCGGTAAAATAGCAGACTCCGTCAGTGTTCCAACAGTGCTTCAACGATCATACTTTGGTGTGCGTGATTTAGTAACACCCCAAACGATTAATTTGATTTGCAAAAAGCACTGATATCTTTGTAGTATTACCACAATGAGTTTGGCTTGTTTTCCCTGCACAATCTCATACTCGTATTTACTGCTTTATAAGACGGGATTATTTAGATACGCACTGGGACTGCGGTTGATTCCAAGATCTAGAGGTTGACCTTACTTCCCAAAATCATGTGCTAAAATTGGCAGTCGGTGGTCCCTCTAGCCATAGTGCCAAACATGTACAGATTAATTTCAGTAATCTTCTTGACAGACTGAGATTGAGTTAGTTATGTGCTTTCGTTCCATGTAAGCTAGTTATATATAACCTAGCAATTTAAAGTGCATGTAGCATATTCAAGCAAAAGATTCAAAAACTACGTACCTCTTCGAGTGTAATCGAAGTCGAGTTGCCTCGATTCACTTCCCTTGCTTCATCGTCCTATCCATGAGATTCTGAAGCGGAAATTTACACGAGTGTTGCCTCTCCTCGTTGGTTAAGTTCTTTTTCATCTTATCTTCTGATGCCCGATGATGAAGGGAAGATCCGACTTGAGAGAAACCAGTTGCCCAATCGAGACTCGGTAGAGCTCGATGACTGTTGGAATTGAACCCGAGGGCTCAAAATAAATCCCGAAAAATTCATTTTAATAAAGGTGTAAAGTAGGGTTTGGAAGATTGTTGTAAATTCTTAGGGTTGTGTAAAAATTTGAATCCGGGTACTGTTCATAGGAATTTGTAAAAGGCCAAGTTTTTTAAAATTTTCAATTCATTTTCATCAGAAAATTAATGTTTCTCTCCTTTTTTTTGGTTCAGTAAACTCGCTAGTTGCAAATCCAACTGAGACAGAGAGAGTATCTTATTTGGATCATCCGGTAATGTTATACAAGGAAGCTTAAAATTTACAAAAAGGTCTCTGAATGTCCTTCTCTTTCAACCCTCTTCCCCAAATCAAAACTCCCAATCAAAATTATCTCTCGTCGGTCACAAAACAACCGATTTCTCTCCACAATTCTCACAGAATTCCAGCTCAAATCTCTCAGAATGTCCTGGTATTTATCCAGATCTTGATCTTTATGGGCTTTTTTTAATGGATGAAAATGAATTTAGATTTGTAAAGTCCAGAAGTGTTAGTTGGCAATTTTTGTGTGAAAGCAAATATGACTATGTTGTAACATCAAAGAAGGAGTCTTGATGGAAGAAGAATATCGTGAAAGGAAGAGTCCGAGAAGAAATAATCTCTTTCAATCGTAATTGATTTACTAGATATTTTCCTTCACATATTTGTGGGATTGGATTAAGAATGGTAGAGTTGGAAGTAAGAAGGATTTCTGCTATGGAAAAAGATTGGAATGAGATATTCTAAATTCCTTACTTCAAGGGATTAGATTTGTTAAATCCTATCTTCAACAAGATTTGATTAATACGAAGATATTGTGAAGATAGAGTTGTATTCGCACAGGCAACTGAGAAGTGCAGATGAGCTATATATGGTGGACATTGCTGGCTAAACTACTTACGCAATTATATAGAGAAAATTTGCAGTCAGAGTGATGATATTGGATATTTTAAATGCATCTAATTATTTGACAAGAGTAATGATAGTGGATAAAAATTTAAATTGGTTCGATAAAATAGTTTTCATGAACTTGAGTATAACACTAACACATAACTTATTTTGAATTCATGTTTAAAATAAAATTGACTTTATTTTAGAAATAAATTTGTTATTTTAATTATTTAAATAATTATTGAATAAATAATGACTTAAGAGACTTTCTAATTTATGTATCATTTTTTTAAAGAAATAGTAAAAAACAAAATGAATGAGCTCATTTGAATTGATATTAATTTTTATTTTTTCCAGTTATAATAAAAAACAACAAATCATTTTAGAATGTTATATTTTATAATCTATAATATATGAAATATTATTATTTATATATTATTAAATATAAACGAGTATATTTAGTACTTAAAATATTAGTTTGTCATTATTATTAATTTTATTATCAAACGAATAAATGACAACATTTCTTTTTAATTTTATTTAATTCATTTATCATTTACTGATGACGCATTTAGAGAATGTGTTCTCTATTTTTCATTTTTTCTGCCTAATCACAATAAAAATCAACTTTGTGAATTGGAATAAAAAATAAAAATAATGAGGACGCATTTGATAAATGCGTCCTCTATTTCTCCGGATTTTTTTTGGAAAGTGCAGAGGACTCATTCGCTAAATGCGTTATCCCTATTTGCATTCACACCCGTTTACTATAGCGCCAGTTATAGAAATTTCTCTGCCCATTTGCCACCCCCAATACTGTTCATAAGTATTTTAATATGTTATTGAACCCAATTGATTTTGAAATGGAACACCACTGGACTTCTGTGTAGGACTTGTTGTGCCAATTCACTCTTGTGGATACATGAAAGGAAGGATTGAATTAGGAAATAAAAAGTTAAGCGAGTAAATGAAATTGGTCGAATTTTAGCATGAAAGAAAAACACGTTGATTTACCAAGAAAAGTGTGTCATCATTAATGAATCATACAAAGTACATGTAGAAACGTGTAAATGAGTTGAGACGAACTCCAACGACACCTAACTTAAGCTAGACCGTTTAAAAAAAAATTAGATCTAACAAGTCAACGAACAAACTTAGAAAAATAGGATTAAAAAACACGAATTCTCACTCGTTTTTACGAGTTTGACACACTTTCATTTATGAGTTGTATCTATATATTTGACACGATTCCTTTTATGAAAAGACTCTTTAATAACATCCACTCATTCAACTTTTTATCCCAAACTCAATTTGATCGACTCATTCCATTCATTGTGAATATTACCACCTAAAACTATGGTGCCGACTCGTATAAACGGGGGAGGGAGTACCTCAAATTCAGCCAAACACCACCAATAAATGATGCAACTCGATTGTTAGAATAAAGAAAGTAGATGATTAGACAGTATTTTTTTCTAACACCGGTGAAAGTCGCCTCCAGTAGAAACCGCCGATTCAATGATATCACGGCTTTGTTCTCACTCTCATTTTTAGGCGCAGTTAGTTGAGCAGTGCAACTGCAAAATTTAGTACAAGTCGGTGCCAATCCCAGCTAATTGACCAAACACCATTAATTACACATTGCCATTATCCCCACACTCTTCACTTCAACCCTGTTTTTCTCATCCCATCTGTAATCCCCTGTTTCTGGGAATCCCGCAAAAATGGAGGACTACGTGATGAACATCGTCGTCTTCGGCGTGGTTTCTTGGACCACACTGTTCCTGCTGGCCAGGAAGATCTTCCACCACCGCTCCTTCGACTTCTGCAACCGCCTCGTCTCCACCACCCATGCAACCGCCGCCGTGCTCCTCGCCTCCAGGTCCGTGCAGGACTGGCGGAATCCGGTGGCTCCACTGGCGGCGCAGTCGTCGCCCCTGCAGGTGATTTTTTATCTGGGTTTTCGGTTTTGGGAAGTGGGTTCGCGTTAGTTTCTTGAGTTGGGTAGTGATGAAGATGAATTGTTGTTGCAGATGAAGACTCTGGCGGTTACTGTTGCTTATTTGATATACGATTTGGTTTGCTCCCAATTCGACGAGAACGTCAAGATTGATAACGCCGTCCACCATTTGGTTAGCATTGTTGGGATATGTGCTGGTCTTACTTATCAAAGGGTACTTCAATTTCCTCCATTCTTTAAAAATCCTTGGGTTTCGGTTTTTCGAATTCACGCGGTGTGTTTGACCGGGCTTATAAGTGTCTACCTTACGGTTTAAGCAGTTTAGGTGTTTGGTAGATCATGAATGGCTAGAAAAGCGAGAGCCAAAATTTATCTTTTTTTTTTAAAAAAAAAAGTCAGATTTGCTTATGCGTCCGGTTATTGTTTCAATGTGTTTCTGACTGGACTTATATACTGATTTACTTATAAGATAAGCAGTTTTGCTGTTTGGTAAATTGTTAATGGCTAAAACAGTGGGAGCCGATATCTCTTTGCTTTCAAAATAAGTCAGATTTGTTTATATGCGTGATTTTTGCTCCAATGTGTTTGATGGAGTTCTTGATTTTTGTTGGTGAATCAGTGTGGATCAGAAATGGTGGCTTCATTGTGGATTACGGAGATTTCTAGTCCATTGCTTCACTTGAGGGAGCTTCTAAAAGAACTAGGGTACAAAGACACAGATCTCAACTTGGCAGTTGATGTTAGTCCCAAGATCCCAAATCCTCAAAATGTTCAATTTCTACGTGAAAATCATTAAAATATGTTTCTGATTGGTTGTCTTTTTCCCCCATAGATATTGTTTGCAGTTGTGTTTTCATGTGCAAGAATGATAGGAGGACCATATTTGACTTATGTGACTCTCACCGCCGACAATCCCCTACTCATCAAGGTAAAATTATCCACCTTATTGGTATTTTTGACATTTGCAAAGTGAAATTGTTCATTGAAAAATATGGCAAATCAAATTTATTTTATCTACTCAATTAATTAGTGTGACATTGTTTTATGTAGGCAATGGCTTTGGGATTAATGATTGTGAGTGCTTTCTGGTTTTACAAGATTGCAAGAATGGTTATGTATAAGCTTAACAAACGGGCATCATCCAAGAAGATACATTCAAGCTAGCCTCTCTTCTTTTCTTTTCTTTTTTTAATTTTTTTTAAAGACAGTAGGTTTTACGCATTGTTATCTTGCAAATTGTGTAAAATTCATTGGTGTTGGCACTATTGTTTTTGGAACTGACAAGTTAAGAATCTTCTTGTTGAGGATTTGAAACGTGTTGAGTATTTTGTGAGATAGAATATTGTTTCGTGTTTAGACGGTCGTGGTGCCATACAACTTATAATTTTTCACCGATCAGTTATTAATATTGAAATTTGATTTTACCTAATTATTTTAATTGTGTTTAACATGTTCCAACATAGCCCGATTAACCAAGTATGTAATAAAGTAAAAACACACGAATTTGCTACGTAGTTCGGTGAATGTCATCTACATTTGCGGGGCCTGACCCAGTTCAGAATGAATTCACTGATCAGAAAGACAGTACAAAGTACACCATACAAGTTACTTATCTTTTCTAGTCAAACACGTGAATTCTACTAGCTCCCATAGTTGTCAATCCGCCTTGATCAGACCTCGAAAGTCGAAACTCGTCAATGCTGGATCCCCTCCTCCCGAGGAATTAAGGCTTACGTTTTGAACTTTAAGATCAAAAGATTTTAATCATGTTGGAACACAACAGTACAACTGTGCACTACTTTTGAATGTTGAAAACCCGACTGTAGATTTTCTCAATATTAATTCGTAAGTAGCTTAGCCAGAATGTCCACCATATATAGTTTGGTCGCACATCTACAATTACTTGTGCGACTGGAATTCTATCTCTACAAAATATTCTGATAATATCAAATCCCTAAGAGATAGAATTACCAAATCTAATCTCTTGGAAATAGGAATTAAAATATCTCATCCTCATTCTCCATACCATAGCCGAACTCCATATCAATTCCAACTCTAAAAATCTAATACAATCCCACAAATATAGGATTTGATACATTCTTCAAATCAAAACTGACTTGGACGAGATATACTTCTTCTTTGATTACATTCCATATATCGCAAAATCCTTCTTTGATTTTACAATACAATAATAACATATTTGCATAATTAACACAAATTGCCAATTAACCTAATCTGGACTTTACAATCCCCCCCTTTGGCATTTTGTGGACCCATCAATCTTTTGGACTTTCAATGCAACAACTATGCAAATTATGACATAAAGTTAACACCAGTATGAATGTTGGAACATGAATACCACAGTTTCAATGCAACATCCATGTTGGAACATCAAATTCACAATCAATACTTACCTGCCCAGAAAAACCATGTCGGAACATAGAACCAACATAAACACACAAGTACTAGATATCTGAGACAAGAAATACATCAAACACCAAAAATATTTATCATGCTCATAGCTTCCATCTGGGCCCAAAATAGCTAAGAACCAAAATCCAAAATTCCAGAAATATTAAAAAAATCAAACATCAAATCCAAAGTACTCCCCCTTGGGACTAGAAAATATGCCAAAGTTAAAAAAAAACATAATAAGTTAAAAAAAAACATAATCAGACTTCTTCTTCTTCTGCACTCTGCTGAACTCCATCAACAACATCCATCTGAGCCAACTCAACCTCCAGTGCAACATTCTGAACTTGAAGAGCAACAATCTTGGCCTTCATAACTAACTTCTTTGCCTTCTTTGCTTTCTGCACTACATCTGAGGAATTTCCAGCTTCTGATGGCTTCTAGAAAAGTTCCTTGACTGTCCTCAACTGGAAGGTCTTCTTGTGCATGACATGTACTGCTAAATCACTTTCCTCTGCTTTCACATTTTCTCCTTTCAAGACTCCTGAAATTATGCACATATATGGCAGGGAGTTCTTAGCCCATGAAGAACTAGCATGCTCAACTATGCTTTCTTGGATAAGAAGACCAAAATTCATAGGAGTCTTAGTGCCAATGCAATACAATAATTTTGCCATATCTTGGGTGAGAGCAATGGTAATCGAGGATCGGATCCAACAGTTTATAGCTAACTGGAATAGGCAGAAGTACTAGGTACTTAGGTTGGAAGCAACATCATTTCCTTGAGTTGGCCATTCAGTCTAATATACTCATGTGATCTCTGTAAGGATCTGATCATATGTTACTGCAAAGTTCCCAGCATATACAGGCCCAAACTCAAGAGTAGACAGTCTTAACAACTGGTCAATCTTTTCCCCAGAAAATCTGACCACGTTCCCTCTCACATAGACCCTGTTGTGCCAGATAGAATCAGGATCCAGATTGCCTTCCATCAGGTTTGAGTAAAACTCATGTACAACATCATGATTATACTCTTTGTTTACTGAAGCAGTAGTTGTAAATCCCAAGATTCCAGGTCAACATGCCTTTCTGCCAAAATTCTCTTTTGGCTGATTGCTTTACAGACCTCTAAACATTATTCATCAAAGAACTTAGAATTCATGGCCTCCTTATAGGTGCATGTGTTGAACTCCGCTCGGTCTTAACTTTCTTCTTCTTCAATTTTGGCTGTGGGGTCTCTGTCATAGATGCCTTCCTCTTTGATCTTCTTGGAAGATTCTAAATAAACTCAACCCAAACTTCATCACTGGAGTAGACCAGATTGCGCTTTTCCTCTTTCTATGTTGGAACATCAGTTCCATCTACTTCCATCTCTGGTTGACCTTATGTTGGAACATCATCAAGGCCAAACTCTTCATCCTCAGCTGCTTCCTTCTTAATCTCCTGCTAATATGATGTCTAGACATCATCAACAACTAGCTCTCCTTCCCCTGTCTCCATCTCAGGGGTGATAATCCTCTCGTTCTCAGCTTCTTCCATGTCATGTTAGTCTGATGTTGGAACATCATCAAGGCCAACCTCCTCATTCTCAACTTACTCTTCCACATTGTCAGACTGATCCAATGTTGGAATATCAGCACCTTCAGCTTCTTCTACCTCTGTTTCCCTCTCTGGGGTCAGAATGACAAACTCTCCACCCAGATCACAATCTTCAACAATTTGCATGTCGCATCAAGATTATCTCCCCATGCATTCTCTTTCTCAGCTGGACCAGCATCCCTGACTTCCAGTTTATCCTCATCAGTGTCCTCAATCTCAATAACATTGGGGGATAACTCTCTAAGTTTCTTCAAATTTCCCCCCACACTTAAATCATAAACCTGAATTGCCTTATAGCTAGCAGAACTCAATACATACTGATCTTTAAGCAAACTTCTCAGCTTTCTAAGTCTCAGCTTTCTCAGCCCAAAAGCACTAGTGTACATGCACATAACCTTCTTTCCTTCATGTTCAATACAAGACAATTGTGTTAACCAAGGATTCCAGTTCTCCATGTGTCTAATATTCCCAATAATCCCCGTAAGTAGGTGAGTAGGATCATAACCATTAATCTTTCCAGACATACTCTTATATCCTCTTGAATTTACCCTCTTATCATACTTCAAATGGTGGTTCATGCAATATTTCAAAGACTTAAATGTCTGACCATTAAAGGTAAAATAGTAGTCTCAGAATACCTTTATCTTGATTGGCAGGGAAGAATCTTGCTCAATCTGAACAAGTTGGACTGGTGATGGTATCATATCAACTTCTGGTTCTAGCACACCATCCCAGGGTTCAACCATATCATTCTCTGACAGATTGATACTATGTTTGGCTCTTCAAAAATTTTCTTGAAATTCTTGCTCTTCTCCATGTTTCGAGTAGAAGTTGAGTATAGTTGTTGTTGTAAGGCAAGTTCTTGAGAGTCTTATCTGTGTGTAATCTTCTTACCATACAGTTTTGCAAGAAATCCGAACACACAATCACGAGCACGTCAAGAAATTAGGGAGTGGTTGCGAGAAAGAAGAGGAAGAGTGGGAGATGAAAAGTTGAAGATTTGAAAAAATATTTACTTTCCCTTCTTAATAATCGTCCCTCTTTTTTTTCTCTTTTCAAGGTAATAATTGCCTCATTTCACCCACCAGCCGTCAAATCCAATAGCCATTCTCTCTTCAAATTAATTCACATTTCATATTCCAACATGCATATACCACTTTGAATTTTTGTCCCTTTTCTATTTTAATTTTTGTGTATTTTTCTATTTTTCTGTTCACAAAAATATGAAAGACAAAGAAATCTATAGCTAATAAAAATGCTTGACAAAAAAACTTCAAATATGACACACACCTAGGTGTTGTCTGAGGAGTTCAAATGTGGATGAATCCATTGACTTTGTAAATATATCTGCGAACTGCTCTGATGTTGGAACATAGACCACCGTGACTTCCTTTCTCTCCACAAGATCTCGAAAAAAATGATGCCTTATATCAATCTGATTTGTTAGAGAATGCGGGACTGGATTCTTGGATATGTCTATAGCACTTTTATCGTCACATAAAATCTTCAGAGGCCCTTGGTGTATTCCATAATCTTTCAGTATTTGTTTCATCCAAAATGTTGTGCACAACAACTTCCAACAACAAGATATTCAGCTTCAGAGATGATAAAGAAATAAAATTTTGCTTCTGGCTATACCAAGATACCGAATTCGTGCTAATAAAGAAACAATCCCCAACAGTACTTTTTTGATCATCCGCATTACCAGCCCAATCAGAATCACTATAGTCAAATAGATCTCAGTCTTAATTTTTAGAATATCAGATACCATACTTAAAAGTCCCACTAACGTAATGGATAATCCTCTTTACTGCAGTCAAATGAGTTTCTTTCGGATTAGATTGAAATCTTGCACATACCCCAACACTAAAACATACATCTGGTCGACTGGCTGTAAGATATAGAAGACTACCAATCAAACTTTTGTAATTTCTTATCTACTAAAATACCTTTCTCATTCTTCACTAACTTATCTGTAGCCCATATTTGTGTTCGAACAGAGCAAGAATTTCTCAAGCCAAATCGTTTCACCAGATTCATGGCATAATTACTTTGAGATATAAACAAACCATTCCTCTGTTGTTTCACCTGAAGTCCTAGAAAATACGCCAGTTCTCCAACCATACTCATCTTGAATTCATCCTGCATGAGATTTACAAAGTCATGTACCATAGATGGTGAAGTAGAGCCAAAAACAATGTCATTGACATAAATTTGGGCAATCAGAAATTTTGATTACCTGTTTAGCGCAAATAACGTGCGATATACTCTCCCTCAATGATAACCTTTATTAATAAGAAAGTTAGTGAGTCGCTCATACCACACCCTTGGCGCCTATTTCAATCCATATAGTGCTTTTTTGGGTCAATACACATAATGTGGATAGTGAGGATCTTCAAATCCTTTTGCCTGTTCAACGTAGACTTCTTCATTTACCACTCTATTAAGAAAATCACTTTTCACATCCATCTGGTACAATGTAAAGTCTATGGTACACGAAATAGCAAGTAAAATCCGAATAGTCTCTAACCTGGCAACTGGTGCAAATGTCTCATCAAAATCAACTCCTTCTACTTTAGTGTATCCTTGTGCCACCAGCCTTGCTTTAGTTCGAGTAATCTGGCCATCAGCATATGGCTTGTTTTTGAAGATCCATTTGGTGCCAATGGCATTTACTTCTTTTGGATGAGGAATAAGATACCACACATCGTTCCTTGCAAATTGTCCAAGTTGTTCCTGCATTACCGCAATCCAGTACTCATCAAGTAGGACTTTATAGTTCTTTGGCTCAATCAGTGAAATAAAATATTGTAGCCATGCAAGTTCCCTGTAATTAACCCGTGGTAGAGTTTGAGTTCTTTATACACTTGGTTCTGGTTCAGCCTGTGTTGGAACATAAGGTGGAGAATTAGAGGTTCAATGTCCCAACATCGGTGTCATCTGGGTTATCAAGACTCTTTAAAGACTGTGGTGTTCCAACGTCAACTTGCTAGGTGGTTGAAGTATGTTGTGTTGGAACATGATCGAGAGCTGGTTCATCGTCTCCTTTTCTTGACACTTCCTTGTCATCTAAATCATTGACAATCAAATTGATTGACTCAATGAGAGTTTTAGTGTAGAGATTAAACACTCTGTATGCACGATTGTTCACTGAATAACCCAGAAAAATTCCCTCATCACTGGGGTTGTCAAACTTTCCCAAGTGTTCTCTATCCATGAGGATGTAGCACTTCCTTCCAAACACATGAAAATAAGCAACATTTGGCTTTCTGATCTTCCGAATTTCATACAAGGTCTTGCTTGTGAATGGACGTAGATGCACCCTGTTTATAGTATAACAAGCTGTGTTGATTGCTTCAGCCCACCATTTTTTGTGAATTCCTTTTTTCTGCCAACATAACTTGAGCCATCTTCTGCAAGGTTCTATAATTCCTTTCGACAATACCATTTTGCTAAAGAGTAATGGGAGCAGAAAATTCATGCTGGATGCCAAGCTCATCACAGAAATCACTGAACTGAGGGTTTTTGATTTCTCTGCCATGATCACTGCGAATTCTCACAATCTTTCCAACAAGACTCCCGTTTTCTGTTTGTAACTTGACCACCAGACTTCTGATGACATCCACTGTATCTGATTTTTCTTTGAGAAAAGCCATCCAGGTGTATCTGGAATAGCTATCAACACATACAAAAATATACTTTTTCCCAATCATACTGTGAGTATTAATCGGACCCATTAAATCCATGTGAAGTAATCCAAGATTTCTTGAAGTGGTAATATACTGAACATATGAATGAGGAGATTGAACATGTTTACCTTGTTGGCATGGTCCACACACAATTCCCTTTTGTTGGTAAGGGTAGGCATACCTCGAACTGCTTTAACATTTTCAATCTAGCAATCAGAAGAGCATGGAATCTATACTAATCGAACAAAATCCAATGAATAAACATACAGACACTGAGCTGATTGACAAGAGCAGTGTACCTGAACTCTTTTGCAGGGCTGGGAAAACTACTTCTTCAGTAGTTCCTGTGTGGATGGAACAACTGAGAGATAGTTATACAGGAGATGAAGAATCACAACAACTGATTGCAGCTACTATAGTGCTATCACAAGATCAGGATAAAGAGGACAGTCATGTTGGGGGGATATCTAAAGAAAGGGGATAGGATCTTTGTTGGCAAAAGTGGAAGTATCAGGTCAGGAATTTATCCACAATGCATTCATCAGCACTAGGGGGACACTCGGGGCAAGGTGCTACGAATAAAGAGGGTGATGTCAATATTCTTTTGACCTAACATCAAGCAGGATATAATAGAGTTCATCAGAGTTTGCATCACTTGTCAGAGAAATAAGAATGAGCATTGCCATTCTCCTGGTCTATTACAACCATCACCTATCCTCAATCACGCCTGGACTCATGTGACCATGGATTTCATAGAAAAATTACCACAGTCAGAGGGTTATGACATTGTCTTAGTTGTGGTTGATAGACTAAGTATAGTCATTTCACAGCTTTATCTCACCCTTTCTCAGCTAGTCCAGTTGCAAAATTTTTCTTGGATACCATTTATAGGTTACATGGAGTTCCTAGCTCCATAACTATTGACCGGGATAAAGCTTTCACAAGCCATTATGGGAAAGAACTCTTTTCCAAGCTGGGAGTTAAGTTACAATTCAGCACAGCCTATCATCCCCAAACTGATGGCCAAACGGAGGGAGTTAATCAGCAAGCGAATGGGAGAATGACAGAAAGAGCAATTGAAGCAGGCGAATGGGTATATCTGAAACTTCAGAGGTATCAACAACAGTCTGTGCAGTTGAGAATCGACAATAAATTTGCAGCTAAATATTACGGTCCTTTTCAGATTGCCAAAAGGATAGGGGAAGTGGCACATCCATTAGTGATGTCTGAGCACAGTACAGTGCATCCAATGTTCCATGTTTCCTTGCTTAAGAAACATCATGGGGCTGTTCCAGCTAGTACTGATCCTATTCCAACGGATTCATAACAGCTTTTCTGTTGAAGGAGATTAGCTGCAAGTTGCAAGGTAGTTAGAGAGCTGGAGTATATACTCCTGAAGTTGGAATGCATCAGGCATCTATTGAATTGTGATGTGTTTTGGCAGATCAGATTCTCTCTCTCGTCTATATTCTTCTCTGCTTTCTCTCCTCATTCTAGGTTTTATTTGTAGGGGAAAGTCTCAGGAAAGACGGTCTTTCCATAAGCTTATTGACAGTCCTCAGGGGCATTTGCCTTAAATGTTGCAATTTTTATAAAATTTAAATATTGCATTTTATAAGTTAAAACAAGTAATAATATGTATTTGAATGTGAAAATATAAAAATATATGATACAAAAAAATATTTCCAAAAATTTTAAATTTTGTATGTAATTTAAGAAATGCAGTATATAAGGTAAGAAATAAGTGATCTGTCCATAAGCTTATGGACAGGCCGCCCCCACTCAATTTGTAAAATTTGGCAAACATTTACTGATTTAATGTGATTGATCTTTTAAGAGCATTACACCCTCAAGAAATGACTTCTTTGTATTTTTGGTGGGCTTTACTAGTTCGCTGGTGGGCTTGTATCTTTAAGAAAGTATAAAGATGTGATAGAGTACCCGTTCCATTAGAGGCTGCTCAGGCATTTTTTAAGTGGCTGTGTCCTATGGCTTAGCGGTCTTTCTTTTGATGGGCTGTAAAAATTTGACCAAAAAAGAATTTGATTTGTGCTACTTGTCTGAATTTCTATAATGCATGCTAGATAAGCATATACTGTGCTCAAATGTAGTTGGTCATAAGCCCATTAGGGCACAGGCTGAACAGCCCAGATATTTGGTCCAATGGGTATTATTTCTTTTTACTGGCAGTTTTCAAGTTATTTGATGGGTTTCTCACCTTCAAGGGTACCAAAAATTGTTTCCTCTCATAATGT
Source organism: Rubia yunnanensis (assembly GCA_037428765.1). Classification (NCBI taxonomy): domain Eukaryota; kingdom Viridiplantae; phylum Streptophyta; class Magnoliopsida; order Gentianales; family Rubiaceae; genus Rubia; species Rubia yunnanensis. The sequence goes on from CM075067.1 coordinate 103,886,295, forward strand.
ATTTTAATTCAGTCAATAAAATTTACTGAAATTAAGGGTATATTGGTCATTTAATCATTATTTTAATACTCAAGGGTATAAATGTATTTTTTTAATGCGTAAGAGTATAATGGTCATTTCACCAATATCCAACCAATTGGTCTGTTGACATTTTGGTCTACAAAGTCCAGAGTTAGATTTTCACTTTCAGATTTTATGAAGTTATATTTGCACTTTCGAACAAAACATAAGTTTAATACACACTTTTCTAAAAAAAATATAATTCATTCTTTGCAAAAATCAAGTCACGTTTTTTATATTAACATTCTAAAACTGAAAGAGTCTATCTTTTGAAAGACGGTATTTTCCATAAGTTATGGAAAAACCAAGATTTAAACTGCAAATTATAAGAAATCAAGATAAAACTTTCGAGTTGCATTAATTGGGTCATAAACTTATAACTATTGCAAGTTGTATAATTAGTTTTTAGGGATAAGTGCCAATATAATCCTATCTATATGAGTAAGTGCCAATATAACCCTATGATAATTTTCAGTGCAAATATAACCCTAACTAGTTAATGAAAGTGCCAATATAACCCTCAGACCCCATTTCTGGCATCGACCTCAATTTTTCAGCGTTGACTCTATGTAAATTGACCAAAATACCCTTTGAGCTAACTCTGAAATTGGGTGGACAATTTTACCCTCATAGTTAGCTAGAACGCCATAGTTTGTTGAAATTAGGTAGAGTTATATCAGCACATTATGCAATCTTATTGGGTTATATCAGCACATTCCTAATATTTGTAGCGTTATATCAGCACATTTCTAATGTTTGTTGGATTATATTAGCACATCCTTAAAACTTATAGGGTTATATTGACACTTTCACTAACTATATAGGGTTATATTGGCACTTTCGAATATTGAAAGGTTATATTGACACTTATGTCAACTGTGTAAGGTTATAAAAGCATTTTTTTTTCTAATTTTTAATATTATAACAAAATTCTTTGAACTTTCGATAATTTTAATTCAACCCCATCTTTTCATATATCTATGAAAATGCAGTCTTTCCCGAGATTTTGCCAAACTGAAATACGTAAGAACAATATTTGCCTTAAATTACAGTGAAGTCGGACAGAGCGTCTATTTCTCGTAAACGGTATATAGATGCATATGCGCGTCATTTTCTATCTGCTCACAAATATAAACAAAAAAACAGTCCGAAAAAAGGCACCAATTTCTTTGAAAAATAATAGAGGTCATTATCATTATATTAGCCACATTAGTTGTTGATTTCATGCATCAAAAGACAGAAAAATAATTTTCTCCGAAAATCTTTTGTTAAGAAAAAAAGATGTGTAAATTTCAAATTTCTTGGAGCACTTACTACGAAGCTATGCTCATCGGATTCCCCTACCATTCTCTCTAGAAAGAAAAAAAACATAATTGAAGAGTGAAATGAAACCACCTGTAAATTGAAATCATCTCTACCCAGTATCCATGGTGTAGCTATCTTTGAATTTGTAGTAAATAATTTTTTTGGACAGGTATCCATCATTTGTATGGAACTTAGAATTTAATTCACATATTCCCTTCATTCCTTTATAATCATTAAATAAAATTAACATTATGTGATGGATGTTATTGAATTCATTAACTTTATTTTTCAAAATATTAAGTTTTAATAATTTTTATTTATTCACAAATTAATAAAGTAATAATAATATTATAATTTGTAGAGTCCTTGGGAGTTGGACTTCTTTATGGCATATTGTGAATACTGGGATCTGGTGTTTTAACACCACTGTGTACTGGGATCTGGTGTTTGAACACCACTGCGATCAGGTTTTCTGGACAGCAGGTTTTAGCTGCGAATTATGGAGCTAATTATGGAGTATGATTATGCGATCAGATCAGAATATTGTGAAGATAAGTATGTGATTTCGTGGCTATCTAATTCTGGTAAACGAATATTCCTGTAATAGTTAGGAATTGATTAAATAGTTTATTTATGGTACAAGTCCTATTAATAAAGGATTGTCCATTTACAAACCAGATTAGGATTAGATCTTTCCTTAGTTTAGAAGTCTATTCATGGTAGAGTTAGACAAGGAAAGAGTTTGATTGAAGGCAGGATTGCGATGGATATAAATACAAGAAGATACAACGCAATCAATTAAGCGACCGAGGATTATTCTCTACGTGAGAAGTTCGGAGCGATCTGCCTGTGGTGTCTGGAGACGAAGCGACCAAGTTTTATCTCTACGTGAGATACGTTGGTGGAAAAGTTCGTCTCAGGTTTTGGAGGATTGTTTAATCTGACCAAGTTCGTAAAAAGTTGAGCGAAGCAATCAAGTTTTTATCTCTACGTGAGATACGTTATTGAAGCTCTTCATCGTGGTTTTTGGAGGTTCGTCAAAACAACCGACCAAGTTCTTAAAGATCAGAAACAAGGAAGCCTTAATTCCTCGGGAGGAGGAGATCCAGAGAGACGTGTTGATCGTGGGGGTTCAACAGCGTAGGATCGGCAGTGAGGGGATCTCACAACATTCACTCTATAGGTTAGCAATGGATTAGTATTTAAGTTAAGCTTCTTGTACTAAAGACTGCTTTCTAGTGAATGGTTTCTGATCTGGGCAAGGCCCCGCAGACGTAGGTGTATTCGCACCGAACTGCGTAACCAAGTTGTGTGTGCACTGCGTTATTTCGTTTTGTGTTTTAAACATTAAACTGAACTTGGTGTTTCAACACCAAACGGTTAAACAACTTGGTATAGAGTTTTGGAATTTAGGTGAAACGGAAATTCAATTGGTATCAGAGCAAGGCACTTGCTGACCCCTATACAGGGAGAGTGAGATCAGGTTTCACCATGGCACCAAAGGAGGGGGCATCAGTCACGCGACCACCATTGCTGGAACAAGGAAATTATGCTTACTGGAAGGCACGTATGAAAGTGTTCATTGGAGCTCTAGATGATCAAGCTTGGAACTATGTCATAAATCAATACACTCCACCTGCTAGTGACACAACTGAAGGATCAAGCTCCACTACCACTAAACCATTCTCTAGGTATTCCACCGAGGAGCATAAAGCGCACGTGTCCAACTCAAAAGTATTGAATGCCATCTTTACGGCTGTGGACGAAGATCAGTTTAAAATGATTTCAAACTGTGAGACTGCAAAGGAAGCGTGGGATGTGTTACAGACTTACCATGAGGGAACAAGCTCTGTAAGAGAATCAAAGCTGCAGTATTACACGACCAAATTTGAAGAACTGAAGATGCGTGAAGATGAAACTATTTCTGAGTTCAATGGACGAGTCCGAGATATTGCAAACAAAGCGTTTCAGTTTGGCAAAAAGTACAAAGACCAAAAGCTTGTTAGGAAAGTGTTAAGAGCTTTACCTTCACGGTTCAACATGAAGGTTACTGCAATTAATGAGAATGGAAGGATAGGGACAATGACACTTGACGAACTGATGGGATCACTGGAATCTTATGAGATGGAGATGCTGCAAACAAAAGCAGGAAAGAAAGAGTTAGCTTTCTCGAGCAGAACTTCTGAAAAGTTGGAAGATCATTCAGATAATGAAGAGTCCGTTGAAATTGCAAACATAACCAGGAACTTCTCCAGATTTATGAAGAAGGTGGGCAGGAAGCCACAAGAGAAGCCAAGTGGAAGCAAAAATACAAACGCAAACTTCACTCCAAAATTTGGCCAAGAAATTGGTGTTGAAACACCAAAGTTCAAATCAACGAATCCAAACCTGAACAGGAAAATCCAGTGCAGAGAATGTGAAGGTTTTGGACACATACAAGCTGAGTGTGCCAATACGCTTAAAAGGCAAGGAAAATCGTATGCTACAACCTGGAGTGATGATGACGGAGGAGATGATTTTAAGGATGGAGAGGAGTATACAAATCATGTCGCTTTCGGTGTGTCGATGATGGAGTTAGAAGACTCTAGTACGGAAGGTCTTGGTGTGCTGAATGAAGTAGACAGTAGTAGCTCAGATGAAGAGACTAGAAGCATTAGTGATGATGATATTCGCAAGGAAAGCATGGAGATGTACAAGATGTGGTTAAAAGTGGCAGATGAAAACAAAGAGCTCAAGCTTGAGAATAAGAGACTATGTGAGAAGGTTAAAGTGAATGAACTTGAAAAGGAAGAGGCAATTGGAGAACTTGAAAAGATTAAGAAGGGATTCAATGAAGCGGTGCAAAGAGCAGAGACAGCAGAACAAGCCATTAGACGTCTCAATACAGGGAAAGCTAAGCTCGAAGATTGTCTACGAATGGGACAGATGACCAAACACGGAATTGGTTATGAAAGGAAGTGAATGTGTTGAAAAACAAGGCAGATCAAGGTGTACCAGCTCCAAGAACAATCGAGAAGAATTATCCCACCAAAAGGATCAGACGATGTGGATACTGTGGAGTTCAAGGCCATGTGAGAAATAGGTGCTTTAAGCGGCTTAGGACAATGTCTGTCAACACAGCAGATCGAGGTTTCAACACCACAGATCGGTGTTTCAACACCATGCCAGGATATAATGCAAGGCATCAGTTTAATACTGGAGGATACAGAACCGGATTTCTGAACACACGTGTCAATCAAAATCCTAATCACATCCATCGATCAGTAAGCCAGGTATGGGTTCGAAAATCTCAAGATGTTTGTTTTTCAAGTTTCGTATGTTTTGGGGCAAATACAGGAAATTCCTGGTATTTCGATAGTGCCTGTTCAAGGCATATGACTGGAGTCCCTGAATTTCTACGAAAATTCAAACCTGGATTTGGCGGATATGTTAGATTTGGTGATGGGAAACGCAGTAGAATAATCGGCAAAGGTGAGTTAGCCATCAAAGGGCTTCCGGTGTTCCAAGATGTGTTGTTGGTGGAAGGTCTGAAAGCAAACTTGTTGAGCATTAGCCATATATGTGACAATGAAATGACAGTGTTTTTCGACAAGGAGAAATGCGTAGTAAACCATGGAACTGGAGTATTCACTGGATCTAGATCAATGGATAATTGTTATTTGCTCGATCAAGATGTCACCTGCTTTAGCTCGAAAAAAGAAGTCATGGAGTCTATTAATGTGATTGTTGATGATTCAGAGGTATATACTATGGGTGGAAGTGATATCCTCGACACAGTGAATCCTACTGGTGTTGAAACACCAGCACAGTCAACCGGTGTTGAAACTCCGGAAACAGTAGCATATGAATCTGAACAAAGTCTAACCATATACATGCAGTTAAGGGATAAAGGATGAATCGTGGCCAGGTTGGAGTCGATGAGGCTAATGTTGGAAGTATCATGCATTTTGGACTTTACTCTTCATCAGATGGATGTCAAGAGTGCATTTCTGAATGGTCTAGTAAAGGAGGAAGTTTACGTGGAGCAGCCTAAGGGGGTTGAAGACTCACATTTTCCTGATCATGTCTATCAGTTGAATAAAGCATTTTATGGACTCAAGCAGGCATCACATGCATGGTATGAGCGACTGACACCCTTTCTGAGTCAGAAGGGATATCGTCGAGGGGGAGTGAATTGTACACTGTGTGTGCTGCATAAGGGGACACATCTTTTAATCGCACAGATTTACGTTGATGATATTGTCTTTGGATCCACCTCTTCAGCATTGGTGAATGAGTTTGTTGACTTAATGAGTATGGTAGGTCTCAGTGACACTGACTGGGCCGGGAATGCTGATGATTGTAAGAATATCACTGGTGGATGTTTCTTTGCTGGATCAAATCTGGTGGGCTGGTACAGTAAAAAGCAGAATTCTATATCTTTGTCTATGGCTGAGGCAGAATATCTAGCTGCAAGGAGTTGTTGTGCACAGCTATTATGGATGAAGCAGATGATGAGAGACTATGGATTCAATGATGTGACTTTTGAAGGACTCAGACAGCACTTGGGTGTGTGTCGAATGTAAGAAATCTGTGATGATGGGCTTGGTTGTTCACGAAATTGGACAGAGCCCAGTAAGAAAAAGAACAGAGCTCGCACAACAGTGTCTCCGGTGACCTGAAATCTTCATAATCCCACAAATTTGCATTGCCCACACCAAAACCCATTGACAATGGTGAACTTTACCTTCAAGAAACGGTTTGGAGGTTTCTCGAGTGAGCGAGTTCCAGAAAATTCGTGATTTGAAGAAATTGATTCGGATGAGGACTTGAATAAGTGCTGTGGAGGTCATGAGCAGAGGTTGGCAAAGTGGGACGGAGTCAATCGTCGCCGACCGAAGACCAGGTCCAGAACCAAGATTATGTTGATCTCAGGAAGTTTAAGAGCTTGCATGGAAAATCAGTGTTTGTGCTTCAAGAATATCTCAGACATTTGCCCTTTCCGGTCGTGGAAATCAGTGACAGTGATAAGGAGATTAGTGACTATAATGCCAAACTAGTTGGGGTAGATTTCGGTGAACATTATAAAGTTGGAGATGAATTAGGCCAATATTTTACTATATATACTCGGATAGGGTCCCTGCACAGGCCTATTCTCAGACAATTGGGTGATGATGCTGTGATTCAGCCCTGGATAAAAGTGGTTAAATCCACTGATGTTGCTATGGAGATGGTTTGTGTTGATGAGTCCCTGAATCAGACTCAAGAGTCACTCAGAAATTTGCCTGTTCCGGTTTTGGAGATTAGTGACAGTGAAGAAGAAGAAGGGTGTGCTGAGAGAGTTGATACAGAGGAAACTCCGATGAATGAACGAGGAGATGCTTCTTTGCTGGATGAGGCTCTGGCAACATTTATGAGATCCGAGGAGGCTCTGGCAGCATTTCTTGGATCAGGTTCTGAGAAAGAAGGTGATGAAGATGTGGCTGAGGACAAAAGAGAAGATACTGTAATGCAGGATACTGGTATTCCAACACCAGGAGAGGATCTGACTGAGGAGCAGAAAATTACTGAGATGTTTGGGAGTGATGTTGAAACACCACTGAAGAAAAGTCCAGCTCAGGGACTTAAGAGGAGAAGGCAGCAAGTTGGTGTTGAAACACCGTCTGCATCTGAAGACAGATCTTTGCCTCAGATGCCTGAGATTGTTGAAGAGAGTGTGGCCTCGGCCAGTAAGACAATTCGGAGATCAAAACGATGCAGAGACAGGAGAAATCAAGGATGATGTTATGAATCAGCAAGCAGGTGCTGACAATGAGAACTATGAAGTGGATAATACTGGTATTGCTACACCAGGAACAGTTATGGGTGAGACCGTGTCAGTATTGATGGAACCAGCCTCTGAAAATGGAGAAGATGAGGATAGAGCTTTCTGGTATTCAAACACCAGATGTGATCTCCAATGTTGATGAAAGTGGAAAATCCAGAGTGTGATGGTGTGATTGTTTCTGGTATTCAAACACCAGATGTGATATCAAATGTTGATGACCAGGTACCTGTGAATTAAGCACAGGATGTGGATTTTGCTGATATGGAATCAAATTCTGAGGGGTATGACCTTGAAAACTTGGCAGAGTTGACTGAGATAGCCAGTGGTGAAGGCAACTTAGTGGGTACTGGTGTTGGTGTTGAAATACCACTCAAGACCAGAAAGACACGTGGATCAAAGAGAAAGTGCAGGAAGTGGGTGTTGAAACACCACCAGAGTATGTGGGAACCCATGTTACTCAAAATTCAAAGAAGGCCAGGGACAGTGTGGTCTCATCTTCCAAGGGTGTGCGAAACTCGAAGCGATGCAGGGATAAGAATATGAAAGCAGTTGAGGACAGTAATGAGCCGATTGGGATGAAGCTGAAGAGGTTACATGCTGACAGACAGCAGATATAAGCAGAGACAATTGAGTGTCGTGCACAACCTGAACCTGAAGTTAGTGAAGTCATTAGTCCTGAATTATTTGATGATGCAAGTCAAGAAAAGTGGGAGTTTGTCTGTGACAGGAAGATATTGGCGGAAAGGCCAGCTGATGCTGTAAAATATAAGGAATGTGGATTCACGGACTATTTGCACCATCTCAAGGTGTTTTAGGCGGCTACTTGTTTCTGTGACTAAAACAAGCAACTTGTGCTGGAGTTCTATTCGAATCTGAAAGCTGAATGTGAAGATGTAGAATCACCCTGGTTTCATAGGGTTTATGTGCGTGAAGAGATTGTTGAGTTTTCACCAGAGGTGTTGAACAAGTGTCTGAAGCATAGCTCGTCAAGGGATGACAAACCGGTGTTCTAACACCAGATGCCAGAAAATTATGATTAGGTGGCTGTAGAGCTTACTGGTGAAGTGGAGAGCACATGGCCTGTGACTGGTCGACAACAGATAATTGCATCTAACCTCACGTCCAGGTATTATTGTGTGTATGTGGTCGCCGTGCATAATTGGATTCCCTCTGTAAACAACACGAGTGTCACCAAAGAGATGGCTACATTACTATACAGTCTGGGAGCGCATCAAAAGGTAAACATGGGCAGATTGATTTTTAATGATATCATTGATTGTGATCGCAAGACCAGGAAGGAAGATCTGTTACATTCGTGTGTAATTACCACGGTGTTGCAAAACGGAAGAGATTTGCTCGGATGCTGGTATGGCGAGGTTGAAAGCTATTGAGGCTCGAGTTGGAGTATGCCAGGAACTGATTGAACGACATCAGGCTATTTTGGCAAAGCTTCAGGGGGAGTTGACTGCTTTGGATGCTGAGCATGGAATCTTGTTGGCTGAAGCAACTTAGGATGGTTCAGAGGCACATGATGGTGATGATGATGCTAATAACTATGATGCACATAATGGTGATGGTGATGCAACTGCTAAGGAGCAGACATCATTTATTTTCGGTGGCACATTCATGAATCCAGGGGGAGAAAACTGGATGAATTTATTGTTTTACTTGCTGAATTTTATTAGTAAACCTGCATGACCTGTGTTATTGCTGAATTCTTGGTTGTTTTAGTGGAGATGAATTCAGGGGGAGTTGGTAGGTCAAAATCCAGTGTTGATGAATTCACAAATATGCCAAGGGGGAGATTGTAGAGTCCTTGGGAGTTGGACTTCATTATGGCATATTGTGAATACTGGGATCTGGTGTTTTAACACCACTGTGTACTGGGATCTGGTGTTTGAACACCACTGCGATCAGGTTTTCTGGACAGCAGGTTTTAGCTGCGAATTATGGAGCTAATTATGGAGTATGATTATGCGATCAGATCAGAATATTGTGAAGATAAGTATGTGATTTCGTGGCTATCTAATTCTGGTAAACGAATATTCCTGTAATAGTTAGGAATTGATTAAATAGTTTATTTATGGTACAAGTCCTATTAATAAAGGATTGTCCATTTACAAACCAGATTAGGATTAGATCTTTCCTTAGTTTAGAAGTCTATTCATGGTAGAGTTAGACAAGGAAAGAGTTTGATTGAAGGCAGGATTGCGATGGATATAAATACAAGAAGATACAACGCAATCAATTAAGCGACCGAGGATTATTCTCTACGTGAGAAGTTCGGAGCGATCTGCCTGTGGTGTCTGGAGACGAAGCGACCAAGTTTTATCTCTACGTGAGATACGTTGGTGGAAAAGTTCGTCTCAGGTTTTGGAGGATTGTTTAATCTGATCAAGTTCGTAAAAAGTTGAGCGAAGCAATCAAGTTTTTATCTCTACGTGAGATACGTTATTGAAGCTCTTCGTCGTGGTTTTTGGAGGTTCGTCAAAACAACCGACCAAGTTCTTAAAGATCAGAAACAAGGAAGCCTTAATTCCTCGGGAGGAGGAGATCCAGAGAGACGTGTTGATCGTGGGGGTTCAACGGCGTAGGATCGGCAGTGAGGGGATCTCACAACATTCACTCTATAGGTTAGCAATGGATTAGTATTTAAGTTAAGCTTCTTGTACTAAAGACTGCTTTCTAGTGAATGGTTTCTGATCTGGGCAAGGCCCCGCAGACGTAGGTGTATTCGCACCGAACTGTGTAACCAAGTTGTGTGTGCACTGCGTTATTTCGTTTTGTGTTTTAAACATTAAACTGAACTTGGTGTTTCAACACCAAACGGTTAAACAACTTGGTATAGAGTTTTGGAATTTAGGTGAAACGGAAATTCATAATTTATAACATATACGAAGGAGTCCGTCTCTTGAAAGACGGTCTTTCCATAAGTCATAGAAAGACCAAGGTGTAAAGTGTAAATTAGAAAAAATGAAGATAAAATTTTCGTGTTGCATGAATCGGGTCATAAACTTTATAACTACTACACGTTGCATAATAAACTTTTAATATTGCTACTTAATACTTTTTACCTTTTATTATTCAAATTAAATCTCGTTGTTCCATAAGACTACGGAAATACGTTTTTACCCAAGATTTTGCCTATATGAAATATGTGTTAATTATTTTTATTAAAAGATTACGTTAAACTGAATAAGAACAGTACTAATGCATTACGTACGTAGCTGTAAACGTTAGTTCTACTTATCTATTTTCTCGTCCATAGTATCTCTATATATTTAAAATAGTCCTATGAAGCAGAAAATAACGTGTTATGCGACATGTCCTTTTCATTCACGCAGTGGCATGATTATTATCACCTCCATATTGCATTATTGCTCCATTGCCCGGAGGCCGCTGGCCGGTGGATTCTCATGCTATTTTATACTGCTTCCGTCTCGGTCAAATATTTCTATCACCTTTTTACATGAGTATTTATGCATGTTGATGTGGAACGAGAACGTGAAGATTATGATGAGTTAGCCAGAGTTCAGTCACATATTCAAATTCAAAGAAGTAAACAGTACATCTAAATAAAACTATTTAGTTGCGACAGATGAAAATAGATTGTCATTAATTATGGTTGGGATAGTGAGAGTAGTATCATTTTATTTGTATCATATTCTTTATCACAAAATTTTTTATTCATCTTTAACTACTCATGTAGATTATTTTTCCAGTAGGTCAACTAATGCCAAGACCGATATATTAAACGAAGAAATTATTTATTTAAAAAAGGAAAAGCATCTCAAGTAATGATGAATAAATTATTTATATTAAAGAAGAATTATAATATCGTAGAATCAGTCTAACAACATTTCACATGATATAATGATGGAGGAGTACGTCTCCTGAAAGATGATCTTTCCATAAGTCGGAGAAAGACCAAGGCTTAAAGTGCAATTTAAAAAAAATCAAGATAAAATTTCTGGGTTATGAGCTTCATAAGTATAACATGTTGCACAATAAATTTTTATCATTGCAACTAATACCTTTTACTTTTTATTATTCTAATTAAATCTCGTCTTTTCATAAGTATTTGGAAATGCGGTCTTTTCCAAAACTTTGGCTAGATGGAGTATTGAAAATGTATGATCGGTCTTAATACAACATAGAAGTCAAACGAAAAGAAAGGAGAAAAGTATTAACAAAGCCATAGTGTTAAGCATAGTTTTAAGCATCCTTGTCGCCATCGTTACTAGAGTACTTTAATGAACAAATACGCAAAATATGTAATAATCACTATAAAACATTGTCGTATTCTCACTATTTGTCCAACCCAAAAATCCGATTCTCAGTAAAGGTTCAACTTGTTCTATTTTCTTGTCACCTCTCTAAAAAACAAGCCTGAGATATGGAAGATTATGTCATAAACACCATAGTATTTAGTGTTATCTCTTGGACGACACTTTTTTTGTTAGTGAGAAAGATGTGTCGCAACCGTTCTTTTGGTTTCTGTGGCCGTTTGGTTGCTATCATACATGCATTATCAGCCATAGTATTGGCTTTTTCTTCTTCTTTTCTAGATCGGATAAGCTCGGGTTCTTCCCCGTCTTCGACCTCCTCTCCCCGACAGGTATATGTCCCGTCGGGAACTGTTATCAGTATTACAAACACGACTCATCTGATGGAATATGGTTTGTAATGTTTGCATGCAGATGAAAATTTTGGCATTTAATGTTGGTTACTTCATCTATGATTTGTCACGTTTCCAATTCGACAAGAATCGCAATAATGAAAATGTGATCCATCATTTGATCATTATTTCGGGAATAGGCGCCGCGCTTGTGTATCAGAAGGTATCCTACATCCATACCCGCGATCAGCTTTTCGTCGAATCTTTTCTATAACACTTCGTGTAACGCTTCTTACGATATATGATCGATTGTTTTATCGCTGTCTTGATCGTGATGAGCTATAGGGAGTACCTGAAATGGTGGCCGGATTATGGATTGGAGAACTTCCCGGTCCGTTCAACCACTCTAGAGAGTTGCTTAAGGATCTAGGCTGCAAAGACACCAAACTTAGCATGGTTGTTGATGTTAGTCCCTAAACTCCACATGTTCTGAAAAACAAATTCTTGTTTTTTTTTGTATGTTTGCAGTAACGGATCCATAATTATAATGAAAAATAACTTGTTAATAAGTAGAGATATGTATGGGAAATATTCTATCTAATTAAGAGGGCACCGATCATTTTAGGACAGGTCATTTCAAAACAGCATATAAATCCATTACTTTCTGTGCACTGTTTTTCAAACATTAATTTGTGACGTTTGTTTGATTCCCAGTTTTCCTTTGCAATTGCTTTCACAATTTCAAGAATCATATGCGAACCATATGTCACTTATCTGGTTCTCAGAGCCAACAATCCCCTAATCATCAAGGTAACTATAACATGTCTTATTCCATTTCCATTAGCAACAAAAAAAAGTGTCACTAATTGTATTTTAACAAGTGTCACTTATTCTTATACATACATGTTATAGGTTTTGGCTATAGGATTACAGCTACTCGGTCTTTTCTGGTTCAACAAGATTATGAGAGTGGGTACGAGCAAGTACTTGAGCAAGCTGAGGACATCATCCCAAAAGATTCATCCAAGCAATTCCTTTACAAAGATGATGCATAAGTAGTATAGTCCAAAAATCCAATGCTTTGAGATTGCTTTCTTTAAAAATTTCTTCAAAATTAATGATATTCCACTTATGTGTTGTTCATTCTCACTCATTCTTCACCCTGTTTTAACATCTGAGTCAAGTATGGCGATGTATTATCCACCATGTTTCGACATCTGAATCGAGTGTGACGATACATTCTGCAGAGGTGTAGCATCGATCTTCCTGCAATTAGTATTGAAAGTTCCAAAGGTTTTGTTAAAAATGACTTAATTTCTTTCGTATTTGATGATGAATTTTTGTTTTCTAAACGTTTCACCCGATGTAAGGGCAACCTGAGCTTTTTTACTAAGAAAAATCTCAAAGGTGAATAATTTTCAACATTTTATGTTAATGCAAAAAGAGAAGAAATTAAAGAGCTCATTTAATTAAATTAGAGCCTCTAATTATACTGTGTACAACAATTAGTTTCTCCTGAATTTAAAAAAGTACATTAATCCTCTCAATATCAGCAAGATTTAGTAAAGCATCCAAATGACCCTAAATGCATATGGTCTCCATAGGATACCCATTGGATATCCATCTGAATACGCCTCAATCAATTATTGCTAGCATGCCCAATTATTAATATTATTGTTATTGTTATTATTATTATTATTTTATGCATACCCAATTATTAGTAGTAACGTTTGATAAACGTTTTGATGTTTTGTTTTGCTTAGGATATTGGGCAGTACGGAGTAAATAAAAACATCGTGTTGTGTTAATGCACGCACTCACTTCTATTAAATATGTTTTTGTATCGTCTTATTTTATTGTCAACTGAATGTATTAATGACTTGTTACACATTTGAATACCCCCGTCTTTTGGCAAATGACATCGTCTTGCTTTGTTTACTTAAAAAAAGATACTCTATCCGTTCCAATTTATTCTGCATTGAATCTTTTTACGGTCTCTAATAAACATATTTAACTGTAAATATTAGTAGTTACGGACAATAATAACACAAAAAAATTGATAATTTGAAACTACGAATGTAACCATATCTCATACGATAAAATTGTTGTTCATGATAGAATGATTTGCAGTACGTAATTGTATTATTGGCATCTGAATATATAGATAGTATAATAGAGGTGTAATAAGGAAAGAACTCTAATCATAATAAATTATAATCTAATCAGGAGTCTGATTTATTCTAACACCCCCACCCTCAAGCAAAGCGTCGGATGCTCGCCGATGCATGGCTTGGACCTGAAGAACTCGAACAACTGACGAGAGAGCCACTTGGTGGAAATGTCTGCAATCTGAAGAGAATTCGGAACATGAGCAACGCGCAGCTTTCCAGATGTCACCAACTCACGAACAAAATGGTAGTCGATGTCGATGTGCTTCGCCCGCTTGTGCGCCACCGGATTCTGAGCCAAGAAGATATCACTACTATTGTCGCATAACAACAGTGGAGAACCAGAAAGCGGAACCCGAAGATCACGAAGCAAATGAGTGAGCCATACCACTTCTGAGGCAGTGTTGGAGAGAGCACCATATTCAGACTCAGTGCTAGAGCGAGAAATGGTGGGCTGTTTCTTGGCACTCCAAGAAACCAGATTTCCACCAAGAAAAACCGCATAACCATAAGTGGACCGACGAGTCTCCAGACAGCGAGCCCAATCAGCATCAGAGTACCTTAACATATCAGGAGTACTAGCAGAACAAAACCTTAAAACAAAATGAAGAGTGCCACGAACATACCGTAAAATCTGAGTCACAGCAGCAAAATGGTCATCTCTGGGATCCTGAAGATACTGACTCACCGTGTTGACCGAGAATGCCAAATCCGGGTGAGAGATGGTGAGATACTGAAGAGCACAAATAAGAGAACGATAAAGTGTAGGATCCCGGAATAGAGGACTGGTAGAGCTGTGAAGCTGAGAACCAGCAACAAATGGAGTAGAAACAGGTGCCGCGTTAGACATACCGGCCCGATTCAAAATATCACGAGCATACTTTGCTTGGCTAAGGAGTAACCCTGAGGAGGTAAGCGAAACTTCAAGACCAAGAAAGTAATGAAGCGCACCAAGATCCTTGATCGCAAACTCTCTGTGTGTCCGATCAATGAACTGGCGAAGAAGAGTCAGTCATTGACTGTAAGAATGATATCATCCACATACACAAGTAGGTACAGTAACGACGACCCTCTCGAAAGGACAAATGAAGAAGTATCAGCTGAGCTGCACCGAAAACCAAGCTGTGTCAGATAACTGCTGAAATGCTGGAACCAAGCCCGAGGAGCCTGCTTAAGACCATAAATGGCCTTTCGCAAGCGACAAACATAGTCTGGATGGACAGAATCCTGATAACTAATGGGTTGCTTCATGTAAACTAGAACATCAAGAAACCATTAAGGAAAACGTTCTTGACATCCAACTGATGAAGTGCCAGGAATGCATGGTGGCTATGGCGAGAACCGTACTAACAGTGGAGGCTTTGACCACATGACTGAAAGTGTGGTCAAAATAAAAACCTAGAATCTGCGAGAAACCCTGCGCCACAAGTCTAGCTTTATGATGCTCAATAGTGCCATCTGGTCGATACTTGAGCCTATAGACCCATTTGGAGCCAACAATGTTGGCATTCGAAGGTCGAGGAACTAAATCCCAAGTGTGCTAACCACGAAGAGCGGCCATCTCATCATCCATGGCTGAAACCCAGGCTGGATCCTGAAGAGCAGAGCGATAATCAGTGGGCTCTGTTTGAGAGAGGAGTGCAGCAGTGAGACCATGATCAATAATATCCGAATAATCTCGACGCTGAATGGCACCAGTAGAAAACCGAGTAGCCATCCGATGGGTACGAAGCTGGGGCGGCAAAGCTGGAGGAGTCGAACCAGCTGACGACGCTGAGGAAGATCAAGCTGCACTGACTGGAGAGTGGCCATGGGAAGTTGCCTGAGAAAGGATGACCGATACTGGCTGAGACTTGGTGGCCGGTGGCTGAGACGGTGGCTGGGGAGTGATGGCCAGTGGCTGAGGTGTGGTGGCCGTTAGCCGGGGAGCTAGGTCTGGGTCGGCCATCTAGATGGAAGATGGTGATGAAGGAGGGGCGGCTGGAACAGGCACAGGTGTGGTGGCCCTAATCGATGAAGTAACAACTCCATCAAAAAAATGAAGAAATCTCCAGATCTGAAATAGAGCGAATGTCCGCGGAAGATGAGACATAAGGGAATAAGGTTTCATCAAAGCGAACGTGGCGAAAAACATAGATATGCCTAGAAGTGGGGTCGAGACACTGGAAGCCCTTGTGACGAGGGTTGTAGCCAATAAAAACACATGGAATGGATCGCGGTGCAAACTTATCAGTAGCAGTGGCACGCAGACATGGAAAAGCACGGAAGCCAAATGGGTGAAAGAGGGTATAGTCAGGCACATGACCAAAAACAGCCTCAAAAGGTGATTTTCCACCAAGAACAGAACTTGGCAGACGGTTAATGATGTAAACCGCAGAGGAGAAAGCTTCCATCCAATAACAGTGTGGCACAGAAGAGTGAAAAAGTATGGCAAGACCAGTCTCTGTGATGTGGCGAAGCTTCCGCTCAGCTTGGCCATTCTGAGCAGGTGCATAGGGCGATGACATCTGATGATGAATGCCATAGATATGAAGAGAGCTTGAAGTCGATGATTAGTAAACTCTGTGCCACCATCGATCTGAAATTTTTTAACCCTAGTAGAAAACTGGGTCTCAACAAATTTTTGAAACTGAATAAATGTGTCAAAGAAGTCTGACTTATACCGCATCGGGAAAAACCATGTGAATCGCGAAAAGTCATCGATGAAAATGGCATAATAAGAAAAACCAACTGCCGATAAGACAGGGGCTGGTCCCCACAAATCACAATGCACCTTATCCCACAACCCAGTAGTGCACCTGTCACTAGTGGAAAAAGGTAAACGACTACTCTTGGCCACCTGACAAGGAGAACAACTGACAGATGCAGGCATAGCAGAAGTGATAGAAATAAGGCCCCGTCGATTCAATAACTGAACAGTATCATGAGACACGTGACCGAGGCGAGAGTGCCACTGCTCAAAAGAAGCATGAAGCTTACTAGAGCGTAATTTGCCTAAAAAGTTGTAATCACCAGTCTCAAGAAAATAAAGACCCGAACTATGACGGCATTTACCAATTATCGTCCATGTATGCTTGTGCTCAATGGAAAATGCATCGGCATCAAATATAACACGGACAGGTAAATCACGAGTAAGCTTACTGATGGACAATAAGCTTCTAGTAATCTTAGGAACTACCAGAACATCATTAACAGAGAAACCAGAGAAATGACACTGGCCGATGTGAGAAATAGATAATGATTCACCATTGCCAACAAGAATAGAATCAGAACCACGATAAGATTGTACCTTATCAAGATGACTGGTGCGAGCAGTGATGTGAGATGTAGCACCCGAATCAACGATCCATTGATTTGACGAAGGATGGCGATTGAGACCATGCACACTGGCCTGAAACAAAACTTTGTCCGCAATCCAATTAGCGGAGCCATCGGCCCGAGAAAAAGGCGACAAATAAACCATAGCAAGAAGATGCCCAAAAAATATGCATAAAATGACCGGGCGCGTGCAAAGACTCCCAAAAAATGCTATTGAGTCGCCATGCGCGTGACTTCATGCGCAGAAAATACTAATGACTCGCCAGGCGCGTGACTTCACGCGCGGAAGGGTGTGCCCGCGTCTGCACACACAAGCGCGTGGCGGCATGCGCTTCTGGAAGGACTCTGGCGCGTGGATCTGGCTATGGCTTGGTTCGACCGAAGAAGGACTGTGCACGACGAGCCGAAGAAGCTGGAATTTGATATCCGGAAACGAAGCCTTTGCCGAAGAAGAGCCTAACGCCGGAGATGGCTTGAAGGTTTGAACGTTGGTGAAGTTCGCCGCCAGAGGGTATGTTTGAACGCTGACGACGCCGGAAACGGACGCTGGGGATGAGGAGTTTGATTCTTTGGAAAGAAAGAGACACTGGCGAAGAGGATGTCAGACGTAATAGGCTGCCGGGAGATGGCCGGAAGTTTCCGAAAATTGATCGGAAATTTGCCAGAAGCAGTTGCCTTGGCCGGCCAGAAAAAGAAATAAAAATAAATTTATGATTTATGATTTATGATTTAGGATCAGAACTTGCTCTGATACCATGATAGAATGATTTGCAGTACGTAATTGTATTATTAATATCTGAATATATAGAGAGTACAATAGAGGTGTAATAAGGAAAGAACTCTAATCTAATAAATACAACTTAATATAATCAAGATTCATACCTTGCAATAACGGTTAAAATAACCACATACACATACTCGATTATATAATTTATTACAATGCTAGAACCTTAAGGCTTGATTGGAGTTATTGCGCTATAACCTCAAGTTAACGTATCCCTTGACAAATTAATAAAAGGTATCCCATGACAAATTAAAAAAGGAATCCGATGATTTTTTTTCCATTTCTAGCAAGACACGATCAATTATCAATATACAATCTTATTCTATTATAGGAAAATACTTGTGATGGAAAACTATGTCATAAAAACCTTCATATTTGGAGTGCTGTCATGGACAATATTGTTCTTTTTAGCCAGAAAAATGTTTCCCAATCGTTCCATTGATTTTAATGGCCGGTTGGTTGCTATAATCCATGCATTACAAGCTGTAATTTTTGCTTCTATTTTGGTACAAGATTGGACCGATCCTCTTTCTCCATGGGCTTCAACCACCTCTCCACTACAGGTAAATATGCCACTTTGAAAACACTTTTCTTACACATAAATGAAAAGGCAAGTATATTTATGGGACAAAATTGAAATTCACAGTTTGATACTACCTTCGTCACATAGAAATTTGCACAGAATTTTTTCATGATCTCTATGAAATGTGTTTTGCTGTAAATAAACGGCACGTAAAAAGTTATTATTTAAATTACATGTTACGATGAATCTAACAATATTTCATACGATAATATTATTGTTCACACACACATATACGTATATATATATATGTATATATATACATATACATATATATATTCAAATATGTGGTCAAAGTTTGACAACATATTCGATTGGGGCAAAGTGAGTATTACATTTTTGAATTTATCATTTAAAGTTACATATTTTTTCATCATGGAAAAGTCTTGGGAAAGACCGTCTTTCCATAGGTTTATGGAAAGATGAAATTTAATTAATAAAAGGTAAAATGTCTTAGTTGCAATATTAAAATTTTATTATGCAATGTGTAGTAGTTATATAGTCTATAACCCAATTCATGCAACCCAAAAATTTTATCTTCATTTCTTCCTATTTGCACTTTAAAATTTGGTCTTTCCATGGTTTATGGAAAGACCATCTTTCATGAGACAGACTCTTTCATCAGTGTCATGAAAATGTGATTTTCAATTAAAAATGGGTACCATTTCAGTATCATTTTGATCTAAAATGGTACCCACTTTTGTTGAAAGACACATTTTAAAAATATAAATAAAAAATTGAGTACCTTTCAAAGACAAATTAAGTACCAAATGTAAATATCGATTCTAAATAGGTAATGACCATTTTTTCTTCGTTGAAAAGCGGAATCTATAATTTCAAGATCATTTCTATGATTGTTGTAAGTATTTTGAATTGGATGCAGATGAAAATTCTGGCAATTAGTCTTGCTTTCTTCATTTATGACATGGTACGTTTCTTATACGACATCAAGAATGTCCGAGGATCTAATACACCCACGGGTGTACCCCAGTGGTTGGGAGATGGGTGGGTAAGCCAATGATCCCAGGTTCGATACTTGGCAGCGGCAGTGTGGGGAGCTCTTGCTTTGCAAGGCTCCCTTGTGCGCACCGAGTCCATACCAAGCCCATTGGTCCTGGTGCTGGGCTACCATGATTTACCTCTCATACGTTGGCCGGGGTGTCGATTGGTATGTACCGCTGAGGGCGAGTGGAGCCAAGAACGAGGATCTAATACATCACTTGGTGGTTATTGTTGCAATAAGCACTGGACTTTCCTATCAAAGGGTATCTAGCTAATATATTCTTTTTAATTTATTAATTTTTTAGAATTCTCAATTTCGAAAGAAATTATTTTTGTTGAATTTTCTCAATTTTCTTGAAATATATATATAGTTCGGATCAGAAGCAATGTGTGCATTATGGATGGGAGAGTTTTCGGGTCCATTCATCGACTTCAGAGAGTTGCTAAAGGAGCTGGGGCGCAAAGACACCAAGCTCAACTTCGCTACCGATGTTAGTCCACTTTAGTTATAGTAAAGTATAAAAAGTTGATATCTATAAAATAAATGCTATAATAATAAATTTAACAATTTTTCACATGCATGGCCATATTGCTGTTATTATTTATGTATTAATTAAATTTTATGGTTGAGCGTATATATATTAAGAAATTAACCAAAAAGCATGAAATAATTGGTATTCTAACATAATATGAAGGTTTTTTCTAGACTTTTATAAACTTGTGTGGGTTTATGTTTTCTAAAATAATTTGATTAGATATATAAAATAAAAAACTAGCATTAGAGGAACTATTTAATTTATTTTTTACTAAACTAAATAGCTTTAAAATTTTAACAACAGGCTCCACAAGTTCATAAATTCTACAAAAAAAACCCTCATATTATGTTTAAAATATCATTTATGTCCTTCAAAAGATGAAAAGACAAAAATACCCTCAAGTTTAACAGTTCTGTCAAGAGTTCACACTCCAGATTTAGCTCTTAAATAAGTAATTAAATGATCAACCGTGGTCTTGTTTGATGATCCAACCTGAATAAAATGGTAGTCCGATGTTCAAAATGGGAATTTACTCAAGTTAAAATGAAATCTCGAACTTTAACACTGATGCCATGTTTCTAATTGAAATCAAACTGCTGTTGTGGTTCACAATATATGATTTCCTTGTTTTTTAACATAAATCTAAGATCTGTTTCTCAGATTTTGCTTATAGCCACGTTCACATTTTCAAGAATGATATTCGGAACATATTTGGCTTTTATGGTTCTCATCCCACCCAACGAATATCCCATACTCATCAAGGTATGGTTCCTACATAATTTGACATGAAAAATTTATTCCAATCAAATAGTTATACTCCCTCCCTCCCATCCAATTCTGCACAAGTTGACTTTCGTCAGTTAACTCAAAAAAAAAATTGATCATTGATATCTATAATTGCATATAAATACAAGTTATAAAAAGTTGATATTGTAAAATTTTATGCCATTACGAATCTAATAAGATCAAATATGACAATATCCTAACTTATTTATCGATTCAAATTTGAGGTCAAAGTTAAGCAATTTTGACTAAATGAATAGTTAAATTGCATAAATGGCTGGGACAGAGGGAGTAGAAAATCACATTCTTGCTCCATATTATAAGTTTCATGTGTAATGTACTTGTACAATTATCGCTATATAAGTCTTTGCGTGAAATAAAGTGTAACTAACACGAAGTGAGACTCCTACACCTAACACGGTGTAATTGGAGACTGAACCCCAGAAACTTGCCTCAGACCGGAATCGAACCTAGGGTGTTCCTGGGGCGGGCATGAGCCCTAGCCACTGGGCTATTCCCAGTTGGTTTAAGAGTTGGTATTAAGTACAAGAATTCATCAAAAAATAGGATGAAATCAGCCGAAAAGATTCATTCAATCTAGCAAGCAAAATTATACCATTTCTATTTCATAATATATAGTTTGGAAAAAGTTAAAGCATATGAAACTTTCATCAAAACTAGAAGAATTGCTACTTGATAGGTAATGCGATAGAAAGTAAAACCAACATGTTGGGTTGTGTGTATTAATTAATATTTAAAGGGGGTTACAAGGTACAAATGTACATGAAATAAAATATTATCACTGATGGAGAAAGACATATTAAAGGTGATTATATTAGACCAGATAAGTGCCTTCTCTGACTTTGCCTTTAATTGAAATCGATGATTGGGGTCCGAATCCAGTTTCGAGTTCGAAACTTAGTTCGGTGGTTCTAAAAAAAAAACTACCGGAAATATGAGGTTTCGGGTAGAAAGTAAAAATACATATCTAGAACAAGAATAAGCAAAAATCTAAGAACAAGCAACATAGATTAACATCAAACATCAAGAATCATCACAATCAAACAAAGTACATAGATCTAATATCAAAGTAAGACTAAACCAATATATAGAAGTTGAGGAAGTCCTTTGTGACGCTGAGGAAGTCCACCGCGGTGGTGGAGAACCGCGATGGTGTGGATCTACGCATTGGAGTTGAGGATACGTGGCAGCAGAGAGAACTCGACGTGGCAGAGGGGACAACGCTCCGGAAAAAGGGTGGCAAAGTGGGGGAGGTGGAGGTGGAGTGAGTAAGGCGACTCTGGAGGGATGGCAAAGTTAGTGAGGTGGGTGGCAGAGTGAGGGAGGTGGTGGCAGAGTGAGAGAGGCGGTGGCAGAGTGAGGGAGGTGGCGGTGGAGGCGGAGTGAGTGAGGCGACTCTGGAGGGGTGGCAGAGTGAGGGAGGCGGTGGTAGAGTGAGGAATTTTAGGGTTGAGGGAGGCAGATGAGATGGAGGCACAGTGAGTGAGGGATGGGAGAGGGTTCTGATAAGAGGGAGGCGCTTGTGTCTGAAAAAGAGAGGGAGGCGCTAGAGGCTGAAAAGGAGAGTGAGGAAAAATAATTCTAAGGCATGTGATTCAAGATTTCCATTAATATAGTGGGTCATAAAAGGCACTCTATTAAAGGCGGTTTTGGTTCTACAATAGAACTGTTTTTAATCGATTTTCACTATAGACGAAAGTATCTTTAATCGATTTTAAACCGCCTTTAAAATGAAATGTGGGACTTGGGATAGAGTTCTGAGTTCGGAACTTGATTAAGATCTTAATTAAATGTGGTTTCTCAAGAAATGCGTTTGATTGCATGTCTTTAATCACTAGTGGAGAGCCCCTCATTAAAGGCACCCAATCAAAGGCGTTTCTTGAGAAACTGCCTTTGATTCAGATCTAAATAAGGTTCCGAAGTTAGAACTGTCTTCAGATCCGATTAAAGATGGTTCAAAATTATCAAAGGCGGTTCTTGAGGAATCGCCTTTAATGGACATCAATTAAAGGCGGTTCTATTATAGAACCATCTTTAATGGGGTGTCTTTATGTGTCACTATATAAATACTGTTAGGAATAATGAAATAAATGCTCATTAGCAATTAGTTAGATTTGTGATAATTAATTATATCACTTTTTATTTGCCAAATGGGAATACTATGTCATTACTCCAAATTCTACTATAAATACCCCCTTAGAGGATGAAGAAAAATGCATCTTTCATTCTCTCATTTCTTATCTTCTTCTCCATTCTCTCATTCTTACTTCCCACATCAAACCCTTTGCTAATTTCTCAATAAATTAGTACAAAGTTAGTAAAAATCACAACAAAAACCTAAATTTCACCCCTTAGTCATTTTTTGGAGTAATATCCTCATCTTCTAGAATAATTATCTCCCTAACCTCTCTCACATTTTATTCAACCCGCCACCACTCACCAGTCTCTCTCTCTCTCTCCCTCCATCCACCACCACTCTACTGCATCATCATCTCCGCCACCACTCACAAGTCTTTCTCTCTCTCCCTCAGCCCGCCTCCGCTGCATCATCCCCTCTGCCGGAGCCCCTCCACGGAGATGCCACCGACCACTAAGCCCTCTCGGACATGAAGCTTTGCCCAGGCGCTACGAAGACCCCGCCGTGAAGACCCCTCCGCCGTTGCGAAACCCCCTCCCTCCAGATCTGGATGTTGACTTTAGCCACCATCCTCCGGTGAAGCCTCCTCCAGCGAGAAACTTTGCCCTCCGCCTCCGTTAAGGCCCGCCGTGAAGACCCTTATACCGGAGTGCCCTCTCCTCCATCGCGCCAGAGCTCTCCCCCGATTAATTTCGTGTTGTTCATTGTTTCGCCTCCGCTGAAGCTCTCCTCTATTTTATTACTTCTCTGTTTTATTTTTGTTCTTTCTCTGTTTTCGTACTGGTTATTAATTTTTGACTAAATGGTTTTTTAGTCCCCTATAAAGTATCTTATACCATGTTTTGATCCTTGTTTACAAATCAACCCTTAGACAGTACCCCACAAATTCAGAACGATTTGTTTGGTCCCCAAAGGTGCTTTTCAGGTAAGACTAAATGGTTGTCCGGTATAGCCAGGGTTATAATGGTAATTTTACTAATTAAAAAATAGAGTAAAGTGCTCATATAACCCCATATTTTGGTGGTTTATGCTAATATGACCCAGTGAAGTTGGAAAGTGCTATTGTAACCCTGTGTTTTGCTTGAATGTGCTAATATAACCCTAGAGGCCTGGATTTGACCGGAAATACATGAAATGACTATTACACCCCTGTTTTTTTCAAAATAAAAATTCAGAACAAGTGAAAGAACAATTATGCCCTCATTCATTCAACATTTGTATAAGATTAAGTTTATACACATCCGCTCCAGTTCAAGTTTATACACCTCCGCTCCAGTTCTAGTTTATACACCTCCGCTCCACCGCTCCGCCACCGCCACCTCCACTCTGCCCTGGTTCTGATTCCTTCTCAAACTCACTATAATCCCCATTGCTACCACCGCCGTCGTCCGCAATCATATCCCACCACCACCGTCGTTTCCTTCTTTTCAGGTATGCAATTAGATCCCTTTCTTGATTTTTTTGCTTTTCTGGGTCGGTTCTTGAGTTTGGGTTTATTTGTTTTGGGGTGGCGGAGTGGATTTGAGATGGATTTGATTTGTTTTTTTGGGTCGGGGCTAAGGACGAGTGGTGGCGGGGCTAGGGTTGAGCGGTGGTGGTGGTGGTTGGGATGAGTGGTGGCAGAGCTAGGGTTGAGCGGGGGTGGTGGTGGTTGGGGTGAGTGGTGGCAGAGCTAGGGTTGAGCGGTGGTGGTGGTGGTTGGGACAGGTGGAGGTGGGGCTAGGGACGAGCGGTGGTGGTGGTGGAGCGGCAGTGGTGGTGGTGAAGTGGCTGTGGTGGTGGTGGTGGTGGAGCGGTGGTGGTGGTGGAGTGGCTGTGGTGGTGGTGGTGGAGCGGTGGTGGTGGTGGAGGAGCAGTGGTGGTGGAGCGGTGATGGAGCGGCGGTGGTGGTAGTGGAGCGGTGGCGACGTGGTAGTGGTGGTGCTTCTGGAGATGAATGCTAGGATATTTTAGTCTATTGATTTGTAATTTGAATGCTAGGGGTAATTTAGTCTTTTTAAATTTGGTCAACACCGTAAATTAGTCAGTCAACACCGAAATAGTGCCACAGGGTTATATCGGTACTTTTGATGCAAAACACAGGGCTACAATAGCACTTTCCAACTTTACAGAGTCATATCAGCACGAACCTTCAAAACATAGGGTCATATCAGTATTTTACCCTAAAAAATATTTTCAATTAAAATTTTCTAATTAAAAAACTTTCTTTTTCTTTAATTTTTCACCGCCGCCTTCCACCTTTCGCCGTCGCCTTCTGCCTTCCGCTGCTGCCGCCGCCTTCATCCTCGTCTTCATCCACATCTTCCACCGCCTTTCACCTTCCACTACCTTCTACTCCTTTTCTTCTTCCTCCTTTTCATCCTTAACCATTAAACAATAGACTAGACGAAGAAGGGCAGAGATGACAAACATCGACATTACCTTCTCAAGGGCCTACCCAGCGATGACCACCTCCCCAAGACCAAGATCGTCTGCCCAACGATGGCCACCTCCGACAAAGCGGCAGCAACAGAGATTGCTTCAGATCTGGTTCAGACAAAGCGGCGGTGGCTGCAACGACGAAGATGAAGCTATTCTTTTACTTTTTTTTAAAATCAGGGGTATAATGGTCATTTTACATATTTTGACCAATTTTACCGCTGACTTTCCCTAAAAACCACATTTAGAGACCAAACAAATTGTTCTGAACTTGTGGGGTACTGTCTAAAGGTTGATTTGCAAACGGGCACCAAAACAGGGTATAAGATACTTTGTAGTAGACTAAAAAAATAATTTAATCTTAATTTTTCTGGGTCAATATTTATGAACATTTCAGATCTTTTTTCTTTGGTATTCTGCTGAAAACCAAGACATCCGAAATATTCGGACCCTATTTCGAAACTGATAGAAGGCGGTTTTTGGAACCGCCTTTGATCAATTCGATCAAAGGCTGTAAGTGTCTTCTCTAGTCCAATAAAATTACATTTAATAGGCCTTGCTCCACCAGTGAATCAACACTTCTCCACTAGTGTACAGACCAATCGGAAAAATGATTCATTCTTATTCTTCTTTTATTCCTTTTTAAACTCTTTTGCCGCGTCGGGCAAATGATATGGTTACTAGCAACACAGAATTTGAAAGGCAAGAACTCAAACTAATAATGGGGTTGGACTTTGTAAGTATGTAAGCAAGCTGAAGATCAGAAGAAACATGAAAAACCTTGAGTTTGTCGGAAGCTACCATTTAATATTACAAAAAAAATATTATTGAAATTCGATGATGAGTTATAAGTATACATTTTTTAATTTCATTAACATTAATATAAATAAGTTTACTACTAGTTAATTAATTTATATGATTAAATAAAATTATAATTTCTGGTAAATATAAAAATAGAATTATTTCATAATATTGAAAGAATATAAAGTTAATATTTATAAAAATAATGTTATATTCAAAGATGTTCTCACTTTTAATTGAAATTCACAATGTGATACCTTTTTTTTTTAATTCGTTCTATAAAGGTACTTGTTTTTTTTCATTTATGTTCCGTAAAAGGTATTTTTCAGCGAAAATTGGGTAATAGAAAAAGTACTAAGGCAAAATCTTGGAAAAGATCGTGGGTTTAATTATATACAAAGACTTGGGTGAGACCGTCTCACTCAAGATTATGGTGAGACCAGGGTTCTTTATGAAAATAAGAAAAGATAGAGGGCCTTCAATATAATTATATAGATTCTATATAAACTAATCTTCCCTAATTATACATACTGTATCTACAGCCTCCGTCGCTGCACTGTTCCTCCACAACCGCGCCTCCTCCTCCGCCGCGCTCCTCCTCCTCCTCTGTCACGCCTCTTCTGCCATGCTCCTCTCCTCAGTCCCGCTCCTTCTCCGCTTTGCTTCTCCTCTTCTGAAACCCTAGGTTCGCCTGTTACTCATAATTTTCTCGTTTCCTAGCTTTAATTGTTGGTTTGCGGCTTTGATGTTGTTATTTAATCGATTTTATGTGGTGTTTTTTGTTTTTGTAAACCACTGCAGTAGTTTCTGAATCAGAACTGGAAAAGTGTTTTTAGATTTGGGTGATTTTCTTCTCTGAGCTCAAGTGCTGAAGCTCTACCGTCATAGTCAAAGGATTGTTCATAGAGCTCTTGTTCAATCTAGAGGTATTAATTTTCTAAATTTTCTGAAATTCATGTTCCTGATTTTTTTTCATTTAATCTGCTCTAATTTCTCATTTCTTGCATTTATAGGTTAATTTCCTGTAAAATGATTTGGAATGTATGTAACATGTTTGATGAAATGTCTTCTTCTGGTTAATTATCAGGTTTTTGTTGCATTTCATTTTTAGATGTTGTGATGTGCATTTCAGTTTCATGGTACATTAGATATTCTAGAGCAATATGCATATTTTCTTTTTTTTCTTAACAGATTGGTACAATAGATGTTGTGAACATTTGTTATTCGTTATAACTACATTTTTAGACTTTCACTTCTACAAGACTTCCGGCTAGAAAATTTATACATTAGTTCATGTGTTTAGAATGTTTGTTAATCATTTTAACTACATTTTTAGACTTTCATTTCTAAAAGACTTCCGGCTAGCAAATATATACATTAATTCATGTGTTTAGAGCGCTTGTTAATCGTTTTAACTACATTGTTTAGACTTTCATTTTCTACTAGACTTCCATCTAGAAAAACTATATACATTATTTGTTAGTTGTTTTAACTACATTTTTAGACGTTCGCTTCTACAAGACTTCCGGCTAGCAAATTTATACACTAGCTCATGTGTTTAGAGCGTTTGTTAATCGTTTAAACTACTTTTTTTAGACTTTCATTTTCTACAAGACTTCCAGCTAGAAAAACTATATACATTAGTTCATGTATTTAGAACTAGAAAAACTATATACATTAGTTCATGTATTTAGAATGTTAAATTGTTTATCGTATTGACTAATTTTTTTACTTTCCTTTTTAACAGGACTTACAGCTAGAAAAACTATATACATTAGTTCATGTATTTAGAACTTTTTAAAATAATTTTAACTACATTTTTAGAATTTTATTTTTACAAGACTTCCGGCTAGCAAATATATACATTAGTTCATGTGTTTAGATCTTTTGTTAATCGTTTTAACTACATTATTTAGTCTTTCATTTTCTACAAGACTTCCAGCTAGAAAAACTACATACACTAGTTCATGTATTTAGAATATTTGTTATTCGTTTTAACTACATTTTTAGACTTTCACTTCTACAAGACTTCTGGCTAGAAAATTTATACATTAGTTCATATGTTTAGAGCGTACGTTTTATCATTTTAGCTACTTTGTTTAGACTTTCATTTTCTACAAGACTTCCAGCTAGAAAAATTATATACGTTAGTAATGTATTTAAAACGTTAATTTGTTAATCGTTTTAACTAATTTTTTTGTCTTTCATTTCTATAAGACTTCTGGGTAGCAAATATACACATTAGTTCATGTGTTTGGAGCGTTTGTTAATCATTTTAACTACTTTATTTAGACCTTCATTTTCTACAAGACTTCCAGCTAGAAAAATTATACACTCCTTTTATAGACTTTCATTTCTACAAGACTTCCAGCTAGCAAATATATACAATAGCTCATGTGTTTAGAACGTTTGTTAATCATTTTAACTATTTTGTTTGGACATTCATTTTCTACACAACTTTCGACTATCATACATTGTTTGTGTGTTTAATTAAATTGTTTGTTAATCGTTTTAACTACTTTTTTTAGACTTTCACTTTCTACAAAAACTTCCGACCAGTAATAAACCTTATATTTATGTTAATAAATGAGTGATCCGTATATATACAAAATAGAAGAAAAAAATGGAGAGTGTAAACTGTAAAGTGTTCATTATTCAGCGCCATTGAAATCGCAATTAAAACCACTCCCCATTTGGTGTCGATACTACCACCAGGATAATGCAAAAATGCACAGATTTCAACTCTTGAAAAAAAGTACCCAAATATGTAGCGGTATTGTTTCCAAGACCTTCCATTTTGGGACTAATCCTTAAGCAACAACTAAATGCGAAATTCAATATTGGATTTGGATAGCTACTGAACAATTGAGAAAATAGGAGAAACGTCCGGAGGTTCGAATTCAGATGGAGAAGAAGCCACACAGTAATCTTTGTAGGAAAAAAACAATTTCAAGCCAAAACCATGGTTGATAAGGAGACCAAACTTTGCACAAAGTTCAAGGAGAGTTCTTTAACTGAATAGCTTCACTTCAGATTAAATTTCAGGCAATTCTTCAATTGATAACCTCATTTCTTCTTTGATAGTGGGCTTTTGCAGGCCACGTGTTTATTGTGTACTTTCCGAAGGAAGACAGAGGGACCCGTGGGAAGAAAAAGAAGAAGAGGAAGAGAATAAGGGGAAAGAGAATACCGGATCATTCTTATAACCCGAAATCGACACATTAAGTGACCTGCGGATTTCTTTCTATTTCCTATAAATTGCATCTGAATCCCTCGTCTCACCATAATCTATGGTGAGACGGCTCACACGAGACTTTCTCTTAATTATAATAATAAAAGGTAAAATGTCTAAATTGCAATATTAAAAATTTATCGTACAACGTGGACTTGTTATAAAGTTTATAACCCGATTCATGCAACATAAAAATTTTATCTTCATTTCTTCTATTTTACGCTTTAAACCTTAGGTTTTCCCTGACTTATGAAAATAGCGCATTTCAAGAGACAGCCTCAAGTACTAAAGTAGCAAACACTTTTTCACAATATTAATAAAATAAAAAAAGTAGGAACATTTTAAATTAAAAAATACGATATCAATTTGTGAATTTCCTATGCCATGACATGAATACTATGAAAGGAATTTGGCATCTCTAGGTGGAAAGTTGTACTTTTTGTAAATATTTTTCCAGCTTACCGTAATTTTCGTTTTTTAAAAATGAAAATGCACCTATTCGATCTCTACATGGACCGTGCACGAAACCCTAATCATATAGCCTGTTAAGTAGATCGTTAATTTAATGAAAAATTAAGCATGCAATTATGCAAACCATGTACTCCATCCGTCCCGGATTGAATTGCACAAGATCAAAAATTCAGTCAAACTAAGAAAACTTCGACTACAAATTTGAATAAATACATAAACAATAATATTATTTTATGTGATATCGTTGGATTCATCATAATAAGTAATTTCTAGAAAGTAACTTTTTGTTTATTGATATTATACGTAGTTAAATATATTAACGGTCAAACGTGTGTATTGGAGAGTGTGAAAAAGATTCTTATTCAATTTAATCTGGGACAGAAGGAGTAATTTCTTTTGCTTCACCTTATAGCTATACTTGAACGCTTGATTGGAGGTTTTGCGCTGTAACCTTAAGTTTTAATCTTGGTCAAACGCTTCTCGTCACAAATTATAAAAGGAATCCCATGACAATTTATTAAAAGGGATCCCATGATAATTTCCATTTCTAACACGACATTATCAAATTAAGTACAATCTTTCTCTATTCTTGGAATTAAAATACTTGTGATGGAAAATTATATCATAAAAACCTTTGTATTTGGAGTGATCACATGGACAACATTGTTCTTCTTAGCCAGAAAAATGTTTCCCAATCGTTCCATTGATTTTAGTGGCCGTTTGGTTGCAATAATCCATGCATTACAAGCTGTAATATTTACTTCTATTTTGGTACAAGATTGGACTGACCCTGTTTCTCCATGGGCTTCAACCTCCTCTCCACAACAGGTACTTCCTTTGCACTATTTCAAACGGAACATTTTAACTTTCAACAATTGATTTGAAAAATGTCTGATCTCTAATATTCCCTCCATCTCACTAGTTTCTCCTTATTTGCTTTTTCATTGTTTTCAGTGATTATGTTTCACTAACTACGTATAATAATTTTAAATAAAAAAATTTTAGATTTAGAAAATTGATATTCTAAAATTTAAGATCAAAGTTTACAAAATTTAACTTTGAAAAAGCAAATAAGCAAGTTTTAGTGGGGCAGAGGGAGTATATTTTATTGAGGATATCTAAAACTTGTGAAAAGTTTATATTTTAGAAATATAATATAGAAAATCTAATAAGGTATCACACAATAGTATTTATACTTATATACCAATTCAATTTTATGGTCAAAGTAAAAAAGTTTTGACTAAATGAATAGTTATTGTAGATTGAAATGAGACAGAATAAGTTTATATAATCTGTATATATTACGATGTATAAGTTACAAAATGCAATATTTAGGTTAAAAATACAGCGGTTGTAAATTTTATATGTAAAGTCTATGGAAAGACCATCTTTCCATAGAATTATGAAAAGATGTGGTTTAATTAAAATGATAAAAGGTAAAAGGTCTTAGTTGCAATATTAATAATTTACTATACAATGTGTAGTAGTTATAATGCTTATAACTCAATTCATTCAACCCAAAAATTTTATTTTCATTTATTCTAATTTGTACTTTAAACCTTGGTCTTTTCATGACTTATGGAAAGACCGTCTTTCAAGAGACGGACTCAGTTTTATAAGTTATAAAAATACCGTATTTTCAATATTAAGCTATAGTTGAATGGTAAATGTAATTAAAGGGAAAAGAGAAAATGGTTAAGACAATACTCACTTTTAATCGATATTCACAGATTGGTACCCTATTTTTTTCATCTATATTCCGAAAATGTGACTGTCAATAAAAATTGAATTCCATTTCAAATCAAAATAGTACTGATCTGGTACCTACTTTTACTTGATATAACTTTTTATTAATGTAATTAATGAAAAAGTAGGTATTTTTCAACGATAAAATGGGTGCTTCCATATATGCAGATGAAGATTCTGGCAGTTAGTCTTGCTTTCTTCAGCTATGATTTGGTACGTTTCTTATGCGACATAAAAAATGTGAAGAATGAGGATCTAATCCATCATTTGGTGGCTATTATTGCAATTAGCGCTGCACTTTCCTATCAAAGGGTATAGTACCTATCTTTTTAATAATATTTCAAGTTTTTAGAATTCTGAATTTCAAGAAGATTAATTTTTTGGCTGAATTTTCTTATTCCGATGAACTATATATGAAAATAGTTCGGATCAGAAGGAATGGGAACATTATGGATGGGAGAGTTTTCGGGTCCATTCATCGACTTAAGAGAATTGCTAAAGGAATTGGGGAGCAAAGGCACAAACCTCAACTTGGCTATTGATGTTAGTCCCATATATTCCCAAGCTTGTTTTCATTCAGGGGAAAATCTCTTATTAAACTGACTGACGGTTAAACGTGATCATTTTATAATTAATATGATTGATACGATGATTTGATGTTTATATTTATTTATTGCAATGAGGTACTAACAAGTATAAAAATCCTTTGAAATGAATCGCAACGTATAAATAATTACAGTTCTACCATAAAAGTTATAAAAATAATGTTCTTATAGTTGGTTTAATCGTTAGTCGGTCTAACAGAAGATTTTCTCATATTAAAAATTGCTACATTTTTATGTTACTTCATCTTACCCATTTGCTACAAAATTATAGTTCGATATATACTCCCTCTGTCCCACTCCAAATTACCCCTTAATCATTACATACTGTTCGAGAACATATGTTTAACCATTAATGTGTTTAACTACACATAATTACAATAAAAAGTTGATATTTAAAAACTAGTTCTAGAATATCACATACTGAAATGAAAACTCAAACTTTAACTCTAATGCTTTGTTACTAGGTGAGAACTGCTGTTGTGGTTCACATTATATGGATATTTAAACAACGAGAAAGTCTTAGGAAAGATGGTATTCACATAAACTTATTCAAAGTCCATTGGATTTTATACTTTAAATGTTGTAAGTTTTTAATAAAATTTAAATATTGTATTTTATAAGTTAAAACAAGTAACAATATGCATTTGGAGGTGAAAATATAAAAAATATATAATATAAAAAATATTTTTAGAAATTCTAAATTTTGTATATAATTTAACAAATGTCGTATATAAAATAAGAATTAAGCGACATATCTATAAATTTATGGACAGACTGTTTGTTAGGAAGCCTACTCTTCAACGATTGAATTTAATGTCTATATTTCAGATTTTGCTTGCAGCCACGTTCACATTTTCAAGAATGATATTCGGAACATATTTGGCTTATGTAATTCTCATGACACGCAGCAAATATCCCATACTCATTAAGGTATGGTTCGTATACAATTATCACATGAAAACTTCATTCCAATCAAACAATTATAGAAAATCACGTTCTTGTTTTAATAAGCTTTCGTGTTTAATGTACTTGTATAATTATCGCAAGAGGAATTCTCAGGAAATGTTTCATAAGCTTATGAACAGTACTCACGGGCTTTTATCTTAAATGTTTTAATTTTTTATAAAAATTAAATATTACATTTTATAAGTTAAAATAAGTAATATTATGTATTTGAAGGTGAAAATATAAAAATATATTATGGTAAAAAATGTTTTCAAAAGTTTAAAAATTTGTATGTAACTTAACAAATGCATTGTATAAGGTAAAAAATAAGTGACATATCCATAAACTTATGGACATGCCACTTGTCAGGAGACCCACTCTTATCGTAATATAACTTTCTTTACGTGAAACAAAGAAAAAATAAAGAGAAGGTTTCCTGACATGTGGTCTATTATTAAATTATGGACAATCCACTATATTTTTTCACTTATACATTAAATTTGTTAAATTACATGCTAAATTTTAAAATATTTTTTTTATATTTCATTTAAAAAAAATCATTTTCACATTGAAATTTAAAATATTACTTATTTTAACTTCTAAAATATAATATTTAATTTATTTAAAAATTACACATTTTAAAGTAAAAAGTTATGAACCTTATCTACAAAATAATGGATTGACCACATTTCCTCACACTTTCCTTAAAAAATATTAAATATCTGATATTTTAATGTTACAGGTATTGACAGTGGGATTTAAGGTACTCAATATTTTCTGGTTTTGCAAGATTACAACATTGATCTACAGATACAAGTATTTATTCACAAAGAGGTGGGCATCAGCCGGAAAAACCATTTAAGTTAGCAAACAAAATTATACTATTGCGAAAATTTATACATATATAATTTGGAAAAAAGTTAAGCATATATATGAAGCTTCTTCCAAAACTAGAAGAATTTCCTACTTGATATGTAAAGTTTCAGAATTGTTCGTATTCTTTCTCATATTTTTTGTATGATATTGATTTAATTAATGTATCATTGAAATTATACATTCAGCCTCATACAATTCTAACTTTTAAAAAGTTAAAGAAGATTCTTTAAATATTCATCTACATCCACAAAGATGCTATTCGAACATAAGTACACTACAAAAATTCTTCGAATTGTGACACTTTTTGGAGCATCCGTGACACTGAAACGCGTTGCTAGAATTATTATTGACGCATTGTGAAATGCCTCTATTCAGCGTGTCACTAAAACATATACTGTGACACGTTGACGTATGATTATATTTTTTGTGACGTTTTAAGATGCAGTTCAATTTAGAAGTGCCACTAAATTTGTGACATGGATTGGCGTAGTAATTCAGTTTAGTGACATGTGTACATGTGATAAATATTTAGCGACACCTGAAAGTGAAACAAATATTGTGACGTTTATACTTGTCACAAAATATGAACCTCTTATTTTCTTTGTAATGGTAGTGTCACGTATAGTTCAATTCATTGTTGATATGATAGAAAAGTTGAGCATAATTAATGTTTTCTTTCTTTGCATCTTTCTTCAAAATTAATGAAATTCCACTAATGTGTTGTTTCTGAAATGTTTCCCTCGTCCTCTCGGACTCTTTCTTACTCACTCTCCATATATATTAACGTTTAAGTGAGTATGACAATGTATTCTCATCATGATATATACTTCCTCCTTTTCTGCTGATAAAATATATAAGATTTAATTATGGTGCATTGATATTAATCAATGACACATCTCATCAATGATGATGATTACAATATATAGGACTATAACAAGCCAAAGTCTAACAGGAATAGGATTCTAAGTCTGTAAGAAAACTACAATTTATAACTAATTCTATAAGGAAACTAGTTCTATAAAGTAACTACCATCTATAACCTTTCCTACAAGGAAATAGGTTTCTATTTCCTTAACTGCTCATCTCTGATCCACAACTCCGGCCAATTCACCGCTCGAAGACCACCGCTCTGCCTCTCAAGCACCACCCGCTCAAATTCTCTACAACTCCGGCTACCACTCCGCCGCTTGAGCTCAGCTGGAGCTCGCTGCAAATCCAGCGAATTCGGCAGTTGCTTCGGTGGTGCAGCCGAAGAGTAGTGCTACCAGAAGTGGCCGTAAAGTTGTGGATGAGTAGGTAGAGAAATAGGAAAAGAGGGAAAATGGGAAAAAGAGAGAGAAGGAGGACATTCATATCTTTTCCCTTTTTAAATTCTTTTTAATCAAGGGTAAAATAGCCATTTTATCAATTTCCGGCCAAATCGGCAGTTGGTATTTTGGTTAACGAAGTCTAGAATTAAATTGACACTTTCAAATTTTACAAGTTTATATTAACACTTTCAACCAAAACATAAGGTTAATAACACAGTTTTCTCTATAAATTATCCCTCTCAATTCCACTCCAATCCAATCAGATCAAACTCTCCTTGGACACCTCCACCTTCTTTTCCTCATTCACAGATAAACATAAATTATGACTTGAGTTCAACTGAGTGGTAGAAATAGGGCAACTTGCGCAATTTGGTCGAAATTTCCATCCTCAATATTGTTTAGAAAATATCACGTTCACACCCACACGATCGGTCAAGTGGTTAGACCTTTTGTTTTAATCATGTTACTGCAAGTTGGACTCTTGCAGTGGCAACTTGCGCAATTTGGTCGGAATTTCCATCCTCAATATTGTTTAGAAAATATCACGTTCATACCCACACGATCGGTCAAGTGGTTAGACCTTTTGTTTTAATCCCGTTACTGCAAGTTGGACTCTCGCCAACTGCAGGGTGTGGATTTCTCCAGTGGAGGGGTCCCTTGTGGGCAGCGAGTATAGTCGTGGATCAGGGGTCTGACCCTGCTGTCTGCTGTGATTTACCTCCTCAGTGATGACTGTGGTGTCGGCACGACTGAGACCCTGAGGGTGAGGTATCGCCTTTTAGAAAATATCAAGTTCCAATATTCAGCGATAAAACTAACGTCTTCTGCCTTTAAATCTCGAAACTACATTTTAAAAGTGATAATTTTATGGCACTTTTCATGTTTAGGCATGAAATAGCTTTTTGAACTTTAAGAAAGGGCTAAAAATGCAGCACGGAATTTGGTCGAAATTGCCCTTGCCAATATTATGTAAAAAAGTCACGTGCTAGACACGTGACAACAGAAAAATTAACACCATCAATCCCAAGTCCTAAAATTTACATTTCAAATTTGTTAATGATGTGTCTTCGACCATCGACCAGTTCGTTGGCCTGGGTTACTTTCGAATTAACCTGCAATCAAATTGCCACTGGGATTCCAGGGGTCAGCACTCCGATGCTTAAGTTAGTTAAAGTGTTCAAATATGATTAAGACAGAATGAATCATAAGTAAATGTGTACCTTGTATTTATAATTCATGTCCTAAATAATATTCTCGTTAATTAACGCCCTTAATTACCCACGAATTCGGTAATTAAGTAGAGTATTAAATATTTTCCTAACTGGACTGTTATATCTTCGGCCCAATGACCTTCTTGGACTCAACCTCTCTATCAGTTAAGATAAGTTATTTGACGCCTTTTCATCTTAGGGCCTGAAAATAACTAAGTTTTTCAACTTTGTAGATCCTGGAAAAAAAAAGAAGTAATCTTCATAAAAAAAACAAAAGCACGAAGTCGAATGATTTTCAACATTGGGTTAAGAGTCCGTCTCTTGAAAGTCGATCTTTCCATAAGTCATGGAAGTACCAAGTCGAATGACTTATGGAAAGATCGACTTTCAAGAGACGGACTCTTAACCCAATGTTGAAAATCATTCGACTTCGTGCTTTTGTTTTTTTTATCTAATGTACATATTTTTTGGGAGTCAAAACTACGGTTGAAGTCGAATGACTTAACCCAATGTTGAAGTCGAATGATTTTCAACATTGGGTTAAGAGTCCGTCTCTTGAAAGTCGATCTTTCCATAAGTCATGGAAGTACCAAGTTTTAAAGTGTAAATTAGAAAAAATGAAAATAAAATTTTCAGCTTACATGAATCGGGTTATTAACTTTATAACTACTACACGTTGAATAATAAAATTTTAATATTACAACTAACACCTTTTACTTTTTATTATTCTAATTAAATTCCATCTTTTCATAAATCTATGGAAAGACGGATTTTTCCAAAATTTTGCCTTACATATGCAAAAGGAAAAGACAAAAGCTCCCTCGTTAATTTAGTTTACAGCTTTTAATTAAAGCCTGCACATTCATTAGCTTCTCTTTGGTTTAAAAGAAGTATAATGCTTTCAATTTTAGCAAGATTAAGTTAGTGTAGCAAATGACGCTATTTCCCTCAACTATTTAACTTCAAATTTTAGTACTCATGCGTGTTCCTTTAATTTTTCAGTTTTTTTGGCGAAACCATTTCATCATAATTACTCAATTCCTTAATTAATAAATAATTATGTGAAACTAATTATATATATAACAGAGTCATCATACAATACATTCAACGGCAGTTCAAGTTCAACCATCATTGATCATACTACATTAGACGACGGTTATTCATCAACCGCCATTTAACGAATTATCGAAGCCACCTGTCGTCAACCCGACTAGCGAAACATTTGTTCCGAGTTTGAAACATAGGATAAACCATGGCTCTAAAGAAAAAATTCATAACCTCCGTTAATAACTATTCCTGCACTAGTGACGTGAGGTGAAAATTTATGTTGATTATGATTTGGTTGCTTTAAATATCATTATAATTATCTTATCAAATTTTAATTATTGTACTATCTAAATAGAATTTAGAGAAAAGAAAATGAAAACTCACTGTTCATCACATGCTTGGACGACAACGAAATATTTTTAAAATAAAGGAATATATATTACTCTACCTAATTGAGTAAATATCAATATAACTCTCAAATATTTTTTTAGTATTTACCCCACCCCACCCCTCCTTGTAGCCTCCACCCGCCCACCACCCGCCACACGGTTCTGCACCACCTCCGGCCGAACCTGGCCACCACCCACCGGTGGCTGTGCTTCCGCTAGCAGATCCGCTACCTCTTCTGCCTCTCGTCCTGCTAATGGTCATTTGAACGGCACCTCCTCCGAATGGCGTCGTCTTCGCTGCGCTGCCTCCAATCGTGCCTCTCATCGTGTTGTGCCTCTCATCGTGTTGTGTTGCCGCAGATCTGCCGCTAATGGAGCCGCGGCCAGGAGGCGGACGGCGCCTCCTCCGAACTACGTCATCTTCAGCCCCAAGAAGAAGAATCAGTACTTGTGTCTCAGTTGGGTGAATAAAGAAGAAGAAGCAATTATTCACCTAATTGGAAAATTGGTCAAATTAGGCACATCAATAAAGAAGAAGAAGTAATTATTGACCTAACTGGTAAATTAGTCAAATTAGGCGCTGCAATTGGGTTAATAAAGAAGAAGAAGCAAGTATTCACCTAATTGGTAAATTTGTCACAAATTAGGCGCCACCGTTGGGTGAATAATTAAAGAAGAAGATGCAGTTATGGTAAGGTAGTGTTAGGGGTTAAAATAGATCGAGCTGTACTTTAACCCTAAGGGCTGATTGTAGCCTTGTAGGTATTTCGCTGTAGCCTTAAATTACAATCCTGGTCAAACTGCATTAATTCCACAGTCCATTATATAATGGGATTCTGAGTATTTTCAATTTCTACACAGATTAAAGTCTAGAATTGAAAAAATCACAGAAATGGAAGATTATATCATAAACACATTTGTATTTGGAGTGATCTCATGGGCGACACTTTTTCTGTTCGTCAGAAAGATGTGTCACAATCGTTCTTTTCAATTCTGCGGTTCCCAAGTTTCTATAATCCATTCATTACAAGCTCTAATCTTGGCTTCCTTTTTTGTAAAAGATTGGACCAACCCTCTTTGTCCTTTGGCTTCAACCCTCTCTCCGGAACAGGTACTCCCTCCGTCTCACTGTGGGTGTGTTTGGAAGAGTTATGCTTTTATCAGCAACACTAGCTTAGGCCCGGTTCCTTGGAGCTTATTTGCACTTCAGTTCAGTTCAAATCAATTAGTTCAGTAAAATTTTAATTGATGAAATTTATTTTAATCTAGTCACAGTACTACTACTTTTCAACAAATTTATTTTAGTTCAATTCAGTCCAGTTTAAATCACTTCAGATCAGATCAGATAAGTTCTAGAGAACATGACCTTATTTTGGCTTATTTTGAAAGTAGGGGGAGACCAACTTCTACTTTTCCTCCAAAAATACTTTCTTCTTTTTAATTAATAAGCGCTTCTTAGCAGTTTACCAAGCACTAAAGTGGTGCTTCGATTAAAAGCAAAACATTTATAAAACCTTCCGAACACATCATGTATTGTTCCTACTGTTTTTTTGAACGTTTCACTATTTTATCATTATTTTGGAAAGTATTTGTCATTTTCATACACATGCACGTCAAATTATTATTTTTATTCTCAGTTAATATTTTGACATCGATTTTAAAAATTAAATGACTAATATACAAGGTGTTGGATCATTTCACTTAGTACCAACTGATTTCAAAATGGAAGGTCAAAATACTTTGAAATTTAACATTCTCTCATACTTTTCTTCCACACATTCACTTTCTTCTTAATTGTCGTGTTCATTAGTGGTAAGAACAACATACAGGGACGGAGGAAGTATATGATATGCACAGTAAAAGTGATAAGTATTAATTTGGTTTTAAGTATTAATTGTTGTACTAGGTAATTTTGATTTCATGAAATAATATCACAGTACTGCATATTTACTTTAACTGCAGGCGAAGGTTCTGGCAGTTAGTCTTGCTTTCTACAGTTTTGAAACGGTATGTCTTTTATATGACATCAAGAATCTCAAGATTGACCTCTTTATCCATCATTTGTGGGCTCTTGCTGCAATCTTCTCTGCACTTGCTTATGGAAGGGTACACACTGTGCACTTTTTAGTTTCTCTCCAAAATTCGTTAAATTCTCGATAAATAATACTCCCTCTGTCCCACCTCAAACTGCTCTGAGATTATAAGTAAAAATCCCGACTCAACATGAGTGTTCTTTCCCCCCTTAAATGTTTGTTGAATTCTGTTGATCACGATGAACGATACAGTATGGATCAGAAGCAATGGTTGTATTGTGGATCGGTGAGTTTTCGAGTACATTCACCGACTTCAAAGTAATGCTCAAGGAGCTAGGGCTCAAAGACACCAATCTCATGATAGCTAATGATGTTAGTCCTAAGGCTATGTTTCTAGTGGTTCACAAATGGTTAATTTCCTGTTTTTTTGAAAAACTAAAACCCTAACTAAGGTCATTTCCCCAGATTTCACGTGCAGTCACGTTCACATTTGTAAGAATGTTATTTGGAACATACGTGGCTTACGTTGTTCTCACAACCAACTATCCCCTACCCATCAAGGTATATGTCATATTCCTATGATTTCACAATATGATATCATAAAAACTTTATTCCAACAAAATTTAGGGCATTTTCCGTTTTATGGAGTTTCATTTCAATTATATTATGAATACACGAGTCTTCATGTGAAACGGAGTTCATAACTAGTCGGTGCCACATTCTTATGTTGTAGGCAACTGCTTTGGGAGGACAGTTACTCTGTACTTTCTGGTTTTACAAGATCATAAGAGTGAATATGTATAAGTACAACGTATTCCGACAGAGGAGGGCTTCCACCCAAAAGATTCATTCAAGCTAGAAACTGAAGTCTTAGGGATCAACAACCCTTGTACGATGTTTCAGTTAATTTTATTTCTAAGAGTAGA
Organism: Rubia yunnanensis; assembly: GCA_037428765.1. Lineage (NCBI taxonomy): Eukaryota > Viridiplantae > Streptophyta > Magnoliopsida > Gentianales > Rubiaceae > Rubia > Rubia yunnanensis. The sequence goes on from CM075067.1 coordinate 103,927,423, forward strand.
TTGTAACATGGTGAAACAGGCTCACAAACTTTCCAAACCTGTAACTTATCCTCTCTAATAAGATGTTTCATTCAGATGATGAAAAGAAGAAGCTAGAAAACCATATAACATATCCTTTTGGGATATGAAAATTGCACTAATTCTGTCACACAAGAAAAGAAGAAAAGATTGAAGGAGAAAATTCTATTGTTGTGGCTACAGTAGATCATGTTGGATGCAAGGGTGGAAAACGCATTAGCTAAATGCGTTCTTATAAATTTTTTATTTTTTTTATTGCATGAATATACGAGGACGCATTTGGTAAATGCGTCCTTATGATTTTACCCTCTTTTTCTTTTGCAAGATTATTGAGGACGCATTTGGTAAATGCGTCCTCATGATTTTACCTTTTTTTTGCATAATTTTTGAGGACGCATTTGGCAAATGTGTCCTCTAAATTTGCAGGTTTTTTATATCTGTTATTTAGATGACGCATTCACCGAATGCGTCCTCATTAAGTTCATCATTTAAAACCCAATGCCCGTGAATGTTTCCATTGTTTTCTTCGCCGATTTCTCCATTAAAACAACATACACGCACGGCTTTCTTGTTTCCTCCGCCACCAAAATCTTCACTCCCACATTTGCTCAGGCCACTGTCGTCTCCATCTCCGGGACCAAGGTTTTATTTTTACCCATCTTCATCCCTCGGTTGGTACCTCCGCAAGCTTTAGTTGGTTTTTTCTTTTCCGTTTTATTCAGATCTGCTCCGTTTCTTTGTGTTTTGGTGTTAATTGTTTTTGGATTTGTAGTTGAACCCTCCAGCTGGCTGTTGCTAACTCTCCTGCACCCACCTGAATGCTGCACGCGCTACACGCGCCGCCTGTACGACCACGCCTGGAGCTTACACGCCTCCAGCAGCTCCGCGAGTTACAGTCACGCGCCGCCGGAATATTCGAATCTCTGAGAGGTACCTGAAAAATTCATGATTATACGAATGTATTGAATGATTATGTGTGATTTGTTCACTAATATTTTTTTATTGAATTTGTAGTAATAGTGTAATTTGTGAGTTACTTGAAATTTTTTTGTTGATTTGAATGTGTTGAATGATTGTGTGTGGTTTGAATGTTGGTTTGATTCTATGAAAGTGTTGAATGAGGATGCATGATTATGTGTGAATTGATTGTGTGTGATTTGTTCACTAATTTTCGTATTGAAGTTGTAGTAATGATTTAATTTGTGTGGCGTAAGTGAGCGCACATTTTATAACAGTGTAATAGTTAGAAAATCAATAATAGTGTATGATTTGGTTGGGCGATGATAATGGAACACTATATGGTTTAGGGTTTGAGTAGTTGAATATAAGTTGCTGAATAATACCGTGTTTGCGAATATCAAATTATAAGTTCTATATTTGTATGATGCAGTTGTACAATGTTTTTCACGATGTATTTGTACAAATGGGGTCAGATTAAGTTTGATTTAACTGTGGGTGTGTATTATGATCCTCCCATACCAGAGAAAAATGTGACCCTCGAACGGAGGTTAAGCCACTCCGAGTTAGTTGATTTAATTTTCAGAAGGCTTGGCATTGCAAGTGAGGGGTTTCGGTTAAAAATATATTATTGTTATCCTGAGCTGATTGGTTCGAAGGTATACTATCGGTGTTATAATGTGAAAGATGATGAGTCTACTACGACCTTCTTCAACATTGTTGATCGAATATCCTTGTCCTCAGCTGATCTGTACATTATTATCAAGAAGATGTCAAGCAACATTGACCGTGCAGGTGATGTTAGTTCGGGCATGTTCATGCCGTTGTTGAGCAATACTCAGAACTATACACATTTGCCAACATTACCACCCCTTGTACATAGCCAAGATTTTGGGGAACCTTTTAGCTTTGGTGAGTCAAGCCAACCCAGTATGTATGTTCATGTTTATTGCGCTCAGCAGTCCACAAGTGCTGGTATATACGGTATGTATCATGAGGAGCTGAATGTCTTCGATGATGATTATGCGAGTGAAATTGGCGAGCATGTTATTGGTGAACGTCGTTTCACTCACCAAAATAATCTGCAAACTCTAATGATGAAATTAGTACAGTAGCAAGCAGAGTCGATCCCACGAGGAACGGAGCAAAATCTATAATAAAATACCTACTAATATAGAACAGTTTTGGTGTAGCCACCACGCCTTAATTTTCAGATTTATTTAACAATTAATAATGCAACTATAAAATATGAAATAATAATGCAAACTAAAAAATATAAAAATCTAGCAAATATATGATGAATGCAATCGGCTTGGAATAACTCACATTAGTTAAACATCGATCATAGGCGCAAAGATAAATCAATTCATATGCATCTATCAGTTATAGGACGGCAAGTATTTGCTAAACCCTCCCAATTCTTTCTTACCTTATCGACAATTGACTAATTATAATTAACCAATCGTTTCTCTTACCAAGATGCCTCCGGAAAGTATTCGCTGAACCAGATACACACTCGATAGCATTAAGAATGAAAAGAACCTGATATAGCAATTACCCAAGTATTTGCAAGTAGTAACGCACACTTAATTGTTCCCCATCTTGCTATTACAGTCTTAGCTAGTTAGTTGTTTTTCACAAGAACTCGCTACTTACTAACCCTTTCCAACGATTACATATTGGTGGAATTAGATAGCATTATCCCAATAATATTCAAGTTGATCAGGCTTAAACATATCAGAAATAAATATAACCAAGAACAATCAAGAACACATAAGAATCAATTATAAAATAATTAGGCCTCACGATTCATAAACTAATGCTTGTTACTCCATGCCGATATATAAATTAGCTACTCATAATAATTAAACTAAACAAACATATAATATAAAAATATACGAACATAATTAATATATAATAAAATAAAATACGGACGAATTAAAGATACAAACCAGGAAATTTGTTTGCATTCATGCGTGAACTGTTAACCAAATAATTCCCCAAGATTCCCAGCCTGCATAACCAAGAAATTCGTTCCTAAACTAATGTGGGAAATTGGTTACTCCAACCTCTGTTCCGTAACTCCCTGTATATCCCTCCAGCCGTGTATATTTATATACACCAAACCAAAACCAAATCCAAATCAACTTCTAATTACTTTTCTTCTTACGGAAGAAATAAGGAAATAAAATAATATCTATTCTAATTCTAAATAACTAATTCCTACAATTAAGGAATTTCAAATGGAAGGAGATAGTATAATCCTTATCAATATGGGAAGTGAATATATTTATTTCCTTCAAATCCACATGTCTTCAATAATTCACTTTTCACCCCATAACTTCAGCAATTCTGCTTTTGCCTCTCTTCCTTCATCCCTGGAAAAATGCCTTATAAAATAAGAACATTTTCCATTGGAGTACATCGCCTCATTAAAAACCTTAACCTGGAAAACCCAGTGGGAAAAAACCGTTGGTTAAGGGAAAAAGAGTACAATGTATAGCTCCCTCTCAATTCTTCACAATCCATGAATTCCTGCACCAAAAACACCTAAAAGTGCAAATTATATCTTAATAAAATCATAATAATCCCACAAAATATGAACACAAAATAACACACATCAGTTATTAGCCATGGTGAACATGTTGGTAGCGATGATGAAGGTGAGCAAAGGGAACTTGAAGAAGAAAGTGAAGATGATCGTTCCTTATCAATTGATTCGAATCCAGGGGACGATGATGAATAAGTGGTGTGCATGAACAATGTAGCCACGATGTTCCATCTTATGGAAAATCCTAATACTGAGGCCTACTTTAGGTATTATAGGAGGCCTGATGAGGATGGCTATGACCCAACTAATTGTGGTGAAAGACTTCCTATTTAAGTTCAAGCGACTGGTGAGGATCGCACGTTCCATTCGCCACCAGATTGACGTGAACCCTTCTTACACAGTGAAGGATGTCTAAGCGCAGGTGAAGACGGAGTTAAATGTGACCCTTTCCTACAAGAAGGTGTGGTATGTTCGCCAAGAGGCTATTGATTTGGTATTCGGAACTTGGGAGGAATCCTTTGAAATGTTGCCAAAATTTATGGATGAGCTACAGGCCTAATCATACAATTTGATCAACATTTGAAACCGGATTACCCATGACAGAAAGTTGTTCAAAAATCTCCTTAAATTTGAGATGAAGTTCTTGAACAGTACCAGACTTACGAATACCATGCGCATCTGCACGAAGACGGAGAATGGTGGAGGCATTGCTATTATGATAGATGAGAGCAAGATTATCCTAGATATCTTTGGAAGTGGCACAATCTGGGAATTCCGCGAGAACTTCAGTGGTGAGAGAGGAAAACAGGAGACTACAAAGACGTTGATCTTCATCAACCCATTGATCATACTCTTCTTTTGCTTTCAAATAAGCCTCCTGGATATCAACCTTGCTGCCACCCAAAGGACTTGAGACTGTGGCAGCAAAAGGCAGGGTCTGCGGTGTTTGTGGTGATGGGAGAGTGGGACGAGATCTAGTTACATCAATGAAACCGTACAGACCTTGAAGACGAAGGACATAACCTGCTTGACGCTTCCAGAGAAGATAATTTGATGGAGTGAGTTTGATCTACATCATCTGAAGCAGAGTATTGTAGGAGAGTTTTTCTTGAGCCATTATTGAGAGAAAAAGCAACGGATCGATTGGGAGAGAGAAGGGCCGCACGCGTCGAAGCGGAGCAGGGGCAGGGGAGGGGCGGAGTTGAGCAAAGCGGCACGAAGTGGCGTGCGTGAGAGGAGCTGCTGGCGACCGATGGCGATGAGAGGTGGGGCAGCGGTCGACAAAATTTTTAAGTTTTTAGGTTTTGGATTATAAGAGACTCTGATACCATGAGAGAATGATTTGCCATAAGGAATTGTATTATTGATGACTGAATATATAGAGAGTACAATAGAGGTGTAATAAGGAAAGAACTCTAATCATAATAAATCATAATCTAATCAGTAATTTGATTTATCCTAACATCGAGATTAGGATATAATTGCACCGTGGATCTATATTACCTAGGAGCGGATGTACATGGGGCTGCAGGGGGCTCCAACCTCGCCTGAAATAAAACTACTGGGAGTAATTCTCGAAAAAATGTCTATCAACCCCGTCCATGAAGAAAATGACTGGGAGTAGACCCCTCTAATAGGTGAAAAAAAATCAATTTTTTTTCTAGCAGCCCAGCCATATATATATCCTAGCTCCTCCCCAATATTACCAGTGTTTTTTTTATATGGATGATCAATGTGGCTACGTGCAGATGAAAATTCGTGCTGTCAATATTGCTTATTATATCTATGATTTGGGAGGTTTCCAATTGACGAAAAGAATATCCAAATTGAGATGCTACTCCATCATATTCTCGCTCTTCTTGGACTCATCCCTTCTCTTGCTTATCAACTGGTCCGTCCCCTTCCATTTTCTACTGAATCCTCGTTTACGAATAATTTTACTCCTTCCGTCTCAAGTTAAATTGCATATTATCTTTTTTTCACGGTTATCAAGAAACATAGTTGATCGTTAAAATTGAGAGATACAATTGTTATGTCGCTGTATTTTCAAGTGTGCACCTCAAGGTGTCATTATATGCGAGTCACAAAAATAATTTTGAAACATTTCAAACGTGTTGTAATATTTGTGTCAAAACATAATTGTGACGCGTTATAAAAGTGTTTTAAAATGTGTGTTGAACATAATTGTAACGCTATTAAAAGTGTCTTTAATATGCTTGTCCCGCTGAAAAAAAAATATATATTCCTGTGCACGTCACACAATTAAATGTAACAAGTTAGTTATTCATATGACACTTGAAGATATAGTGACTGTAAATTTGTGACTCAAACTGATGTAGATAATTAAACTAGTGACATATATAATGGCAGCTAAATTTTAGTGACATTTGTATGTGCAGAAACATAGTGACACTTTATTATGTCACAAAATTGTAAATTCTCTCAGATTTTGTTCGTGACCGCCTTCACATTTTCAAAAATGAGATGCGGAACATATGTGACTTATTTGATTCTCATACCCAACAATATTGCCGTAAACCGCACGGCTCGTATCATTTACCTTTTCGCCAAGGTAAATATAATTCATCAATTCGCATTAGCCACACACAAACACGCATCCAATGAACTAGTTTCACCTTCTAATGTTATAGGCAGCAGCTTCGGGAATGCAACTTCTCAGTTTTTTCTGGTTTATGAAGATGATAAGATATTGTATGCACAAGTACTTGTTCAAACGCAAGAGGACATAATCATCCCACAAGAATCATCTAAGCCAGAAGACCACATTCCACAATTTGAGAACTTATAAGGCTTGGTATAAATGATATAGCAAGTCGTTATCAGGGCTTCATTCCAAAATTTATTGCTTCATCCAGAATTGGATGACATGGAATTAACCATTTCTTTGAGGGTTCTATTCTTTCTTTTCGTAACATTGTTTTGTTATGGTGTATATGGAGACTAAGTACAAATTTATCTGCTTCAAAACATATTTTAAAACCATACTTACTCAAACCACCACTACAAAAAAAAAGTACAGTAGTGACACATATTTTGTGATAGATTAGGAAATGTCAGAATATTTGCTCCACCTTCATGTGTCACTAAATATTTCTGACGTGTGCACATGTCACTAATTGAATTACAATATCAATCCATGTCACCAAATTTGTTGACATTTCTGAATTGAACCGCATCTTAAAGCGTCACAAATATATAGTGATACTTCAATGCATCACAATATTATTGACACGCTGAATATGACCACTTCACAAGGCATCATTAACCATTTCAGCGACGCTTTTGAGTGTCACGACTGCTCCAAAAAAAAGTTATAACTGAAAAAAATTTTGTGGTGCACTTTTAGAAACTAAATTATTTCTAACTTCATGAACAAAAAAACAATATCATTGAAAGTTAAAGTTTTCATAGAAATAAGAAGCAACCCTACTTGTTCTTATGACCTTAACCTTTGCCAGTAGAATCAATGCATACGTAAAGAACCGGGGAAGAAGGAAGAGAGGGAGAAAGAGAGAGGGGCCGGAAAATCAGAACAAATCCCTTAATTCGAAAAAGAACAAATCAGAACTTTAATTCGAAAACTTTCAATAATTACATGTTTAGTCCCTTAATTTTTCTTCATTTTATAAAAAAACTTGATCCTACTAAAAACTTTCTCTAATTATATATATAATAAGTATAAAATAAATCTTTGTATGTTATACTCACCTACCAAGTAAAAATTGCACATTTTGACTTTTAAAAGTTAAACTAGCCCAACTTCGACCATTAAATTCTAGGAAAAAGTGCATTTTCAATCCTATGTTTTGGTCGAAAGTGCATAAATAACCTTGTAAAGTCTGAAAGTGCAAAAATAACTCTAAATTTTGTTGACCAAAATGTCAACGATCAAATTGGCTGAAATTTGTCAAAATGATCATTTTACCCTTATGTTAAAAATTAAAAAATCAAATATTATTGAAAGACAATAATACCCTCCCTGCTTTTTAACAAAATAAAATTTCTTTTCCATTTTTTTCTTTCTTTTCTACTTATATCTCCTCTCCTCTCGAAATTTCCAACGCCGTCATCTGGAAAAGTGCAGAAATTTCCAAAATTTCTCTCCTCTCCCCCAGAAATTTGCCACCGATGCCGTTATCTAGGAAATAATTTCTTGCCCTTCTGATTCTGCCTCTTCTTCTTAGGGCTCTGGTGATTGGGGGCTCTGGTGATTGGAGACAACAACGTCTGTTGCAATAGAGGAGAGATCGAAAGGGCATCTAGAGATTGTGACCTCGTCGAAGTTGAAGTCGACGTTGAAGGTGGTCTGGGTGAAAGACAGCTTCCGATTGGAGCTGTGGTGGTGATGGGTTGTAGACGCAGTTGCGGTGGAGCGCGACAGAGAGAGGTAGTGGTGGGGGGTTATAGGTGGAGCTGGGCAGATGTAGGTTGAACTAGGGTTTTAGGGGCTGGGGGGCTGATTTTGGGCGACGGTGGTGGAGCGGAGATGGGTCAGCGGCGGAGTGGAGATGGGAGGCTAGGGAGATGGGTCAGTGGCGACAGCGCATTGGACCGACGGAGCAGCGGCAAATTAGAGATGGGGTTCGGCGGCGGAGTGGCGGAGTTGGAGAAACTGGAGAAGAAGAACCAAAGGGTAAAATGGTCTATAAGTTTTCATTTTTAGACTTAGAGGTAATTATGTCTTTTCATGTTTGGTCAATGGCTAATTTTCTGAGTCAACGTCGGAACTGAGCAAAATGGGTAATTGCACAATTTCACAAAAAGAAATATAAGGTTAGTTTTGCATTTTCAGATTTTACAGGGTTATGTCTGCACTTTCTTAATTTAATAGGGTCATTTTTGTACTTTTTCCTTAATTCTATTATTATATATGCAAGACTATTATCATGTTATATGTTGTTGGATTCATCATAACATATATTTTTAAATTATTATGTTTTCATATTTTCTTACACAAATAAATAAATATATTAATAATCGAAAATTGATTTAGTTGACTTCTAAAAATCAAAATGTGTCATTTTTTCTGGGACGGATGTAGTACTATTAGGGTACAATATTTTTATTTATTTTCGACGTTCGCCCCTATTAGAAGAAGATAGAGTTTTAAAAACCTCTGATGATTTGCTTCACTTGTTTAGAAATTACGGATTGATTTGAGGGATCCCGCTGTAAGCTTGAATTACAATCTTTCTCAAACTTTCCTACAATTTAGCACGCAAGAACACGGCACTATTTTTTCGACTTTTATTTTGCTTTTGGCATATAATTTGATCAGCATTAAACTTATACCTATAAATAAGTCCACTTACAACTCTTCCTAGTTCGTTCCAAACATCATATTCTCCGTTTTTTTGTGTCGTAAAAATAAAACTGCGATCAATGGCAGATAATATTAGCAGTATCATTGTATTTGGAGTGATCTTATGGACCACATTGTTCTTGCTAGCCAGAAAAATGTTCAAAAAACGTTCCTTTGTTTTCTGCGGTCGATTGGTTTCCATAATCCATTCATTACAAGTTTTTTTCTTGGCTTCTTATTCTGTGCAAGATTGGACCAATCCTTTCTATCCTTTAGCCTCGACCGCCTCTCCACTCCAGGTATATAATATACTCCATCCGTCCCATCCCACAAAAACAAATTCACGTTCTTCGAAAACATGCTCGATCGTTGATCATTGTAATAATGGCATACTCCCTCTGTTCCACAACAAATTTTGTATTTGCTTTTGGCTTAATCATTAATACAAATATACAATCTGATATATATGCCAGTATCTTTTGATGTATAAAAATAACTTTTGCAATCTTTGCATGGGTAATGTCATGAATAGTGTGAAAAGGGAGCGAATAATGGCGGATTTGGGGTCTAGTGAGGGTATATTTGGTAGACCGAATGACAATATATGGGGAATTTGTAAATAGGAAGTTATTTGTGGGATAGGCTAAAAAGGAAAATAGAAAGTTTACCGTAGAGCGGATGGAGTATATAAAGTTGATAGAAACTACGTGTTACTATGAATCCGACAAAATCATATACAATAATATTGTTACTTATATCAGTTTAATTATGTGTTCTTGTTGGCTCATTATTGAATCTTGCTAAATTGTCTAAAAGTTGGGTTGTACTTGTCGCAGTTGTGTTTATAAAAAATGATAGTAGTTGATTCGAAAGAGGGAAGACCAACTTTTACTTTTTACCTAAAATTATTTTCTACCTTCAGATTAAGTTATTCTCTGACAATTTATCAAACGCATAAAGGTGTATTTGGAAGGGCTTATAAGTGTTTTGCTTATAAGTTATACACTTTTTTACTGCTGGTAAACTCCTACGCATCAGCTGGTTTTAAATGTAGAGCTAGTTTCTGGGAGAAAAGCACGACTCCCTTACTTTTAAAATAAGTCAGTTTTAGTTATAAGTATACTAACATCATTTAACTTACAAATTAAGCAGGTTATACCAAACACGCATTTAATAATATCTACTATGTACATTTATAATAGATGAAAATGATACAAAAGAGTGTCAAATGAAATATGGCTCCATGTTACAGATGAAGATTGTTGCACTCAATATTGCCTACTATATCTATGATTTGGAACGCTACCAATTTGACCTGAAGAATATAAGAATTGACATGGTACTCCATCATATGATCTCTCTTGTTGGACTCATCGCTTGTCTTGCCTATCAAATGGTACGAACACTTCCATTTTCTTTTGAATCCTCCTTTACAAATCAAATTTTACATTAATATTCTGAAAACTCGACATTCTATCGTAATGTTTCTATAACTTTGAATAATCAAAATGAGATACTCATCGGGTTTCTATTATTGATTTTTGTCTGTCTCATTCAAAGGTTCTTATTTCTTATTTTAGCTCTATGTGAAAAGTAGGCACGAAAGGAGGTGTTTGTTGAAAGTTGAATTCAACGTTTTCCATTTTTAAATCAAACGTGTAATATTACATAGTTAATCCGTTTTTAATATGTACCTTAACAGTTTCGGGCATCTAACCATCCCTCCCACTCTACGTGAAATGTATGTTAAATTGCTTTTAGGAACGTTACAACTTATAAAAATTAAAGGAGTAAAACATATAAGAAGTTTCCAAAACTATGATTTTGGCACAAAACCATAATTTTAAAATCAAATCTACAACTTTGATCATTCCTCTTCATTTATGGAAATGGTTGAGACATAATTGTCAATGGCACATAACCATATAATTAATAAGGATACAATTGAATCAAGAAATCAGAAATGTGACTTCGTATATAGTAATATATACAAGAAAATGAGAGATGAAATTTAAATACAATTGCTTCATTTTGATAAACTAATTTTGTTGTTTTTTCATGAACTACAGTGTGGAGTAGAATTAATGGCAGGGTTGTGGATTAATGAGATTCCCAGTCCAATCCACCACTGGAGAGAGTTGCTCAAGGATTTGGGCTGCAAAGACACAAACCTCAACATTGTTGTTGATGTTAGTTCCAAACTCTTAGAAACTTAGGGAGATTTTCTGGGTTTTTTTAATACTAAGTTATGGAACAATCACTGCTCCCTATATTCCAGCCACTTCTGCACACTTTTTTATCAACTTTCTCATACCATGTTTAACCACCGATAATTTTAGTTACGTATATTAATGGCGTATAAAAAATTGATATTTAAAAATATATGATGCATGAAATTAAACAATGTCTAACATGATAATATTGAAACCTATATATTAATTGAAAATTATGGTTAAACATGGATTGAGAAATTTGACCAAAAAATGTGTAGAAATGGCTAGGACATGGGGAGTATATCTTTTAACTAAAAGATTATATTTTTTATTTAAAATTATACATTCTAATTTAAATATTTTACTTTTTAACTTAAAATTATACTCCCTCCGTCCCAGCTGTATCTGCACATGTTAACTTTTGCAAGTTGACCAAAATTATTTTTAACCGTTAATATCTTTACTTGTGCACATTTAAAAATAATAAAAAGTTGATGTTATGAAAATAGATGTTACGACAATTCTAACAAGATTTCACATGATAGTATATTATCTTATATATTACTCAATTTCATTATTAACCAATTTTGACTTAATGAATAGTGCTTGTGCAAATACAGATGGGACAGAGGAAGTATAATATATTTTTAAATTTTTACATTCAAACCTGCTTTATTATATATTGAGTGCGTCTTTTGAAAGACGGTCTTTCCATAAGTCATGGAAAGACCAAGGTTTAAAGTGTAAATTAGAAGAAATGAAGATAAAATTTTCGGGTTGCACGAACCGGGTTATAAATTTTATAACTACTACATGTTGCATACTAAATTTTTAATGTTGCAACTAAGACCTTTTACCTTTTATTATTCAAATTAAACCCCGTCTTTCCATAAGCCTATGGAAAGACCGTTTTTCCCAAGACTTTGCCTTATATATTTAACATATAATATTGTTCAATATTAAAATCAAAAAATGCATTATTTAAGTTAAGAAGTACAATCATTGTCGCATAAATTTAGAAAAATGCTGCATTAGTCGTAGCCTTTATATTTTCAGTGAAAATTCGTAATGAAACATCGTATCAAATGACGTGGCGCCAATGAAAAGGCTAATATATCCATGGTTAATTGCACCTTTCATGAAGGGTGATCATTGATTTGGTATTTTCATTAATGTCACATCATTCACTATTATATTTCACTACAATTTTTTACTGAGAATATCATTACTGATCATTTTCTCATGTAGCCAAATTATAGAACAAAACATTTACATTTCTCATTAAAGTTCAACTAATCTACAATTATCTGTGTGATTTTGTGCATTTTCTCAGATTTTGTTCGTGAACTCCTATACACTTTCAAAAATGATATGCGGAACATATCTCACTTTTTTTATTCTCACAGGCAAGCATCCCATAATTTTCAAGGTACGAAATACTCCCCATTTCTCATGAGCCAAACACACACAAACACACACCTAATGAACTAGTTTCACCTTCTTATGCTATAGGCAGCAGGCTTGGCAATACAGCTGCTCAGTTATTTCTGGTTTTACAAGATTGCAATAGGGTTTACGCGCAAGCACGTGTTCAAACATACGCGGACATCAACCCGAAAGATTCATTCAAACTAGCGTGTAAGCAAAGTCATCAAATACAGGATGAATGGGAAGAAAAGTTAAGTAGCGTTGCTGTTCTTTGCTTTCCGTAAAACTTCTTTTAGAACTAATGAAATTCTACTCGACATGTGTTGTTCCAGAAATGTTTCCTTTACCCTTCCGTACCCTTTGTTTCCCATTCTTTGCCTTGTTTCAGCGTCGGAGGCCATTCTGACGATGTTTTCTGCGAGAGGTGTCAAGCCTTCCTTTCCTGCTGGATGCAGCCATCCGGTTGTTCCATTTACGACTATCTCAGTTGTGCCTCCAGCAGCTGTACCCTGAGATATACACGTATAATCAAATGAGTAAAACGAAAACATTGCCAAGAAAAATATCCTGCAGCATGATCAGCTGTTAAAACTATAAAGAGTATGGCAGCAGCCTAATGCTAAATTACAAAGTAATCATGGGGATCAAGTTGCTAAAATGGGAAGTAACACCTTTCAGTCGCGTAAAATGCCATTTGCAATGAGAGCTTTTAGAAGAAATAGTTGTGAAATCTAACAAGTGAACAATTCAAAGGTAAAGGCTTACCAGTACAGGTAACTGGAAAGCCATTGCTTCAATCGTTATCCTCCCAAAGCATTCTCCTCGAGCCTAAATATGGATAAAGAATTTAAGCCGTTTGGGGATGAAAAATAGTTTGAGCTTTGAAGGGCACTACATAGGGGGCATAACGATAATATAGAACATTTAGCAGAAATTACCTGAGAGTTTTGAACAAGAACATCAACGGAAGCAAGGTAGGGGGATACATTGAGGGTTTTATTCACAAAATGCACGCGGTTTTGAATTTTTTTCTCCATCACAAAGTTACGAAGCTCCTTTTCAAACTTAGGTTGTGCATTCATGTCACTTCCGACTATTAGAGCATGAATTGATGGAACCTGTAGTTTTCTGTTTTGAATAATTTGCAGACTCTCATAGAAAGAACGAAGGAACAGATCTTGACCTTTCCCCCGAGAAACACCTGCAGACGAATTTGGAATAGAATAACAAATTTAAGTAAAGAGATAAACTACCAAACATTACACATCAGCATCAATAAGTGCAGCATGTTCAAGTTTAAGGATCATACTGTTGATGGCAGCAAATGCTATGTCTTCTTTTCGCAGTCCAAGTGATTCTCTAATATGCTCACGAAGAACTCTTCTGCCCACAGTGTCTTCCGCAATTTCCATCAACTGATTGCTATTCCCAAGGTGCACAACATACGTGGGAGGCATTTTGATTCTGGAACATGGATAAATGAGGGAAATACTCAGTAAGACTGGAGTAGAATATGATCAAAGATGCATAATGTATGATTAGGATAGCACACTTAAGATTGAAGTAGAATAGCTTCTATTACAATCTTTTTTCAGTTTTACCGTATCATCTAGATGAACTAGAATCAATTTTTCAAGCACAAAATGTCTAGCACAGTCTTAGGAATATCATTTACTTTAGACGTTCTTGGGTGCGATTCTTCCAGTACTCAGCTGTTGTGTGGGAGTCAATCATGGCACCTGAAACAAAAGGGAGGTGCTTAACATATTCAAGTTTAAAGTAATGCCCTCGCATTTCATGAATCCACCACAAAACCTTTGGAAGAACTCGAGAAACATCTCCCTTTAAAACTGCATCCAACCACTTCCCAGCCACAGCAGTATTTAGGATAACCAAATCAGATGTCAGAGCAACGTCAACAGCCTCCTGGCCCTTAGCTGACAAAACCTTGACACAAACACAAGGGAGATAAAAACTCCTCCTTTTGCAAAAGCTGGAAACCCATTTTTTTCAACCAAAGCAAATGCAAATGCAAATGCAAAATACAGCAGAAACGGTATACCCAATCTCACATAAAAAAAGAGTTCCATTTAAAAAGAAAATACGGATATCTGATTGAACTCATGATGATACCTTTCATAGTAATGTTATACTGTATGTTTCTTAAAATAGAATGGCAATCTAATGGACAACGGAGTTCTACATTCACTCAGACTGAAAATCAAATTTTGTACTAGAGAAAAACATGAACTTTTCCATGGAATTGGAGGATAACTGATAAATTGCACTGTCACACTTAATTTTCACCATTTTCAAGCATGAATATCTTCGCTTATGTACTCTCTCTGTCCCGGCTGAATTTGCACTCTTACTTTCTTTTACACTATTTTGTATTGCAGTTTGACCACATATTTGAATAGCTGCATGAACAACAATATTATCGTATATGATATTGTTCAATTCGTTGTAATAAGTAGTTTCTTAATGTCAACTTTTTATTTGTTGTTATTACAGGTAGGTCAACATATTAACTGTCAAACATGTTTTCTGAACAGCATCGTAACGAATGGGGGTGCAAATTCACCCGGTACAGAGGGAGTAACTAATAGTCATAAAAACTGATACTTCAAAAACTACGAATTGCAACGAATCTAACAAAATTTCACATCAACGGGATTTCATGAACAAAGTTTGTAAGCTTTGATCAGAAAAGGTTTGTAAGCTACCTTGACTCCATTTCCAAGCATTTTCTGCTCCAAACTATACACCACTTCATCAGATTCAACTGGTTTCTGATTAGTAATCCAAACAACTTCAGTCCCAACTCCTCTCAACAAGAACGCCAGCTCCATCAACAACAGAGGCCCACCTAACAGCAAACAAAACATAAAATTCGCGCCAAAACTTTTGAGGAAACAAGAAATCAGACACAGGAAAGAGTACCAGAAAGGGAGAGTTCGTGGGAGACTAGAAGAACGAGCTTGGACATCATGAAACTAAGAGGGCTGTCTTGAATTCTGATTTGGGCAACTGGGTTTGCGTTTTCTTGAATTTTGAATTCATCGTAATGGGGAATTTCGCAAGAATCGTGGACGGCTTTGATGAAGAAAGCAATTGCAGTGAAAATGGCGAGTAGAAGCAGAAGTATGAGCGATCTGTTCTTCAACGCCATAGAAACACATTCGTTCTTATGATTGATTAGGATTGATCTTGGTGGAACTACAGATCTTTCAGATTGATTGACCGATCTTTGTAGTTTCAGGTCGATTTTCAGATCTCGAGTGGATCTACCAGGGCTATTTTGTGTTCTGACCAAATAATGAAACTAGTAACTCAAAAAGTAATTACTAAATTATTTTTTTGGTCTATCATGTTCGGTCATGCCTTGTTTTGTTCTCCAAGTTTAATGTCGCGTTTGTTTACCAATAAACATTACAAAAACAATTTATGTGATCTTTATGGGTGGTTTTCAGGTAAAGTCAATGGTAAAATTGATAAAAATATGTAAAATGATCATTATTCCCTTAAATTTAAAAAAAATCAAAAAGAAAAAGAAAATCAGACCCATTTCCATGGCTCTCGCCGTCTCCTCCGCCTCCCACCACCGGCGCAGCTGCAACATTGCCATCGGGAGCTTAAACCAGACCCACTTCCACGGCCCTCATCGTCGCCTCCGTCTCCCACCACCGACGTCGTTGCAACATCGGCGTCGGGAGCTTCATCAAGGGCCTCAAAAACCGTATCAAAATCCTTCGACATCCTCTTCATCGAGGGCCTCAACCCACGACATCACCACTTTTACACAAACATACCACTTCTATTACTTATAACTACGTTGGTAACACCCCACGTTGCGCGGTGAGCTTGATAATAAATTTTAGAAATACTGTAGGAATGTTGCTACAATATAGGAATGTGAAAAGAGCTGTAATTGAAGTTACAAATGCACCAATTTTACATGTAATTGAAGCTCATAATTAACTCGAGCTATCAAGTAAAGCAACGCACCACTCGAACTCTCACCTCTCCAACCCTCCACTGGAACATTCACCTGTAGAATCGGCCAGTGGAACCTGCACCTCTCGAACCCTAATCTCGAACCAGGTCTCCAACCAGGTACGGATTCGAGAGGTGAAGGTTCAGGTGGAGAGGGTTCAAGAGGAACTGATTCGAGAGGTGAATGTTCAGTTTCGGGGGGTAGTGATTCGAGAGGTAGTGATTTGATTTGATGCATCTAGTAAAGAAAAGCAATAATATTAAGTTATGAACTTGAGATTGACTTCACCAGAGGGAGCAGGAGGGAAATCAGAAACATAGATGCTCTCAAAAGAAGTATTGAGCTTCTCAGTAGATGGCTTTGCCAAAGGGCTTCCGGGAGTACCAGTCGCCGGCAGACTAGGCTCCGAGGAAGGCGAAGATGGCTTCATTGGAGCCGATGCTCTTCTCGCAGAGGTACAGCTTGTCGGAAGGGGAAGAAGACTTGAAGTGGGCGATGTTTTGGGGGCTCATGGCGGCCCACTGGGTGACTTAGCAAGGCTTGTCAATGCGTCGCCGCTGACGGCGGCAATGATGATGCAACTGGTTCCACCTCGTCGCCGCCAAGAACAGGCGATGATGATGATGATGCAACCGGCGATGAGAAAGCAGAGCAGCAAGAGTTTAGGGATTTATAGCAACGTGGCAGAAAAACCTCGTCGCCGGGAAAGGGATGGGATGAAAAAAAATAGAAAAAAGATATAAAAATAGAAATTGAATTTTTCATTGAAAAACTTTTTAATTTGTAAAATTATAAAAATACCCCTTAATATACCGGAAAACCATTTAGTCTTACCTGAAAACCACATCTGGAGATCAAACAAATTGTTTTCAAAATGTTAATTGCTGAACAAATGTGGTATTGGCCTTGGGAACCAAAAGAATGTATTGCAGAATATGTAAAAGACCAAAAAAATAATTTAGTCAAAAATAATTATTTCAATATCTCACTTTTAAACATCCAATAATATTTCAAATAAAGTATTTATTTGGTTCCCAACATATGATGAAATACCATTCTTTGATCCCCAAGGGAAAAACCACGTTTGTTCAGCACTCAACATTTTGAAAACAATTGTTTTGGTACCCAAAGCGGTTTTTTAGCAGGTTTCAGGCTAAATAGGTCACGTGACTTGCATGTGTCATTTTACTTCGATTTGACCAGGGGTGAAATAGTAATTTTGAATACTAAATAGTAATTTCCATTTTTTAATTTACCCTTTTTTGAAATTTTACCTTAACCCATATCCTAATCCCAAATTTCTAAATCAGTTGATTTCTTCCCCCAATTTAGAAACCCTAATTTCCAAAACCTCTGAGCTCCTCCCAACTTACTGGTCATGCCCGTTTTCCCGTCTTATATGAGTAGCTTTGCAACGGTTGGACGGCCAATGCTGACGAATCTAGATGACGACGTGGATATTCGCGATGGAACCCTTGGTAAGAAAAAAAAACTTCGATTAATTTTCTGTGCTTACCCATTGTAACCAAGGTTGGGGATTTTTTTGAAAACACAGAAGGTGATGAATTCGATTGTGTTAATGTAGGTGACAATAGAGGAAGACAAGATGCTGGTGCGAGAATATGAAAAGTTTTTTGGTGGCGGTAATGGAGATCCTGACTATGGTAAGTGTTCTAATCTGTATGGGCTGAGAATATGGATATAATTGAAGAATGATGGTAGTCCCCTGTGGTTGTTGGGTAGTAAATTAATGTGTTTCTGTTCTTGAATGGGGTGGTCCCTTTTTTTAATGTTGATTGATGACTTTAACTTAGAATATGACAGTGCTTGGTCCACATTTGGTGATATTGTTTGTTTTATTAGTTTAGATTTAGATCTGCAAGATTTTGTGGGATGGGTTAAATATTATTTAGTGGGAATTAATATATTATGTGGGCCCTATTAGGTAATTTTAAAATTAAATTTAGGAAGGGTTGAGTTGTGTTTAAAAGGTGTTGTTTACATTTCAGCTCCTAGTAGCAATCTTTACTCTGTTAGAATACACTGGCATGGGTACATGACATGGGACCCCTTTCCAATGTATATTGGTGGCAGTGTTTATATGACTGATTTCATTGATGGCGATAATTTCAGTTTGGGTCGGCTGGATTCTACTTATCATTATTTTGGTTATAGGGGATGGTTATGTGGAGTTTATTTGGACAGGGGGTTAGTTTCAGTGCAGTAAATATGGACCAGTTGATACTGGTTCCTGAACAATCGTCAAAAATTGTATCTATAGGGGTAAAAAATGGAGTGGTGGATGTGTATTTCTTTGGTCTGTATTGGGATTATCTATGTTGGCATTCTAGTGAGGAACATATTGTAGATGATAACAGGTTGGTTGGGAAGAATGGGAACAAGGTTGTTTCTGATAAGAAGAAGGCCAAGGTCAAAGAAAGTTGTTAGACACAGAACTCCTATAGGGCGTAAGAATGAGGATTCTGATCCTCATTCTATGAGATACTACCAGAATGTTTCTAGGCCAATGAGGCAGCAACGCTGAATGATGAAAAAAAATGGGCAGTATGTTAATCCTAGTATTAGAAAGGGGGAGCCATTGAGGGATGTTGAAGGGGTAATGATAGTTGATGAACCAAAGAGCATGAATGATGAGGGTCCTAGCACACAGGTTTCTCAACAAGTTTCAACTACTGATTTTGTGGCTGATTTTGATGTTGATGAAGATGCGGGGGTGGCTGATATTGATGTTGATGAAGATTCGAGAGTGGATGATTTTGATGTTAATGAAGATACAAGGGTGGCTGATTTTGTGGCTGAGATGGTGGCTGGGAGGGAGGCTGAGATGGTGGCTGGGAGGGAGGCTGAGATGGTGGCTGGAAGGGAGGCTGAGATGGCGGATGGGAAGGTGGCAGATATGTTGGATGAGAAGGTGGTTGAGAAGGTGGATGATATGGTGGCTGCTAGGGTGGATGACATGATGGCTGAGAAGGTTGATGTGGATATCAGAGAAGAAGATGTTGGTGAAAAAAAGTGTTCAAGAAGATGAGAGTGCAGGGCTGAGAAAAAAGAAAAAGAAAGAGAGTGTAATAAAGAGAGTTGGACATTTGAAAAGGAAGAGAAAAGACACAGAAACAACTCCCACTGTTGAGCCTATGAATGAGGATGATGAAGTTGGGAAATTCCAAAACTAGCATTATGTGATAATTATGTGATTGATGATGATGATCACTTAGAGTAGATAATGAAGGAGAAGGAAAAGCACTGGAGTTCACTTCTGGGGAAGATGGATGGTGATAGCCAAGGGGACAAGAAAGCTAAACATGAGGGCAATACGGATGATGCAGATTCACTTGATGGAATTGGTGATGGAGATCAAAATAGTCAGACCAACGATGATGGTGACTAGGATGTTGGGAAAAAAAGGGTCAGGTTTCACAAAATATTTGTGATGCCCAATGGAGACATTCGGTTCCAGGTTGGCCATGAGTTTGTGAATAAGGATGAGTTCAGATTAGCCTGCAAACACCATGAGACTATATGTAATAGGAGGATTAGGTTTAAGAGAAACAATTCAAGGACGTGCACTGCAATATGTGCAACAAACATGGGCAAATGCAGCTGGATGGCCTCAATCAACTTTAGGAAGAAGAACAAAACCTGGGAGCTAACTTCACTGGTCAGAGCACATTCATGCAGTCCTACCTTCCTTCATGGGTGTGCCAGCTATAAATACTTTAAGTCAAAGGTACAAGGAAGACTTGAAGATTATGCCAAATATGAAGATATCATAGCTTGTTAATAAAGTGCATAATGGCCTTAGGATCACAATATCTAGAGATGTTGCGTTTAAGGAAAAGAAGAGGGCAATTGATGAGATCGTGGGAGGCTACAAGAAGCAGTATGTCATAATGAGGGGTTACTACAGTGAGCTGCTCAGAGCCAACCCAAATTCCATAGTGATCATGCAGACAACTAAAGATGATTGTGAAAATGAAGAATTTCGGAGAATTTATATCTGTTTTGATGCTTGTAAGAAGGGGTTTAAATCCGGTTGCAGAAATTTGAAAGGGATGGATGGATGCCATTTGACATGGCCTCATAAGGGAATTTTATTGGAAGCAATTGGGGTTGAATGCAATGCTCAGATATATCATGTCGCTTATATCGTGGTTGAGATTGAGAATAAAAGTTTGCGATTGTGGGTTTGGTCCAGAACCTTTTAATGACGACTTGTTTGAAGGTTAGACGACATTCAATTTTGTTGGCATCAAACGAATTATGTAAAACCAATTGCATGAATACCTCTGTTTTCTCTTGTATTGTTGTTCAAACAATGATTATTGATGCAGATTGAGATTTGTAATGTTCATTTGGACATCCAGTTTCATCACCACTCCCCTCATAGATTCATATTTGTATTGTTCATTTGGCCATCTGATTTCATCACCATTCCCCTCACCAATACAACACATAATCCATGTACTACTTATTTCCCACAATCTTTCTACCAAGATGAAAACAAACTCAAACAATCATCACTAATCAAGAATTAATCAAACTAGTCTTTATTACAATCCCTTAAACGTTACAAAATGGCAAGCGATCATCACAATTATCAATTAGGCTAATACAAGCATAAACTAATGATCAATTAGCTTATTACAATCATGATTTCAAATCTAACTCCCGGCAAAATGATACAAAACCTAAGAGGGACAATAGAGTTCAACCCTAAAATTCAGTACAGACGAAAACATGATTGATTCGTAATCAATCAATTAAGACTGATTAAAATCAATGCAAGAAAGATGGCAATGAAGAAACAAACCAACCGAGAGTTCTTCACCTTTCTAAAAATTTGCCTTTCCAGTTCAAGCTCACTTTTCAAATCAGCAATTTGTTCACACTCCCTTTGAAGCTCAGATTTGAGATTGGCAATGTCGCTGTCCAACTTCCCCGTGCTTTCCTCCAACTCACGCTTCCTCTCCTGAATCCCTTCAATAATCTCGGCCGCAATCTCACATTCCCGCAACCCTTGTCGCACCATCTGAAAAATTGCACCCACCACGCCCAAGCGGACATCTATAGAACTTTAGCCCTTGATTTTCCGGCGTGTTAGCAGTACGAATCCGGCTACGGCAACCCCACATGCAGTTCAAGAACTCTCTGTCGTACAAACCAGAGAAGACACTGGAACTTGACATAATTTTTTGTCGGATTGGGTTTGAAAATTTGCTCACGATCGTGGGTTTTCCAAAGGTGGATTCGTGTGTGTGTGTATATATATATATGGAACAAATAATCTAGGTTAACATTTATGGGAAACAAAAATTGAAAATTAATGTTTAATGTTTAATGTGAAAATTACTATTTTGCCCCTAGCCAAATCGGAGCAAAACGGGACATGTGAGTCACGTGTCGGGATTTTCCAGAAAACCACTCAAAAACCGATTTGAGGACCAAACAAATTGTTTTCAAAATGTTGATTACCGAACAAACGTGGTTTTGCTCTTGGAGACCAAAAGATACATAAGATGCTATGACAGGGACCAAACAAATAATTTAGTCTAATATTTCAATCACTCTTGATCATTGAGTTTACTAAAATACTACTCCATCCGTCCCAGCTAAAGTTGCACATATTGACTTTTGCAAGTTGACCAAAATTATTTTTGACCATCAATATCTTTACTTGTGAATATTTAAAAATAATAAAAAATAATATTATGAAAATAGATGTTACGGCAATTCTAACAAGATCTCACATGATAGTATAATATTTTATATATTACTCAATTTTTGCTTTTCAAATTAACCAATTTTGACTGAATGAATAGTGTTAATGCAACTTCACCTGGAAAAGAGGGAGTAGTAGATTCTATTTTTAACTCTTGACATCATCAAAATGTAATGGTATTTTGAAAGAGTTCAATCCGCAGTCGTAAACGGTTACGGGTTACCTTTCTTGCGGTTACGTGATGTTAGTTGTGCTAGATTGTAATGTCTACTAGTACTATCTAAGTCTCATCTTATGTCGCATTCAATGAAATTGCTCTCAACACACCAAAACAGGGATGTGAACAAGTACACATAATTTTTATTTATTTAATTCTTGACATAATCAAAATGTGACGACATTTTAAAATAGTTCAATATGAAGTAGTAAAGAATCTAGAAATGCTTAATCGAAAGTAAATACATAGATTTGTTTTATGATTTGGACATAAGTTAGACAATCTTTGTATCGTTGGTTGATCGTTGGTGGAGTGTTTTTTGAAACTTAATCAAATCCTCATGTATAGTCAGATTAGGATTGAGATGAAAACCGACCAAGGTAGCGTGAGTTCGTTAAACTTGGGAGCACTTCATAAAATTTAAAACCATAAATTTTGCTTCCAAGAAACATTATTACAAGAATGAACAATCTCTTAAAACAATTTAAAATATTGATCACACAGTCTATCACCCGTTAGCATGGTGAAGTTAATACAGGTAAAGCAAACGATAACCTCAGTTAATACGATGACAATTCTTTCTGATCTCGCCATTCGAACCTGTCAAAATCTTAATGTTCCCCATTTTTACCATAGAGTTCGCGAAATGGCGGAAGAACAACGCTTCATCCGCCGCGTAATCCTTGACCAACTCCACGGTTCTACCAACTCTTCCCGTCAGAAGAACCTCGTCCGAGGTGAGAAGCCCTTTGCCACCTAGTATGAGCTTGTAGTACGAGTTGTCGAATTTCACAGGCGTAGCAATATCCAGTGGAGATTTGTTGTCGTCGCCGCCAGATTGAGGACAAATGGCTTTCAGATCGTTGTAGTATGTTTTTTCCAACGTTAAATCTGGCTGATTGTACAGCCTCTGCCTGAATGTCACACACCTTGCTATCCCAATTGTGTGCCCTCCTGGAGAAATAGTTTAATAGCATTTTGTAACATTTTTCGTGTAGCACTGATAGGGATGGCAAATGAATGGACAGGTTGAAAATATGGCGAGTAGTACGAGTAATTAAAAAAATATGACTATAATTCATTTGAATCTGTTTTATGACCGATCAGAATGGGTCGGGTCATTAGATTGAAACCCGCAAGTTGAAAATCACTCAATTCGCAGGTATTAACCCATATGAAATAAACTGAAAATTGTTTGTGTTTTTTTAAGCCATATATTTTTTAAATTACTTTTTAATATTCAAGGATATGAATTGGAGATTATTTGAAAGTTTTTTTTTTACATCTCATCTCAACCCACGAGTTGAAGGGAGAAAGTGGGTAGACACACGAGTTTGACTACAGTGAGTTTACCTATTTTATGGATCCGTGATCAATCAATTACCCAACTCACTCAAGGCATATTCTTAAATTACCCATTTGATCGATCTACTATCCATTTTACCCATAAGCAAGTAGGTATAAAACTAAAAATTTGTTCTAATCGTGGATTACGGATTCATTTTACCACTCGTAAACACTTTTAATAGCTTGACACGTGTATGGTGTTTGCTTCTTACCGGACAGGGCCACCAGGTCTTGTTCGTCGAGGCCTTGGCGCTTGAAGATGGAAATTAGGGTTCCAACTGTAGAGTTCGGGGCGGGAATATCAGTGTTTGATTTACTCAAACTAGCCGTTTTTGAGTCCCTCCTTCCTAAAGGAACTTCCCAATGTGGTCCGCCGCTCTGCATACATCAAGCATTATTCAGTTAGCATTTTCCGCAAAAACCTTAACATTTTTCTTAAGAGTATGGATCAAACGCTTACAAGAACGATCGAGTCTCGCGCAGCGAGAGCAAGAACATCAGCACAGGAGACAGTACGAGGACATTCGAGTTCGAGTTTGGCTTTGATTTCATCAATCACCTCGTATCCCCTCGCGGAATTTTTGTTTGGTCCCGAGTTCTTTTCACTGTCTATATCATCACTATCATCCAGCAGAATCGATGCATCACAGCCCTACACAAGAAAAATGAAGCGATCAATCTCTGCTGAGTGTTTTTTCCAGCACCTATCAATGATTTTTATTTTTAAAAAAGTAAAATGAAGCGTTTATTAACATCTCGCGCATAGCATACGAGTGCAATTGTCACCACTCATAAGTTGTTTGCTTGTAAGCTAAGCATTTTTAACAGTATGGTATGGTGCTAAAATACATCATATTTTGAAAGCGGAAACTATCTTCGGGAGAAAAACCAAATCTGATATCCCAATAGTTTTAAAATAAGTTAGTTTTGCTTATAAGCACAGTTCCATCAAACACATCAAAAAATTACCTGCGCGAAGCAGTCGTGGAAGTGGAGCCTCAGGAGAGACGCAGGAGCCCTAGGATCGCGCTCAATGGCTTTCTCGAGCACAGACATGACGATTTCATTTGCCTGTGGGCACGAATACTCGTAGAACTCCGGGAACAAGCCGGAGTAGCTCTTGCCTGGAAAACCATGGGAAAGACAGGTGAACAAAAGAGATGCTAAAACGAGGTTAGATAGTGCAATTTTGAGGTTGAAAGAAGCCATTGGAATGAAAGTTTGTGTTTCATGAAGAAAATCATGCATGGTATATATAGCAAAATATGCTACCAAATCCACATAACAAATTGCCTGCAGAATGGGAAAGTCAGCGATAGTCAGTAGTACTGACTCAGTAAAACTTTTTGAATTTTCGAGAGATGATTTGGTTTCGGTTTTACCTGCTCCATTTATTTGCAAAAAGTTAAGAAAGGTATGTTGGCTGTATTATCATGCTTTGTTAGTTTCTAGAGTTTAGCCAAAGAGATTAATTTTAATGAACTTTCCACAAATTAAGAATGAGTCATGTTTGAGTGTTATAAATAAAGAACACATAATTTTATTTTATCCAGCCTAAATTTTAGGTAAGAATCTCTTTACAATTCTTCCTTATTCCAATTCTAAGAGACATCCCAAATTCTTTCCTAAGAAAGAAGAAATGTGAAGAGAAATGAGAAAAGAATTGCACAAAAGTCTTTGCCTGTCTCACAAGAGAGAGAAAATTCTACTGTTGTGGCTACAGTAAATCATGCTGGATGCAAGGGTGGAGAATGCATTTGCTAAATGCGTTCTCATCAATATCCTTTTTTTTTTTCCATGAATATACGAGGACGCATTTGGTCATGATTTTTTCCTTTTTTTTTGTTTTGCAGAATTATTGAAGATGCATTTGGTAAATGCGTTCTCATGAATTTTCACATTTTTTTACATAATTGTTGAGGACGCATTTGGCAAAAGCGCCCTCTAAAATTTCTGCTTTTTTATATCGGTTATGTAGAGGACGCATTCACCGAATGCGTCATCATCAACTTCATCATGTTTAAAACCCAGCGCCCGTGAGCAACCTTGGTTTCTCCTCCGATTTCTCCATTAAAACAACAAACACATGCACGGCTTCTTTGTTTCTTCCACCGCCGGAATCTTCACTCCCACGCTTGCTCAGGCCACCGCCATCTTCATCTCTGGGACCAAGGTTTCGTTCTTACCCATCTTCATCCCTCGGTTGGTACCTCCGCAAGCTTTAGTTGGTTTTTTTCCATTTTGTTCAGATCTGCTCTGTTTCTCTGTGTTTTGTTGTTAATTGTTGCCTGATTTTTAGTTGAAACCTCCGGCTGGCTGTTGCTGACTCTCCTGCACCCGCCTGAATGCCACACGCACCGACAAGACGACCGCGCATGGAGCTCACGCACCTCCAGCACCTCCGCGAGTTACAGTCACGCGCCACCGGAAATTTTGAGTCTCCGAGAGGTACTTGAAAAATTCGTGATTATACGAATGTGTTGAATGATTATGTGTGATTTTTTCACTAATATTTTTATTTGAATTTGTAGTAATAGTGTAATTTGTGGTACTTGAAAAAATCTTGTTGATATGAATGTGTTGAATGATTGTGTGTGGTTTGAATGATTATATTTGGTTTGATTCTATGAAAGTGTTGATTATGTGTGAATTGATTGTGTGTGATTTGTTCACTAATTTTTGTATTGAAGTTGTAGTCACGATTTAATTTGTGTGGCGTAAGTGAGTACACATTTTATAATAGTGTAATAGTTAGAAAATCGATAATAGTGTATGATTTGGTTGTCCGATGATAATGGAACACTGAATGGTTTAGGTTTTGAGGAGTTGAACATAAGTTGCTGAATAAAACTGTGCTTTCGAATATCGAATTATATGTTCTATATTTGAATAATGTAGTTGTACGATGTTTTGGCGGTGTACTTATACAAAGGGGGTCAGATTAAGTTTTATTTGACTGTGGGGAACCGTTTGGCTTTGGTGAGTCGAGCCAATCCAGTGCATATGTTCACCTCGATTGCGCTCAACCGTCCACAAGTGTTGGTATATACGGTGTGCATCATGAGGAGCTGAATGTCTTCAATGATGATTACCTGGGTGCTACACCAGACATAAGTGCTATCAGAGGGGGTCGCATAAGGGCCAGCTGGTTGGGAAACTTGTTGCGCAGTCCATTGCCTCCTGATGCTACTGAAGTAGATTGACAACAGTGGGCTAGGATTTTCATTCTACTACTGGTCGGAGGAATGCTCATGTCAGACACATCCGGACACCTGATCCCTCGGCTCTATTTCTCGGTACTGATGGACTTAGATGCAGCACATCAGTACAGTTGGAGGAGTGCCATTTTGGCACACTTGTACAGGTGCTTATGTGACGCTGCAATCCCACAAGTCAAATCCATATCTGGGCCACTGGTCTTACAACAGGTAACATTGTTGGTTAAACTTGTTGGTTGTACATAGTGTCCATAATTACCTCTTATATTATATTATATTTTAATTTATTTATTAACAGTTGTGGGCATGGGAGCGAATACCAACCATCCGTCCTGTCGGGCGATTTCCAGTGACCGTCACGATGAGTGCTCTTTGGTCTAGGTTTGTATTCAATTAGTAAGGACACAATTTTTAAACCTTTGAAATTACTGGGAATAGCTAATATTATTCGTTCCGTTCCTCACAGGGGGAGAGCCCGGTACGATTTAACACTATCTCCCATGAATGTACTGAAAGTGTACCGCGATCAGCTGACATATCTCCATGATAGTCAGGTATATTGTAATTCGGATTCCCTTTTTTTGAACTAATGGAAAAAATGGTGTTTCTCTCATAACCACAACACTTGTCTGTTATGTATGTTTTTTTGGCAACCATACACTGAGGATGTCATGCAGCAACTCCCACAGTATTGTACAGTTGGTAGCAACAACTAGCTACTCTGTGTTGACCTCATTTGCTGGCTAGTAGTGGAGTACCATCATATTCATCGTTTTCTCAAACGGTTTACCCTTATCCAGCCAATACCCACGCAGTTGGTCACTAGGGATGAACACAAACTGCTTCATACTAGAGACCGTCGGGGGAGGTCAGGCATGGATTGGCGTGTTGAACTAAGAAGATATCTCGATGCATGGGAACATCGAGCAGAGCAACAATTTAATGCACAGCGAACCCATATACACCCCGGTCGAGAATGCATGGAGTGGTATTTTCGCAGGACAGTGACCCTATTTGATCAGTCAGGACGGCCCCAAACGGTTACGGAGGGTTTTCATGGAGACGGAGCTATTATGGAGTATATGGTATTTCCTAAATTTATAATAGTATTAAAAAAAATAATTTAGATTCCCTCAATATTTAATATCTAACATATTTATCTCATTTATGTAGTTAACAGACAATGTCCAAGATGTGCCTTATGTCAGATTTTAATTTGGATGAATGTTCCCCACGTTTCACGGATATTATCAAGGAGGTGCATGGTGCTGCCACACGTACTCTATAATATGCACATGAACCCTCCAGACTGCAGTTTTATCAGCCATATATGCACTGTGAGGAACCTCTCCCTGGTGTGAGATATAATGAAATCAGAAGCCACCGTCTGCTCGGGGCCCTACAGAACACATTGGTTCATCTGAAGCCGAACCCTCACATCCGAGTCCAACGAACGCTGGACCATCACATGGTAGACCCTCACACTATGACACTACTACAGCTGATTTCACTGCATATCTTACTCTCACTGATAGTCATGCGTACATGTCGCCTATTGCTCCATTGGATACAGGCAGTGTTCCCCAAGTTCAGTATGATTTTAATGAGGACATAGGAGACGATATGGAGGAGGATTTTATAGAGGGAGCCCCTTATGACGACGTACATGTTTCTACTCAGATGGTTGTTCTACTGCGCACATCCCGCACCATACGTCCTCCCCCATGTGGAACGGGTGGAAAGATTTGCAGATGGCGTCATTAGTACATTACATGTCGTTGGACATTCATTTCATTACATTTGTACCTACCTATTTGACACGTGTTTTTCGAATATTGTACATTTTTGTTTATTTATATTAGTTAATGGTGGAAAAGGTGTAAAATTCAAACAAATAAAAGAAATTTACAAATTACAATTCAAATAATGCGGTGACTTCAGAATTTTTAAAACAATTCATTTCTACTCTATATTCAAGATTATTTAAAAAATTGCAAGGCACACGATCAAAATTTTCCATTATCTTCCGTCATGTAAGTGGGATGTTCATGTTTTATTATCATAAATTTCAAAGTGGACTTCCATATTCTTCCGATGCATTTATCATTACCAAAATTTTAAAAAAATATATAAAACAATCACATATCTACGGATGCGCTGTTTTCACTAAACGAAAATATAAAAAACAATAATTGAAAAATTAAACAGAAGACCGATTAAAAAATTCATTTTAAATTGAGGACGCATTCAGATAATGCTGGATTAAAAAATTATTAGTTACATTTATGACTCATTCAGCGAATGCGTCCTCTCTAAATGCAGGTAATTTTTTTTTAATAAAATCCAGAGGACACCGACGGGAAAAAATAATTTTAAGATATATTGAAGACGCATTCAGAGAATGCATCCTCTAAAAGGCGGTAAAAAAATACATATATTGAGGACGCATTTGCTGAATGCGTCCTTCAAGTGGGGGTAAAAAAAATTTTAAAACGGAGGGGACGCATTCGGAGAATGAATGCGTCCTCTACAAAGATGGTTATTTTTCGGAACCACCCAGTTGCGTCAAACTTTGATGGATCATGCACCATCAAAGAATGTACTCCCCAAGGTACTATCTCAATAAAGAACTATTCATATTTAACAAGTGTGAAAATAATGAAAAATTGGAAGGAGTATGATTTCTTGTATGTTATCTTGCTCCCGTTTTTGCTTTTCTATTTGCAGCCTAAACTCGTGTTATTGACAATTGTTCTCAGCCACATTCAAATTTGAGAACTCTGCTTTTATATACTTTTGAAGAATGGAATGATTCCAACCAATTTAAATCGCATTGGTGTAATAGTTTTGCAACATTCACATCTCATATATTCCCTCGATCAGTTTTATTTGACAAACTATTCACTTAACTTTTTAAAGTTGCATTTGACCATACATTTCACGTTGTATATTATCATACAAGGTATTGTTAGATTACTCGTGACATATATATTCTAGGGAAAGTTTCAGGAAAGGCGGCCTTTCTATAAGCTTATGGACAGTTCTCTGGGGCATTTGCATTAAATGTTGTGATTTTTTATAAAATTTAAATATTGCATTTTATAAGTTAAGACAAGTAATAATATGTATTTGAAGGTAAAAATATAAAAATATATTATATAAAATAATATTTTTAAAAATTTTAAATTTTATATGTAATTTAAGAAATGCAATATATAAGGTAAGAAATAAGTGGTCTGTCCATAAGCTTATGGACAGACAACCACTTTATGTCGTTGGAATTCGCAACAAAAGTTATTAGTAATCAAACATGCCTTCAATAAATTGGATGAACAGTGTAACAATCAAATCTGAACGAAGGGAGTAGCTCAAATCAGTTTGCTTAATTTTAGTTCAACTTAATTTACTTCTACCAGTACAATTTTTCGATTTGCTTCTTATTAATCAAGTCCAGTTCAATTATATTCAGATCAAAGAGTCACCAAATCAAATGTTGACAAAGAGTTCAGGTAACAAAAGCGTTTCTTCATAGAATTAGGTGCTACCGACTACCGAGTCAAATGTTTGAGAAAATACACGGCTTCTTTGCTTTGTACCACAAGAAATACTACGTGAGACGAGGAATTAAGTGAAGTTTCAAAAATTACAGAAAATACTTCGTGTCATCTCTCACATTCAAATAATTGCACTTATATCCTCCGTCTCACCTTTAAATTGAATGAGACCTTCTTACTCAAGTCTTTGTCTCGTACCACAAACTACCTCATATACAACCTAAAACAGAATGATACTAATAAATCTACATTCTGTGCATATCAATGTGTAGTTTCTGAAAACCTAAGTCTATGATATGAACACCTGCCTCATCGGTGTAAGAAGCCTTGCAAACCTGAGAGGAACGTGTGCTCGTATGAGCGTGCCCTTGTCGATATATTCCTGGTTAAAGAACACGCAAAACAAAAAATGCCGGTTTACCAGTGAGAGTTACACCTAAGGCGGTATAGGAAGGGCATAGAAGGTTGAAGAACTTACAGTAGACTCAATCATTCCAACGCGATGGATGGAACTGAGAAGCTCTCCTTTGTCGAATGGAATCAACGCTTCCACCCTTACCATCGTATCCTGAATTGCAGAACAGTAATCTCTCGATAAAAACATCACAAGACTACATTTAGAAGATTAAATCAGTTCATCATCACCTTCAGCTTATCCTGGACTGCTGTGCAGAAATCGTCTAACCCTTCCCCGGTTAAAGCAGATATGCATATAACATCGTCTCTTTTCTTTGCTTCCATCTTTACATTTTCGGGGTTCTCAGCTTTATCAACCTATCGAAATGATTTGTTAGAAACGGGGAGAGAAGCTGATCGGAAAATATCTTAGATTAAACGGGGAAGAACTGCACCTTGTTCCACACCGTCAACTTTGGAATAGATGTCACGTCGAGTTCTGAGAGAACTTTCTCGACAGCTTCTATTTGCTGCTCGGCCAAGGGATGGCTGAACAAGGCAAAAAATTATTCAGAAACTAATGATAATGCTATGATTCATGTGCTTTTCGAGTTCAATAACTATACCTAATATCCACCACATGCACCATAAGTGAAGACTCGGAAATTTCTTCTAGAGTAGCCCTAAAAGCAGCAACCTGAAATGAATGGAGCAAAATAATTTACAAAGAGTGAAGTATATTTTTCATCACTATACTTCGGCAAAATTAGTTTCTAGGGACCTTACTTTTAAAAAAATTGTTTTGTATACCACAATAGTTTAAAATTTGTTGTATTTATGTGATCCGTATTTGTTAGTAAAATAATTGTGGAATAGGTATGGGGCTGACGGAGGTAAGTAACAGAGTGATCAAATAATAAGTTTTTAAAAGTTAAGAGACCAAAAGCTTAACTTAGCAAATTCTTACAAGCACCTCAAGATGAACATGATAATCACAAAATAAGTAACATGAAAGCTCTTATGCGCTCACCAGCGTTGTAGGTAACTTTTGAATGAAGCCAACAGTGTCCGTGAGGAGAAATTCCTTCCCATTTTTCATCTGAATCAAATATCACAAAATTCCAGAAATAATAACTTAGTAACGTATTTGCACGAGGTTCGAATATGTAAATGTGCAGACGGTGAAGCCAATACCGATAGTGCTAACCTGTACTCTTCTTGTAGTGGGGTCAAGCGTTGCGAATAACTTGTCCTCGGCAAGAACTGTAGCACCTGTCAATTGATTCAGGAGCGTGCTCTTTCCAGCATTAGTGTACCCAACCTAAATGATCATGCTAGCATGATGAGAAGTTTGCATCGTCTATAAGATCTTTATAAAGTTCGGTTGTAATAATTTACCCACCAAAGATACAACGGGAACAGGAATAGAAGTGCGTCGACTCCTGTACTGCTTTCGATGTTTACGAACTGACTCGAGCTCTTTCTTGAGAACACCAATCTAGATATAAAGAAGAAAAGCTCAACCCTTATAAGAAGAGAAAAAAAATAAACTTATAAGGTTTGTTGTGTGCAATTGAACAAAAGCAGCTTACTTGAGTTCGGAGTATTCTCTTGTCGACTTCTATTTGTTTCTCACCCATACCTTTCACCTGCCCTCCAGCTTGTCGCTCGAGATGAGTCCACATTTTTGTGAGACGGGGCAATTGGTATTCCATTTGTGCCAGTGAAACCTGAACAGCTTAGTCTCGTAAGTCTCGCAAGAAGCGAAAGCTTGTAATCCACACATTCTTGCAGCACCGAGAACTTACCTGCAATGCAGCTTCACGGGTAGCAGCCCGCTGATTAAATATGTCGAGAATGAGGGCTGTGCGATCACACACTCTCACAGCTTGACCAAAAACCTTCTCCAGATTCCGCAACTGCCTAAAGTGAGCGTAAACATTAGAATCTTTTTCATCTATATAAGAAATTTGATATCTTCATACAGAGTCAGAAGCATAAAATCAATATAACAACCAAAAACCCACTGTTGCCATTTTGGTTCAATCCTTTCTCATTGCAAATATCGGCTAACTTATTCTAGCAGAATGCAATGCACTTTGATGTAAACATTCACTACAATATAATGATGCAAAACCAAAGAAGTAAGAAACAAACCCTGGTGAAAGCTCATCATCAAATAAAACAGTCTCAGCCTCAAACGCTTGAATCGCGCTCTTTATCTCAGCAACTTTTCCTGACCCAATATATGTCCGGGGGTTCGGATTAGAAAGTCTGCACCACAACACAACAAGATCATCCAATCAAATCACACACCGAACCCAAAATCCAACCACCCGAAGCATATCATATCACCATTGTCACTCACTTCTGATACGTCGAGCCAACAACCAAGAGACCAGCTGTATCAGCTAGCTGAGCAAGTTCTCCAAGTGAATCCTCTATACCAAACAAAGCATCAGTTTCCCCTTTGCAAGAAACACCAACCATATATGCTTTTTCTTGAAGCACCTACTTAATACATAATATATCAGCCAAAACCCCTTACTAATCCCAACAAAATTTACAAAAACAAGTCTCAAAAAAAGTCCATAAATCAATAAAAATCGTTTCTTTGCAAATTATTAAAGTCCATAAATTGTTACCTCTTTTCCATTTCTGAGAGTGTACCTATCATCAGAATCTTCTTCCTTCTCAACTTGTTTCTTTCTATCGATTCTTTCAGGTGAAATTGGCGCTATTTCTTCAAGTGGGGCCCCATTATCAACAATATCATGCATCCCATGATTCCCATCTTCCTCCTCCTCCTCCTCCTCCTCCTCCTCGTGGGTCCCAATACGAATCGAAACGGCGTCGTCATGAGCGAGAATTCCGACATCTTCTTGAAGAGCCCTCACGTATGTGTGTCTTCTGCAAGAACTGAACTTTATGTGATTTCGTAAGGTAACTTGCGGGTCCCGGAACCGGGTTCGGATTCTCCATTTACAATCTTCGTGTACTACAGAACTGGAGGGTTTTGGAATTGAGAAGAAGCATATGCTCGTCATAAAGTTTGATTGTGGAGCTCCAACAAATTGGAGATGAGTATTTTGAGCTCTAGCTAGCCATTTCTGGGTGTTTTTGAAGAGTGGAGACGAAGGCGTGATTTGGGAGGTTTGTAGTTTATGGGGAGAGTCTAAAAGCGTGTGGATATGCTGGATGTATGAACCACGCCTCGTGAGTCGATGATCTATGGATAGGACGAGCTTTTCAAATCAAAATATCAATTGTGCTCCCTCTTAAATCATTATATACTGATAAACTTGTGAAAATATTGAAAACCATTTATATTTTAAATTTTATAATGGCTAGGTTCTCATCCTTACATCAAGAGTTGTCCAAATTGTCCGAATGCTTACATCAATTTGTCTCAAGAGTATATCATGAAAGCACTATAAACATCGGATTACATATTTGTAGCATTTATGTCTAAACAAATAGAAAGGGGTACATAATAAGATGAAAGGTCAAAAACTAACGAGACTTTAGACTAGTTCGACTCGAACCACTGGAAGGCGATCACAGTATTCAAATATCAACCACCTTCTCATTGAGTTTCGCAATACACTGTCCTACTCGACCTCCAAAGCAGCCAAAAAAAAAAAAGAGCAACTCTTAAAGTGAAAGATTTGGTTTACCTCCATTAAGTTGAAGTCCCTTAAAGAAAGTCGGAGATAACCCCAGCCATTTTGGTCACCAAAAGTCTTTTGTAAATGTAAGTAAAATCAAGAGAAAGTACGAAAATATCTAATACAAGGTGACCAAACAATAGTTTATCAACTTGTTTAGTCGACAAAATTGGACGGTAAACTATGATCGGTATTGCCAAAATAAGTTGTTTAAACTTTTCCTTAGTCCTTTCCAACCAAACTAGGTTAGTAATAAAACCACACTACCAATTGATTATCAGATTCAAAAAGAAAAACTAGGTTAGTTATTACCCTAACTCGTACATAGGACAAAGACTTGACAAACCTAGAAGCAAAAAGTGCACACTGACTTAGTTCATGTACCAAAGAAACAATCTTGTACTTGTACACCATGAGAATGTGGAAACATTGAAGAGAACAGGAGGCCAAAATCCAATAATCCAATCTAAGCAAACAAAAATGCCACCCAGACAATGCATTTCATGATCCAAAACTGTTGTCGTTGACCCTCAATTCTCGAACCCGGAAGAACAGAATTCACTCCATTTCAGTCCTCTGTTGAATCTGCAAAACCTTCCCCTGGATTTGACTCTGCAAATTCCTCCTTGTACATTTCTTCAATCATGGGCTTCCAAAGCCTCACTCTTGCATTTATGAACCAATTCGAAACCTGAAAAACGTTCATAAAACAACCCTTTACTCCATTATCAATATCCAAATGGAACAGAATCACAGGACAAAAGGTGAAAAGAACCACCTGATTCTTGGAGAGGCCTGTCTGAGATGACAAGGTAAGCTTTTCCGCATCATTCGGGTACCTAATGAACATGTACAATCTCATTATCATCGAATGTAGGGTGTTAGAACCCGAATAATCGCATAATTTAGGAGGTAAGAACATACGGATGGAGGAAATGCTCGAAAAGCCAGGATCGAAGAACGTTGACAGAGTTATCAGGGAGTCCCCTGATAGGCCTCCAGGCCTGTCTCGAGCTCTGGATCAACCCGATGTGCTGAAGCGACATCCTGTTGGAGTTCTGTCTAGTTTCTTGATCGAACAAGGTTAGATTCGACAAATCCGAGCTTATCCTGGGCATTTCCTGAAGAATCTGTGTCTTTGTTGCCTGAATCTGCGACAAGATTGCCTCTCTCAGGCTGCTGAAATGCCTGCACATTGCCTGGAGAGCGAGAGATGTGTATGGTCTCCCGGCACCTGATCCCCCCACCATTTCGAACGCCGACACCATTTCATCCAGGTGATTGTAGTAAAGCTCGTATCTTCTTTCCGCCTGGAAACAAGATACGACAGGATCATCACAACATAAGCCTTACTATTAATAGAGATATAATTGATTTAGAATCACGATAAGAAAGGAATAGCTTTCAGTATTATGTGATTAGGCTATTATGTTATAACACCTGACGTGGGACTCTAACACGCCCCCTTCACGTACAACGGTATTATCCATCGCGCAGACGTGGATAGAAAGCGAATATCAGACACTAACCTCTTCTAACAAGGCGATGAGCTTGAGGAGCCTGGAATGCAGCTCGCTGCTGTTGATGATCTCCATGTTCAGACCGGACCGGAGTTTCAGCGATCCCCGTTTGCTGGTCCGGGAGAGCCTCTTGGCGAACTTCTCATTGCTCGATTGAATCGCTTCGCTCCCGACATTAACAACCTCGTCCAGAAGCTTCTGTGCAGGTTTTAGGAACTTGGAGTTTGTAATCGCAACGGAAAGAGCTTCGGCTCCGTAAGAGGTTGAAGAAGATGGAGAAGAAAACACATTTCCAGGAACCATGTGCATGTATCCCAGGGACAGAGAGAGCCTCTGGGGCTGGAAATTGGGCTGATTTGGAGCTCCGAGAAGATCCATCAAGTGCGAGGAGTGATCCGCCATTGATGCAGATTGGAGCAGTGGAAGCATTGGATCGTATGCATCAAAATGGCTCTGCTGATTGCTTCCGAACTGGGAATTTGACATGAAGAACTGGTGCATTTTGCTTGTACTTGTACTAGTATTTGAAAGAGATTTATGAGAAACCATGGCTTTAAACAAGGGTGTGATTTTCAGTTGTACCATGAAAGAACTAGGTGATGAGTTGTACCATGAATGTGACAAGAGTTCATTAAAGAAAAGATGGCAAAGATTTCAGGCCTGGATACACTAGGGCCATAGGGTGTGCAAATGACAAGGCTAAGAAAAAATGGTTTTGGGTATTCTTTCATTTATATCTAAATATTGGGCACTGAAATTGGGCAAATTCTTGGGAAAGATCGTCTTTCCATATGCTTATGGAAAGATGAAGCTTAATTAGAATAATAAAAGGTAAAAGGTCTTAGTTGCAATATTAAAAATTTATTATGCAACATGTAGTAGTTATAAAGTTTATAACATATCTTCATTCTTTCAATTTGCATTTGTCTTTCAATAACTTATGAAAAGACCGTCTTTCACGAGGCGAACTCCTGTACTTATTATTTTTATTTATTATTTTTATTGGAAAACAATTTTTCTTGGCGTCTGGTATTTGAATGATTAATGTGATACCTTTTCGAATAGGGAATCGGCCATCCAAATATCATTTGAGGTCTCAAAAGAGTGTTCAATATTTTTCGATTTTATTTTATTTTTATTTTTTCTTATTTTTGATTTAGGGTTTCTTTACATTATGTAAACACTTCTTGGAGGTCAAAATTTTTGTATCTTTCATTCAACAATATTCTGTAGATATCTTCTCTCCTAGTTGATTTCAGAATTTGTTCTTAGGGTTTGATGCTCGCAAACTTTATTTGTACTTGATTTTAGGGGCTACATTTTCAGACATTAATAATAAAGGATTATTTTTTAAATGATGTATCAGGCTGTAAATTTCAATAGAGTGCACTAATATTGTAAACATCTACACCCGCGGGTGTATCCCAGTGGTTGGGAGTTGGGTGGCCTTTCACGAGGTCACTGGTTCGACGCTCGGCAGCCACCGTGTGGGAATGTCCTGAGTTAACTTGACATCTGGGCCAAGGGCTGCTTGGGCTTCCTGATGGGCACCGAGTATGACGGTCCCCAATGGTCCTGGTGCTGGACTACCGTGACTTACCTCTCACATAATAACTGTGGTGTCGGCTGGTGTGGGCTGATGAGGGCGAGCGGTGATCGCCTTAATATTGTAAACATCTTGCTTTAAAAATAGAGGGCCAGAAAAATATGGTCCCCTGGCCATTTGTGCAGGCAAGAAAATGTGCAGCTTTAATGCATATCTTTGGAAGACTCAAAAAGCAGCAGCTAAAAGAGAGGAAAAAGTAGTCTGACTTTTGCACACTCTCAGTTTTAAGATTGTCTCATAGTGTGAACCATAATGATGGTGAGGGGGCACAATCATCCAAGGGGAAATTGTAGATTGGATGATGCTCCCAAGTGATCTCATTTTGATTGATTTTTTTTTGTCTAGTTACAATGTTACATGTACTTGTATATGAGAAGAGATTGTACCATATAGTTATATACTTTAACAGCTACCTCTCTTGAAATAAATATATCTGATAGTATCTTGTGTTAAACGATGGAAATAAGACTTTAATCACTGTACAGAGATTTCAGACCCGAGACTCTGTCTCAGCCAAGGGTTACCCTTAAGGAAAGGTTGGGAGCTAGATCTGAGAAATTCATCTTTCTTCATTCATAGTTCGATATTCTTGTGTCTTGATAAAGTGTCAATCAAAAGACTTGTCTTTCTGGCCCACAACAAACACTTGCGTAACTTGATCTCGCCTAAATTCACCCTGAAGCTTTCCTTTCACCTCTCAATTCTCAATCAAACTTGCATTCCCCAAACCTTGTGAGATGGGGATCTTTCCTTCGCCTCATGGAACTATAGGGTATGGATTCTTTCCACATATACATTTATAAAGATATACTTCAAAACTATATCCAAATCCCACACTTCAAATTTTGATTAAAAAAAGCAAGCTTCACAAACCAACTGTTTACAAATTCTAAGAAAAATCCAACATTTTATAAATCTCAAACCCAAAATCCCACAACCCAGAATTTAGCATTTGATTAGTGTTTGAATTGGTTAGAACCTCAAGGATTCTTAATATGGCCCCACATGGTGATTAAAGTAACTGCATCATCTGAACATAGAGTAAATATAGTACAGCGCCTAGGGAAAACTAGCCTGGTTTGTACTTCCTCATTACTTTCTTTCTCCAGACAAAACAAGAAACCACATTGTATCAGTAATTCAGTATGTAATCTTTAGTATATATATCTTTCCTTTCCTATTTTTATATCAACAGAGCATATCATCAATGACCATATTTACATTTTTATTGGATTCAGGAAACTGACAAAAACTGAATCAGAGAACAAAATCAGACAGTAAATGAGGGCTGGAAAATCTTTCTTGCTGATTCATTGCATCCTGAAGGCAGTAAAAATCTGCTGCTTTTTCATCTGCATTAACCTCATCAGCTTCATCAGAATGAGTGGTGTCTTTCCTAGGATTCTGCAATCCAAGTGCAAGAGAGAAATTATATGCATTGTCCATCTTGTTAGCCCCCTGATCATCATCGAAAGCGCTGCCCTGGAGGCCTAATCTGGCTGTGAAATCAGGCCTCGTGGATTTCCCCGAGTCATCCGATTCCGGCTTCAATGAGGATTTGGATTCAGCTTCCATGTCTGCAAACTCCTCCTTGTACATTTCCTCAATCATCGGCTTCCACAATCGCACTCGCGCATTGATGAACCAGTTTGCAACCTGTTTAGGGCAAATGCATTAGCCTGTCTGTATCAGACATGTTGGGGAAATCATAAATTTGTTTGAATCTATCTTCAAATAGCATATTAACCATGAAACGTTGAATGAGTCAAATTATAACGACGAAATTCGCGTAAAAATGAAAATGACACTAATCAGAACATGGTATCAGGACATACCTGGCCTCTAGTTAAGCCAGTCTGTCTTGCTAACATGATTTTCTCGGAATCCTTCGGGTAACTGATCAAAATCAGACAGCAATAACATCATAAGACTGAGTAAAAGCTGATCATAAGGTAACTGCGAGAATGTTGTAGCTTACGGGTGGAGAAAATGCTCGAACAGCCATGCGCGAAGGACGGAAACAGCTGTTTCAGGGAGGCCTCTCTGAGGCCTCCAAGGTTGTCGCATCACGCCAAACTGAAGAAGCGCCCTCTGCTGCCTGAGCTGCTGATCAATGTATCGAAGCCGGGATATTCCAACAACCTGGTTGTTGTTTGTTGTTGTTCCTTCCTCTCCTAGGCTTTGTTGCACGGTCTGAATCTGGTTCTTGATTGCATCCCTCAGGCTGCGAAACTGGCGAGAGATTGTCTGGCGCGCGAGCGCAGTGTATGATTTTCCGGCTCCACATCCAGCTACAATCTCGAATGAGGCCACTATAACTTGCATTTGCTGGCAATACTGCTTGTATCTCCTGTCCACCTGGAAATGCAGTTTGGTTAGAGTGCAATGCTATTCAGACAGAACAAGAAGCAAAACTACGGTTTTGGCACAAAACTGTAGTTTGCGCGAAAGATTGGTTAGTGCAATGGTGTTCAGACAGGAACAAGAAACAAGGCCGTGGTTTTGGCACCAAAACTGTGGTTTGCGAGAAAGATTAGTTAGAGTGCAATGATATCTAGACAAGAACAGGAAACAAAACTGCGGTTTTAGCACCAAAACTGTAGTTTGCAACATCAAAACTGTTGTTTTGGCACAAAAAATGTGGTTTGCATCATCAAAACCGCGGTTTTGGCACCAAAATTGCAGTTTACGCGAAATAATTTTTTGGCGTACCTCTTCCAACATGGATAACAGCTTTGTCATTTTGGTCTGCAGATCATTCTTTTCAGCCGGAGAAAGCTCATCAGATTTGGCCTTATTGTCATCTGAAGCCGCGAGACCCGAAGAATGGAAGTCCTGGATTTTGTCCGAATGCCTGAGAGCCTGATGCACATTAGCAACTTCATCCAACAACTCCTGAGCAGCCTTGAGATACCTGGAGCTATAGATAGCGCCCGAGATCACAGTCTCTTCGTGTACTTTAAGGTCTCGAGGCATCATCATCTGATGATGATGGCTATTGTTGTTTGTCGGAACAGCTAGATCGAATGACAGGTACTCAGCAGTTCGGAGCTCTGAGTTTGCATAAGCAACCTGATTTCCCAAACTCAGAGATAATCCATTCTGATCAGCATTTTGGAAATGAAGCATTTTTCGGGTGAGTTCTTGAGGATCAACTGAAACAACATTGCTGTCTGAATAATTGGGAGAGAAATTCAGCTGCTGATGCTGCTGCATCATGACAGGGTTTCCAAGAGGGGCTATAAACATCATTTCTTCTCTGCGTTCGCTCGAAAACAGCTCGGGATTGGACGAGGATGCGGAGGTGGAGTTCAGATACATCATGTTCTGAGGTAGATCCGAGGATTGAAACGAGTTGAGCTTCGAGTTCATCAGATACTGTGTCTGAAGAACATCTTGTTGGCCCGCTAAGTTCGAGAAATAAGCAGACATCTTGATGAAACCCTATTCAACAACACATAATATGACCTGGAAACACAGAACAAAGAGTGATAACTGAAGTCAAATTCCATCCAAAAACACCATACTATCAAAACCATGAACTGATAAATCATATCTCGCCATCGTGTCAGGTCAGGACAGATTAAGAAACCGGAAATTCAGACACAGACTCTATCATTACATGGTAATCATCATGCATATCAAAATCAAGAAACAATACCTGGAGAATAACGGGTACCCTAATACAGGGCTGTGCCCTCAATCAAGGGAGCAGAGAGAGAGAGATTGAAAAATGAAAAGAACTCACTCTCAAGTCTTGGGGTTCATAAGGGGACAAGAACTGATCCAAAGATCCCAAACACAACAACTTCTCCTCATCATTAAACAATGACACCAACCATAAAAAAGGGCTAAAGAATTGTTTATAGCCAATCAGAATTCAACAGAAATAAGGGGAAACTCCAATTCTTGAATATAAAAATGCAATAGCTTTACTGTGAATCATTCCACCTTTCTCACGTGGGGACAAACAAGTACATTAGTCCCTGAAAAAAGACTTCGATTCATCTTCATTTTCTTCATTTTCATGGATTTAATCGTTGTCAGCTGGGACATTTTGCTGTTGATTTTATGAAGAAGTTCTCTGTCTCAACAAACATGAGAGCGGTGGTTTTGGGGCAATTGTCAATGCAAGTGTTAGCTTGATAACCACCAGTTGGTGGACCTAAACACCAGTTACTCACTCTTAAGTTAGTTGAAATCTTCCACTTCTTAATTAAAATTTAAGCATATGCCATCATCATCAACTACTATGTATTTCTTTTCCCCTTTCATTAAACCACCACCGACTCTTCTGGGTTTGATTATATGGATCATATGTATCACACAAACGTGAGTTGAAACATCTCCAACGTTGGTTTTCTGAACCTGCTTGCAATATTTATAAAAATGGCGGTAGTTAGTCCATCGTTAGCTCCGCCAAACTACATGATAGATGTTGTGCTAGTGAATTTTACGTAATCATTTCAATTATGCTACACAGACTCGAATAAAGTGCCCACTCACATCCGGGTGTTCAGGTGACAGACACGGCCATTTTACACACAAATGTCAAGTTTTTAGCTTAAAATGAAGTATCCGAGCGTCATATCGCGTGTAACGCGACACGAGTGTGACATGAGCACTAGCATGAAAATTAGAAGAAATATCTTGTAGGTCACTTATGGATGTGTGGTTATGATTTAGTTTGCGGGGTGTGAAAATATGTAAACAAACAATACATGGGTGGTAAACGTTGGGATTGTTTAATGTGCTTAAAAGGGATATTGGTTGTTTTTCATTTCAATGGCTTTGGTACTAATTAAACACCATTTGATTGCTAGCTGGACAAGGGACGGGAGGTTAGGTGAAGAAGATGACAAACTCACACGTCTTCAAACGCCGACACTTGTGTTCCTATGGTACGAGGGAAATTGAAGTAAAATGTGTCCAAACCTTGTTTATTGGTGAATTACATCTACTTTCCTTCAATTTTCTTCAAACTAATCACAAACTAGTTCTCAATTTCTTTTAATAAATACACATTAATATCCAATGGCAAATTCTTGGGAAACACCGTCTTTCCATAGGATGATAAAAGGTAAAATGTCTTAGTTGCAATATTAAAATTTTATTATACAACATGTAGTAGTTATTAAGTTTATAACTCAATTTATGCAACCCAAAATTTTCATTTTTTAAATTTGCATTTTAAATATTGATATTTCCATGATTTATGAAAATACCGTCTTTCAAGAGACGGACTCTAATCCAAATATGTCTCCCAATAGAACAACCTAAATAGTGAGACTCAAACCCACATTAATAGTGACATCATATTTAACAATTATGATTAAATTTGATTTTCAAGTTGATTCGGTGTTTGTAAAAGAGACATATTCATATCACTTTAGAGAAGAAAGTACAATCAATACTGTGTATTGAAAATATATACCATGCATAGATCAATACGCAGTATCACGGGATTGAATTGAATTTGATTAACTAATTGAGATGAATTGAAGATAAACTAAAAATATACTAGTAGGTTTTAGTGTCGAAAAATTCAGTGATAGGGTATCCGACGACATGTCCATAAGCTTATACATAAATCACTTATTTCTTACTTTATACAGTGCATTTGTTAAATTACATACAAAATTTGAAAATATTTTTTGTATCATATATTTTCACCTTCAAATACATATTATTACTTGTTTTAACTTTAAAAAAATATAATATTTAAATTTTATTAAAAACTTACAACATTTAAGGTAAAAGTCCTTGTGGACTGTTCATAAGATTAAAAAAAAACCGCGTTTCCTAAGACTTTCTCTAAACTAAATATAGCACAAGTATAATAATAGACCATAATTAAACTAAACTAAACATCATAGAGTTGAAATTAAACTTAAATGAAATACAAATGAGTTGAGGGGAGCCAAACATATATAATTATTTAGTCTCGTTATAGTACTTACGCTAACATTTTGAAGTGCGTATATGTACTTCATTTCAATTCAGTTCAATCAAGATTTAATTTGATGAAACTTACCTTAACTTAATCATACTAGTATTATTTCAATACATTAATTTTCAGTTCGGATCAATTTTACGTAAGATCTAATGTAAGGATAAATCTAGATGCATTGAACCTAGATTTATCTTAATCATGGAT
Source organism: Rubia yunnanensis (assembly GCA_037428765.1). Lineage (NCBI taxonomy): Eukaryota > Viridiplantae > Streptophyta > Magnoliopsida > Gentianales > Rubiaceae > Rubia > Rubia yunnanensis. The sequence continues at coordinate 103,971,333 of CM075067.1, forward strand.
TGGAAATGTGATTAGGAGGTGCCGAATGTTACACGCATAGGGGTTTGGCGGCTACCAAGGGAGGAAGGTATCGTAAGCGCAAGAATCGGCAGGTACAAAGTTAACATTTTCAACATTTATTCTTCATTCCACGCCTTCTTCTTCCTTAATTCAATTCTTCACTTTATTACATTATTATTATTAACCAAAAAGACAAGAAACAGAAACGACGGTCCGGAGGGGTCCCCTTCTATTACACGTACGCCATTCCGGCATTTATCCTCGTGACAATTTACCTGCCATTACTCCTTTTGTTTCACTTCTTTTTCCTACCAATTGCTCAATTTATTCCCTTTGAAATTGTCGAATTTCATTTTGATGTTTGTGAGAGAATAATTTTTTGTAATGATTCTGATTAATAATAAAGAGTAGAAATATAGTATAAAGTAAATTAGTCTAAATATAACTCTAGTCTAGTCAATATGGAATAAAATATTATCTAATCTTCTACTTGTCTGTAATCTGAAGAGAAGTCGGAATATGAACAACGCGCAGCTTTCTAGATGTCACCAACTCACGAACAAAGTGATAGTCAATGTCGATGTGCTTCGCCCGCTTGTACGCCACCGGATTCTGTGCCAAAAAGATAGCATTGTTGTTGTCACATAACAATGGAGAACCATAAAGTGGAACCCGAAGATCACGAAGCAAATGAATGAGCCAAACCACCTCTGAAGCAGTGTTGGCGAGAGCACAGTATTCAGACTCCGTGCTGGAGTGGGAAACGGTGGGTTGTCTGTTGGCACTCCAAGAAACCAGATTCCCACCAAGATAAACCGCATAACCATAAGTGGACCGGCGAGTCTCCAGACATCGGGCCTAGTCAGCATCAAAGTACCCTAACACCTCAGAATTACTAGCGGAACGAAAGTTAAGACCAAAATGAAGAGTGCCACGAACATACCGCAAAATTCGTTTCACCGTAGCGAAATGGTCATCTCTGGGATCCTAAAGATACTGGCTCACCGTGTTGGCCGAGAATGCTAAATCCGAACGAGTGATGGTGAGATACTGGAGAGCACCAACAAGAGAACGATAAAGTGTAGAATCCCAAAATGGATGACTGATAGAGCAGTGAAGTTGAGAACCAGTGACAAATGGCGTAGAAACAGGTGCCGTATTAGACATACTGGCTCGAGTCAAAATACCCTAAGGAGGTAGGCAAAAATTCAAGCCCAAGAAAGTAATGAAGAGTACCAAGATCCTTGATCGTAAACTCTCCGTGTGTCCGATCAATGAACTGGCGAAGAAGAGTCGAGTCGTTGCTTGTAAGAATGATATCGTCCACATACACAAGTAGGTACAGTAACGATGACCCTCTCGAGAGGACAAATAAAGAAGTATTAGCTGAGTTGCATTGAAAACCAAGTTGTGTCAGATAACTGCTGAAGCGCTGGAACCAAGCCCGAGGAGCCTGCTTAAGACCATAAATGGCCTTTCGCTAGCGACAAACATAGTCTGGATGAGCAGAATCCTGATAACCAACTGGCTACTTCATGTAGACCGTAACATCAAGAACACCATTAAGGAAAGCGTTCTTGACGTCCAACTGATGGAGTGGCCAAGAACGCATGGTGGCTATGGCAAGGACCGTCCAAACAATTGAGGCTTTGACCACAAGACTAAAAGTGTGGTTAAAATCAAAATCCGAAATCTACGAGTAGGCCCGTCAAACGAGTCAGGTCACCCGTTGGATAACCGTTATCCATATACTATTTTCACTTATTAGATAAGACTTATTGGATAATGGCCCATTGGGTTAATAGATACAAATGGGTTGTAGTTATTGAATTTAGTTGGGTTAGATAATGGCTTACCCATTAGATAATTTTGGGTGGGTCGAGTTGGGTTGGGTAATGGTTGACCCGTGAATAATTTCATATCATAAGAAAACTAAATTTTATTAAGTTTGATTACGAATGATTTAATTTTTCCCTAATATATAATCATTTATAATATTATGTACACTATATTATATTATATTTAATAATAATATATAATATGTTGACTTTGTAAACTCGACAAAATTAACAAACAATATTATTTGGGTTCGAGCTCGAGCTCAAATATTGTACGAACTCGAATACAGTACAAGATTGAGCTTGAATACTGTACGAACTTGAATACTGTAAGAGATTGAGCTCGAATATTATACGAACTCGAATACTATACGAGATTGAGCGGGAAATACTGTACGAACTTGAATACTGTAAGGGATTGAGCTCGAATATTATACGAACTCGAATACTATACGAGATTGAGCGGGGAATACTATACGAACTCGAATACTGTATGAGATTGAGTACTGTACGAGATTGAGTTCGAATACTATACGAACTCAGATATTGTACGAACTCGAATATTGTACAAGATTGAGCTCGAATAATTTGTGAATTATAGTGAATTTTTATGTTAAATATTACTCATACATTTAATTGGGTAATTTTGGATATTTATTGTGTATTTTTTAGGTTCCCATTGAGTTAACATAATATGAGATACATTGAGATCAAAATTTTCCATTAACATAATTATTCTCATCCCGCCCAATCTAAAAAACCAATGAGTATTCAATGCCCGATCCCATTGAATAATAACAACTTGTAACCCAAATCAGAAGAAAATATTGAATGATAATTTATTGGGTTAATTAGATAATGACTTATTGGTTAATATATTTTAACACATTGGGTCATATAAGTTATCTCATGAGTTAACCAATGAGTTATGACCCAACCCATTTATGATCCAACTCATTATGACCCATTAATAAATGTGTTAATTGGATAAAGACTCTAATAGGTTAGTTGGGTTTGGATAATGGGTTGATCCAACTAACCCATTTGATGGGCCTATCTGCGAGAAACCCTGCGCCACAAGTTTAGTTTTGTGACACTCAACAGTGTCATCCGGTTGCTACTTGAGCCTATAGACCCATTTGGAGCCTACAATGTTGATATCTGAAGGTAGATGCACCAAATCCCAAGTGTGCTGACCACGAAGAGCGGCCATCTCATCATCCATGGCTGAAACCCAGGCTGGATCCTGAAGGGCAGAGCGATAATTAGTGGGCTCTGTTTGAGAAAGAAGTGCAGTAGTGAGACCATGAGCAATAATGTCATAAAAATCCTGGCGTTGAATAGCAGCAGTAGAAGACCGAGTAACCATCTGATGGGTATGAATTGCGGTGGTGAAGCTGGAGGGGTCGAACCAGCTGACGATGCTGAAGAAAACCGAGCAGAGCTGACCAGAGAGTGACCAGCAGAAGATGCCGGAGAGAGGAGAACCGAGACTGGCTGAGGCATGGTGGCCGGTGGCAGAGGCGTGGTGGTCGGCGGATGTGTAGCTGTTTCTGGGTCGGCCGCCCAGATGGAGCATGGCGGTGAAGGAGGTGTGGCTGGAACGGGCACAGGCGTGGGACCCCAATCGATGACGTAGCAGCTCCATAAAAAAATGACGAAATCTCCAGATCTGAAATAGAACGACTGTCCGCAGAAGATGAGACACAAGGGAATAAAGTTTCATCAAAATAGACGTGGCATGAGGCATAGATTCACCCAGAATTTGGGTCGAGACACGGGAAGCCCCTGTGAAGAGGGTTGTAGCCAATAAAAACACATGGAATTGATTGCGGTGCAACTTATCAATAGCAGTGGCACACATACATGGGAATGCATGACATCCAAACGGGTGAAAGAGGGCATAGTCAAACACATGACCAAAAACAACCTCAAAAGGTGGTTTTCCACCAAGAACTGAACTAGGCAGACGGTTAATGATGTAAACCGTAGAGGAGAAAGCTTCCACCCAATAACAGTGTGACACGGAAGAGTGAAAAAACATGGCAAGACTAGTCTCTGTGATGTGACGATGCTTCCGCTCAACTCGGCCATTCAAAGCAGGTGTATAGGGCGAGGATATCTGATGATAAATGCCACATGATATGAAGTGAGCCTGAAGTCGGTGATTAGTAAACTCTGTGCCACCATCGGTTTGAAATTTTTTAACCCTAGCCAAAAACTGGGTCTTAACAAATTTCTGAAACTAGATAAATGTGTCATAGAAATCCGACTTATGTCGCATCGGGAGAAACCATGCGAATCGCGGAAAATCATCGATGAAAATGACATAATAAGAGAAACTACCTGCAGATAAAATGTGGGCCGGTCCCCACAAATCACAATGCACCTTATCCAACAAACCAGAAGCGCGCTTGTCTCTAGTGGAAAAGGGGAAATGGCTACTCTTGGCCATCTGACAAGGAGAGCAACTAACAGATGCAGGCATAGCAGAAGTGACAGAAATAAGGCCCCGCCGACTCAATAACTAAACAGTATCATGAGACACATGATCGAGGCAAGAGTGTCATTGCTCAAAACAAGCATGAAGCTTTCCAGAGCGTGATTCGCCTAAAAGGCTGGAATCACTAGTCTCAAGAAAATAAAGACCAGAACTATGACGACCTTTACCAATTATCTTCCATGTACAGTTATGCTCAATGGAAAATGTGCCGGCATCAAATATAACATGGACAAGTAAATCACCAGTACGCTTACTAATGGACAATAAGCTTCTAGTAATCTGAAGAACCACAAGAACATCATTAACAGATAAACAAAAGAAATAACACTGACTAATGTGAGGAATAGATAACGATTCACCATTTCCAACCAGAATAGCATCAGAACCACGATAACATTGTACCTTGTCAAGATGACTGGTACAAGCAGTGATATGAGATGTAGCACCTGAATTAACGTCCACTGATTTGACGAAGGATGGCGGTTGGAACCATTCAAACTGATCTAAAACAAAGTTTTATCCGCAATCCAATTAGTGGAACAATCTCCCCGAGATAAAGGCCCCAAGTAACCCATGGGAAGAGCTGAAATAGAGTGTGTAGAGGAATCGACAAAAGGATAAAAATGCCAAAAGACCGTCGGGCGCATGTACTTCACGCGCAGGGAAAGAAACAAGAGGGCACGTGGAATGCACATGCTAGAGACACTATTGGAGATTCTGTAGGCGCGTGGAACGAAGACGAAGACGAAGGGCACTGCGAAGACAAAAACGAAGACGAAGGGCACTGCGAAGACAAAAATGAAGACGAAGGGCACTGCGAAGACAAAAACACTATAGATCGTGGAGCTTGGTCAGAGACGAAGACGTTGTAGACTCTGATGTTCACAGCGACAAAGCTTGGTCGGAGATGAAGACGCTGCTGGACTGAGACAAATTGGAAGCTGATCGGAGATTTAGAAGATGCCGCTGAATTCGCCGAAGAAGAAAAGATCTGAGGCCGGCTGATATTTGCTACCGGGAGCGGAATACAGAGAGGCACCGAAGAAATTGAAAACCCACTGGACACCGGAGAGGACTACGCCTTGAACTGCCACTGGAAATGACGCCGGAGATTTGGCCGGAACTGAAGACAACTGCCACTGTAAAAGACATGCTGCAGACCTGAAGACGTCGGAACGTGAGGGCTGAATACTATCGGAGGCCGAAGGTTGGCTGAATGTCACCGGAACCTGACCGGAATTTTGCCAGAATCTGGTGATGATTTGGCCGGCCGGAAAATAGAGGGAGGGAGGGAGCCGAAATAAAAATAAAAATAATTTTAAAAAAGAGTTTAGGATCAGAATTTGCTCTGATACCATGAGAGAATGATTTTCTGTAATGATTCTGATTAATAATAAATAATATAAATAGAGTATAAAGTATACTAGTTTAAATATAACTCTAGCCTAGTCAACATGGAATAAAATATTATGTAATCTTCTACTTGATTTATTCTAACAGTTTCTTTTCTTAACACAAAAAAAACACAATTTAGGGGGGGCGACTCCCTCCGTCCCAGCTGTATTTGCACTTTTACTTTTTTGACACTATTTTCTATCAAAGTTTGACTGCATATTTGAGTATATATGTGTGTGTGTGAACACTAATATTATCGTATATGATGTTGTTTAAATCGTCGTAACAAGTGGTTTTTAAATATTAAATTTTTATTTTCTGCTATTATACATAGGTAAAGATATTAATGGTCAAACATGTGTCGCGGATAGCATGTAAAAAGGAAAAGTGCAAAAACAGCTTGGACAGAGGGAGTAATAATAACGATTTAATAATTCACTATTTTTATTAGGGTAATATGCAAAAATAACCCTATATGTAGAAGAAAGTGCAAATATAACCCTCAATTATTTTTTAGTGCAAAAATAACCCTGTCTATTGAATGAAAGTGCAAATATAATCCTCCGACCATGATTTCGGCATTGACTATCAAATTCCGGCCATTGTCCGACTTAAAAAGACTAAAATACCCTTATGTCCCAAACCTTATAATGAGAAGGACAATTATGCCCTTATTAACGTGGACCCCACAAAAACAATATCAAACTTCATTTCATTTCAAATTATCTCCATCACTATTCCTCTGAATAGCATCACCGCCAGCACCGATTAACCCAAGTTTCCGCCGTGTTCTACCTCCTACCACTCCCATCAACCTCCCCCACACCACCACCACCACCACCACTACCATCCCTCTGAACCTAGCTTACTCTGAATATGATAGCTAAATTGAAAATATCATGACCTAAATTACAAAGCTGGCAGATGGGTTCTGAAGGGATGATTAAAAGAACAATTCGTTAAGGTTTGAAAAATTTTACACCACCAAAGTGCATATGGCTGCAGGATAACATTATGTTTCCCACTCCAGCAAATGATGATGAACACAATTATTTACAATGAATGTTGCAGCTTTGTTTTATCCTCCTCACTAGTTACAAATCAATCCCCTTTTCACAAACCAATCCTCTGAACCTAGCCACGCCTTCGGCCTTTCCCCTACCACCGCCAGCCACTCCTCCCATCAGCCTTCTCCTCGCCACCACCAGCCACCCCTTCCATCAGCCTTACCCCCGCCACTAGGGCTTCCGCCGCCGCCGCCACCACCACCACTTGGTCTAGAGGGTCAAGCATTCTTGACGGCGGAGGGATCAGATCCAGCGGAGGGACGGTGGCACTACCTAGCGCCGGCGAAAAGAATTGCTTTGCAGCGAATGTTCACTTTTGAAGAGCTCTTTGGTTGGGAACGGATGGAACGGCGAAAAGAAAGAGAACGGCCGGAGGAAGGAGAAGCAATTAGGGTTACCAATTTTTGGGGTCAAAATAGTTAATTTCACTTTTTTCTTTTTTTTCTTTTTTAGAAGGGTAATATTGACATTTCATATAATTCTAACCTCAAATGGCCGGAGAAGGTTATATTTGCACATAACCTAAATATCTAGGGTTATATTTGCACTTTCAATTATCACAGGGTTATATCTGCACCTTCATCAATTATGTAGGGTTATATATGCACTTTGCTCTTTTTATTAATAGGGATAAGTGTCAATATAACCTTATCTACTTGAGTAAGTGTCAATATAACCTTATGATAATTTTTAGTGCAAATATAACCATGTCTAGTTAATGAAAGTGCCAATATAACCCTCAAACCCCATTTTCGACATTGACCTCAATTTTTCAGCGTTGACTCTATGTAAATTGACCAAAATACCCTTTGGGCTAACCCACCCAATTTTACCCTCATAGTTCGCCGAATCGCCATAGTTCGCTGAAATTAGGTAGGATTATATCAGCACATTATGCAATCTTATTGAGTTATATCAGCACATTCCTAATGTTTGTAGGGTTATATCAGAACATTTCTAATGTTTGTTGGGTTATAACAGCACATTCTTAAAACTTATAGAGTTATATTGGCACTTTCACTAACTATATAGGGTTATGTTGGCACTTTCACTAACTATATAGGGTTATGTTGGCACTTTCAAATATTGAAAGATTATATTAACACTTATGTCAAATAGGTAGGGTTATAAAAGCACTTTTTTTCTTATTAATATACTAAGTTGAATTAAACTCTTGAAATAAATTAATCAAGTATGGAAAGCATCAATGTAAGAAATTACCTTGACAATCGAAGGGCTCGACAGTTCGGAGAGAACTCAAAACAATTGACAGAGAACAAAGGTTGAATTTGGGATCAATTTTTTCAACGCGTCAGTGCTTGACGATAAAGCAATGGTTTTGCGACAATGGTAACTGAAAGACTGAGCAGTAAGCGCCTTAAGACACAGCAGCGGTGGCTTTTATCCGCTTTCTATTTTTATACTATTTGAGAATCACCTTTTTTTTTAATGGTAAGACGTGTCTTTTATATCAAAGTCTTGGGAAAGACGGTCTTTCCATATGCTTATGGAAAGATGGGTATAATTAGAATAATAAGAGGTAAAAAGTCTTAGTTGCAATATTAAAATTTTAGTATGCAACATGTAGTAGTTATAAAATTTATAACCCGGTTCATTCAACCCAAAAATTTTATCTTCATTTCTTCTAATTTACACTTTAAACCTTGGTCTTTCCATAACTTATGGAAAGACCGTCTTTCAAGAGACGGACTCGTCTTTTATACACTTTCTATTTTTATGTTATTTTAATACTTCACCTATTTCTTAAATTTGACGCACTTACTATTTTGTATATTTTTCTAAGGTTGTCATCTTTGCTTTTATGGCAAAAAGTACATCATTCTCAATCACTCATCAGACTTTGTTACCGTCTTCATTCAATTCTCTCACCACATTTAACCTTGCAAAAAAAAACAACGGTTAAAACTATGGTGTCAAACAAAGAGGGTAAAGTTTTAAAAAGGGCAAAATACTTATATGACCCTATGTTTTGAAGGTTTGTGCTGATATGACCCTGTAAAGTTGGAAAGTGCTATTGCAGCCCTGTGTTTTGCATCAAAAGTGTCGGTATAGCCCTGTGGCACTATTCCGGTGTTGACTGACTAATTTTTGGCGTTGACTGAATTAAAAAAGATAAAAATGCCCCTGACTTGAAATCTGAAAAATTAAAGACAAGAATACCCTAAGTAAGGTTCTTCTTCTTCATCTTCCAACAACACCTTCATTGTTCCATCAACCGCACCTACAGCAACACCTTCATTGTTCCGCCACCACCACCGCATATCCATCGCTCCACCACCACATCTCCACCACACCGCCGCCGCATCACATTCAATATAGAAGAAATTTAAAACAGCACAAACAAGAATAATCCCGCACAAGTCAAGATAGCAAATTCAGATCAATAATCAACAAGCTCAGACACATCACAAAGAAGAATTACATCCGAGTCAATCAGATCAATAATCCCACCTATATAAATGGATAGAGACTGGATTCACTGCCGCCCAACGCTTCTCCGCCGCCGCCCTAGCACCACCACCACCACCCGTCCTAGCACCACCACCACCCGTCTTAACCACCAGCCCCAAGAGCACCAACTTCACCACCGCAAACCACCACCTCTGCTACTGCCACCACCATCACTCTCCGACCGCTCGCCACCACCCTTCACCTTCGAAGACCGACGAAGACCCATCACCACCATCGGTAAACCCGATGCCTCCTTGAACCCAATAAACCATTTTACAACCACTCGATTGAACCCGATAAACTCTCCGACCACTCGATTGAACCCAACAAACCCGACATCTCCTTCTTCAGCTTCCCGGAGCCACCCGCTGCCCTCTGCAGCAGCACCAGCACCAGCACCACACATCCTAGCACCACCTGTTCTAGCCACCAGCCCCAACACCACAACCTTCACCACCGCCAGCCACCACATCCACTACCGCCACCACCATCACTCTCCCCAACCATTGCCACCACTCGTCCCAATCACCACCATCACTCTCCCGAACCATCGCCACCACTCGTCCCAACCACCACCATCACTCTCCGACCACTCGCCACTTCCCTTCACAGAAGATCGATGAAGATCGCCACCACCACCGACAAACCCGATGCCTCCTTGAACCCAATAAATCATTTTGCAACCACTCGATTGAACCCGATAAACTCTCTGACCACTAGATTGAACCCGATAAATCCGACGCCTCATTCTTCAGCTTCCTGGAGCCACTCGCCGCCCTCTGCAACAACCTCCCGCCGCCACCGTCGGTGAACATTTTCCAACTTGGTCATCCTCTGCCGCCGCCGTTAGAAGTATGAGAATAAGAAAAATGAAAGTTTTTTTCCTGCAGAAGTGGAGACTTCTCTTTTTGAAGTTTTATATTAGGGTTTGCAAGGGTAAGGGCAAAGTAGTCTTTTACACTTTTTCTAAATTTTAATTTTTTTTAAAATAGGGGTATAATAGTTATTTCATGTATTTCCGGCCAAATTCAGGCTTCTGGGGTTATATTAGCACATTCAAGCAAAACACAGAGTTACAATAGCACTTTCCAACTTCACCGGATTATACTAGCACAAACCACCAGAACATAGGGTTATATGATCACTTAACCCTTTTAAAAACTACCTTTATTAATGAAAAAGAGTAGATCATTTTGTGAAGCATGCAATGTAAGTGTAACCCTAATTATTCACCCTTGTTTTCGACTATCATATGTTATGTGTCTAGAAAACCAAATATTTACTGCTTTGAAACTTACAAATGACAAGACAAGAATTAGGGTTTCCAATGTGATAAAGTCATGATCTTGGACTAAAGAAATAAACCCTTGTGAGCTTTGCTTGCTAATTATACAACCTATTAAAAATTCGACAGTCATAGATGCTTTTCTCACCATACACAACATTACTTAGGTGTCCTTCTAGTTTCCCACACTCTTAAATAGAAAGAAGAGTCAAAGGGCAATAGAAAAGTCCAAGAAACGACCAATCAGCCGTCCTGTTTGGCTAATTCCACACCAATTATTACCAGACACCATTCTGACACGACCAAATCTTGGTCACTAGTTACACGCGCTTAACTGCCAAACACATACTCCCGTCCCAGGTTAAAAGGCACACTTTTTATTTTGGATTGTTCCTATTTAATTTGCACAAGATCAACTTTTACCATTTTTGGCCAAGTTGACTCGTAGTGAAAAGATGAAATTACCCCTAAGTCAATACATATTTACAGCTTTAATGATTGATTAATTATGATTGGAAGCGTGTTTTTTATCTCCATTTAATGGCCTCGGCATTTGGGCTGGAGGCGTGTGAATTCGTTTTGAAAAAGCGAACCCACGCCGGATAGCATCATATGCACTTGCTCCATTATTGCTCTTTCACTCTTCCTGTTCCTCCATAATTGCTCTCAACCATCATGCTTGCTCTCTCCATTCTCGTTCTCAGCCATCTGAGACCTCTCATTTATTCCACATCGCTCCTCTCCTTTCTCTCCCAATCCCTCAAACCCTAGCCGGTCCTCCCCCATTTCCTTTCGTTTTTACCCCATTTTGCCTCTGTTTCTATTCATCTTGCTGTAATTCTACATGTTCTTCACTATTTGGTGTTGATCGATTATGTTTTAATCATTTTTTTATGTTGGGTTTCGTAAACGAGAGGAAATTTCAAGATCTGTTGTTTTTCATTCTGTGAAGTGGGTTTTGTCTTTTCTTTTTGTGTTGTTCTTCATAATATTGTGTTCGTTCTTCATATGTTTGTGTTCGTGGATTAGGGTTTCAGTGATTTTTGCTCTTGATTTTGCTTACTAATTGAAAGGGCATCTCAGATTTGTGGTTTATGTTTCCAAAAATTTGGTTTAAGATTTTTCTAATTAGGGGTTTTTCAAATTTTACCTAAATCGAACTTCACTGCTGTTGTTTACAAGGCATAAGTAGAGGTAGATTGTGCCATGCATGATTTTGACCTGTGTTGATGTTTTAAAGTTAGATTTAAGGGTACACTGTCCATCTCCTTGCTGTAATCTTTGAGATTTGTTAGGATTTCTGTATGGTAACTCCATTTTTCTAGTCAAATATGTTTTAATCCCCGTATTTGTCGTTCTACAGTTGTGCATGTTCATGTATGTTCTGGGATCTGTTATTTTCCCTATACATTTCATGGTATACGTGTGCACCATTGTAGAACTATGAAACTTGGCTACATTTATGTACTCCTCTGTTTCAAATCTGTGTTTTTGCACAATAATGCTATGAAATTGTTATTAGCATGTTCGCTCATTGTAGTTTCTGAGTCTATGTATTTGTCATCAGCCCGTGTTCTCCTATCATTAATTTCTGGCAATAGCCTCTGAGTTTGTAGCCTCTGTTCTCCTCTGTTGATCAGTCGTTGTTCGACAGTGTTCATTAGTTTCTCTTTAGTTGTCAATAGCCTCTGCCCTCTGTTTGTGCTTTTGGGAATGACACATGGGGACAGGGATTTGGAGGGGAAGGAACCTTTAGCCCCCAGCCAACCCTTGAATGATGTTGACTCTAACGCACTAACAGTTCCCAATCCTACTCTCAGCCCTAGTTTTATTAAATCGCAGCCCTCAATGGAACGTGTTCAGGAAAATGCTCCATTGTCTTGGACCGATTCTGAAACATGTTCGGAGGACTGGTCCATAGCTACGCATTTCAGTCTAGTTAATTTATCACACATGGACTGGACTGGGTCATAGCTCCTATCTGATTAAAAATTAGATTATGTACATTCCACTTCGGAGTCACAGTCCCAGCCAGACCCAGAATCTAATTCTGAGTTACTTTTTGCTGGGTCACAACCCCATTTGGATCCCAGTTCTGCATCTGGGAATCCCAAACCTGAGTTACATTCCCTCTCAGGCAGTGACTCAGAGTCTAATTCTGAGTTTGACCCACACCCCTCTGTTTACTTCAAAGGAAATGAGTTTCCCAAGTTTGGGGAACCAGGATTCTTTGAAACAGGTGCAACCTTATACCCCGGTAATTGGCCTAAGCGTGAACCACCTGAAACACCATGGATTAGGCAAGACATTGCAACGTCAGCTGTGCGACGTGAAATGTATGCCATGGTGGAGAGGGCCAAAAAGTATTTGGCTGAAGCTGGGCCTGATTCCACAGAGAATGGGAAAAATGATCGTGTAATCAGGTTGTCTTGCCAGTTCCATCACTGCAATCAGGTTGTGTGTCTCCTGTTTCGTTATTTTGTTTTCTGTTTCTTGAATCATTATGTTTACTCTGTGTGTTTTGGTGTGCAGGATGGTGATGTTTGTTGCTGAGGCAGCAACCATGTTTTATACTGAATAACTAAATATGCAGCCTTGGTTATGTGTGTTTATTTTGCACTTAACCTGGCTTGGCATGTTTCTCATTCAACTATGCAGCCTTGCTTATGTGTGTTTATTTTGCACTTAACCTGGCTTGGCATTTTCTGATTTAGCTATGCAGCCTTGCTTATGTGTGTTTAATTTACACTGAACCTAGCTTGGCATGTTTCTGGTTTGGGGCTGTAAATGGAGCAATAACATGTGATTCTTTCTGATAATTCATAGTTTACATGTGAAATATAAGTCCCGTATGTGATGCTTGTCCCTTATTGATGATGAAGCTATGATGAATGAATATTACATGTAGCATGCTTATTAGTTTATGAATTGATCTGAAACTTGGCAGGGCATGATAATGAATATAAACAGTGCTGAAATTATTTGAGTTTGTGATCCTACTTAGTTGATAGCCACCTATGATAGCATTAATTATAATTAAACTCTTAGGGTGAAACCATGTTTTGTTAAAAACATTAGGATGGAAGTCTATGATGTTTGTCCCACGTTTGTGCCTTACCTACCATTGTCTGTTACTTCTGGACATGCTCCATTTTTTGCCTCACACCATCCTTAGTATTTTAGATAAAGCTTGCATTCAAAAGGAATTTCAGCCATCTAAGCATTTACAAGGTTGCCCTCTAAACATACATTCACAAAATGCATTGTATGTTTACTCTAGAACTAATTCTAGAAGCACAACCCTAATAAAAATAAGATGAACCTACCTTCATTTAGCTAGTTCCACACTTAAGGATCAGATCCCTAACATTGATGGTCCTTCCAATCTCCATGAGATGCTGTAAACAGTTCCTAACCAGCTCTGAATCCACAATTAGGTTTTCTGGAAGTAATCCCAACCTCCTTAGACGATCTTTTCCCATATGTGGTAGTTTGAGTCCATTCCCACCCCCGCACTTCATGATTTCTACCATGACACATTGTAAACTCAGGAAAATCTTGTCAATAACTTTAGGGTCCTCTCTTTCGAAAGCATCATTCACCGCATTTCATAAACCCTCTAGCGTTGTACTAGGGTTCTGGTATTAGAGGCTTTGTATTGAGGCAAAAAATCCTAAGTCCATAATGTTTAGGTCGGGTGACTTGGTAGGTTGGCACACTAATTGGATTCGAAACCCGTCTGAGGTGGTTGCAGCTAAAAATTCAAGGTCATCAGCATAAATATGTGATGGGGCATTGTCTTGTTGTATGAATATCTGTTTACTTACCCAAGGTGGCCATTTTGCTTTTATGGCTGGTATGAGTTCATAAATCAGTTTCTGCCTAATGGTGTCTCTATTAATTGACTGAATGGGTGTTCGAACCAGTGTACCCTTTGGCTTATTCACTGTTGTTTACTTCGCTGCTATGTACTCCATATATGGAAAGATCCCTATTTTACCATCGAAAAGAACATTGCCATGCATATCCATTACTGGTCTACACATAGCACACATAAACATTAGCTTCGGAATGTAATGCTTACTTTGAATAACTCAGTATGGTTCTGGTTCATTAGGGGCTAGAATAAACATTGTTATTGCCTCTGTGATGTAGAACCACTTTTCGTCAATGTGGATGACATTGTGCATGTCCTTGAACATCATGTTGCATTCCAGCTTGGTTAGGCACCATTCCAACCTTGTTTCCTTGCATTCTTGTGTCAAGCATGGATAAACAGCGTTGGTGTGGCTCCATATTTCTTTGTTTGCTATTGATCTTTGGATTGTGCTCTTACCCATGTGTAAAACTGATGTTGTGCTTCTACAGGTTCGCCTATCCCTCAATGGCAGCGCCATTAAGGCTTCGAGGTCGATCGGCTTCTTGTTTGGGCCACGCCGCCCGTGTCTTCTTGAGCGGGCATTCATTGGTTCACCATTAACCAGTTGTTGCTTCACTCGTGACCAAATGGTGTTGATGGGTCTAATTGACACAGCCCACCTTTCTGCTACCTCAACTCGTAAACTGTGTTTTATTTGCCCATTTTTTATGTTTTGGAGAAGAAAATGGGCAACATGTTGCCTCTGCTCATCCATCAAACTTATGCCCACCATCACAACCTCAAGCTCAAGGATGAAAAAACAGAAGAACAGGGTTAGGATCCTGGCCAGTTCTTCAAGAATTGGCCAAAGATTTTTCTGAGAGCTCTATTTTGAGTTTTTAAGGGTTTGAAATGTAGTGCATTAAATGATGTTTATATAGAACTCAATCTCTATTTTGGAGCAGCTGTGTTTAGTAGAAAAAAAATTGCATTTTAACTCCAAAATTTAAAAATTTGGAGCTAAAGATTAGTTTTGGTGGGAATTTTTAGTCCTCAAATTTTTTTGTTTAAACACATTTTCAGGGTTTCCCGCAGTACTGTTCATACAATACTATCACGAAATTCAAGGCTGCCAATTTCAGCTTTTGTCCATCAAATCTGTACCATTTCTACTGTTCATTTTTGCCCCCAAATTTCGGTCTCTACAAATTAACTAGGGACAGAGGTAGTACTAAAAATCTCAAATTCCATACAAGTCTCCATCCTTAGGATTCTATGACCATAAAGGAGGCAATGACAATGGCGATGGCAATCGTGTCTTCGTGCCAGATATGATAATCCGGTGCCTGGACGATCCAATTACCGGAACCTAATCTGAAAGTTAAGGACTGAGTCAACAACATCGAACCACATTCATTTGGTGATGATAATGAAAGGTGCTTACGTTTTTTCTTGTCGCGCGCGATTCATATGATCACTCCTTCTCCACCTCTGATTCGGGTTGCTTCCCGAATTTCCTCAGTGCGATCGAATATATTGCTTTTCTTCTCACCGATGTTCCAGCCGACACGAATTTGACTGCCTGCATTTTACTCCAGTTGCTATTTGTTAGTGTAACCTAAGTGACGTGTGATCCAACGATACTAGGAACATTTCCCAAACCTCAAGCTAAACATAATATATCGAGTTTGGCAATATCAAAAGAAAGTTCTGTCAAAATCAGATTAATCAGATAATATTCTTGATCATAGATTGTTGATATTGAGCATGAGATAACATAATACATTTTCGCACAAAATCTAGCCTTCCAATCCATAGTATTACCAGGACATAAGAAACTTAAAATGTCAGTCTCAAACGAAAAGAGTAATCACAATGAAAGAAAGGATACCTCTGAAAGACTGTACCCTTTGGAGATCATTTCTCCTAAATCTTTCTCCAGCTGTGAGTCTGATGGAGTTTCCTCGACACAAGCTGGCTTACCTTTAATTAAAAACGTGATTTCTCCCTTTGGCTGGTTCTCAGAAAATGTAAGTTTGGCTTCTTCAATTGTTCCCCGCCAAAACTAGAGTGTACGTTAAAACATACGTCAAGTTCAGGAGACAAACATGAAAGGGGAAGCAGCCTTTGATGAATCAAACATAAACGGGATCAAACTCATTTAATTGTCCATTTCTCATCAAAAACAGAAACAAGTCTACAACTTTCATGGAGGATCAAAACAATAACAAGCACGAACTGATTGTCAAATGTAAGGCGAAGATTGGAGCAACCAACCTCTTCATGAAATTTGGTCAACTCGCGTGCCATAACACACCTCCTATAAAACAAATTGTTATAATTTCAGATCTTTATAAAAAAAACAAAGTCTCTTTCCTCTCATGTACTTCGTATCCATGATTGGTAAAAGAAAACAAGGTTGCAGTTAAACAAAATAATGACCTGGAGGCACCAAAGACAGAATAAATCTCCTCGAGAAACTTAGCAAGTTTGTGTGGAGGAACATAAAATATTTGTGTCGTGGCTTCGGTTGCTGAAACAGTCAGTCTCTCCTTTCTAGAACCAGCATGTTTAGGGAGGAAGCCAACTGCACAATTACATCAACCTCGGCATCAGACCAGCATGATAAAAAGGAATCTCTGTTTGCGTGCGTAAACCAAGCACTTCATAACGGCAACTCACCAAATGTGAACTCATTTGTCGGTAAGCCTGATGCTGAGAGAGCAGTTATCAGGGCAGATGGCCCGGGAATAGGAACAACAAGGATACCCTTGTTCACACACAACGTGGCCTGCATCACACATACGAAAACGGTTATTGAAGAACATCACTGTAGGGTAATACTCATTGCTCAGGCTATTTGCACGGCCTTTACTCACCAACTCCGTTCCAGGATCACTGATACCGGGTGTCCCAGCATCACTAACTAAAGCAACAATCTCCCCATCTTGCAATCTTTTTAAAACCAGATGTTCCCTTTGAGATTCATTGAACTTGTGATAACTCAGCTGAAAATCTAAATAACACAATCAGGGCTTTCTTCATAGACATCATCACACTTGAGTTTTTAAAAGAACACAAATGCATACCAGCGGCGTATCGATAGAGTAATGCTGAAGCAGCTTCCCAGAATGCCTTGTATCTTCAGACAGTATAACATTAGCTGATTTCAACACTCTAATAGCCCTGCATTTCATTACAAAAGTCAACAAAAAAAACCTCAAACAGGAAACTCATTCTGATTCCCTAGAATAGATTAAAAACAATCCTCACCTTAAAGTTATATCTTCAAGATTCCCTATAGGCGTTCCTACTAGATACAACCCTGGTTTCAAAGGGCCCTAAAACAAAGATTTCAAACAAGAAAAATGAACCATTTTTTCTCTACCCTTTTGTAAACTGATTAAACTACCACAATAAAGAATTATAAACCACTAGTTTACATGAATCTTTAATCCAACACATTCAAAATAATCACAATAAAACACATAAGCACAATATGGTAGCAAAAACATGAAGAAACTTTACCTGTTGTTTCGAGGGCAGAGAAAGGGCCGGTTCAATGGAGACTTCTGAGCTCAGGGAAGAAAAGGGGGCGGCAAAAAGAACCCTTTTCTTACAGTTCAAGATTGGTGGGGAGCAGAACATAGCCATGGAAGAATACCGCCATTGCAAACTGCTTGAAATGCCTCTTAACATTATTTTCTTCAAACTTCAAATTGATTTTGTATGGTTCTATCTAACAGATTAATGCTTTAACCTTAAATTTTGCAGAAGAATATCTACAATCTCCATTGATTTTACGCAGGGCTGTTGAATTGGGGACGAAAAGGAGGGAAATTGAGCGTACGATACAAGAGCCCATATGTATAGTGATAAATACTTGGGCCTAGCCCAATTAGAAACTTGATGTTATGTGTCATGAACTGAATAGTAGGGCAAAATATAGGCTCAGAATTTAGGAAAGGAAGAATAGCTGTGAACAGCTTTTGGGCATTCAATTCTCAATTCACTTCTTTGATATCCTTCTCACGAGTCTTCCCCTTCCTTATATACTTCCTTTCCCTCAGTTATTCCTTCTATAGTTACAACAGAATTAACTACTTAACTCCCTTCTCCCCAACTTCCCAACTGTTTACTGAAAATAGGTCTTCATTGCTTCCAGCTCCCTTTATCATTTGTATTTGTGACAATCCGCCCTTCTTAAACTGAGCTTGTCCTCAAGCTCGAAATCCTGGGAATTGTGTTCGAATGGTGTGTGCATCCTCCCAAGAGTTCTCTTCAATCGGTAAATTTTTCCATCTTATCAACCATTGAACCACTTGTTCTTCACCACGTTGTTGCAGTCTGCGCTGTACTATCTTCAAGGGTTCTAGTACTGTAATTTCGTCAATATCATGCTCGGGAATATCGGTCCTATACTGTTGTTGATCTCCCGTGTATTTCTTTTACAGGGATACGTGGAAGACGGGATGGACACGGCTAGTGCTCGGCAATTTCAATTTGTAAGCTACTTCGCCGATCTTCTCAATCACCTGGTATGGTCCGTAGAATTTAGGAGCCAATTTCATTGAATCTCTTTGAACCACAGAGTTCTGTCTATACTTTTGTAGCTTCAAAAGTACCCAATCTCCTACAGCCATCGTTCTTTCCGTTCTTCTTGAATCAGCAAAGAATTTCATCCGTTTCTGAGCCTCCTGTAAATGTTTTTTTAACAGCTGATTCACCTGTTCTCTTTGTTGCATTATACTGGCTGCAGCTGGAATAAGGCTTTCCCTGAATGTTCCCAGTGGTAGTGATAATGGTTTTACTCCATATAATGCTTCATAGGGAGTCATATGTAAACTAGTATGATGAGATGTATTGTACCACCATTCTGCCGATGCTAACCAACTATTCCAGGAATCAGGTTTATCCCCGCAAAAACATCGTAAATAGTTCTCCAAAACCTGGTTCAATCGTTCTGTCTGACCATCAGTTTGAGGATGATAGGCTGAGCTAAATTTAAGCTTAACTCCCATTAAAGCCATCAACTCCTTCCAAAAATAGCTGGTGAATAACCCGTCCCGGTCTGTTATGATTGATTCTGGAATTCCATGTAATCGGCACACCTCCTTATGGAATATTTTAGCTATATCTGGAGCTGAAAATGGGTGTGATAATGATATAAAATGTCCATACTTTGTGAGTCTATCAACCACAACTAGCACTGTATTCTTTCCTTCTGATTCTGGAAGTTTTTCTACAAAATCCATGCTAATCTGTGTCCAAGGATGCGTAGGAATAGGAATTGGTTGAAGCAACCCTGGTGTTAAGCAGTGTTCTGCTTTATTTCTCTGACATGCATCACAATTTTTTATAAAATCTACCACTTCTTCTTTTATTCTTGGCCAATGAAATAGAGAGAGGATTCTTCGAACTGTTGCAGATTGTCCGGAGTGTCCACCAATGGCTGAGGCATGCATTGCTTGTACTATCTCATTTCTGATCTGGTTAGAAGCTCCCACATAAATTTTGCTATTTTTCTTTAGAATTCCTCTGACATAGGTGAACTCTGTTGTACTGTTTGTATCTTCTTGAGCCAAAATAGCTGCAGCAATTAACTCTTGACTAACCGGATCCTCTTCATAGCTGCTCTCAATTTGACTTAGCCAAGTAGGTATTAGAGAGGTTACTGCTCTAACTGTACAAGCTATCCCTCCTGTAACTAAATGTTCCTCAGTCCTTGCTTCCTGTTCTTCCTTCTTACTGATTACTTCAGTATTCACATCATTTCTTATCTTCTGTCCTTTCTCTTTTCTTTCAACATTTTCTGGTTCCTGTACTTCTTCTTTGTAGAACACATCAGTAGTCTGGATTTTGTCATTTCCTCCCTCCTGTTCTTCTTTTTTACTGATCACATATGGTCTTCTTGAGAGAGCATCTGCAGCCCTGTTAGTACTGCCTGGTTTATACTGTATTTCAAAGCTCATTCCCAAGAGTTTTGTCACCCATTTATGTTGTAGAGCATGAGTTAATTTCTGCTCTATCAAATATTTCAGACTTCTATGATCTGTTCTAATGATAAAATGATTCCCAACCAGATAATGTCTCCATTTATCCACTGCCATCACTACTGCCAAAAGCTCCTTTTCATATGTTGATAATCCTTTGTTCCTTTGACAAAATGCTTTACTTAGAAATGCAATTGGTCTGTGATCTTGCATCAAAACAGCACCCATCCCTTCTTCACATGCATCTGTTTCAATGATAAAGGGATCTTCAAAATTGGGTAATCTTAAGACTGGGGCAGTAGTCATAGTTTCCTTCAATCTTTCAAAGGCTTTTGTAGCTTCCTCTCCCCATATGAAAGAATCTTTCTTAAGCAGCTGATGCAAAGGCTTGCAAATAATTCCGTAATGAGCTATAAACCGCCTGTAATATCCTGTTAATCCCAAAAAGCCTCTCAGTTCCTTCACATTTCTAGGTACTGGCCATTTCAAAATACTTTCAATCTTGCTGCCATCCATTTCAACTCCCTTTCCTGATATTATGTGCCCCAAATACTCAACTTGGTTTTTTGCAAACGAACACTTGGAGAATTTAGCATAAAGTTTGTGTTGATGAAGAACCTGTAGAACTGATTCAAAGTGATCTGTATGTTCTTCCAACGTTTTACTGTAAATCAAGATATCGTCAAAGAAGACGAGTACATATTTCCGTATATAAGCACAAAAAATCCGGTTCATCAAACTTTGAAATGTAGCTGGTGCGTTTGTTAAACCAAAAGGCATCACAATGAATTCAAAATGACCATGGTGAGTCTGAAATGCTGTTTTATCAATGTCATTCTTTCTAACACGAATCTGATGGTACCCAGCTCTCAAGTCAATCTTAGAAAAATATTTGGCTCCATCTAACTCATCAAGAAGTTCATCAATTATAGGAATCGGAAAGCAATCCTTTATAGTCAGATCATTCAATTTCCTATAATCTATACACATCCTCCATGTAGAGTCTTTTTTCTTCACCAAAACCACTGGAGATGCAAAGGGACTGTTGCTCAATTGAATTACCTTGTTATCCAGCATCTCCTTTACTTGCTTCTCAATTTCAGCTTTGTAAGCATGAGGATACCTATAAGGTTTCATTTTAAATGGCTGTGAGTTAGGCTTCAAAATAATTTGGTGATCCACTGCTCTTTGTGGTGGTAACTCTGTAGGAATAGCAAAAATATCTTTGAAACGAAATAAAACCTGCTGAATGGTTGCAGGTACTTCCAGTTTTGCAATGAGTATGTCATTTTCTGTGCCATGTTGCATCCGGCCATGCTTAAGATTTCCTTACATCATCCCTTTTTCAGTATTCCCAGAGTTTTTCCCTTGATTTAATCCTGCAGTCTTAACTTCCCTGACCAGTTCATTGTCCATATTTCCCTTAGTACTCAGTTTTGCCATGCATAATCTTCCTGTGGCCTTTCCTTCAAATCTTTTTAGACTCTTTCCAGAAGATGAGAAATACTCCCCATTTCCCTGTTCTAGTGGAACCATAAACAACTTCCTTTTCCTGGATTCTTGTTTCCCAATCTGTTTGATCATATTAACTTTCATTTCCTCAGTAGACCCTTGTAAAATCCAGTGATACCCCTGTCTGTATACTGAAACATGTTGCTTCCCAAAATCAAAGGTGATAGGACTAAAGTGTTTCATCCAATCAACACCCAAAATGATATCAACATTACCCAATTCCATTATTTTCAGATCAAAAGTGAATCCACAGTTTCCAATTTGCCAAGCTACCCTGGGACTTAAACCATTACCATACACCTTGCTTCCATCTGCCACAGTAATTAGAAAAGGTCTAGTCCTGATTGTTTCTAGATTCAAATATTCAGCTACGGCTGTGTCAATGAAACTATCTGTTGATCCAGTATCTAACAAGATACTGACCTCCACTCCTCTTATAACTCCATGCATAGTTAGAGTGTTGATCCTAGAGTTCATGTTACCACCAACAGTGTTTAATGATATCAACTCAGGTTCTTCACTGCCCTTCCTTTCTTCATCTTCCTCTTGTTCTTCTATTAAAATTTCACCTGGATCTAGTGCATCACACCCAAGAATCTGATGGATTTGCCTAAATTTACACTGATGGCCTGGGGTAAATTTGTTCCCACATTTGAAACAAAGATTATGATCTCTTCTAAACTGCAGTTCCTGAGGTGAAATCCTCTGAAATTTATCATTTCCTACTCTCCCCTCCCCAGCATTATTCCTCCAACTAGCCTTATCTGAATTCTGCTTATCATTCCCCATCATATTCCATTTGGGCCTCTCTGTTCTTGTTTTAGTTTGGGTTCCATACTGATCTACCGGAGCAATCCCTTTCTGTCTTCGATTCTGTACTTCTATGTTCATTTCTTGAAGACATGCTATTTCTATGGTATCATGCAAAGTCTCAGGTTTAAAAAGTTTGATCATAGGCTTCAATTCTTCCTTAAGTCCACTAACAAAACTAGACATGAAATATTGTTCAGAGAGATATGGATGTTTACCGATAACTTGTGAGCGGAGTTCCTCAAAGATTTCTTGATACTCCCTAACCGATCCCGTCTGATACAGCTTATTAAATTCTTCTACCACATCTCTTCCTCCGATTTCTGCAAATCTTCTTAGAACAGCTTCAGAAAACTCATTCCACGTGGTTACTCTTCTGGTGCTTTTCTCATTTTGGTACCATACTTCGGCTCTTCCTTCCAAATAGATTTCAATTGCTTCGACCCGTTACGGATCGTAAATCTGAAAGTAGTTGAAGAACTTTCCGCATTTTCTCAACCATTCCACCGGTTTCGCACCGTTGAATATACTCAGCTCAATCTTGGGTTGATTGTTCCCTGAACTGAGACCAATCTTGTGTCTCCAATCTTCTCCTACATCGTTCATAATCCGAGGGTTGTGAAGGATATGAACATTACCTCGATGTAGAGCTTCTTGTAAGTTCACTCGATCTTCCATTGTCGACTTGTTCCGATTAATACTCCGACTGGACTCTTCTCTCTCTGGTTCTTCATTCTTGCTCTTTTGCATCTCCAGAATCATGGCTCTAATTTCTTGCATCATGACTCCCGTGTTCTTTGCATCTGCTTTGATTTCCTTAATTGCAATCTCCAGTTCTCCTTGATTTTTACAGCTAACCTCCAATGTCCGGCGTAGCTCCTCAACTTCGCCAGCAAAATGAGTTTCCATGTCCTTCAGGTTGTTCTCCAATGATTTTGAACGCATTTTCTCCGCCATTACTGCCAAGAATCAACGTGCTCTGATACCAATTGTCATGAACTGAATAGTAGGGCAAAATATAGGCTCAGAATTTAGGAAAGGAAGAATAGCTGTGAACAGCTTTTGGGCATTCAATTCTCAATTCACTTCTTTGATATCCTTCTCACGAGTCTTCCCCTTCCTTATATACTTCCTTTCCCTCAGTTATTCCTTCTATAGTTACAACAGAATTAACTACTTAACTCCCTTCTCCCCAACTTCCCAACTGTTTACTGAAAATAGGTCTTCATTGCTTCCAGCTCCCTTTATCATTTGTATTTGTGACATTATGACTTTTGCCCTTTTACATCCCTATAGTCAAAAGGCGATCAAACGGCTCGCCCTCAGTCGTCCCGGCCGCACCGACACCACAGCTATAATCGGAGAGGTAAATCACAGCAGACACCCGGCCAAGCCCCTGGACCCTCGACTGTATTTTACATCCCTATAGTATATTTACATATAGAATGTCATTTTAGTACTACTATTATTTGTGCATTAATATATTTATACAATAATCATAGCACAAATTCCCCTTTTACGCAGCATAAACTTTACGCAGGGTTTATTTTTCAATTATTGAAAAATCTAAAATTGGGATGGGGTTTTCTGAAATTTGCTAATAAATTTAGGGGTCTACTGTGCAATTATCAAAATAGTATATATATCACAAAAATATAAGCATTTTCTTTTTTATTTCCTCCGACGACGATGATCGGGAACCACCTCCTCCCACCAAAAACCGCCTCCAACAGACGGTTAGCGTCGGATTCCACACGATTTCACCCGATTTCCACCGGAGACTCGGAGCTCCACACCGCGAAGCCTCCCCAAAGTTGTTGATCTCCGACGATTCAGATCCAGATTGAAGCCTCAACTCTTTTCCTGCGGTTATGCTCTGTCGCATGTACAACGTCGCACAGAGACGGAGTCGAACGCAAAGTCACGACGGCGAGAAGCAATCAACGGCGGTGATAGAGGCTAGGGTTTGAGGTGCAGGAGATTAAGGCACAGTGACGGCGATTGAGGAGCAATCGATGGCGACAGCAGGGGCTAGGAGCAATCGACGACGGTGCTAGGGGATTGGGGCGCAGCGACGACAATAGTGAGGCGAGGCAACGTTGATGGTAAAAAGATGCAGGAAATGATGACGACGTTGGCGGTAAAATCAGAAGAAGATGACGTGCGTGAGATACACGCGCCTGAATGATGACAACGATGCGTGTGACCTCACTCATAGCCTGTGGCGGCGGGCGGTGACGGTGACCTAAAGCGGCAGACGCCAGACGGTGGTGGCAAATTGAGGTTCTGCTTTATAATGCGAGGTTTAATATTGTGTTTTACTTTTTTCAAATACTTGCTGAGGTTTATTTATTTCTTAGTTGAGTTTATTATAACCAGAGATTGTTTGGTCTAGTGGTTAGGACTCTAGTTGATGAGGTTAGAGGTCTGGTGTTAGAGTTTCACTATAGCATTTATTTGAAGAATTTTAAGTTTTGGTGTACATGCTGATATTTAATATTATTTGATTGAGTCAATGTTCAATAAGAGTCTTTGATGTAGTGGTTATTGCTATAGGCTTTGAGGTTGGAGATCAGGGATCAAATCCTACCAGGTTCTTTTTGTTTTTGAAGAATTTTTATTTTTGAGGTACAATAGCTTTTTGTTGATGTTCTTAGTTTTTTTTCTCTTATTTTGATGTTTTTCATTATTCGGGTGAGATTTAATTGATATGAGTTGAGGTTTTGTAGTTTTTTTGGGTGATATGAATTTATATTTGTAGTTTTTATTTATTTATTTTCTCATGTTGATTTTTTTTAATTTTCCGATTGAGGTTTTGGTAATAAGAGTTGATGTTTGTAGTGTTCTTTTTTCCTTATGTTGATGTTTTTTATTTTTCGAATGATGTTCATGTGTTAGAAGTTGACATTTTGAAGTTTTTGGGTGATATGAATTGATATTTGTAGGTTTTTTTAATTTATTTTCTCATGTAGATATTATTCAATTTTCGGCCGAAGTTTTGGTAATAGGAGTTGATGTTTGTTGTGTCTTTTTTCTTATGTTGATGTTTTTCATTTTCCGGATGAGATTCAAGTGTTAGGATTTGATGTTTGTAGTTTTTTTTTTTAAAAAAATCGTTGATGATTTATGATTTTCAAAGTGAATAATTTATATTCTTGAGGTACCCTAGCTTTTTTGTTGATGTTTTTACTTTTTTCTCATGTTGATGTTTTTCATTTTTTGGTGAATTTTAGGTGATAGGGGTTGATGTGTTTAACTTTTTTGGCGATATGGTCGATGTTTTTTTTTTCCTTATGCTGACGTTTTTCATTTTCTGGTGATGTTTAGAATATAATAATTGATATTTTTAGCTTTTGGGTGATATAGGTTGATGTGTGTAGTTTTTTTTAAATGATAATTTAGCTTTGTTGATGTTTTTATGCTTTTTAGTTGATTTTTTGTTAGTCATAGTCGACGTTTTTTTAAAAAAATTTATTGATTTTTATTTGAATTTATATATATTTTTGAGTAAAGTGCTCATATAACCCTATGTTTTGATGGTTTGTGTTAATATGACCGTGTGAAGTTGGAAAGTGCCATTGTAGCCCTGTGCATTGCTAGAATGTGCTAATATAACCCTGTTGGCCTGAATTTGGCCGGAAAGACATGAAATGACTATTATATCCTTTGTAATTAAAATTAAAAAAATAGAAAAGCTAGAAAGACATTTATACCCCTGTTCCTCAATGGACAAAACCTTTCTTTTTTCCCCTCTTCTTCTCGTCAGATCTGTTTTCTCCCTCTTCCTCTCGAGCTTTCTTTTTTCCCTGGTAATGACAATATTTTTTCCCTGGTAATGCAAAGCTGCGGTGGAGCAAATTGAGGCAGAAATGGTGGCGGATGTGAGTCGAAGGCGGCGGTGGAGGTGAATCGAAGTGGCATTCCAATCGGGTTTCCAATCGGCGTTCTAGGGAGAGGTAGAGCGTGACGGCGGGGCTAGGCAAGGGGGAGAGGTGGAGCGCGGTGGCGCGACTAGGTTAGGGTTAAGCGGTGGCGGTGACAAGGCTGGGGTTGAGTAGTGGTGGGTGGGGCTAGGGTTGAGCGATGGCGGGGCTAGGGTTAGGACTTGGTGGTGGTGGGGTTTGGGACGAGTGGTGACGGGGCTAGGGATGAGCAATGACGTGGCTAGGATTGAGCGGTAGTGGTGGTGGTTGGGACGAGTGGTAGTGGGGCTAGGGACGAGTGGTGGCGGGACTAGGGTTGAGCAGTTATGGTGGTGGTTGGGACGAGTGCTGGGGCGGGGGGGGGGGTGTTGGTGGTGGTTGGGACGAGTGGTGGCAGTGGCTAGGGAGAGTGATGGTGGTGGCTGGTGGTAGTGGTTGTGGCTAGTGGTAGTGGTTGTGGCTGGTGGTGGTGGCGATGGCTGGTGGTGGTGGCGGAGCTAGGTTTAGGTTCTGCAAGGGCGAGTGGTGGTAGCTGTGGCTGGGGTGGTGGCGATGGCTGGTGGTGGGGGCGGAGCTAGGTTTAGGTTCTGCTGGGGAGAGTGGTGGTGGTGGTGGTGGTGGTTGGGACGAGTGGTGGTGGTGGTGGTTGGGACGAGTGGTGGTGGTGGTGGTTGGGACGAGTGGTGGCGGTGGTGGTTGGGACGAGTGGTAGCGGTGGCTGGGGAGAGTGATGGCGGTGGCTGTTGGTGGTGGCGGTGGCTGGGAAGAGTGATGGCGGTGGCTGTTGGTGGTGGTGGTGGCTGGGGAGAGTGATGGCGGTGGCTGTTGGTGGTGGCGGTGGCTGGGGAGAGTGATGGCGGTGGCTGTTGGTGGTGGCGATGGCTGCTAGTGGTGGCAGAGCTAGGTTTAGTTTCTGCTGGGGTGGGTGGTGGTGGTGGTTGGGACGAGTGGTGTCGGTGACTGGGGAGAGTGATGGCGGTTGATGGTGGTGGTGGTGGTGGTGGTGGCGGCGGCGGTGGCTGGTGGTGGCCGACAGCAGTGATAATGGCGGCGGTGGTGAAGAGGACGAAATCTAGGGTATTTTAGTCATTAGATTTGTAATTTGAAGATTAGGGGTATTTAAGTCTTTTGTTTTTGGTCAATGCCAGAAATTACTAAGTCAACACCGGAATAGTGCCACAGGACTATATCGGCACTTTTGATGCAAAACACAGGGCTACAATAGCACTTTTCAACTTTATATGGTCATATCAGCACAAACCTTCAAAACATGGGGTCATATCAGTATTTTGCCCTATGTTTTTCGCTATTTTATTTGATTTTTAAATATTTTTTTGCTGCAGTTTTTTAGTTGATGTTTTATGATTTTTCGTTGATATTCTACTATTTTCTGCTGATGTTGCTGCAGTTTTTTCATTGATTTTTTACATTTTAAAAACATTTTTTTTTTTTTGCAGATTGCAGGTGGGGGGAAAATGGTGGGAAAAAATTGGACGAAAAGCCCCTAGAAAGTTATTAGCGATAGGTCCCTATAAAATAATTAGAGATAGGTCCCTGTAAAATTATTAGAGATAGTTTCCTGGAGCTAGAATATTGTTAGAATTGTATAAAGGCTCCTGCCTTAAGTTTAGGTTGTGTTACAGGAGACCATCTCTAATCATAATCAAATATAAATAATGCATAATATAACATAAGATAATGCATAATATAACATAAGATATTATTCTCATGGTACCCCAATAATACAATATAATGTATGTTTGGAAGGATTTATAATTGTTTTACTTATCACGTAAGCACAAATTTTTTTGGGGGGGACCAGAAACTGATCTCTCATACTTTTTAAAATAAGTCAGTTTTGCTTACACAATTCCACACATCCTAAACGCTTTGCTTATAGATTAAACACATTTTTAGTATTTAGTAAACTCCTAAAAAACTACTTATTTTAATTGTAGAAGTTATTTTGACACTTTCTAAAATTTGAGGGTTAAATACTTATATGGCCACTTTCAACCTAAAATTAGTATTATTAATATAAATATCCCAATTTTTTAATGATTAATCTCGTTAGTTGGTCTAGATGCTTTCTTCTACTAGTAAGTTTTAGCGAGATACCTAAATAGTGCCTCAAAAACAATACAGAAAGGTTTCTACACTACCAGTAAATATGACATGGTAATCCATCACACCAAGATGTGAATGATGATCAATTAACGATCTCGACAATTGGTGCAATAATTGTTGGTGTTTTATGAAACACAAAGTTATTTGAGTATAATTGGATTCAAGTAATTGTAAACTTGGGATGTTAAAACAAGTTTGGTGGTGTAGAGTGCACATTTGTATAAACTATCTACGAGTTTACAGGTTCATATGATAAGGATTAATTGTGTTAGTAATAACTAACATGGCTTGTCCTGGAAAGATATATTATTTCAGAATTTATTATAATTTTGATATGGTGGTGTGTATTGTCTAACTTCTCTTTGATGGAAATGATAGGGATGGTATTCGATTAAATACGATACATTGTAGTGCAATGTGGAAAGATGTATCGTGTGAAAAATTGCATCATTTCAGAATTTATAAATATGATAGGTTCATGATTTAGTGTGGAATGATGAAGTGTTATGTCTTTTCACGACATTAGTTTCTTATAAATACATGCATGCGCATGGATGGAAAGATATACACAGAATACAGATGTGAAAGAACACAAAGTACACCCGGGAAAACTAGGAATTTTCCCAAACATATATACAACCAAAAACACAGGTACTTAAAAGTATTCTTCTGATTCAAGCCTAGAACAGGAGAGATTCTCGATTGTTTTATCCTCGAAGGAAATTCGTGTAACTCAAGGCTGTAATAGGGTCGAATTACTCTTTAAGGAAAGCGCACGTAACGCGACTCACATCGATATCCAAGAAAAGTTTTACCACAATCATCCAAGCGTGATTTTACCATTCCATTATAATGCATTATTACAGCATATTCCCCAACAATAATAATGGTGAGAGTTCCTCCCTTGAAATACGGTGTTTCCATAAGTAATGAAAAGATCGGAGTTTAAAGTGCAAATTAGAAGAAATACCGATGAAATTTTTGGGTTACATGAATCGGGTTATAAACTTTATAACTACTACACGTTGCATTGTAAAATTTTAACTTTGCAACTAAGATGTTTCACCTTTTATTATTCCAATTAAACTCATTCCTTCATAGACCTATCGAAAAATAATTTTTCCCAAGAATTTGCCTATGGTTTATCATAAATTTGAAAGTGAAATCAAACCAAATATAAAATAAATGTTCATCCAATAAATTCATGTGACACATGCAATGTTGGACAAGAATCTAGGTGGAGATCAATAGTTAATGGAAATTTCTGACTCGGACAACCTTAGTCGTATTTGGTAAAAGTCACGCAACACTCACTTAAAACGACCTTGACCATGAGAGACAGTGAATGATTGATTGAGATGCGCTACACAAACACTAATTTAACCACTATCCATCTTCTTAACTCGAATTGTCAGACGAGAATGGACGTTTCCATTAACTTGAAAAGAAAAACTTCTTTTTCAAAAATGAAAAACTTGAGTTCCATTTACCGACTAAGGATTTTCGATTGATCTTAATCATGAGATTAAGGATTCTTAAGATATTAATCAAATATTGAGGATTTGGTTAAGAAATATAAGAATTGTAAGGCTAGGGAATCTTGAGACAGTTAGTCTGGAACCCCGAAACACGAGGTCTTAAGGGCGCTGGCTAAACCATCTCATAGTAAACTCAGCGTCGCGTTGCAACCATCTTCCTGGCAGCATCAAACAAATCCTGCTGCAATCACTGATGCAATCGTGCCTCACCCACTTTCTGCCGATTAAGTCATACGCCGAATTATACTATGTTGTCAGTCTTATCATAAGACGATTTCACTATAAACTATAGTTAAAGTACATTTTTCTAGCCATACTTATTAAAATGTGTAATATATTGGAAATATGGTGATCAAACGCTAACCGGCTGTTTGAATCTGATCAAACTGACTTATATTATAATGGCACGTATAATTGATGATGGTGATTTACTTGAGATGTAGTTTTCGTTCCCAGATGCTTTTTTACGTTAGGATTACATTATTGGTCGGATTAGTTGAGAACTGACGTAAGAAATTGATTGATCAATGTAGATTATGATTAAACCCGTATAATGTGCACTTAAATCCATAAATGCCCTTATCCTTAAACCCTATCATCACTAATTGTCAAATGTTAGCATTAATTCGTAATCAAGTTTGTACTTTCCTTTTCTCGTGGAAACTTTGTGTGTTACTATTTCTCAACCGCTCAAATATATGCTCCAATAAAAATGAAGAATGGGTGCAAATAATAGATGGACTAATGTGACTTTTGCTGCTACATGTTCCAAACTAAATTGCACGATTACTGTATATATTTTGTTCAAAATAATATTTTTTTAGAGATACATGAAAAGTAATATCAACAATATTATCATACATAAGTATAATAGATTCTTCAAAATCAGTGGTTCATATAGATCAAATTCTTACACATTATTGTTATACTTAAATGGAGATACTACCAGTCAAACACATGTTTTGAAGATTGCAAAAAAAAATTATGTGGACTATTATTATAGAAGACAATTAACGGATTTGCCTTTTGATCAAGTTATGTTTGTTCATAACATTTAAACATTTGGATATGGATCTTCACATATAACACTAAAGGATTGGGGAGGCTAATAAAGCTCCCTTCCATTCTTATGAGATTCATTTGAAAAAAAGTATATAAAAGGCAGAGAGTACATGTAAAAGAAATATATTGAGAGGAAGTAATATCACTTGTAATGGGTATATATGGTCCACTCTTAACAAATTAATTACTTTAATATAATTTAGTTAGATTTAATTTATTTAAAAATTTTCATTCAAAAGTGTTAATTTAATTTAATTTAATTATTATTATACTTATTTAATTTAGTTCAATTTAATTTAATTTAATTTAACTTCATTCAAATTAAATTACTCGTGAAAAGGACTCTTCTACAAAAAACCACCTCAACAATTTATAGGATTGATGTAGCCAAAAGAACAATTGAAGTCGCCGGCATCTGACGCAAAAATTTCATTTGCGAATATTAAAATCAGCCTTTTCATCAATGATGTGAAATAAAATGTACTGTTCTGTATATTAGATTGTATATATACTCTTTCTAATTTTATTTTGAAAAAATAAAGGATTTCACTTGTGTAGAATTCAGACATGATTATTGTAAGGGAAAGTCTCAAGAAAGGCGGTCTTTTCATAAGCTTATGGACAGTCCTCAGGGGCATTTATCTTAAATGTTGTAATTTCTTTTAAAATTTAAATATTGTATTTTATAAGTTAAAACAAGTAATAATGTGTATTTGAAGGTGAAAATATAAAAATATATGATATAAAAAAATATTTTCAAAATTTTAAATTTTATATGTAATTTAAGAAATGTCGTGCATAAGGTAAAAAATAAGTGACCTGTCCATAAGCTTATGGATAGACCGTCTGTCAGGAGACTCACTCTTATTGTAATGCATTTATGAAATTAGTCTGACGAAAATAGAAAGATTGAAAAATGAAAGGAAGGGGGACCTGAGTGAATGATTATGCAGTTGTAGCTGTCAGATGGCGGACACAGTACACAAATTATGATTTAGTTAAATAAGCAGTGACGAACCAATGAGTTCTGGAGAATATACCAGTATTATACGAGCTCATTAATATTAAAATAGACAGAGTCTTAGGAAATATGATCTGTCTATCTGCTTATGGACAATCTACTGTATTTCTTGCATCATGTGCTGTAATTTTAAATATAATTTAAAATTTTGAGTTCGTATCTTGAAAGACGGTCTTTCCATAAGTCATGGAGAGACCAAGATTTAAAGTGCAAATTAAAATAAATGAAGATAAAATTTTTGGGTTGCATGAATCGGATTATAAACATTATAACTACTACACGTTGCAACTAAGACATTTTACCATTTATTATTCTAATTATATCTCATTTTTCCATAAGCATATAGAAATACCGTCTTTCCCAAGACTTTGCCTAAAAATTTGATTCTAAAAGTTTTAAAAAATAATAATGTGAATTTTAATTGTGAAAAATATAAAAATATTTTTGAAATTTGAAATTTAGTATGTAATTTAACAAATGCGGTGTATAAGCAAAAAAAAATACAGTAGACCATAAACTTATGGACATGTCATCTGTCACTAGACTCACTCATTAAAAAAAACTAGAGCTAATGCAGCATTCCGAAAGTGTTGCTTTTATTGTTAAAAGGGATATGTGCCAATATAACCCTATCTACTTGAGTAAGTGCCTCGGAACAGGTAGGGTTATATCAGCACATTATGAAATCTTATTGGGTTATATCAGCACATTCCTAATGTTTGTAGATTCATATCAGCACATTCCTAATGTTTGTAGAGTAATATCAGCACATTCTTAAAATTTATAGGGTTATATCAACACATATTATAAATATTAAGTGTGTGGTACTCAGCTGGCCTTAATGGGCGACCACATCATCATATACACCATTATAACATCATAACAATATCTTATACAACATAAAATTTGATATCATGACACCATCGATAAATTAAACACCATTATCACATATCATAGTCTCATTTCAAAATTTATCAACATAAAAAATCCTACGTCGAAAAACACAGCAAAATACCAATCACACACAGCACCAAAGGTCATCCAATCATCAATCCGGACTAAACACAACAAAATAAATAAAATATCATTAAAACCCCTATATTCATAGTATGTGCTGATATGACCCTACATTTTTTTACTAATGTGCTGATATAACCCTATAAATTTTATGAATGTGCTAATTTAACCCTACCAGTTTTCATATGTGCTGATATAATCCTACATAATCCGGCGGCGGAGTATTGATGAGTCTAAGGGTAATAAAGCCATTTCCTTTTTTTGTATTTTAATTTTTTTCAGAAGGGCAGACATGTAATTTTATAAAATTCTGGCTAAAAGTTGCCGGAGAGGGTTATATTGACACTTTCACTAACTAGATAAGGTTATACTGGTACTTTTGAATGTTGAAAGGTTATACTAGCACTTATGTCAACTAAGTAGGGTTATAAAAGCAATTTTTTCTCGTTAAAAAAGTGTTGTCTACCCTTTTCAAGTAGTAGTAACACTTTAATAGTGTTACTATAAAGTGTCACTTTAACTCTCCCTTTAGCAACACTTTGAGATAAATAGTGTTTACTTAAACTATAATTTTCGCAACACTTTAAAGTGTCGCTTTAAAATCTATTTTCCTGTACTCGCTAAATTGTTACTTTAACTCTATCAGAAGACATCTGGTAACGCAGAATACTGCTCCTCAACGATTTCATGTCCCATTTTTCGAACTTGTGATTCCTTGTTTTATTTTTTAAATAATAAAAAATTTGTGATTCGTAATCCTCGATATACACAGAGAAACAGAGAATCTACTTTTAAAGTTGTTCCATCTTTTGTTCAGCGA
Source organism: Rubia yunnanensis (assembly GCA_037428765.1). Lineage (NCBI taxonomy): Eukaryota > Viridiplantae > Streptophyta > Magnoliopsida > Gentianales > Rubiaceae > Rubia > Rubia yunnanensis. The sequence goes on from CM075067.1 coordinate 104,005,575, forward strand.
CGAAGAATAAAATCTGAGGAGAAAATGGTCAACTTGAAAAAGCGATTTGGTTTAGAGTTCGTCTTGCAGCTTCTTTTGTAGAGGCCCTCTATAAAGTGTAAAGGGGCATATTTATAAAACATGAATCCAACTCAAACCCAGACATATTTGATTGATTGAACTCATGGTATCCAAAAAGAAAAACAGGATAACAAGAGAGAAAGTTGAGATAGAATGTTACTTTTACACGTTGAGATGTAGTAAAACGAATCGGCATATTTATCCGACTCTTTCATTCAGAATTTTAGTGTGTACAAATTTTACAAAATTGACTTCGAATCTCATCGATTCCGATCTCATTTCACGTGTAGAATTCCAATTCTATGTATAATTTGGGATAAGATTATGTTCTTTTCAACTTAATTAAATTCTAAATTCCCTTCGTTCCAGAGGATTTTGCAGAAAGAGAAGATGAGTGTTTTAATTTTGAACATGGAAAAGACTAAAATCCCCCTACGTTCAACCTCCAGTTTTCTTTCTCCAAACCTCCGCCTCCTCGATTAGGGTTCTGCCACCTCCGTCTCTGCCTCCCTCCGCCACATCGCCTCCCGCATTCTGCCAGTTTGCCTTCATCTTCCAGTCTTCTTCCTCCGGATCTGAACATCTGTTAAGGAAATGGAAACCATTTCTTTTTTTATGATAAAATATAAAAGAATTTAATATGGTGCATTGATATCACATCAATGAAACATCTCATCAATGATGGGGATTACAATATACAGGGCTACAAACTAAATTCTAAACTGAATAGGATTCTAATTCTATAAAGAAACTAATTTTATAAGGTACTACCATTTATAACCTTTCCCATAAGGAAAAGGATTCTATTTCCTTAACATCATCTTCACCTCCTCGACTAGGGTTCATACACCTCCTCCTGTCCGCCTCCCGCCTCTCCGCATCTATGAGAGATGATTTCCACCGCGTCGCTGACTCGAGGGTGGTGAGGCGAGGGAATTTGGGTGGGTCTGGAAAAGGGGGCAATGTATCTAGGAGAAGGGGAGGTGCGGTGGCGGAGGTGAGGGAGGTGCAGAGATAGGTGGTGGCGAAGGGAAGGAGGCAGAGCAAAATGAGTGGTGATGGAGGTAAAAAGAGAGGACCGGTGGCGGGGCAAAAGGAGGGGTGGCGGGGCAAAACCAGTGGTGATGTCAGGGTTAAAAAGGCAAACAGAGAGGTGGCTCTAGGCAAAAAAGGGAGAGAGAAGGGGTGGGCTAAATGAGTAAGTTCAATTGGGGTTTATGAGAGTAGTGGTATATTGGGTAAAATTTTAAGATTGTAAGGAAATTATGTCTTTTAGAATGTTAAATATTTCTTTAAGAGGAAAATGTGCATATTTACCTAAAGCAGCGAAATAAGGACAGGCGGAGGGTGTACAAAATTCTCAATAAAGTGCAGTTAGAACATGACTTAAATTATTGTTACTCCCTCTGTCCCTGCCCTTTCCACAGAGAGAGAAAGGGATGGAATTTTTTTAGTCCAGTAAAATGTCCGATTTGCCCCAATCTTCAACCTCTACCCCTTCCCTTTCTCTACTATCGACACCAACAACCACCGCCTCTCTACCATTGACACCAATCGGCCACCTCTCTGCATTTCTTCAACACACCTAACACCACCACCTAAGCCGCTGGAATTCTTTCAGATTCTTGAACAACCAAACAACCATAGACCAATCCATCTGCACCACTGCTCAGAATTGGGGATTGAAAATTTGGGATTGGGATTCCGCCACATCCGCAGAAGAAACGAAAGAAGAAAAACAAACAAGAGGAAGAATAACAACGAAGAAGAACGGGAATCTGGGCGACGAGGGTTTGGAGAGAAAGGAAGATGAGTTTGGGAATGAAAAAGATCAGGGCTGGGAAGGATAATGGATTTTATTGTAAAGTTTTGATTTTTTCAAGGGCATTAATGTCTTTTAATAGGTTAAATATTTCTTAAAATGGAAAATGTGCAGATTTGTCAAAGACGCCTATAAAAAAATGTGCTAATTCAACTGGAACGGAGGGTATCTGGGAAGATCAAATGCATTCTTTGATGTGATTTCATATCAAAGATATGTTTGCTATAGATTAGAGGTGATGAAACCAACCAGTCGTGTCACTAAAACACAACTCCTTCAAACTTTTTTAAGCATCATTCTTTTGATAATCATGAAAGCCATCGGCAAACCTATGTAGACGAATATTGATCAGTACTTAACCAACACCGTTTAAATGTTGGTTTATTTTCCGCCATAAGATCAGTACTTAAACAACATCATTTAAATGCTGGATTATTTATTTCGCTAGTGCAGAACAGAGGCATAGGCATCGGCGGTACCTATAAAGGATACAATCGGCGTCCATTCTCCTGTTCTGCATTAGTGTTTTTATCTATCGAATAATCAAATGATATTATTTTAAAGTAGTATGAGTATGTCGTTTTAAACTGGTGGAAAAGAGGTTGCTATAAATTCAAAAGGCAATGTGTGTGGATGAGATTTGGACAATTATAAGTAGCAGTAATGTCGTAGTCCAGGCATCTTCATAAGTCGAAATCAGGCATTTAACAAAGTCTAAATTATTAGATCTGATGCTACTTTTGGTGAGATTACATCCCAAGCTTTGGCGATAAGTGTCACAATTTTACATACGGCAAACGATAGTGGAATCAAACCTTACGTTAGTAATAATAATGTTAAGTCATATTTTTTGAACTTAAGTGTATTTTCTAGGCAGATTTTTTGGATCTTAGATCTTCTTTCGTAAGCCTATGAAATGATGGGATTTAATTAAAATAATAGAAAGATAAAATATTTTAATTGTAATATTTAAAATTTATTATATAACGTGCACTAGTTATAAGTTTATGACTCAATTAATACAACCCAAAATTTTATCTTTTTTTTTAATTTGCAGTTTAAACATCATTCTTTCCATAATTTATGGAAAAAAAAATCATATTTCAAGAGACATACTCTTTTTTCAAACCTTACACTCCCTCTGGTCCCTTACATCTGTCCCTGTTTGACCACAATTGTCTTCTTGGTATGTTTAACCATCGATAACTTTTATTCTATACAATAACAGATATCATGTGAGATGTCTTTAGATTCTCCTTAACGTGTAGTTTCTAAAATTAAAATTTTATAGTTCGTTATCATACGCAACTAAAGTTATTGATGGTCAAACATGCCTTGAAAAAATGTCAAAAAAGTGGGACATAAATAAGGACCAGAGGGAGTGTAATTTGGTTTTGTTAACATACTTATTTTTATTTCATTTAATTTTAGGCAAAGTTTTGGAAAAGATCATTTTTTATATGCATATGGAAAGACGGGGTTTCATTAGAATAATGGAAAGATAAAGATTTTAATTGAAATATTAAAATTTTCCTTTGTAACATGCAACCGTTCTAAATTTATGATCCGAATAATACATCTTAATAATTTTATCTTTACTTCTTTTAATTTACGTGTAAATCTCGATCATTCTATAATATAAGGAAATGCGGTCTTTCACCAGATATACTCTTAATTCTAATCGGACAAACTATTAAACCAGGATCCGCACGCGATCACTAAAGTATTCTTCATTTTCATCCGTTTGAATTCAAATTATGTGAAACCATGATCCGAACACAGTCGTTGAGGTATACCCCAATAATAATGGGTATTGCTATATCACGTCATATATTTTACTAGTTTATGCCATAATACGTATATATATGTATAATATTTAATCTAATTTTTCAATATAAAACAAAAATATAAAACAAAACAAAAATATAAAACAAAACAAAAATATAAAAATTAATATTCCCTCCGGACCACTGCCGCTGCCGAACCATCCCCGCCCACCGCCGGACCGCCTCCACCTCCACCGTCGGACCGCCTCCACCTCCACCGCCGGCGCCGGACCACCTCCACCTCCACCGCCAGCGCCGGACCACCTCCACCTCCACCGCCGGCGCCGAACCACCTCCACCTCCACCGCCGGCTCCGGACCACCTGGAGAAGAAGAGAAGAGAATGGTCGGACCACCTGGAGAAGAAGAAGAGAGCGGGAGAAGAGAACGGGAGAAGAGAAGAGCACGAGAGAAGAGAAGAGAGCGGGAGAAGAGATGAGAACGGGAGAAGAGAACGGGAGAGAAGAACGGGAGAAGAAGAGAACAGGAGAGAAGAAGAGAGCCGGGAGAAGAAGAAGAGAACGGGGAGAAGTGAATGTGGCCGAGAGAAGAAGAGGCGAGTCGGAGCCGGAGAAGGAGAGGAGAGTGGGGGCCGCTGGAGAAGAAGACCGGAGGAGAAGAAGGCCGGAGAAGAAGAGAAGAAGAAGAGGAGAACAAACCGGAGAAAAAGGCCGGAGAAGAAGATCTGGCCGGAGAAGAAGAACGACAGCGGACGACGACGGCGGAGGTGGCGGCAGACGACGGTGGCGACAACGGACGACGACGGCGGAGGTGGCGGCGGACAGCGGCAGCGAAGGTGGTGCCGGAGGTGGTGCCGGAGGCGGCAAAGGTGGTGGACGGCGGCAGAGTGGTGGTGAATAATAAATATAATTTAATATTAAATTAAACATATTTTAATTAATAAAATTAAATTAAAAATACTCCCTCCGTCCCAGCCGAATCTGCACACTTTTTGATCAACTTTCTCAAGGCACGTTTGACCATAAATTTCAACTAGTATATAGATACCAATATCATCATGTGAGATATTGTTGGATTCTCTGCATGCTGTATTTTCTAAATATCAAATTTTAACACACCGTTAATATACGTAACTAAAGTTATCGTTGGTCAAACATGACCTGAGAAAGTTGACCAAAAAGTGTGCACATTCGGCTGGGACGGAGTAATACATATTATATACTAAATTGTATAAATACGGGACGTAATCAAGTAAAATACAGGGCGTAATATACCAATTCACATAATATAATGTCTGATTACGTGATATGCTGTGCAATAGATTTTGGAATCGTATGGATGATTTTCCTCTTATTCAACGGAGAAAGATGGTTACTCATTCTTACACAAATTAAATTGTATTTTTATAATATTTAGAAATATTTTAAATTAGATAAATTGTTGAGAAAAATTATCTTTTCATAAGCACATGGAAAGAGGGGTTGATTCAGAATTATAAAAAGGTAAAAGATATTAGAAATTCATTAAACAATGTGTAGTAGTTTTAAGTCTATGATTCGATTAATGCAACCCAAAAATTCTATCTTGAATTTTCTAATTTGAAATTTAAACCTTGATAATTTCATAACTTATAGAAAAAACGTCTTTCAAGAGACGGAAGCTTTAAATTATATAAAATAATTTTATATTTGAAAAATACATGTCTACAAGATCACTTGAGATAAAATTCAAACGAGTAAACGATTCTTCGCTTCGTTACTCAAAAATCCCTGTTCTTCAGCCTTTTTCAAAATCTTGAACCATTTCCTTTGCTTTAATGACGGACAATCCATTAAGATATTCTACACTTATTCACATGTTGCCAATCAAACTCAATTCTGGCGATTATATGATGTGGAAATCACAAGTTCAAGTGCTCCTCGAATCTGAGGGTTTCTTTGGTTTTTTAGATGGGTCAAAACCAAAGCTCATTATTGCTACAGGAGGTGCATCCTCCTTGTCTGGTTCGTCTTCTCAAATGAAGATTCAACATCGGACGGCGTGAAATCCCAGGTAGCACTTAGCTCTTGAGTGGCGCAGGACAAGAGGCTTTAAGCGCTGTTCCGATTATCGCTCACCAAGGAGGCAATGTTGGAAACCCTAGGTTGTGCTACGGTGAAGAAGATGTGGGATTCTTTAGAAGCGGATTTCGACAACTCTTCGGCCTCTCGCGAACTGCAACTCATGGACGAATTACACACCATCCGCCGTAGGTCTTCATCGGTGATGGATTTTAACCGTCGGTTTAAGGCAGTGGTCGATGGGCTTGCCGCTCTGAACGCTCCGGTTCATCTCAGGAACAATGTCATAATTTTCTTGCGGGGGTTCGGATCTGGGTTCAGTGAATTCACTAGTGTGTAGCTTTCTCATACACCACTTCTGATGTCATTGCCCTGGCTCGTAGTCACGAGATCTTCCATTAGATTACCCCTGGTGTGGGAACAGGTTCAGGTTTTGTCCCAGTGGCATTTGGCGCTTCTTTTGCAGGTTCGTCCGATGGCCATGGTTTCCACTCTCCGATGAGTGAAGCTCACGCGCCGCCCTAAGGCACTTTGACCTCAACACGCGGCCGTGGAGGCAGTTCTAGCCAGCCAGTATGTTCTTCAAGAGGTGAAGGTTCTAGTCGCAAAATTTGTTGGAATCCAAAATGCCAAAATTTTCACAATTTTGGTCACATCGCTCCACAATGCTCTAGACTCTCGTCGGCAGCTCGTCACTCTAAGTCGGCACATCTTGTTGAGGCTTTCCAATCCTTTGTCTCCCTTGACGATTCAGCCTCTGATTGGTACTTGGACTCCGGCGCAACGAATCATATAACTTCCACTTCCTCTGGCTTTGACAGTGTTATCCCCTATTCTGGTAACTACTTTGTCACTATTGCTAATGGTTGTTCTATTCTTATTTCTCATATTGGTCATCATCGATTTTCTCATGAGTTATCTTTATCAGATGTGTTGGTGGTCCCTGATATTATGAAAAATCTGCTTTCCATTAGTAAATTGACAAAGGAAATGAATGCTATGATTTCTTTAGATGAGAATTCGTTTGTGATTCGATATCGGTCTACAAAGGAGGTCGTAGGCTAAGGTCGATGTGATCGTGGCCTTTATGTGTTTGAGAAGAGTGCTGCTGCTTTTGTTGCTCATGTTAAAGCTAATAAACATAGAGCTTCTTTTGATGTTTGGCATGTTAGACTAGGGCATACTTCCATTTCAGTTATTTCTTTGTTAAATAAACTGAACCTTGTTGACGTGGTTTCTTTACCACCTAACCTGCACGTTGTTCACCTTGTGAAATGGCGAAAGGAAAAAGGCTTTCTTTTGTGGACAATACTGGACGGGCACATGCTGTCCTCAATTTAGTGCACTGTGATTTATAGGGCCCTGCTCTAGTTTTATCTGATAGTGGATTCTCTTATTATGCCATTTTTGTTGACAATTTCTCGTAATTTACCTAGTATTATCCGTTGGTGCAAAAATCAGATTTCTTTGAGACATTCTTGCAGTTTCAGAACATGGTTGAAACCTAATTTTCTTGTTCAATTAAGGTGTTTCAGAGTGACGGTGGTACAGAATTCACAAATGCACGTCTACGATCCAATTTTGTAAATAAAGAAATCCTTCACCAGATTTCTTGTCCATCCACACCAGAGCAGAATGGTAGAGCGAAACGCAAACACTGTCAAGTTGTAGAGATGGGATTATCAATGCTTTTCTCCCCTGGCTTACCGATCTCGTACTAGGATGGTGCTTTTGCCACGGCTACCTACACCATCAACAGGCTTCCCAACCCTTTTCTTCGTAATGCCTCACCATATTCTCTACTATATGGTTGTCATCTAGACTATTCAAACTTTCACCCTTTCGTATGTCGGGTGTATCCCTTCATTCAGCCATTTGCTCCCCACAAGCTGGCTCCTCGCAGCACTCCATGCATATTCGTGGGTTATAATGCTCGCCATAAGGGTTTTCGCTTTCTGGATCCAGTCTCTAAGAAGGTCAATTTCACTCGGCATGCCTGTTTCGATGAGTCTCATTTCCCTTTTGCGAGTGATACTGCTCTTACTGCCCTAGAATCCCTGGATGTCTCGACATTTATTGATTTTAACTTGTATGATTTGTCTAGATCCCCTGCTACCCCTCTACCACCTACTCAGGATTCGTCTGGCGTTTGCCTCACCCGCTAGTTCTCTGACACCTGTCTCTCCATTGCGGCCATCTCCAGTTGACGTTCCAGTGCCTCCTCCATTGACTGTGAGTCATCGTATGACCACTCTCTCTCAGACAGGCAGACGCACATCAAAGCAGTATACAGACTATGTGATGACAGGGTTTCTTGCGGCATTACTAGCACAGACTGAGCCTCGGGGGTATCGATATAATCTTAAGGATCTGCACTGGGTGGCCACTATGGATGAAGAAATGGGCGCTCTTCGTCAACAATATAATTGGGATCTTGTTCCACGACCTACTGGTGTCAACATCGTTGGCTCCAAATGGGTTTATCGTCTCAAGCATCACCATGATGGTACCATTGATCGGTACAAGGCTCGTATTGTTGCGGAGGGATATTCTCAGCTGCCAGGCTTCAACTTCACCCACACTTTTAGTCTGGTCATCAAGGCCTCCACAGTGGGAATTATCTTGTCCTTGGCCACTACTTTCTCTTGGCCCCTTCATGAATTAGATGTTAAGAATGCATTTCTTAATGATCTTCTTGATCCACCAGTTTACATGGAGCAACCAGCTGGTTACACTGATCTCATCCCTCCTAATTATGTATGTTGTCTTTGCAAGGCTATCTATGGTCTCAAACAAGCTCATCAGGCTTAGTTTCAGCGATTCAGCTCCTATTTATTTTGTCTGGGATTCCGGTACAGTTCTGCCGACACTTTTTTGTTTGTGTTCTCTCAAGGATCAAAGATTCTATACCTGCTAGCATATGTGGACGACATCATTCTTACCGTGCAATGATCCTATTGTCATTTGTCGGTTCATCACCCGCACTGATCGTGAGTTCGCCATTAAAGATCTTGGTGCACTTCACTATTTTTTAGGATTGTAGGTCTCTCGGTCTTCATCTAGACTCTTTTTGGGTAGGCCAAGTATGCGACGGAGATACTCCAGTACGCGGGTATGACATATGTTGTTCCTGTTTCCACACCTTTTGTTCCTGGCTCTCAGCTTCACAACACCTCGGGGTCTAAGTTCTCGAACCACAAGCTTTATCGCTCACTGGTTGGTGCCTTACATTACTTGACCATCACTCGCCTGATCTCTCATATGTGGTCGACTCTATTAGCCAGTTTCTCCAGTAGCCTCAAAAAGATCTTTATCAGGCTGTCACTCGCATCCGTACGCTTCATCATGGTCTCTCTTTTTGGCCATCCCCTAGTGGTCTTTCCATTTTGTCCTACTCCGATGCTGACTGGGCTCGTTGTCTCGAGACCTGGAGTTCCACCTATGGCTATGTCATTTTTCTTAGGGGAAATCTTGTCTCTTAGAGTGCTAAGAAGCAACTGACGGTGTCTCGATCCAGTTGTGAATACAAATATCACGCTATGGCGAACACTACTGTTGAGGTGTGTAATCTGCTTAAGGAGCTTCGGGTTTCCATTTTGTTGTCGCCTCTCCTTCTTTGCGACATCTGCAATGCCATTTTTCTTGCTCAGAATCCAATTGCACATAAATGGGCCAAGCATATAGACATCGAATACCACTTCGTTCGTGAACTTGTTGCCTCTGGCAGGCTTCGTGTTAGTCATGTTCCATCATCTCTATAGGTTGCTGATATTTTCACTAAGGGTCTGTCTTGTAATCTTATTGATTTATTTCGTTCCAAGTGTTGCGTATCATGTAGTTCTACGCTTAGCTTGAGGGGGGAGGGGGTGATAGAGTAGATAAAACATCTTGATTGATCTTGGATTAATTAGGATTGATAATGTACATCATATATAGAACAGTCCTGGTTTGATGTATTTAGCTCATTGTACTCTATTTATCCTATCTATGAAAGACACACCATATATGGTGAATTATATACTTTCAATCACCTATATCAATTTAAATATATAATCAAAATATAACAAATTTATTTGGAAATTTTATTTAGCAGTGATGTGATGTTGAGGGTTTCTAAATTTCAAGGGGTAATTCTTCATGTGAATCGCTAAATCACGCCCTGTATTTATACTATTCAATATTCAATATGTATTTTTAATTTAAATAATTTAAATATATTAAATTAATATTAAATAAAATATATTATTTTATTTAGCTGCCGCCACCGCTGTGCCCCACCACCGCCACCGCCGCTGTCGTTCTCCTCCTCTTCTCTTCTTCTTTCCGGCGGTCTCCTCCTCTTCCACCGCCGCCGCCGCCGGTGTCCTCCTCTTCTCTTCTTCTCCTCCTCTATTCTTCTTCTTTGCCTCCTCCTCCTCCTCTTCTTCTTCTTCTTCTCTGTTTCCCTCCTCTTCATCCTCTTCTTTTTCTCCGGCGACTCCTCTCCCCGGTCTCCTCCGGTCCCAATCTCTTTCTCCTCTCCTTGCTCTCCTTCTCATTCTCCTTCTTCTTCTCCTCCCGGTTCTCCTCTCCTCGCTCTCCTTCTCATTCTCCTTCTCCTTCTCCTCCCGGTTCTTCTCTCCCCGCTCTCCTTCTTCTTCTCCTTCTCCTCCCGGTTCTCCTCCGGCCCAGTTCTCCTCCGCTCTCCGCCACTCTCCTCTCCCGCTTCTCCGCCGCTCTTCGTCGTTCTCCTCTCCCCCTTCTCCGCTCTCCTCTCCTCTCCTCTCCTCTCTGCTGCCACGGCGTGCTATGGTTTTGCTCGACGGGGACGAAGGAGATGGAGGGACGGCGGGCTAGGGTTTTGCTCGGCAGGGACGAACGACCGACAGCTAGGGACGGCAGCGGGCTAGGGTTTTGCTAGGGATGGGGACGAAGGAGGTGACGAGGAACAACGGCGGAGGGTGGAGCTGGAGATGAATGGTCGGGTTCTGATGGTAGAGCTGGGGACGGTGGTGGTTCCGATGGCGGCGGCGGCGGTGGCAGCGACAGATTTTTTGTTTTTTTTTCTTTTGATCTTTTTATTTTTGTTTTATTTTAAAAAAATCAAAATAGTATTATACATGTATATACGTGTTAGAGCATAAACTAGTAAAATACAGGGCGTGATATATCAACACCCTTCTTGATTTGTTTCGTTTGGTTGAGGTTATTGAGGCGTGAAATTGACCTTGGATTAGACTTGGACAACACGATAGATTTGGATGTGCTACCAGAGGCATTTATTCAAAATCTAATGCCGGATCTCTTGATAGTGAGTGTTTTAAATTCGATATTTAAAGATATTGCGATTGAACAGATTGAAATTAAATAATAACTCGGGATGTATAAAATTGGCTGTTCAGTTTCAATGTTATGTTCTTTCTAAATTTCATTGCATTTCACTTGGGTTAGGTTAAGTTTAATTCATTATTTAATTAGCTTCTTAGAGTAGTTGTGCATTTAAAACATATTCCTTTATAAAATATAAAGGACAGAGGATTGAAATGGACACCTCTAAAATGTGAAAAACAATCTGTTTTGCCCTAAAATAAAAGCTTGGTGTGTTATTTGGATTTTAGACTTGTAGTTGTGTAGGCATGCATAAATTTAGTTGCTGATGACAAAGAAAATATGCTTAGCAATTAGCAACAAAAGATATGTATAGATTGCCACTTGCCACCAATCTAATCATATCACTCATCACACACGATATTATAGATATTTATTTATTTCCTTTATTTCGATAAAAAAATTCCAGTTATCCTTTTACACATGAATTTATGAATGCTGACATGACAAAAAAAATGAGAATTAAAATAAACATGCTAGCATAATAGTTAACATAAAAATCTTTAATTGAGACGGACTAAGATGAAACATACAAATTTTTGAGTAAATTGAGGAGACTGTATGTTCAGATTTATGATTAAAAACTGATAGCTTTAATTAAAACAAACATAATGTGCAATTTCTATTGGAAAAATAAAGTCTTACAATAATCCAACTTAGTACACATGTTCGTTTCAATTTCATCAGTTAGTTTTCATATAAATTTCACATCATAAAAATTTAGAATTCCTTTTCTTTCTATTATTAATGTAGATATTTTTAATATAATTTGACTGAATTTGTTTCTGTTCAAATAAGATGGAAAAATACGCGGACTAATTAAATTGAAACGGAGAAGTAGAAAGAGGGGAACAAAAGAATCAGCTAGGATAAAAATAAAACATTCGATAATATTCTTTGCATTCCCAATAAAAAGGCTATATGGACGCAATATTCCCTTGTCAAGCAAATCTACCTTGATTTGAGGTCAATGTGTAGGCAAATAAGATCTAATTCTATCCCTCCATTTTTTATATTTGTATCACACTTCCTCATCCTATATTGCGCCCTCTAATTTACTAATTTACTAATTTACATTATAATACGTGTATATATATATAATTTTAATTTTAATTTTTTTTAAAAAAATAATCTGACGTTGCCACTGCCGCCGCCACCACCATCGGAACCACCACGGTCTCCAGCTCTGCCATCGAAACCCGACCATCCGTCCCCAGCTCCACCATTGGAACCACCATCGTTCCCAGCTCCACCCGTCTCTCGTCTCCTCCTTCGTCCCCATCCCCAGCAAAACCGTAGCCCACCGTCGTCCCTAACCGTCGGTTGTCTTCTCCTTCGTCCTCGTCCTCAGCAAAACCCTAGCCTGTCGTCCCTCCTTCTCCTACGTCCCTATCGAGCGAAACCCAGCCCGAGAGGAGAAACGAGAATTAGAGAGGAGAGCGACGGAGAAGCGGCAGAGAAGCGAGGAGAACGGCGGAGAAGCGGGAGAGGAGAACGGCGGAGAGCGGCGGAGAAGCGGGAGAGGAGAACGGCGGAGAGCGGCGGAGGAGAGTGGCAGAGAGCAGAGGAGAAATGGGGCGGAGGAGAACCGGGAGGAGAATGAGAAGGAGAATGAGAGCGGAGAAGGAGAGCGGAGAAGGAGAAGGAGAAGGAGAAGGAGAAGGAGAAGGAGAAGGAGAAGGAGAGCGGAGGAGGAGAAGGAGAAGGAGAGCGGAGGAGGAGAAGGAGAAGGAGAGCGGGAAGAGGAGAACCGGGAGGAGAAGAAGAAGGAGAAGGAGAGCGGGGAGAGGAGAAAGAGATTGGGACCGGAGGAGAGCGGGGAGAGGAGTCGCCGGTGAAGACGGAGTCGCCGGAGCACTACGGACGGCGGAGAACGGAGAAGGGAAACTGAGAAGAAGAAGAAGAGGGGGCGAAAAAGAAGAAAAGGGAGCGAAGAAGAAGAAGAGAAGAGGAGGAGACCGGCGGCGGCGGCGGAAGAGGAGGAGACCACCGGAGAAGAAGAAGAGAAGAGGAGGAGATCAGCGGCGGCAGTGCACGGCGGTGGTGGTGCACGGCGGTGGCGGCAGCTAAAGTAAATAATAAATTTTATTTAATATTAATTAAATATATTTAAATTAAATTTAAAATACATATTGTATATTAAATGGTATAAATACAGGGCATAATCAAGTAAATACAGGACGTGATATAGCGATTCACAACTTTATTGGAATGTTTTTTAAAATGACACACTTTCTATTTTTGGCAAGATTACTTTAATTTTATCTACTCATTCTACTTTTTCACATTCTACATTTAATTTCACCCATTCATTTTTTTTCACTTAAATTCAACAACTTAGGCCTATAATGCCACATGAAATTTGGTTTTACTTAATTAATTCAATTGTGATTACCTTGTTCCAATATCAACTAATTAAACAAGTATGAAATATAGTAAACAGCCAAAGGCACACAACTTGTTTACGCAGTTCGGTGAATGTCACCTACATCTGCGAGGTCTGTCCCAGTTCAGAATGTGTACACTAATCAGAAAGATAGTATAAAGTACACCATACATGATACTTATCTTTTCTAATTGAACACATAAATTCCACTAGCTCTCTTAGCTGTCGATCGGCCTTGATCGGACTTCCTCTGACCTCGAAACTCATCGATGTCAGATCTTCTCCTCCAAAGGAATTAATGCTTACGTTCTGAACTTTAATATAAAAAAAGTTTGATCATGTTTGAACAAAATAGTACAGCTATCAGCTGCTTCTGAATATCGAAAACCTGAGTGTAGAATAAATCCGTAAGTAGCTTAGCCAGAATGTCCACACTTTATAGCTGGTCGCACGTCTTCAGTTCCTTATGCGACTAGATTCCTATCTCCTCAAAATATTATGATAACAATCAAATCTTCTGGAGATAGGATTTACCAAATCTAAACCCTTGGAAGTCGGAATTAGAATATCTCGTCCTCATCCATATCATAGCCGAAACCAATTCCAACTTGTAAAGTCCTCCGGAGTTGGACTTTTGTATGGCATATTGTGAATACTAGTAATCTGGTGTTTTAACACCACTGAGTGATTTCTGGTGATTTGGTGTTTTAACACCACTGCTATTCAGCAGTATTCCAGCAGCAGTATGGTTGATGTCCACGATTTATGGAGTGAATTATGGGATATAATTGTGCGATCTGATCAGAATATTGTGAAGATAAATGATTGATTTCGTGGTCATCTAATTCTGGTAAACGAATATTCCTGTAATAGTTAGGAATTGGTTAAGTAGTTTATTTATGGAACAAGTCCTATTGATAACAGGATTGTTCAATTAAATACCAGATTAGCATTAGATCTTTCCTTAGTCTAGAAGTCTATTTGTGGTAGAAGTTCGACAAGGAAAGAAGTCGATTAAAGGCAGGATTGCGATGGGATAAAGTAAAGAAGATTACAACGCAATCAAGTTGACGCGACCAAGATTTAATCTCTACGTGAGAGCTTTGGAGCGATCTGCCTTAGTGTTTGGAGGTTCGTAAACAACCGACCAAGTTCTTGAAGATCAGAAACAGGAAGTCTTAATTCCTCGGGAGGAGGAGATCCAGGGAGACGTGTTGTTCGTGAGGGTTCAACGACGTAGGATCGACAGTGAGGGGAGCTCACAACATTCACTCTGTAGGTTAGCAATGGATTAGTATTTAAGTTAAGCTTCTTGTACTAAAGACTGCTTTCTAGTGAATGGTTTCTGATCTGGGCAAGGCCCCGCAGACGTAGGTGTATTTGCACCGAACTGCGTAACCAAGTTGTGTGTGCACTGCGTATTGTGTTTTGCTTTTAACACCAAACTGAACTTGGTGTTCCAACACCAAACTGTTAAACAACTTGGTATAAAGGTTTAGAAATCAGGTGAAACGGAATTTCAATTGGTATCAGAGCTTGGCACTTGCTAACCCCTATACAGGGAGAGTGAGATCAGGTTTCACCATGGCACCAAAGGAGGGGGCCTCTGTCACGCGACCACCGTTGCTGGAACAAGGCAATTACGCCTACTAGAAGGCACGTATGAAAGTATTCATTGGAGCATTAGATGATCAAGCATGGAACTATGTTGTAAATCAGTACACTCCACCTCCCAGTGACAAAACTAAAGAATCGAGCTCATCAACGATCAAACCATATTCTGAATACTCTACTGAGGAGCATAGAGCTTACATGTCCAACTCAAAGGCATTGAATGCTATCTTTACAGCAGTAGATGAAGATCAATTTAAGATGATTTCAAACTGTGAGACTGCAAAGGAAGCATGGGATGTGTTACAGACGTATCATGAGGGAACAAGCTCAGTCAGAGATT
Organism: Rubia yunnanensis; assembly: GCA_037428765.1. NCBI lineage: Eukaryota > Viridiplantae > Streptophyta > Magnoliopsida > Gentianales > Rubiaceae > Rubia > Rubia yunnanensis. The sequence continues at coordinate 104,021,010 of CM075067.1, forward strand.
CAAAGTTGCAATACTATACATCAAAATTTGAGGAATTGAAGATGCGGGAAGATGAAACTATCTCCGAGTTTAATGCACGAGTCCGAGATATTGCAAACAAGACTTTTCAGTTTGGTAAAAAGTACAAAGATCAAAAACTTGTAAGGAAAGTGTTGAGGGCATTACCACCACGGTTCAATATGAAGGTCACAGCAATTAATGAAAATGGAAGGATTGGGATGATGACACTTGATGAGCTCATGGGGTCTCTGGAATCCTATGAGATGGAGATGTTGCAAAATAAAATCGGAAAGAAGGAGATGGCTTTTACAAGCACAACCTCTGGGAAGGAAGATGAACATACAGATATTGAAGATTCCGATGAAATTGCTAACATAACCAGAAACTTCTCTAGATTCATGAAGAAGATGGGCAGGAAGCCACAGGACAAGTCAAGCGGGAGCAAAAATCCGAATGCCAACTTCACTCCCAGATTCGGTCAGGCAACTGGTGTTGAAACACCGAAGATCAAATCGGTAAATCCGAATCTGAACAGAAAAATCCAATGCAGAGAATGTGAAGGCTTTGGACACATACAAGCTGAGTGTGCCAATACACTTAAAAGGCAAGGGAAATCATATGCCATAACCTGGAGTGATGATGACGGAGGAGACGATATTAAGGATGGAGTAGAGTATACAAATCATGTTGCTTTCGGCGTGTCGTTGGAAGAGTCTTTTGAGAAAAATTGCAGTGTGTTGAATGAAGAAGAAAGTGATAGCTCAGATGAAGAGACTAGAAGCATTAGTGATGATGACATTCGCAAAGAAAGTATGGAGATGTATAAAATGTGGTTAAAAGTGGCAGATGAAAACAAAGAGCTCAAGGTTGAGAACAAGAGGTTATGTGAAAAGGTTAGAGTGAATGAACTTGGAAAGAAAAATGCACTTGAAGAACTTGAACAACTTAAAAAGGAATTTGCTGAAGTAGTTCAACGAGCGGAGACAGCAGAACAGGCTATTAGACGTCTCAATACAGGGAAAGCTAAGCTTGAAGATTGTCTGAAAATGGGACAAACTACCAAGGGTATGAAAGATCAGTTGATGCGTTGAAAAATAAGGCAGATCAAGGTGCACTTGCTACAGGAATAATTGAGGAGAATTGCCCCATCAAGAGAATCAGGAGGTGTGGATACTGTGGAGTTCCAGGTCATGTGAGAAACAGGTGTTTCAAATTACTTAAGACAATGTCCGTCAACCTAGCATATCGGTATTTCAACACCATTCCAGGATACAACACCGTGCACCAAGTCAACACTGAAGGATACAGGAACGGATCCTTGAACACACATGCAACTCAGAGATCACATCGCATCACTCGACCAGTAAGACAGGTATGGGTTCGAAAGTCTCAAAATATTTGTCTTTCAAGTTTTGTATGTTTTGGAGCACATACAGGAACCTCGTGGTACTTCGACAGTGCGTGCTCAAGGCACATGATAGGAGTTCCTGAATTTCTGTGAAAATTTGAACCTGGATTTGGTGGACATGTTAAATTCGGTGATGGAAAACGAAGCAGAATAATTGGCAAAGGGGAGTTAGAAATCAAAGGGCTTCCAGTGTTCCAAGATGTGTTGCTAGTGGAAGGTCTGAAGGCTAACCTATTGAGCATCAGTCATCTATGTGATAATGATATGACGGTGTACTTTGACAAAGGTAAGTGTATTGTAAATCATGGGTCTGGAGTATTCACTGGATCCAGATCAATGGATAAGTTTATCTACTCGATCAAGATGTCACCTGCTTGAGCTCGAAAAAGGAAGTTAGTACACTGTGGCACAGAAAATTGGGGCACATAAATTATAAATCATTGGCTCGTATTTCCAGATTAAATGCAGTCAGAGGTATTCCCGAAATCAGTGAAATCAAGGAGACTGTCTGTGGATCGTGTAAGGAAGGAAAGCAAATTCGTATTCCTCACCATGCTGTACATGATGTTTCAACATCAAGACTTTTGGAGCTTCTACATGTGGACCTAATGGGGCCAGTGAGTACACCAAGTGTGGCCGGGAAGAAGTATATTTTTGTCTGTGTGGATGACTTCTCGAGGTATACGTGGGTATCATTCCTCAAAGAGAAATCAGAGGCCGCTGATGTATTCAAGACCTTGGCGCACAAGCTTCATGTAGAAAAAGGAACCGTTCGAATTGCACGCATCAGGAGTGATCATGGAAAGGAATTCGAGAACTCTAAATTTCGGGACATCTGTGAAACGCTTGGTATACATCATGAGTTCTCTGCCCCCATAACCCCTCAGCAGAATGGTATAGTAGAAAGAAAAAATCGGACACTGCAGGAAATGGCACGAGCAATGCTGGCTGAGAAAAAAATTAATTCGAGATATTGGGCTGAGGCAGTACACACTGCATGCTACACCATCAACCGAGTATATCTGCATCCGCTTACCGAGAAGACCCCGTATGAGATCTGGAAAGGAAAGAAACCAGATGTGTCGTATTTCCATGTCTTTGGCAGTAAATGTTACATTCTGAAGGATCGAGAACCCTTGGCTAAATTTGAATCCAGGAGCGACATTGGAATGTTCTTGGGCTATTCTCCTACCAGCCGAGCATACCGAGTACTGAATCAACGTTCTGGGGTAGTCATGGAGTCCATTAATGTGGTGATAGATGATTCAGAGGAGGACAATGCTGGAGAAGGTGATGCGCTTGATTCAGCCGTTCCTACTGGTGTTGGAACACCAGCTCCATCAACCGGTGTTGAAACTCCAGAATCTGGGAATCTTGATTCTGACCAGAATCCAACGAGACATATGCAGTTAAGGGATCGACCCCGTGTAAATTACAGAGAATTAGCAGGATTATCGTGTTTCATCTCACTCACTGAACCAAGAAGTTACAAAGAGGCTTTGCTTGATGAATATTGGATCTCGGCGATGCAAGAAGAATTGCAGCAATTCGAGAGAAACAATGTTTGGTTTCTTACCCCACGACCTGTTAATGTAAATGTGATTGGTACCAAGTGGATTTTCAAAAACAAATCTGATGCAGATGGTAATGTCACCAGAAATAAAGCACGCCTGGTTGCTCAAGGGTACACACAAGTAGAAGGGGTTGACTTCGATGAAACCTTTGCCCCTGTAGCCAGATTGGAGTCCATCAGACTTTTGTTGGCCGTGTCCTGCATACTAGACTTTACTCTTTATCAAATGGATGTCAAGAGTGCATTCCTGAATGGCATAGTAAAAGAAGAAGTTTACGTGGAGCAACCTAAGGGATTTGAAGACCCTCAGTTTCCTGATCATGTTTATAGGTTGAATAAGGCGTTGTATGGACTCAAGCAGGCACCTCGTGCTTGGTATGAGCGACTGACAACCTTTCTCATTCAAAAGGGCTATCGTTGAGGGGGAGTAGACCGTACACTGTTTGTGCTGCACAAGGGGCCAAAGATTCTAATTGCACAGATCTATGTGGATGACATTGTGTTTGGATCTACCGATTCAGCCTTGGTGAAGGAGTTCGTTGACTTAATGACTCAAGAGTTCGAAATGAGCATGGTAGGAAAATTGTCATATTTTTTGGGATTGCAGGTTACTCAGGAGAAGAATGGTCTGTTTATCAATCAACAGAAATATGCTGAAAACTTGATCAAGAGATTCGGTCTTACAAGTGCAAAGGCAGTACGCACCCCAATGGCAACCACCGATAAGCTTACAAAGGATGAACTGGGGCAAAGTGTGGATCAGAAATTGTACAGGAGTATGATTGGCAGCCTGTTGTATTTGACTGCAAGCAGACCAGACATCTGTTTAAGTGTGGGTATTTGTGCTCGCTACCAAGCTGATCCAAAGGAATCACATATGTCAGCAGTGAAAAGGATTATTCGGTATATAAGTGGAACGGCGGAGTATGGAGTATGGTTTTCTTGGAACAAGGATTCACAATTAGTAGGATTCAGTGATTCGGACTGGGCTGGGAATGCTGATGATCGTAAAAGTACCACTGGAGGGTGCTTCTTTGCTGGATCTAATCTTTGTCCACAGCTGAAGCAGAGTATTTAGCTGTCGGGAGTTGTTGTGCACAGTTATTGTGGATGAAGCAGATGATGAGAGATTATGGGTTCAATGATGTTGGTTTGACAGTCCTGTGTGATAATAAAAGCGCCATTGATATTTCCAGGAATCCTGTGCAACACTCTAGAACAAAGCATATCGATATCCGACATCATTTTATCAGAGACTTGGTTGAAAAAGGAGAAGTCGCAGTCCAGTATGTACCAACAGCAGAACAACTGGCTGATATATTTACAAAACCACTGGATGGTGAGACGTTTGAAGGCCTCAGACAGCACTTGGGTGTCTGTCGAATGTAAGGTACTCCGATCTGTACTTTCTATTGTATTATTTACTGTTGTGTTGTTCCTTTTATAATATGGTGAAAAAGAAAAAAAAATAGAGAAAAATTAAAAGTATTAAAAATATGTGAAGTGGTGTTTAAACACCGAGGACTTCAGAGGGAGAAAAATCAGCTGGGCCGAAAACTTATTGGGCCTAGGTTTGTACTCAGAAGGAAGGAAAAAGAGAAAGACTTTTGGGTTTCGGAAAAAGGGGGGAAAAAGGAGAAAGTGACAAATTGATTCCCACACAAACTCAAACTCTCGACTGTTCATCTTCTACGTAGCTCACAGCTCCCTGTTCATCAGAAAAATTTGCCAAAACCCTCGATTTTTGTAGCCCACTCAAAACCCTGTAACAATGGTGAGCTCCAAGTTCCAGAAGATGGTCCGAGATTTTGTCAAGGTGCGGGTGCCGGAGAATCCGCGACTTAAAGAGCTCGATTCGGAGGCAGATGTGGATGAGCTGTGTGGAGATCGAGTGCAGACGCTAGCCACGTGGGGTGGAAAAGTTCAGAGACGGAAAGCTAGGTTTGATCATTCCTTTGTCTATGATGGAATGTACTTTTGGTCTGTTCTTGAATTTATAGAATGGATGGTGCAGAACAGAGATTATGTAGACCTTAGAAAATATAAAAGTCTGCATGGCAAAGTTAATGGATTTAAACTTGAGGAGTTATTAACTGGTGGAATAGGAGAGATTAGGGAGATTAGTGAGTATAATGCCAAATTGGTTGGGGTTGGTTTCGGAGAACATTATAGAGTAGGAGATGAAGAGGGTCAGTACTTCACAATTTACACACGGATAGCTTCCCTGCACAAGCCGATTATCAGGAATTTGGGGGATAATGTAGTTGTGCAGCCCTGGATAAAAGTGGTTAAATCCACTGATTTTACTGTAGCCGGTGACACAGAGATGGTGTGTTTTGATGAGTCTCAGTTTCAGACTCAAGAATCACTAAGAAGGTTACATGTTCCTGTTGTGGACATTAGTGATAGTGAAGATGAGACTGGGTGTGCAGGTGGCACTGATGAGGCTGAGAGGAATTTGAGGGTGAATGAACCAGAGAGTGCCTCTGTACTGAGCGAATCTGCATTGAATGAGGCCATATCAGAGTTGTTTAGGTCTGAGTCTGCCCTATCAGAGTTTGTGAGATCTGATTCTGAGAAGGAAGATGGTGAAGGAATAGCTGCGGAGAGAGCAGGTGTGGCTGATGAGCCAAGTGCTGGTTTGGTTGATACTGATGATCAACACCAGATGAGAGCCATGCTGAGGAGCAGAGTCCAGTTGACCTGGGTATTGGTGTTGAAACACCACTGGAGACAAGTCCATCTCAGGGATGTAAGAGGAAAAGGATGGAGGCTGGTGTTGAAACACCATCAGAATTTGGAAACAGATCTGAGACAGGCGAAGAAAGGTTGGCATCAACTTCCAAGAGAGTTAGAAGATCTAAAAGATGCAGAGTCAAAAGTACAGCCACTAGTGAGGACAGTGATGAGCCAATTGGGCTAAAACTGAAGAAGTTACGCGTTGCCAGACAGCAAAGACAATCTGAGACGATTGAGTCTAGTGCACAACCTGTACCTGATGCGAGTGAAGCCATCAGCCCTGAATTCTTTGATGATGCGAGTCAAGAGAAGTGGAAGTTTGTCTGTGATAGGAAGATTTTGGCGGAAAGGCCAGCTGATGCTGTGAAATATAAGGAATGTGGATTCACAGACTATTTGCATTATCTCAAGGTGTTTAAGGCAGCTACCTGTTTCGGTGACTATAACAAGCAACTTGTGATGGAATTTTACTCTAATTTGAAGGAGGAGTGTGAAGACGAAGACTCTCCATGGTTTCACAGAGTATATGTGAGAGGAACAGTGGTGGTATTTTCCCCGGAGGCAGTAAATGGTTGTCTGCAGCGTGGAAGATCGAGGAATGTTCAGGCGGTGTTCCAACACCAAATGCCTGAAAATTTCGATGCAGTGGCAGTAGAGTTGACCGGTGGTGTGGAAAGTTCGTGGCCACTGACTGGGAGACAACAAATACCAGCATCAAACCTGACCTCCAGGTATTACTGTTTGTATATGGTGGCGGTTCATAACTGGATTCCATCGGTAAACAACACGATTGTCACCAAAGAAATGGCGACTCTTCTTTACAGCCTGGGAACGAGGCATAGGGTCAATTTGTATGGAGATAGGATTTACCAAATCTAAACCCTTGGAAGTCGGAATTAGAATATCTCATCCTCATCCATATCATAGCCGAAACCAATTCCAACTTGTAAAGTCCTCCGGAGTTGGACTTTTGTATGGCATATTGTGAATACTAGTAATCTGGTGTTTTAACACCACTGAGTGATTTCTGGTGATTTGGTGTTTTAACACCACTGCTATTCAGCAGTATTCCAGCAGCAGTATGGTTGATGTCCACGATTTATGGAGTGAATTATGGGATATAATTGTGCGATCTGATCAGAATATTGTGAAGATAAATGATTGATTTCGTGGTCATCTAATTCTGGTAAACGAATATTCCTGTAATAGTTAGGAATTGGTTAAGTAGTTTATTTATGGAACAAGTCCTATTAATAACAGGATTGTTCAATTAAATACCAGATTAGCATTAGATCTTTCCTTAGTCTAGAAGTCTATTTGTGGTAGAAGTTCGACAAGGAAAGAAGTCGATTAAAGGCAGGATTACGATGGGATAAAGTAAAGAAGATTACAACGCAATCAAGTTGACGCGACCAAGATTCAATCTCTACGTGAGAGCTTTGGAGCGATCTGCCTTAGTGTTTGGAGGTTCGTAAACAACCGACCAAGTTCTTGAAGATCAGAAACAAGGAAGTCTTAATTCCTCGGGAGGAGGAGATCCAGGGAGACGTGTTGTTCGTGAGGGTTCAACGACGTAGGATCGACAGTGAGGGGAGCTCACAACATTCACTCTGTAGGTTAGCAATGGATTAGTATTTAAGTTAAGCTTCTTGTACTAAAGACTGCTTTCTAGTGAATGGTTTCTGATCTGGGCAAGGCCCCGCAGACGTAGGTGTATTTGCACCGAACTGCGTAACCAAGTTGTGTGTGCACTGCGTATTGTGTTTTGCTTTTAACACCAAACTGATCTTGGTGTTCCAACACCAAACTGTTAAACAACTTGGTATAAAGGTTTAGAAATCAGGTGAAACGGAATTTCACAACTCTACAAATATAGGAATTGATATATTCTTCAAATCAAGTTGGACGAGATGTATACTTCTCGTATTTCATCATCAACATTTCCGTATATCACCAAAACTCCCTTTTGTATGTTGCAATAATAATGCCATACTTGCATAACTCACTAACAAAACTCAACTTTACACCACAAATAGAGAAACCAAAGGAGTATACTGTTTAGTCTGTTTTCCATAAAAACGTTTGGCTCACGTTACATTTCTACATCACAGAGTTTAGACCGTGCAGTGCATAAGTTTGACCATTTACTTCTTTCTAATCGGTGGAGAAAGTACCTTTGTTTGTGGTGGCTAATTGACTGGTCATTTTGCTTTGGGAAAATAATTTGGTAGCGTCAATTTTCGAAAGTGCAGATAAGATTCTTCGATTTTCAAAAGATGCACAGCAAAATTCCTTGAAATTCATCTTGAAATTAATTTGTATTAAAGGGAGTAGTCTAAGGTCTTATATATTAGTTATAATATTTGCAATAAATTAATTTGGATATATCTTTCAATAATACATAAAATTATTGATTAAAAAATACGTAACCCTCTCACCAAAGATTGGTGTTGACTTACCATATTATGTTATGACTAGAACTGAAAAAATAAATTTAGCCTTCAATGGTTCATTGAACAGCAAAATGAGAAAAAGAACACCACCAACAATTAAATCCTAGAAGTGACGTAGAATAATCATGGAGAAAAAGACCACAACCGGCAGTAAAAATGATGCATTTATTTTTTACGGTATTTAATGGTCATGTTTGACCGTCATTATCTTTAACTATATATACACATATATCAATTTTGCATAAAAAGCAATATTTAGGACATAGATATCCAGATGAATGCAACTATATCTCACATCATACTTTTATTATACAAAAATTTGGGTGAGACGGTTCATCCAATTTTATGATGGGATGGAGGGTTTAAATACAATTATTTAAAAATTATATATGACATGGGGTACTTCCCGTAAATTATAAAGCTTTTCTTAACCATCTATCTCACCATAAGTTATGGTGAGACGATCTCATGTGAGTCTTTCTCTTTTTATCATTGATTTATATTTATGATCAAAATTTACAAAATTAACTTTAAAAACAAAAAATGTGTCATTTTTTGTGGTTACATTACATCTCTTGAACCAAGAGGAATCACATAAAAGTCATATATTTTCAGTTTTAATTAGCACCTCAATTAAAAAGAGAAGACATTTGAGACTACAAAATCTCACTCACTGCAAAGAGGCGAGGCGACAAAATTGTAGTGCGATCCATTGATGCGGCAGTGCAAGCACTTATAAAATTGTAGTAAATTGAATAAAATTTCAAATGATAATCAAAATTTAAGAACCACGTTAGAGTTGTGCATGCATAATCCCTCATGTCCCAGCTCAAATTGCACAAAAAAAAATTTCACGCTCATCAAGAAACTTGTCTAAACGTTAATATGTTTCATTACGTATAATAACGTTAAATAAAAAGTTACTTTTGGAAAACTACCGGTTACGACGAATCCAAATATATAACATATGACAATATTGTTGTTTATATACCTATTCAAATATGTGATCGGAGTTGAAAAATAAATAGTGGTATAAAGTGAAACGTGCAGTTTGAACCGGGACGGAGGAAGTACACGGTTCAAACTATAGGGTTGGAAGCGTAGATACTTCTCCCAAAGGCTATCACACCTAGCCTTAGGGTGCCCATACCGCCCGACCACCCGAGTATCGTATGAGAGGTAAGTCGCACTGACCCAGTACCATGGCCGCAGTGTGGGAACATTACTCGCAGGAACACCAGGAGGGCCCCCCGCCACGTGCGCGTCTAAGGACTACGCACGCTTTGGGAAAGCACACTCTCACACGATGTGTGCGAGCGTCGAACCCGGGTCTCCCCTGCACTGCCCACAACCACTGGGCTACACATGCGGTGGTTCGTAGATACTTCTCCCAATTACCTTAAAACAAAACAAATCCACACGTCTCCATTTTGTGCTTTCTGTACTTTGGTTTTTTTCCAGATGATTAGAAGTTCGTGAACTTAAGAAATTGTTACCGAAACGAAACTCTTAAGACCAACTTGTATTTTGTGAAAACAGTTTTGAATTTTCACTCCAACATTTTCTTCTTTTCCAGAAAGCGAAAAGACCAGAGCTATATTTTAGTCCCGTAGTGAAATTAATGCCTAAGAAAAACCACTAACGCATGAGTTGGAGAGTTTTACTTTCTGTGAAATTGACTCATCACTATGTCATCTTCTTCCTTTTCTTCTTCTGATCATGTGGTGGCCATAAGGAAGACTTTTGCATACTTTTTATCAGAAAATTAAACCAATTATTTCTTCTTTCTCCGTTTAGTTGAATGTATCAATCTCGATTATATTAAGAATTAATCTTACGTGGTATGTATAATGCAGATCTTATAAATATAACATAAGAATAAAAAATTAAGAAGAGAAATGCGTTATCTTGAATTTGCAACCAAATCAAACATATGCATGTTATTTTGCTTAATTTATGTGCATGGCCGTATTCAAACTGTGACAGAATATTCTAAATTATGGTAATTCAATAGTACATTTTTATACGCACTAAAAACTTACAAGTTTGATTAAACGTCATTGATAAAATAAATCAACGTAGAAGCAAAGTTTCAATATTGGTGTCCTATAAGTTTGATTAATTTATTTTAAAAAAAACATGTTAATTCAGCGTAGTTGCTCATAGATTTCCACATTGGCGGTTCACAGAATTATAGCTCAATATATAAAATCATGGGCCAGCCCTACATAGTACCAGTCTGTTTTATGATAGGAGATCATGATTCTTACATGATTTCAGAACCTAAGGTTGGCATGTGACCCTTTTCTATCCACGTTTCCACGGTGATTAATACATCATCGGTCAGCCCTACATAGTACACACGTTTGCATGATGATTAATACATCATGGGTCAGCCCTACATAGTACCAGTCTGTTTTATGATAGGAGATCATGATTCTTACATGGTTTCAGAACCTAAGGTTGGCATGTGACCCTTTTCTATCCACGTTTCCACGATGATTAATACATCATCAGTCAGCCCTACATAGTACACACGTTTGCATGATGATTATTACATCATGGGTCAGCCCTACATAGTACCAGTCTGTTTTATGATAGGAGATCATGATTCTTACATGATTTCAGAACCTAAGGTTGGCATGCGACCCTTTTCTATCCACGTTTCCACGGTGATTAATACATCATCGGTCAGCCCTACATAGTACACACGTTTGCATGATGATTAATACATCATGGGCCAGCCCTACATAGTACCAGTCTGTTTTATGATAGGAGATCATGATTCTTACATGATTTCAGAACCTAAGGTTGGCATGCGACCCTTTTCTATCCACGTTTCCACGGTGATTAATACATCATCGGTCAGCCCTACATAGTACACACGTTTGCATGATGATTAATACATCATGGGTCAGCCCTACATAGTACCAGTCTGTTTTATGATAGGAGATTATGATTCCTACATGATTTCAGAACCTAGGGTTGGCATGTAACCATTTTCTACCCACGTTTGCACGATGATTAATCCACCATGGGTCAACCTTAGTACAAATTAGTTTTATCATACAAGTTCATGGACTAGTTAGCTATGAAGTACTAATCATTGGTTAATTCACGTTGTTACTTTTGTTTTTTCCCAAATATTTAGCCATTTTTATTGGTGAGGAGATTAATGAGGGGTTAAGTATGATTCAAGTGGGCACAATTATTGACCGCAAGTCTCATTATTTAAGGAAGCCTAGTCCACCACATAGCTACCAATTTGACAACTAGACCGACGCAGACTGGTGTGGAACAGATTCAAAACCTTTTGCTCTGCTAACTTACATGTCAATTACCACTTAATTAAGATTAACCTTTACTTTTTAATTAAGATTAACCTTTACTTAACAACTACCGCCTCATATTATTGGGCATTGCATTGTATGATTTCCTCATTCTTGCGCGTCAATTCTCCTTGCAAAAAAGAAGAGATGCGATCATTGCACTTGTGTCTGAGAAAGATGGAAAGAAAGGTCGCTTGTTGTTTGTTCTATGGCCGTCATCAATCGTTTATAAGTTACGTACGTTGAGGTCGGTTCTTTAGAGTTTATCTGGAATTTAGTTTGGTTCAGTTGAATGGAGTTCAGTTTAAATCAGTTCAGTTCGGTTTGGTGCAAATTTGTTTTGGTTAAAGTTAGTTTAATCACACATTTGGTATTTTTCAATTGGTTTACTTTTGATTCAATTCCGTTTAAATCATATCAGATCAGGCTGGGTAAAATTAGGGGAGCGGGTCCTATATAAGTGTAGAAATGAATTTTATTATAAGCAAAGTTTTAAAAATAATTCCAAGGAGAACTTTTGTTTATCTTACACGTAAAAATTTACAGACCACGTGGTAATACACTTATAATGACCGCTCTTAAGTTTATTATCAAGGATCACTTGGTAAGAAGCTTCGCAAGCACATTTTTTGTCTGCGAAAAACATTTATCAATGAATATGTGACTAGCGTGAAATGTGGCCCATATATAAATTTGTAGTACTAGAAGAATTTTCCACTCTTAAAATGTGATTTTTATTTTAAAAATAATTATTTAATTACGTTGTTGCATCGATCAAGTTGATTAATAATAAAGAAGGCCCCATTGCTGAAAGGAGGAAAAGGGACCGGAGCCATCTGCAAGTTGCTTAGTATTTGGTTGGTTAGTAACCATTTTTAATCGACATTACACTCATAGGAACAAACTATTAACCAAATGTCCTTAGGTACAACCTGTACACAATCTACGACAAGATTTCCCTCAGGCTGCCATGGAATTTACTTGGATTTCAAAATGCTTCCGTTCATCGTCGCCCTGAACAGACCGTCGGCGATAAATCAGAGGAAGGTGAGGATGACGGCGGATCCTTAAACGTCATGATTTATTTCCTCATCAATCTGTGGTGCCGAGAGGAGGGGATCACGAGGGAAGGAATTTCACGTTTATGCTCTGTGAAATAAGCTAATTACAAATAAATTGGTCTGAAATTCTGAGTTGATTTAATTTATACTGAAATAAATTGAACCGAATATGATGGCAACCACTATTATATTCTCTCCACGTATGCATATGAAATGAAAATAAATGTGATGTAGTTATTGTGTTTTGTAAAGGCAAGTGGTTTTCATGGATTATTTAGTTGGCAATTTGTGAACTAATTTGGAAACGAAAAATGGTTCATGTTGGAACATACAGAAAACAGCCGCCTAAAAGGATTTTAGGGAAGAACGGAATATTGCGATTATGTTAGACGATGATAGAAGCATATTAGGTTTATGAAAAATTCCTACAAATATGAAATATGGAATTGGATTTATGGAATATTGTGTGATATTTGAGATAAGAAAAATCAATTTATTTATGGGATTTAGATATGCTTCAGAAGCATATAAGGAGTAGTAATATTGTGGATATAATCATGGAGAGTTCTGATCTGCTCATGGACTTTAATAAGGGACATCACAAATACATTACATTCACGAACTTAATTGCGAAAAGCTGCACACAGATTTTCTATCTTTCCGAGAGTCTTGAGAGAGCCCGCATTTATATGTTCCAATATACATGACCGCCGCTCAAAGTTTAGAATTGTGTACCTTAATTCCTCGGGAGGAGGAAATCCAACATCGACGAGTTTTGAACGCAGAGGGAGTCTGATCAAGGCGGATCGGTAGGTAGGAGAGCTAGCAGAATTCACACGTTTAATTAGTAAAGATAAGTAGTTTGTATAGTGTACTATGTACTGTATCTTTCTGATTAGTGGATTCATTCTGAACTGGGTCATGCCCCGCAGATGTAGGTGGATGACACCGAACTGTGTAACCAAGTCTCGTATCTTTATACTTTACTTTATTACATATTTGGTTAGATAAGTTATGTTGGAACATAATAGTAATAATTAAGATAATTTGGTAAGACAAATATTTCATGTTTGTTTCTCTCAAATTCGTGTAGCAATTGCAACTATCCTGTGGACATTTGAAGTTTGCTACTGTAATCCTAGAATATTGTACAACTTTTATTGATAAGATCAAAAGATCTTGCCTTGATTGAGATATGAGTTAACAATGTCTATAGAGACCAGTGTTTTTCAAGCGTAGGATTCGGCATTTCACCTCTACTTGTACTTAATATAATAATCCATGTATCAATAACAGTAAATAATTAAGGGAGTGTTCAATTAGTTTATCATTATGTTGATAGTGATCATACTTGTTGTAACGTGCTGTATTTTAAAATTTATTATTAAAGAGCAATATTGCAAAAATACTTTTAAACTCATCCCCCTCTCTACTATATGTGTTATGCCATTTCAATTATGTTGAATTATATTAATATGAACTAAGCTAAATTAATTTAAACTCGAGTTGACTTTGTATAATATATTAATATTAAAAAGTGAGGTCTTGCACTTTCGTATAAACAAATCTCAATCATCCAGAATTAATTAGGATAAGAGAAATGATGTAACAAGATTGAAGGTAGGTGAATCAAGTGGACATATGATAAAAAAGGACGCGTTCCCAGATATCTATGGCATACACGTATCTTCCTGCCACAAACAAAGTAGATAAAGCAACATCATCGCGACCTTAGAAATCTCTATCCGTTGAAAAAGAAAAAAATGGCCCTAGCTCAGCTTCCTAGCATGACACATCAATTACGCCATTAGAGACTGGATTAGAGCCTTGTATGATCCTCCACTTGCTAGTAAGAAAATATCACGTTATCTTCTTTCGCTGCTTACTTAAGCTATCGCTCGCTTTACGAGTGCACAACCAAGTTCAAGAAACTGTTAATTAAGATACTATGCTGGTCTATCTAAGAGTAAACATCTGTGAAAAGTTTTGCTTGTACACACAAGCCATTACTCACTTTTCAACCACAAACACTCTCTAATTCAATAAACTTGAATGTCAAAACTTAGTTCCGAAAGGACCGAAACCTATCTCGACTAAAATCCGACTCTTTTTCTTACTTCACAGACTATTTTAATCACACTAAGTTTGGCCATCTAGAGATGTGTCAACGGGGCATTATCAATATAATTTCTTTTGAAAAAGGAGGGAGTATAAAAATACACCGATTAAAAAAGGAGTATCATTACGTCTATGTCGACATTACAAGAGAAGAAGGAATACTTCGTCCGTCTCAGATTAAACTGTACGTTTTACTTTATATTACTATTTACTGTTCAATTTTGACCACATATCTAAATAAATATATTAACAATAATATTATCATACTCCTTTTGTCCCACCTTAAATTGCTTATTTGCTCTTCACAATCTTCAATGAGCATGTTTGACCGTAAATATCTCTAGTTGCATATAATTATGCCACATAAAAAATTGATATTTAGAAAATAGATATTAAGACAAATATAACAATATCCCACGTGATATATTTATTGTTTATATATTAGTTTATGTTTAGGGTAAAAGTTTGTAAAATTTAACTCTCAAAAAGTAAATAAACTGGGACGGAGGGAGTATGTTATATGGTTGGATTCGTCGTAACAAGTAATCCCACAAAGTAATTCTTTGGCTACTGTTACTAAAAGTAGACAAATTCTTGATGAGCGTAAAAAATGTTATGTATAATTTGAGGTGGGACAGAGGCGTATGAATGCTAATGCGTGCCCGAGACCATCACAATGGTCGGCCGTCCGGTCAGTCTCTGCATCCACGTGAAGGATCCCCTGCTCGCGTCCCCACGGAGATCCTCCGTATCCCTCCCCCTTTCCTCGGGCCCCACCCCCTCCTCACACGTGTCACCCTCATCCCCTCGCACGTGAATATTTCAGCCCCCGTCTCACCCTTGTCCTATAAATTCAAAACCTGCACCAAGTTTCCTAGACACAACCCGAGCCACACCCACCCGACCCGGACCCGGACCCGGACCCGGAAACCCATTCTCTCTGCTGCACAAGGATTTCTAAAACCAGAAAAAAAAATTATTGGATTCGATCGCGTCAAAAGACGGGACAAAATCTGTGCATGTTGCGTACTAAATCTCCAAAAGCGTGATCCGGCATCTGAATCCGCGTGCCCGTATTCTTTCTATAAATAGCACCCACAAATCCGGGGCTCCGGGTCATACTCCTACACGGAATTAGTCAATGGCAGTTTCGAAGCTACTCCTGTTAGTCTTCGCGTTGGTTTCAACGGTCGGGTTAACGTTGGACCCGGTCGGGCTCCTCCGGCTCAGCGTGGACCGGGCGGACATCGAGGCGGCGGCGAGCGACTTCGGCGGCATGCACCGAGCCGAGCCGCTGGGGGTGCTCCACCCGGCGTCGGGGGACGACGTGGCGCGGCTGGTCAGAGCCGCCTACGAGTCGGCTTCCTTCGCGGTGTCGGCGCGCGGGCACGGGCACTCCATCAACGGGCAGGCGATGGCGGCGGACGGCGTGGTGGTGCAGATGAGCGGGCAGCGGCGGCGGCGGGTTGCACCGCCGTTGGTTTCGGAGAAGTTGATGTACGTGGATGTATGGGGCGGGGAGTTATGGGTGGATGTGCTCGCCTCCACCCTAGAGTATGGACTCGCACCCAAATCGTGGACCGATTACTTGTACCTTTCCGTGGGTGGTACGTTGTCGAATGCTGGCATTAGCGGACAGGCGTTCAATCACGGCCCTCAGATCAGCAATGTCCACGAACTCGACGTCGTTACAGGTTCGCCTTAAATTTGAAACACTTTTCATAAATAGTCGTCTTTTTATTTCAATGGGTAAAAAGTTCTCGTGACGCATTAAACTCTTCACCTTTCAAACTAAATTTCCTGACAATTTTCAAAGATTCCCGTCTCTCGGAAGACGGTCTTTTCATAAGACCAAGGTTTAAAGTGTAAATTAGAAAAAATGAAGGTAAAATTTTCGGGTTGCATGAACCGGGTTATAAAATTTATAACTACTACATATTTCATACTAAAATTTTAATATTGCAACTAAGACCCTTTACCTTTTATTATTCTAATTAAACCCCATTTTTCCATAAGCCTATGGAAAGACCGTCTTTCCCAAGACTTTGCCATTTTCAAATTACGTGAGCAAAACAACCCCTAAACCATCTAGTTTCAATTTGGTAGAGTTTATAAGTTGGTTTGCTTATAATAAAAATAATTTTTAGTGTTTGTTAAAATGCTAAAAATTAAGTTATTTTGAAAGTGGGAAAAACATAACCCGGTCTACCACTATTTTTAAAATAAGTCAGTTTTGACTATGAGATGTGACAAACTTAAGAAAAATGATGAGTTTTACATACAATACTTTTCATTTTGGATATTTTTTTTATTTTGACACTCAGTTACTCTTTTTTTTTACCGAAAAGAGTAGAAAATTAGTTTCGTGTATTTATTTTAGTTTACTCTCTTCATTTTAATCTCCACCACTTATTTAGCCATAAAAAAATCCTCATGTTAAAAAGTAATGTGTCAGAATTAGCTGAGTGAGTGGTGTTATTATGCTAACTAATTTAGGGGGATACAAGTACAGCATGGTGATTAAGTTGAGTTAGGGCTGGATTATGTTGTAAAGCAGTAATTACTTTTGCTGTTATGATTATTTTATATATATTTTTTGGGCCAATTAGAATTAAAGGTGGCTTTAGTTGGGGACTCGTTTGTCTTTGGTGCATGTAATGTCATCGAACCAGAACTTGACGTTGTCCCCAGCAAATCCCCACATGGGTTGTTTTGTTTCTATACACACTTTTGATTAGCTGATTAATCATTACTTTAATCTCCATGATTTGTAGCATAATCAATATACTTTGGCAGTAATCATTGTCGGGTCTCTGTAGCATTACCAACGCTAATTAATCTGAACTCGCAGTAAATTAACAGAGACGTGTATTTGGATAAAAACAGGAAAGGGCGAACATTTGACATGTTCGGAGGAGAAGAACTCGGATCTCTTTCATGCCGTACTAGGTGGCTTAGGACAGTTTGGGATCATTACCCGGGCACGGATCGCTCTCGAACCCGCGCCTCACATGGTAGCGTTTATGTCAGAATAAGAGTCGTGTTTCTGATAAATGCTCGTGCTATTAATTGAAGTTGAGTACAACTGTTTCTTTGATTGTAGGTGAGATGGATACGAGTTCTGTACTCGAATTTCTCGGCTTTCACACATGACCAAGAATACCTCATTTCATTGCAAGGGAAGGATGAGAGCCAAAAATTTGACTATGTTGAGGGTTTTGTGATTGTGGATGAAGGTCTCATCAATAATTGGAGATCTTCATTTTTCTCACCCAAAAATCCGGTCAAGATTTCGGCCTTCAATTCCGATGGCAAAGGAGGAGTCTTGTATTGTTTGGAAGTTGCCAAAAATTACAAGATCTCAGATACTGATAATACCATTGATCAGGTCATTAATAAAATACTGCTAGTCATTCTGTTACTTTAAAACTGTCATACTTTTCAATATTAGGTTAAAACGTCTTTTGGAAAAACTTAAAAAATAAATACAAGCATGTTTGTTTAGTTATCTATGCACATGAAGTAACGTTGTTATGTGGTTTTTGTGGTTTGCATGTGATTAGGAAAGTAAAAGCTACTAAAGATGAACCTATACACATGAATTAAAGTGTTTGCTAGGTCTAGGCCAAAAAAAGAAAATATGTTTTAGTTTATTATTCTCCCTCACAACTATATTCTCTCTATATAAAATTTTTAATTAAATTCTAATCATATGAACATATAAGTATTTCATACTAATATATTTGATTGATATTTGTTAACTTCATCGTAACATTGTACTTTTTAAATATATTTATTTAAATGGTTTGAGATATGAACAGTCACACATGTTTATGAAAAAAATTATGCGTGAAAAGTAGGTCCTAATAGTATTAAAATACGTTTAAAGTAGGACCTAGCGAGTTGGAACATTCTACTAACATCGTTGTCTAAACTAGTGCATGTCGAATATTTGTTGGGAATATGATATTACGATTGATTAGCTTAAGAGATCATACAAGATCTTGTGTAATATGCTACCAACGTTATTATATCTTCTCTCTAATTTTAATGATTACGAGTTATTAAACTATTCAACATGAATCTTAACCGCCCATCCACCTGATAACAATTATAGATTCCTGACAAAAGAAGGTTTCATCTGTACTTAATTACTCTGATTAATCGTGATTAGTGTTTAATTAATGCAGGAAGTGGATGCTTTGTTGAAGAAATTAAATTTCATACCAAACACGGTCTTCACCACAGATCTGCCGTACGTTGACTTTCTGGACCGGGTTCACAAGGCCGAGTTGAAACTCCGGTCCAAGGGCTTATGGGAGGTCCCACACCCCTGGCTAAATTTGTTCATACCAAAATCCCAAATGGCAGAGTTTGACAGAGGAGTTTTCAAGGGCATTTTGGGGAATAAAGCTAGCGGTCCGATTTTAATCTACCCCATGAACAAAAACAAGTAAGTCCTCGTTCCTGTGCCTCACATGGATCTGATTTGAATTGAACCAAATTAAATTGACCTAAAAATAAGTGTGTTGAAAATTAGTAATTATGTGATTAAGATCATGTTCTCTGGAGCTTATTTGAACTGATCTGATCTGAGTTGAACTAAAATAAGTGTGTTAAAAAATGACAATGTATGACTAAATTAAGTTAAATTGCATTAAATTAAATAATTCTAGACTTTAGATAAATACTTTTTTGCAACTCTTTATCATTCTCCTCCACATTTTCTGTAGAATTTTTTTCCCGAGGTAAAATTGTGGAGATGAGTGAGAAAAGAATTGCCCAAAGGTATCTGGTTAAAGTTTAGAAAGATTAAAACAAGATAGCGTGTTTTGTTTAATTACATCATGAATGAGATAAAATGGAAAAGTTTAAGTTAATCTAGTGGCTTCTGCACTTGGGCATCATAATTAGTTGGAAGTACTATTACGATTTCGTAAATCTTGATTTTGTGTAATAACTCCAAAAACCGTTTATAATAACACTAAACAAGCTAGTTGAAGTGAAAAGTAAGTGTCGGGCGGCGCTAAGTAGCAATTAAGAATGATAATTATATCCCAATCAATGGATTTCATAATCTAATCTTTGTTGCATTAGTAGTCCCTTCTATTCACACCCTTATCCCTTTATGTTGTCCTCATTCATTCAAATAAGTTAAATAACTATCTTCAAATTTTGTTGAGTTTATTTGAGAAGAGTGCATTTTATGTCTTACGTGTTAATAAAGTGTTTATATGATGAGAAAAATGATAAATTAAATAACTAGTGTATTGACATTCTCTTTTCTGAATTGAAATGAAGTAAAATTAAATGGAACAAAATTTCATTTTATCTAACTGAACTGAATTGAATATTTAGTTAAAGGGAATATACACTAAAATTTTATCATATTCAACTTATTTGCACTTCAGTTTGGTTTAATAAAATTTTAAATTGATGATTTTAAGTTAGTTTTGATTTATTATTCTTAGTTTTACTATATTTAATCTATTTTAGCCCCTTTCAATAAAAGGTCACTTCGAGAAAACACGCTCCTTCTATCCTTGCGTAATGTTCTTACTTTCCACTTTCTTTTGTCATAACCAAAGATTTCCATATCCTTCTCTGGCCTAAAATTTAAGCATTCTTCAATATCTCACTTTGCATGTTACATTAGCACGTAGGAATGCTTGTGTAAAAAGATTATAGAAACCTTAAATTAGGACGAGGAAATATACTCTCTCCCTCCCTCACTGCTTAAGACTCCTACTTCTATTTGCGTTTGTCCCAACTTATTAAACTGAAATCCATGACTGCATTTTGGACAACTCATTCCAATCCCCCCATCTTTCCCGTCAAGTTAGTATGCATAGATCCGTAAATAAATAAAAACCATGGGTGAGAAAGAGGGAGAGATTGATATTTCTAGTGATAGTGGTTTGGTTGTTAGAAGTCAGGCGGTTTATTATGTGACACGTGGCAGAGGTTTTGGACACGTGGACAAGAAGCAAAACGCCAAACATGGCATATGGGTGGAGAGTTGGGGCCAGCTAGGAATTGTTTTTTATGCGTCGTGTCGAAGTTTAATAAGTAAATGTCGTAATTATACTGAAACCCAACAAAAAATGGGCTAAGCCACGAGATCCTCATGTCAGCCCAATCTTTTCTTGTGGGCCCATTCCGTCCCTTACAAACTAGCCAATAAAACCAATTGCCGTTAGTAGAGTTTCTAACTGGGCCCTGCCAGCCAATTTCACCTTCTTCTGTTGGGCTCCCTATCCATGTCCTTATGTCCAAACAAAAAATGTACCCTACATTTTTTGTCTCTTTCTTTTCTGTCTCCAATTTATATTATTTTCTGAAATGTTCTAATAAAGAAAGTAGGGATGCTATTTTAGGATTGAAGGATGTTATTAGGTGCTAAAATTATTTAAATAGTAAAAAAGATGGCGCTGAGAAGTTAAAACAAGAGACAAATATAGAGTGTATTTGATTTAACTGTGCATATAAGTAAAATTGACTTATCTTGAAAGTAGATGGACATCAACTTCTTTCTTCTTTCTCAATATAATTGCTGCCTTTAAATTATATTGTTTTTTAGCACCATACTAAATACTTAAAAGTGTTTTGCTTATAAGTTCAATACTTTTAACTGTTTGGAAAGTGTTGAAAAGTAGATTGTTTTAAAAACATAATCTAATTTTAAGGAAAAACAAAAATTCTCCCCATACTTTCCAAAGAAGTCAGTTTTTCTTATATACACAACTCCTCCAATCACACACAGGCCATCTCAACTCTTTCTAGTTAATAGGTTTGTTAGCGAAACAACATTTTTAAACGACACGATGCATTATTCTAAGCTATGCGAGTTTATACAATTATACCATCATAAAGTCCTGTTATTTTCAACTTATCAGCAGATCAATTCGGTTCAGTTTGATTTAGCCATGGTATTACTGTTTTTCATTGTACTTGTTTCAGTTCAGTTCATACGAAAAAAAAGGTGATCTAACTCTCACCTCGTTTTATCTCTAGGTGGGATGGAAACACCTCGGTGGTAACCCCAGATGAACAAGTCTTCTACTTGGTGGCATTGCTGAGGTCAGCTTTGGACAATGGCGAAGAAACACAAACCCTAGAGTATATGAGCGATCAAAACCGAAGAATCTTAAAGTTCTGTAAAGATTCAGGGATCAAGGTGAAGCAATATCTTCCGCATTACACCAGCCAAAAAGAATGGGTAGAGCATTTTGGAGACAAATGGCCACAGTTTTACCAAAGAAAATTGAAGTTTGATCCCAGAAATATTTTATCGACTGGGCAACGTATTTTTAAGCCCTCTTCCAATCCTAGTTCAACTTCTTGGTGATTGTGGACTAAGTTAATTTGTACAGATAGGGAGAGGAATTAATTAATCAGTAATTTGTTGAAGCGCAGCATTCTGGCGGGGTTAGTTTAATTATGATTTACTACATGAGAAATTGTATCTGAGTATTGCACAGATTATTTATTAGATTGGTGGGTTTTTTTTTTTGGTTATTTAACTTTTTGTTTTTGGTCTAGTGAAGTGAGGTGGGACAATGATCATGACTGGTTTGACTTTGTTGTCCGAGTCTATGAAATAGGGTTCCAATTTTCCTGGATAAGTGGTCTCCTATCTTCTTCTTGGTGTATTATAGAGGGAAAATGATTGGTTTAGGTTTATTTGTATGCATGATATTTATATAGGTATGATGGTGATTTATGGTAGCTTATAAAGGTGAATTTATAGTAGTTTAACAAAGTGTCAATACTCTCCTTCCCATCATTATTGATATGTTTATTTTTTTCAAGTCAAACTTAGCAAACTTTCCTCGGATACATACCAATATAATCCTACCTACTTAAGTCAGTGCCAATATAACTCTACCTACTTAAGTCAGTGTCAATATAACACTCGGATAATTTTTAGTGCATAAACAACCGTACCTAGTTGCGAAAGTGCGAATATAACCCTTAGACACCTTTCCCGGCATTGACCGACGTTGGCTGCATATGAAATGACTAAAATGCTCTTTAACCTAAAACCTAAAAGTGTTTGGATAGTTTTACCCTCGTGCCAATAGTTCAACCCATCTGCTGCCAGCACCACCCCTCCATCGACCACCACTACTAGCACCACCCCCCTCCACCAACGACATGATTATCGACGGTGGCAACGAGTGGTACGAGAACACTGAAAAGAGGATTTTTGCGGCGGAGAACAGGGATTTGTTGAACCGCGAAATGGGTGTCTCCGGCGGTGAGGAGGGGGCTCGATACGAGGCGTCTCCGGTGGCGAGGAGGGGGAACAATATGGGGCATCTCCGGAGGTGAGGAGGGGGCTCGATGCAAGTAGTCGCCACCTGTGAATCCAGAAGACCAGCCGAAAAATCGCGATTGAAGATGGTGATAGAAGACCTACCACCGACGGTGGATTAAAAAGAAGAAAAAAGGGAGAGGAGATGCTAGTTGAGAGGCAACCAAAAAGAAGAAATTGGGGTTAGGATTTAGGAGGAGAACTAGGGTATAATTGTTAATTCATTTTTTATATTTCTTCTTTTATTTTTTTAGAGGGGTAAAATTAACTTTTCGTCCATTTCCAGCCTAAATTTGTTGGAATTGGTAAAATTGCACTTACATAAACTATCTAGGGTTATATTTGCACTTTCAATTATCAAAAGATTGTATTGACACTTACGTGAATTAGGTAGGGTTATAAAAATACTTTTTTCATAAAAATATCATGTGAGATTTTGTCAGATTAATTTTAACATCTATTTTCTAAATATCAAATTTTTATGCAAAATTATTGTATGTAACTAGGAGATATTGATGGTCAAACATGATTATTGAACACCGTAAAAAAAGTAAACATGTCATTAATGGCGGGACAGATGGAGTAGAAAGAGGAGTTACTCCCTGTAAACAAAAGTTAAAAACATTGCAGCCTATCGGTTCTCTTTCAGCAAAGCCTACTTTTCTTCAATCTTATTTTTTCCATGATCTCATTGTGGGGAGATGGATAATAACTGTTTATTTTGATTGATATTTTTGAATAAGTGTGAGATTTGTCTTTGCACACTTAGTTTTGTTTTTCAATCTGATCAATTAAATTGTTGTGTTCATAATGATAACTCGATTTAGTTGTTCGTGTCGATGTTTTGTTTTCGATCTGTTTATACAGATTGTGTGTCCGTACTTTTGTTTGTAGTTTTATCTTTGGGTTTTCATTTATTTGGATTTGTCATATATGTGTTTTTCAAGGCGTTTGCAGTTTGGACAACATATATCGTGGGTTGGTTCAAATTGTATCACAGTTGTAGAAGATCTCTGTATGGCGTAGTGATCTTGATGCATGATGCGCTCCTCTATGCCAAGTGGTCATTGTTTTCGTGGGAAGCGATTTAATATCCACGATGGCGATGTTATAGTTTTGGGATCTCAAATCTGTAATTGTACAAACGATTAGTATGGTTGACATGTAATTTATACTCTCTCTGTCCACTAATATTCGCTTATTTGTTTTTTTACGGTTTTCAATTGTCATGTTTAACCGTTAATATCTTTAACTACTTACAATAATTCCAAATAAAAAATTGATATTTAGAACATAAATATTAAGATGAATCTAACAAGATCTCACGTGACTGACATTTTTATTTTATATATATTAGTTGAAATTTAGGTGAAATTTTATAAAATTTGACTTTGAAATGGTAAATGAACAAGTTTTAATGGGACAGCGGGAGTATATCATTGCAATATGTTAGTTATTGCTAGAGGTTAGTTAGGTTGGATGTCAATTTCACTCATTGTAATCGCTCCTGGGCGATTTCACAACATTTTAGAATGATTTAAAAAAGAGTTATTCCATTTGAACCATTTCAAACATTAATTTAACTATTGATTTAATCAAAACTTCTTAATTTTGACCATAAAATTGAATTGATGTATAGGTATTAATACTTTTGGGTGATACCTTATTAGAATCGCAACAACATATATTTTTAGCATATCAACATTTTACAAGGTTTAATCATCGTTAATGAAAGATAGTAAGGATCAAACGTTTTTCGAGTCAACTGCTAAAAGTTAAAGGATCAAACATATATAAAGGTTGACCAAATGTTGACTCATTTAAACTTGAAATTTGGTTTTACCTAATTAATTCAATTATCACTACTGTGTTCCAATATAACATATCTAACCAAGTATGCAATAAATTAAAGCATAAAGACACACGACTTGGTTACGTATTCGGTGAAATCCACCTACATCTGCGGGGCATGGCCCAGTTCAGAATAAATCCACTAATCAGAAAGATACAGTACAAAGTACATCATACAATTATACTTATCTTATCTAACTATAACTTGAATCCTGCAAGCTCCCCTTGCTACCGATCCGCCTTGATCAGACTCCCTCTGACCTCGAAACTCGTCGACGCTGGATCTCCTCCTCCCGAGGAATTAAGGCATATGATTCTGAACATTGAACAACATGTTATGTATGTTGGAACATAGAATTCTGGCTCTTTGCACTTCTCGGAAGATCAAAATCTGTATGCCAATTTTTCTATTAAATTCGTAAATAATGCAGCCGTGTTTGTCCTCTATATATAGTCCATGAGAATATCTGAATTCTCCACGATTATCTCCATAATATTCCTATTCCAAATCTGTTTCTTGAAGCATATCCAAATTCCATAAATAAAAGGATTTTTCTTATCTCAATATCTCCATATATTCGATAATAATAACTCCATATTTATAGAGATTTTCCATAAATCAACTATGCTTTCATACGCCTAATATATAGTAGAATATTCAGATTTCCATAAATCACAAATACCATAATATTCTGTCTTTTTTTTTTCCATAAACATCTTGGCGTAAATATGCTCTTAGAGAATCAACAACTTCTGGCGTAAATATCATCTTGGTGCAAATGTAATTCCTTCTCCACATAATATTCTGAATACATTAATCTAATCTCACATATATAGGAACTGATATATTCTCCAACTCAAATACAACTTGGACTAGATGTATTCTTCTCAGATTCAGTCTTCAACCTTTCCTTATTTCACCAAAATTCCTTCTTTGATGTTGCAACTCAATAATACCATATTTGCATAATTTCCATAAATTGCCAACTAGATAAATATAGACTTTACAATCTCCCCCTTTGGCATTTTGTGGACCAATCACCTTTTGGCATTTCATCAACCTTGAAAACCACTCTGGATGTTGAAACATAGAAACATAGCATCTCCCCCTAAATTCCAGATTCTCTCAACATCTAGGAATAATGATAATGTTGAAACATCAACCTAACGGAGTCAATAAAGTCATCTAAGAAATCCAAAACATCTCCCCCTTGGGAACATAAACATGCCTAACTCAATAGACACAAAACCAGAATCTCCATTAAATGCAGCTCCCCTGAAGCAAATATCTGGCCTATGTTGGAACATAGCCATAACAGAACCTTTAAACCTCTTCAGGAGCAACTATCTGTGCCTCATCTAATCTGGCATTTTCTACCTCCAAAGCTACCATCTAAATGGATTAAGCTCTCAACTTCACACCATTGTACCACTCAAAATCTGGATCAATGTTGCCTCCCATAGAATTCTTCTACAATCTCTCGGTTGTACTCCTTGTAAATGTAGGTAGCAGTCTTGAGACCCTAATAGTCCAGGTAAGTTGTAACTCCACACTCCTCATATAATCCCAGATCAGTTGTCCTTTCGGCTAAAATTATATCTCTCATGGTAGTTTAATCAGAAGTGTCTTTAATAATCTGCTCACCTTGTGTTGGAACATCAGTCACCGATGTTGGAACATAACAGCTCTCAGCTTCACCCGCTTTCTCTATATTGGAACATGAGATCCTTTCATTGCTTCAGAATCAACACATCCCCTACTCAGCTTCTTTCACTTCATTAGTACATTCTCCCCCTATCTGGTGTTGGAACATAGAATTGTTCACCATCCAGATCATAATCTTCTCCAGCCACAGTTACTGATGTTTGAACATTTGAATCTCTAATCCATGTTCACATCTTCTCAACCTGTCTCCATACTCTGTGTTGAAACATGACCAGCATCACTACTTTCCAAACTTCTCATCATCCTAAACCAGAATACCGGGAAGAGCCATCTCTCTGATTTATGCATCTCATCAATCACCATAATATCTTCAACACCAACTTCTAACATGTCCAACTACGCCTCCATTTTTTTCTCCTTTTCAATTTTTTATTTTTTGAATTGTCTGAAAAAACAAAAAAAAACCTACAGCTAAATAAAAGCTTTAAAGAAATACCTCAAATCTGACAAACACCTAAGTGTTGTCTGAGGAGCTCAATCGTAGCAGTGTCCAACGGCTTTGTGAAAATATCTGCAAATGGTCTCGATGTTGGAACATAGGCTACCACAACTTTTCTCTCAACCCGAATTATCCTTTTGACTTCATTCAAGTGAGATTCCTTAAGATCATCCCAAATTCTTACAAATACTGCCACCATACTCATCTTCAATTCAGCTTGCATCAAAGTCACAAAATCTTGTACCAAGGATGGTGAAGTAGACCCAAAGTTAATATCATCAATATAGATTTGAGCAATCAGTGTATTTGATGATTCTTGAAAAACAAGCAAGGTGCGATCTTTTCCCTCTCGACGAGAACCTTTCTGAATAAGAAAGGTTGTGAGTCACTTATACCACACCCGTGGTGCTTGTTTTGATCCATACAAAGTTTTCTTGAGTCGATGATATACTTCCATATTAACCACACCATGTAGGGAAGCACTCTTGACAACTTTTTGGTACATCATAAAATTCATAATGCATGTCATAACAAGGAGAATGCGAATAGATTCTAATCTGGCAACTGATGCGAATGCCCCATCAAAATTAACTCCTTCATCCTGAGTGTGGTCCTGAGAAACTAATCTTGCTTTATTATCACTGGTTTCGATAAGGGAGAGAAACCATTGTAGGCCAGCAAGTTCCCTATAATTAATTTGAGGGTTCGATCGAGTCCTTCTTCTGCTTGATTCAGCCTGTACTGATGTTGGAACATGGGAGAGTTCTGAAGAGGACGATGTTCCAACATTGTTGAAGATTGTTCCAACATTGTTGAAGATAGAAGAGTCACCAGTTTCATCTTTAAGATCTGTTTCATCTGATGTTCTAACATCATTACGTCCCTGATCTGAGAAATCAACCGATTTTGGAACATGGTCAGCCGTGCGATCTACTTCATCACATTTGACACTGTAGCAGTTTACTTCTTGTTCCAAAATAAGTAACATTTGACTGATGACCGAATACCAGTAAGCACTTTGTTGTTGCCATGTTTCACTATGCATTTTTCTTTATGGAATTCCACGGTCATATTATCATCACATAGCTGGCTGATACTTAGGAGATTAGACTTTAGGTCTTCCACCAACAAAACACCAGTGAATACGGGAAATCCTTCAATATGCAGTTCACCTTTTCCAACCACTCGACTCTTCTTTCCATCGCCAAATGTAAAAAAATCACCACTATATGGCTGGATGTTTGTTAGTAATTCCCGAGTTCCAGTCATGTGGCAAGAGCAACCACTATCAAAGTACCACGAGCCTCTAGAATGTGCAATAGGAGACGTACGAGCAACTAGGCAAGTACTTGTGCGTTTAACAACCCATACCTTTTTGACCATTTTTTATCGCTGGACATTGTCTATGTTGGAACACACTGAGAGTTGTCGCCCTGTCATGATATCTCTGAGCAATTTTTGACATTGTTCCTCTGTATGACCTTGATACATACAGTAGCTACAGATGAGAGGTTTCCTTTGATGGGTCTTGATAAACTTTCTTTTTACATCTTGAATCTTCGACTTGAGACTGGCCTTGTTATCTGATGAATTGTCAAACCCGATTCCATGTCGATCTCCAAAGTTTTTTCCCATGATCAAATGTCATCAAGTTTTGCTTTTCCAGTGTTTAACTTGGTAATAGCTGCTTCGGCCATCTCAGCTCTCTTAGTTGTTGAGCTTAGATTCAAATTTAACTCTTCAATCTCTCTTCTGAGTTCACCAACTAAAACTCGCAACTCCTTCTCCTTCTCGCCCAGATGATTTTTCTCTTCCTTCAACTCTCTATTTGTATCAATAACTTGAAGCCACATGGCTTACATATGCTCATATGTACTGTAGATATCTTCATCACTCACAACTAGTCCGCCATCATCACTGGACGTGTCATCAGAACCTATGTTGGAACATACAGCTTCGTCTTTCTCTGACATGTTGGAACATACCTCATCTGATCCACCGTGAAATTTTGCTCCAAATGCCACATAATTGCTTATAAGTTCCTCTTCGTCTTCTTCATCATCTTCACTCCATGAGGTGATGTATGGTTTTCCTTGCTTCTTTAGGGTATTAGCACATTCAGCATGGATGTGGCTGTATCCTCCACATTCTCGACATTGAATTCTTTCAGACTGCCTTCCTTTACCACTTTGGTTTCTAGAGAATTGCTGACTTCCTTGTTCCATCCGAGTTCTACGATTACCAAAATCTTGAGGACGAATTTTGTTTCCACCAGATCTTTCTTGTGAATTATTGTTTACCACATTCTTCAGCATTCTTGAGAAATTCTTGGTGATAGGAGAAAATTCTTCAGTTCCATCATCACTATCGGATTCATTGATGACCCTAGACGAAGAGGATTTGAAGGCCAACTCCTTCTAGACTTTCTTTGCAGGTTGTTGCATTCTCATCTCATAGGTATGTGGTGATCCCATTAGTGGAGGCTATATCTCTTTCTTCTTCTATTGCTGCTACTTTCATAGCAAATCGTTTAGGAAGAGATCTCAAGGTCTTTTTCACCAATTTTGCTTCCTTGTAAACTTTCCCAAGTTGATACGCCATATTGGAGATGTCTTTGAGTTTCCCATTGAATATAGAAATAGTATCCTCCTCCTCCATCTTCAGTTCCTCAAACTTTGTAGCCAACATCTGTAGTTTGGATTCACGTACACGACTTGTCCCCTCATGTACAGTTTGTAGGATATCCCATGCTTTCTTTGCTTGTTGGCACGTAGAGATGAGTTTGAACTGATCTTCATCTACTGCAGTAAATATGGCATTTAATGCTTTGGAGTTTTCCAAGCTTCCCATTCTTTCACCTGGTGTCCACGACTCGTTAGGTTTAGATTCTCCTCCTTCAGAACTTCCATTATGTTTCAACATAGTACCAAGCCAATTCATCCAGTGAATTTACGAACACCCGCATGCGAGCCTTCCAGTAGTTGTAATTTGTTCCTTCCAGCAGTGGTGGCCGAGACACATAAGCTCCTTCTCTGGTCGCCATTGGTAAAACCGGATCACACTTTCCTTGTCAAAACCAAGGTAAAACAAGTGACTTAGCTCTGATACCAATTGAAATTTAGTTTTACCTAATTAATTCAATTATCACTACTGTGTTCCAATATAATATATCTGACCAAGTATGCAATAAAGTAAAGCATAAAGACACACGACTTGGTTACGCAGTTTGGTGAAATCCATCTACATCTGAGGGGACTGACCCAGTTCAGAATGAATCCACTAATCAGAAAGATACAGTACAAAGTACACCATACAATTATACTTATCTTATCTAACTATAACGTGAATTCTGCAAGCTCCCCTTGCTACCGATCCGCCTTGATCAGACTCCCTCTAACCTCGAAACTCGTCGGCGCTGGATCTCCTCCTCCCGATAAATTAAGCAGGTTATGTATGTTGGAACATAGAATTCTGGCTCTTTGCACTTCTCGGAAGATCAAAATATGTATGCCAGTTTTTCTATTAAATTTGTAAATAATGCAGCAGTGTTTGTCCTCTATATATAGTCCATGAGCAGATATGAATTCTCCACGATTATCTCCATAATATTCCTATTCCAAATTTGCTTCTTGAAGCATATCCAAATCCCATAAATAAAGGAATTTTCCTTATCTCAATATCTCCATATATTCGATAATAACAACTCCATATTTATAGAGATTTTTCATAAATCAAATATGCTTCCATACGCCTAATATATAGCAGAATATTCAAATTTCCATAAATCACAAATACTATAATATTCTATTTTCTTTTTCCATAAACATCTTGGCGTAAATATGCTCTTGGAGAATCAACAACTTCTGGCGTAAATATCATCTTGGTGCAAATGTAATTCCTTCTCCACATAATATTCTGATTACATTAATCTAATCTCACATATATAGGAACTAATATTGACTCCAACTCAAATATAACTTGGACTAGATGTATCCTTCTCGGATTCAGTCTTCAACCTTTCCTTATTTCACCAAAATTCCTTCTTTGATGTTGCAACTCAATAATACCATATTTGCATAATTTCCACAAATTGTCAACTAGATAAATCTAGACTTTACAAAACTGACTAATAGTACGTGGAAATAAATTGAGAGCATTTCATAATATGTGGAAATATTTGGAGAACAATATATAAAAAGAGGAACAAAACCTGTAATTTCGCCTAAAAGTGGGCACTACTATTACTGTCACTCTCTTTCACAATATGCTCCCTTCTGCTTGGGAGAAAGAAAAAAACCCCACATAGCAACCATTTCTATGGGATTTGGGCTACGGTACGCTTCCTTCCGGCCCAACAATCATTAAAGCCTAAGTAGTTTATTTTAATACAATCACCTTCTTGTAAAGGAAGGCCCAATACCCCACTTTGAAGGCAATAGGACGATATTTTTTGTCTTGTTTTTAATGGGCGAATTTGACGTCAAAACAAAGAACATGAGGCGCAAGAAATTAGGTCATGATATCTTTGTGTAACATATTGACGCATTATAGTGTTCCTATTTTTGTATTACTCCGTCCCAGCCGAATGTGAACACTTTTTGGTCAACTTTCTCAGGTCATGTTTGACCAACGATAACTTTAGTTACGTATATTAATGGTGTGTTAAAATTTGATATTTAGAAAATACAGCATGTAGAGAATCCAATAATATCTCACATGATGATATTGGTATCTATATACTAGTTGAAATTTATGGTCAAACGTGTCTTGAAAAAGTTGACTAAAAAGTGTGCAGATTCGGCTGGGACGGAGGGAGTAACATTTTGGGATTATTTTAAGTGTCCCTATTTTTGTTGCAATTGGACACTTTAGTGTGTCCCTAATTTCACAACACATCGGAACACAGGTGTCACGATTTCTCGTAATACATTGTGTCACGATTTCTCGTAATACATTGGAACACGATAAAGTGTATCAAGTTTCGTAAAACATTAGAATACTAAATTATTTTTTTAATCTCCAACATATATCGCAATACCATCATTTGGTCCACAAGGTCAATACCGCATTTGTTCAGCAACCACCAAATACAAAATGATTTGTTTGGTCCCAAATGTGATTTTCAGGTAAACTGAAACCATTTTCCGATATGGATAGGGGTATTTTCATAATTCTACTAATTAAAAATTATTTTCAATTTATATTTTTTTAAAAATATTTCTCGATTTCTTTTTATCTTTAGGGGGAGAGAGAGATCGGGCGGAGGATGTGAACGCTGAAGACCGAAGCGCCGCCGCTGGCTGACGATGGAAGCGCCGTCGCTGGAGACGAAGGATGGGAACGCGTCGCTGGCTGCCGGAGTGAGGATGAGGGACATCCAAGGTATGTCTGGGACCGTCGGCGTCCTTTTCTGACGCTTCACTTAGTTTCTATTCGCGGTGGTGTCTCTCTGCATCATGGCCACCACCAGTGATTTCCCTTCCGCCACTGGTTTTTGGTAAATTCAGTCAATTAGTGAAGTTAATTGTTGTAATTGTACGGGTTGGGTGTCGTACTGCTGTAATTGCACTGCTATAATATATGCAAGGTTTCATCATAGAGCATTTGACCGTGAATTAGGAAAATTATTGCACTGATTTGCCAGGATTTTGCACAAGCATATTGTAACCGGTCATGTTTTGATGGGTTTCACTTTATCCTCAAAGATTTGTTGCAACCAGAATGTCCATCGTGTTTTTCGGCAACTTTGGAGACATGGTGGCGGGTCTGAGCAAGCGTTGGAGTGGTTGAACATGACGGGGAAAAGCGCCGGCTACCTGAGTTCTTTTCCCTTTTTTAAAACTTTTTAAAACTCAGTGGTATAATGGTTATTTTATAGATTTTTGACCAATTTTATCGTTGACTTACCTGAAAACCACATTTGGGGACCAAATAAATCAATTTGTATTTGTTTGTTGCTAAACAAACGCTTTATTGGCCTTGGGGACCAAATACATTGTAAGATGCTACTTCGGTTTTCTTAATGTATCGGAACACCTAAAAGCGTCCTAAGTTCGTTACATGTCGGGACACTAAAAAGTGCCTCACTTTTATAAATTGGGACACTTTTATGTGTCTTTATTTTCGTTACATATTGGGACACATACGAGTGTCGCTACTTTGGTACATACTATGACATTTTTTGTGACGCTATGCTATTGTCAATACATATTGGGACACTTTGTACTGGTCCATTCCAGTACATATTGGGACACTTTTATGTGTCCCTATTTTCGTCACTGATTGGGATACATAAGACTGTTCTTAATTTTGGTATATATTGTGACAATTTTGGTGTCGGTATTGTCGTTTCATATTGGGACACATAGAAGTGCCCCTAATTTTTGTAAATATCGTGACACCATTTTGTGTCGCTACTGGCATTACATTTTGGGACACTTTTATGTGTCCATTTCCGTACATATTTTGACACTTTTATTGTGTCCCATTTACCGTTACATATTAGGAAACCTAAAAGTCCCCGTTTCGGTTCATATTGTGACACTCTTTTATGTCGCCATTGTCGATACATATTGGGACACTTTAATGTTTTCATTTCCGTACATATTGGGACACTTTTTGTGTAGCTATTTTTGTTAGATATGGGGACACATCAGAGTGTCTCTGTTTGCATTACATATTGGGACACTTTAAGAGATAAGTAACATGTTACCGTCTAGAACTTGAAATATACTCTCCCTCCGTCTCACCTCAAATTTTATTGAATCTTTTTCACGGTTATCTAGAAACATGTTTGACCGTTAATTTGTTTAACTGCGTATAACAACAGCAAATAAAAAGTTGATATTTAGAAACTAATTGTTACGATGAATCCAACCATATAACCTATGATAACATTATTGTTTATATATCTATTCAAATATGTGATCAAACTTAAATAGTAAATAATATAATAAAATGAAGTGTGCAGTTTAGTCGAGCTAGTAAGTATATATTTAGTGCGCAAGAAAGACGAGGGGTATTTGTGCTTTTGAGGTAATGCACACATTCTCGATTCCTTACAGCATCCGAATAAAACAAGCATATGATGCAGATTATGTGAATCAGATAATTATTATTATCATATTTATTTTGTGCTGATAAATCAGAGTTTGCAAAATATATGCTTGACTTTTAACGTAGAGTCTGTCTCTTTAAAGACGGTCTTTCCATAAGTTAGAATAAATTAAGATAAAATTTCGGGTTGCATGAACCGGATTATAAAAATTATAACTACTACATGTTTCATACTAAAACTTTAATATTGCAACTAAGATCTTTTACCTCTTATTATTCTAATCAAACCCCGTCTTTCCATAAGCCTATGAAAAGACCGTCTTTCCCAAGACTTTGCCTTTAACGTATTCTGTAATAATAATAAGGATGCCCATAGTATTGCAAGTGCCTGCAATACGATTACAAAATATGAATATTTTTATTTTTATTTAATACGATTACAAGTTACAATTGCAACCATCAACACCATCAAATCTCCAATAGCCTTTTAAAAAAAATAAAAATAAATTCTCCAATAGCCTAACTACTCAAAAATAATTATAGATAAAAAGAATATCTTCCACTATTACACTCAAACATATTAAAGGGTTGACTTTTTTAAAGTACGAGTTAAAATCAGAAGGGACTAAAAGTGCAATTAGTCCCAAACTCTAGGGATACATTGTAAATATTACAACTGCTAGCTCAAAATAGAAAAGGAAAGAAGCCCAATAATACAAAATTAAATATTGGAGTTAAATCACCAAACTAGGTCATTTATATAAAAATCTTCAAACTCATTGTAATTACCGGTGGGCGTTTTTCCCACCATCTTGAAATAATTAATTTTTTAATTTTTTTAAATCTTCAACTAATCTTCGGTAATTAGCAGCCTATATATTCGTCTTAATTGTGCTTCTAAATATCTTGAGCTTATCCTTATCTAATTTAGCTTAAATAAACTAAAAATCTCATTGAGAAATAGTACTCCTAATAACATGAGCAAATTAACTAAATTTCACTAAATCAAACTTGCCCCATTCTCTGGTGCTTAATTTTGCCGAACTAAAATGAAGTGAACTGACTTGACTGGATTGGACTAAAATAAGTGTATTGAAAATAGTAATAATATGATTAAATTAATCTAAATTGAGTAAAGTGCTCATATAACCCTATGTTTTGAGGGTTTGTGCTAATATAACCATGTGAGGTTGGAAAGTGTCATTGTAGCCATGTGTTTTGCTAGAATGTGCTAATATAACCCTGCCGGCCTGAATTTGGCTGGAAAGACATGAAATGACTATTATACCCTCTGTAATTAAAAAATAAAAAATTAGAAAAGCTAGAAAGACATTCATACCCTTGTTCCTCAATGGACAAAACCTTTCTTTTTTCCCCTCTTCTTCTCTTCAGATCTATTTTCTCCCTCTTCTTCTCGAGCTTTCTTTTTTCCCTGGTAATACAAAGCTGCGGTGGAGCAAATCGAGGCGGAAATGGTGGCGGAGGTGAGTCGAAGGCGGCGGTGGAGGTGAATCGAAGTGGCATTCTAATCGGGTTTCCAATTTGTGTTCTAGGGAGAGGTAGAGCGCGGTGGCGCGACTAGGTTAGGGTTGAGCGGTGGCAGTGATGGGGCTA
This sequence comes from Rubia yunnanensis, assembly GCA_037428765.1. NCBI lineage: Eukaryota > Viridiplantae > Streptophyta > Magnoliopsida > Gentianales > Rubiaceae > Rubia > Rubia yunnanensis. Next base: position 104,056,694 of record CM075067.1, read on the forward strand.
GGGTTGAGCGGTGGTGGGGTGGGGGCTAGGGTTGAGCGGTGTTGGTGGCGGTGGTTGGGACGAGTGGTGGCGGGACTAGGGTTGAGCGTGGTGGTGGTGGTTGGGATGAGTGGTGGCGGGGCTAGGGACGAGCGGTGGCGGGACTAGGGTTGAGCGGTGATGGTGGTGGTTGGGATGAGTGTTGGGGTGGGTGGTGTTGGTGGTGGTTGGGACGAGTGGTGGCGGTGGATGGGGAGAGTGATGGTTGTGGCTAGTGGTGGCGGCGATGACTAGTGGTGGTGGTGGAGCTAGGTTTAGGTTCTGCTGGGGCGGGTGGTGGTGGTGGTGGTTGGGACGAGTGGTGGCGGTGGCTGGGGAGAGTGATGGCGGTGGGTGGTGGTGGTGGCTGGCGGCAGTGATAATGGCGGCAGTGGTGGTGAAAAGGAAGAAATCTAGGGCATTTTAGTCAGTAGATTTGTAATTTGAAGATTAGGGGTATTTTAGTCTTTTGTTTTTGATCAATGCCGAAAATTACAAAGTCAACATCGGAATAGCACCACAGGGTTATATCGACACTTTTGATGCAAAACACAGGGCTACAATAGCACTTTCCAACTTTACAGGGTCATATCAGCACACACCTTCAAAATATAGGGTCATATCATTATTTTGCCCAATCTAAATTTTATCAAATTAATTGTTTTATTGAACTAAATTGAAGTGCAGATAAGCTCTGGACAACTGAGCCTATACTGAATTGGATTGAAGTGCAACTAAACTCATGAGAAAGTGACCTAATCATGTAATGTATATATTATCTTTGATAAGGCAAAATTTTGGAAAAGACCCTCTAATGATAGGCATGTGGAAAGACATGGCTGAATTAGAATTATAGAAAGCTAAAATATTCTAGTTGCAATATTAAAAACATATTATGCAACGTGCAGCAGTTATAAGTCTATAAGTAGAATAATAATGCAACCCAAAATTTTTATCTTAATTTATTCTAATTTGCAGTTTAAAATTTTGGTCTTTCCTTAACCACCTTCCAGGAGACGGACCCATTTGATAAATATGTTAATTATGATTAAAAAATTATTAGAGGGATTTCTTTACCAAGTTGACTTAAAGCGTGATTAGGCCCAAACTCCAGGGACAAAATCATAAATATCCCAACTAGCTCAAAATAGAAAAAAGAAAAAAATAAAATATTGGAGTTAATTTTCACAGTCATCGCCACTCTTCTCAGACACTCGCGCCCACACGAAGACACACGCCCACACACACACACAAAAGCTCCCTCTCTCAATAAAGACTTTTTCTTCCTCTCCGACAAAATTCTCGGACGCCATGTCTGCACCTTCGCCCTCCTCCCGAAAGGTACCTCCCCGGCCGCCGTCAATGCATAAAAATCCAATCTTTATGCCTTTTCTCTGCGTTTTTGCACTTCTCGCTCTTCATTTCGCGCTTTAATTCGAGTGTTTTCAATAGGGTTTGAGCAAGATCGCGTGCGGCCGCCTCCAGAAAGAGCTCGTGGAGTGGCAGGTGAATCCGCCGGCGGGATTCAAGCACAAAGTCACTGACAATTTGCAAAGGTTCTTGCTTTTTTTAAAAAAAAATTGTGGAAAAAATGTGTTTTTTTGGTGTGTACTTCTCGTATGAGAGAAGTGGGATTTCTGCTTGTTTGATTGATGATGTTATGTGTGTGTGTTTGTGTATAGGTGGGTGATAGATTTCATCGGTGCGCCGGGGACTCTGTATGCTAATGAGACTTATCAGCTCCAGGTTGATTTCCCTGAGCATTACCCCATGGAAGCTCCTCAGGTTTGACTTTTACATTTGTTTGATTTATGATGAAATTGAATTGTTTTGATTGTATGTGAAAAGGGTTGGAATTGGATTCATGAATGTGTGTTGTTTTCAGCTGATTTTCCGGTGTTCGTTTGGTTGTTAGACTTATTCTGAGTAATATGTTTGTGCTGATTTGATGGTTCTTCGTCGTGGCTTTTTGTTCAACAGGTTATTTTTATTCCCCCGGCTCCGCTGCATCCGCATATATACAGCAATGGCCATATTTGTTTAGGTTTCATCTCTTACCTTTTTATATCTATAGCCGGTATCGCGTTAACTATAATTGGGATTTCTTTCCCTCACATTGTTATTTGTGTGAACGTTTCACACCTCTTTAATACTGTTTTAAGCGCGATTTAAGGGTCGAGTATGTGAATGGTTTGTTGTGCAACGAGGAAAGTGGATTGTTTACCTTCCGACACGTGGTAGTGTGACTTGTAATTTATGTAACCTCGCTCCAACCAACCTTTATTGGTCTAATGATGGACAATGATCACGTGCAGATAACTTCATCTGAGTCAAATTTTTGCGTCAGTGTTGGTAAAGGGTTTGGGATAGCAGAAACTCGAATGCGAAACTTATCTTTTAGGCTGTCAAGTTGATTCATTATTAATCCATATTATTATGCAACCTGGTCTAAAGCTTTTACATGAATCGGTAAGTCAGTTAAATATGTTTCCTATTTGATTGATGATTAAACATCTAGTTTTTTTTGGTTAAGTTCTCTGATGTAAGTCGTGAAAATGATTTCTATTAGCGATGTGCTTACTGGAAATTCAGCTGACTAGTTAACAATGTTTTTGACCTTAGCATATGTGATAAAAAAGTGCCACTATGATAGTTCTGATTGTAACTTTTATTAACCCCGCCTTAAGGAATCTAACTCCTCTAGAGTAGCAAGTTGAATATGAAGTATCAATCGAAGGGTTGAGTATGATCGATTTGATCCCTTACCTTCTGATATTAGCCTCCATTTTTGGTTAATCTTGATCGAGGAGATCAAGATCATCTGAGAAGCTGTTTCTTGGAAGTTTTTCATGCTTCGTCAGTTTTACAGTGTTCAATCTTTTCTAACAGCCATTTACTGCTGTAGATATTTTGTATGATTCCTGGTCCCCAGCAATGACTCTTAGTTCCATCTGCATTAGTATTCTCTCCATGCTGTCAAGCTCCACCGTGAAGGTAAACATCTCTCTCTGAAATTCACCTTATGACTACCAGGATCAAAAGTATTCTCGTTAGTAAATTCGTCTCTCAATGGTTTTCTTCTCACAGCAACGGCCGACTGATAATGATCGCTACGTGAAGAACTGTAAAAACGGGAGATCTCCAAAGGAGACGAGATGGTGGTTCCATGACGATAAAGTATGATCATTCAAGGTCACTGATCGATGTTAGACACCTTCTTGATCCCCGGAAACTATGTTTCTTTCTTTTCCTGAAAGATTAGGAAGGTTGACAACAAAATGTTTTAGAAACTGAAAACATGTTATTCGAGGGCCCCTAGGTGGTTCGAGTACTTGATAAATTTGAAATCCAAACCTGTATAATCTGCTCTGTGGTGACGATCTTCGGTGTGCCCTTGTATAGTTGTAATCAGTATTACAATTTGTGCTGCTGAAAAAGTGGATACTATGACATATAATAATATAGGAGCTATACCTGTTTCATGCAGATATAGCTTTTCTTCAGTCTCAGTTCTGAATCTGAGTACTATGATTTTAGTTCATTTATATGGTCAGATTTGCTCTTTGGTGATTTTGTTCTGCAGTTGCATTGTTGCATTTGATTCGGCTAGCCGCGGGAAGACAAATCAAAGAGGAAAGTGCGTAGATTTACTTAAGATGGGAGTTGTAATTCCCATATGAAACAATATAAATCTTGATTTTCATTTTAACCACAAATTTATTTTACTTTTTAGTCTCTTAGTTTAATTCCTCCACATATCAACTTACAAAAAGTTTTCTGCAAAAAGTTAAAGACTAAATTGGTTTTTTGGTCCCCTACAAAGTATCTTTTACTATCTTTTGGTCCCCATTTGCAATACTGCCCATAAATGGTACCCAAAAAATTTAAAATGATACGTTTTGGTCCCCAGAGGTGGTTTTCAGAAAAAGTCAAAGATAAAATTGGTCAAAATGTGTAAAATGATCATTATACCCCTGAGTTTAAAAAAATAAAAAAGAAAAAGAAAATCGGATGTCTTCTTCGTTCGTCTTCCGCCACTCGTCTTCCGCTGCCGCCTTCTGCCTTGAACACTGTAACGCTCGTCTTCCGCCGCCGCCTTCTGCCTTGGAACGCTCGTCTTCCGTTGCTGCTGCCGTCCACCACCGCTCTGTTCGCGCATTATACATTCGAACGTCGCCTAGCTTTTGGTACCTTGGTACCAAGAGTATTGAAGAACTCATCGCCAATATTGCTCATTTTCCACCTGCCACCGCCTTCTCAAGCGGACCTCTTAATGGGAATTTTGTCTGAGAATTTCTTGTTCGATTTTAATCGAATTCCATAGTTTTTTGTTTGGTTTTAATCGGATTCGTTCGGTGTCTGAAATTGGTGTTGAATTGCTCGTTCGTTTGGCGGAATTCGTCTTGATGGGGATGTTGTACAATCGGGCAGATTTGGATGCAGCGCAGGTGGAAGGCAGCGGAAGACGAGCGGTGGAAGGTGAGTGGTGGAAGGCGAGTGGCGGAAGGCAGGTGAAAGGCGGAAGGTGGAAGGTCGAAGGCAGCGGCAGCGGAAGACGAGCGGTGGTGGTGTGGCGGCGGTGGAAAGCAGCGGCGGCGATGGAAGGCAGCGATGGCGGTGGTGCGGCAGTGGCGGAAGGCTGCGGCGGCAGAAGCGAAAAATAAAGAAAAAGAAAAATTAAAATTATGAATTTTTAATTGAAAATATTTTTTAATTAGTAAAATTACCATTATACCCCTGGCTATACCGGAAAACCACCTCTGGGGACCAAAATATATCATTTTGAATTTGTTGGGTACCGTTTATAGGCAGTTTTGCGAATGGGGACCAAAAGATAGTAAAAGATACTTTGTAGGGAACAAAAAAATAATTTAGTCAAAGTTAAATTGTGACACTCTTTGTATACTATATGTATATAATTATCAAATATATAAATAATGATATAATTTGAGATCATGTAACACCATACTGTAATATACTTGCGTGTCCCTTTTTGGACATATAAGTACTCCTTCTGTCCCAGCCTTTTCTACAGAAAGAGAAACTAGAACAAATAATTTCATTCAACTGAAATGTCTCTTTTGCCCTTTCACACCTCCTGCAACCACCAACTCCAACGACCTTCTCCTTCAACCATAACCAAAAACCACCTCCTCCTCCTGTAATCTTCTTCTTCCACCGTAAGCAAATACCATCGAATGTTAAAAAATAAATCAAAATACAACCTGACGAAAATCCAAAAACAAAACTCCGATGAAAACCCAAAAAATTCAAATGCGAAACCCTGACGAAAACCCAGAAACGAAAGGAAATTCCGCCGCTGCTGCAATCTCCGTCGTGGAGACTTGGAATCGGGCTGAATCGGGCCAACCTCCACCTCCATAACCCACCCACCACCATCTCCACTAACGCCAAATTCCCCGTCGTCTAACTCCTCCCAGGCGGAGGGAAGAGAAGGAGGGCAAAGGCCGGGCAGAGAGAGGATGGAGTAAGGTGAGTGAGAGAGGAGGATGAAGGTGGAGAGAGGGCGGAGGAAGGGTAGAAGGTGGAGAAATGGTGGAAGGGAAGAGGAGGGAGGCAGGAAGAGTATAGAGGGTGGAGAAGTGCGGAGGTAGGGCGGAAGGAGGGTGGAGCAAGGTGGAGGGAAGGCAGAGTAAAGCGGAGTAAGGCAGAGGAGGAAGCTAGATAGATGGCAGAGGGTCTGCTTTTGATGTTAGAAATTTTTATGGATTATAAATGTGTGGTTGAGTGAACAATTGGGTTTTGAAAAACTTTGTAAATACATGACTTTATTAAGGGCATATTTGGTAATTCAGATGACAAAATTTATCAAATGGGAAAAGTTTTCAACTTGTACAGAAATGACTGGGACAACCAAAAAAGGAAAATGTGCAGAAATTGCTAGGACAGATAGACCAGCTTATTTTAAACCAAACACATTCTATGAAGTGATATGCATAGGTAAAATTATATTATGTAAAGGTAAAAAATATGATAATTTTTTTGTAAAAGTTGTGTCTTTTTTTTAATGAATGAAGAAAATTGTACACACTAGCAAAGTACCTAAATATTAAACACCCTTGCACGTTACAAAGATGATAGCGAATCAACCTCTTGAGAGTAATAATTTAAGAACCACTAACTTGATTTTTCAGGCACCAACAATGAAAAATGAAAAAGAAACATACTTTTTGTATTCTTATTATTTTTATTCAATGCTGTACGTAATCAATTATACTAGTAATAGCATGTAAATTGAATATATAAAATATGATTTGTCAAGTTGATTTTGGAATCGAGAAAGCATGGCATGATGTTCACATTGTAATGGTCGTTAGTACAAATTAATGACACAAGTCCTATTTTATTTAGCGTTCAGCCGAGACACATTCAATCAATCTCCAAATTTATTAGGTAATTTTTCTTACATTATGATAATCAAGAGAAAACTTTCCTAAGAGACATCCTTGATGATCTATGATTTCCCAACCAATGTTGCATATGAACTCCAATGGCATCCAAATACACCCCACTCCTCCCATGGAACCCTACAACCTTCCCTTCTGTGGTTGCTGAACTGAAATACTCTCCCACCTCTTCACCAAAAGGACCATATTTCCTCCTATTTGTATCCAAACTCAAGGACTTCACAACCTTTGATCCTAGGTTATTCTTGGGAAGGCCATAGTATCCACTAACTCGAGTAAACACTTCATAAGGATGCTCTAACTTCACCTTGTTTGATGTTACACCACCACTGCCACCATGTTTCACTGACCAAACAGATTGCCCGTTTCGATCGTACTCGATTTCCATGCTGCAGATGGCTTCTGTTGTTCTTGACAAGATGATCTGCTTCACACCTGTGAAAACTCCATCATCCCATGGCTTTCCACCTTCACCACCCCATGGACCGGTTCCGAACGGGGCCGGATCAGTCACTATCTTCTGTGCAGCCTGAGAAGAAAGATATGACAAAAATTTCAACACTTGAAGAAGTGAAAATCTACTTTTTGATGATGAATGATAATGCAATACCTCTCCCATTAGTCCATGTTTTCCAAGTTTGAAGGACCATTTTGGAGTGCCACTGATTTCTGGGATTGGCAATCCTTTGGGGAGAAGGGAGTGGGATGGAGAGCTTGATGCTGTGCTTTCTATAACATGAACGCCGATTGCATCGAGAAATAGTCCCTTCCTGCCATGGATTCCCAAAATCGCGCCTTCTCTCAGTTTGGTCGAGAATGGTTGCCCGTGTTCATCTCCATAAGGACCATGTTTCTTCCTCTTTGTAGTATGGAAGCTTAAGGACTTGATGATGTTAGGCCCCATTCCCATGACAGGTCCATAGTAGCCTGTTATGTGAGTCAAGATTTCGGAGGGATAATCGAAGACAATCTGCAAATGTTGAGCAGTTGTTCATCATATACCACACAAATTAATGTTGGAAAAAACTAAAGCTGTTACCTTATCAGTTCTGTATCCACCAGTTCCACCATTCTTGTGTCCCCATGCAGGTTTTCCATTAGCGTCGTAGCACACTCTTATGGAGACAATCCCAACGCTGCGTGATAGATGGATTTCCCTGACTCCATCGTAGACCCCGTCGTCAAAGAGGTAGCCTCCATTGCCACCCCATGGTCCATAAGTTATAACACCATGGGCATTTCTTGAAGGGACTCTCTCAATCTTCGCGGGAACTACATCGTGTATCTGGAATGTGGTTCATGTAAGAGGTTCAGAACCAGAAACATTTGTACTAAACGTTTACTTATCTATTTACCTCGTTTAAGGATTCAGCACGGCTGAACTCTCGAGAATCAGAAGTCTGCCTAGACAGCGTTTCTGGAGAAGCGCTAAAATGCAAAGTTTGCCTGGGCAATGTGTCTGGATTGGAAATACCATTGTACCTCTCCTTGCACCTCACTGCAAGAATCATATCATAGCTGTTTCCTTGTACCATCGAGAATTCGTAGTTTTCCATCCCATGGAAAGCATATCCATGTGAAGGAACTAAGGAATTTAATGGAGTAGGTTTGCTTAGAGGCACCAAGTGAACTCCAATAGCATCTAGATACCAGCTACACTGTCCATAGAACCCAACAATCTTGCCTTGGCTCATGGGAAATGAAAAGTATGTCCCCTGTTCGATACCATACCAACCAAATTTTCTCTTGTTGCTTTCGAATGTTAGAGATCGGACAAAGACAGGTCCCCATTCTTGCAAGCTACCATAATATCCGTGAACTGAAGTCAAGAACTCGTCGGGATAGTCCAGCCTGACCTGCAAATCATGTACCAAATGAAGGCCACGAAGGGAAAAAAAAACAGGCTTTACTGAGGCTCAGCTATACTCACTGTGTCAACATTAGCTCCTCCATTGCCTCCATGCTTATCTGACCACACTGAGGTTCCATTTCTATCATATTCGATCTGAATGGCGTCGATCCCTGCTCCATGAGATATCACTAACTGCCTTATAGTGGAGAATACCCCATCATCCCAGTGATGGCCATCTTCACCTCCCCATGGACCAACAGAAATGGTGTGTGATTTTCCGTATTCCTGGAAAAACATATGTTTAAAGTTGCAGATTTTCTTAGAAACATATAAGCAGAATAGTTAAGCTGAAAAACTTCAGGCTCACCATTTTCAGACAATCTGCAGTTCTGAACTAAAGAGGATTCACAGAGAACCAACTGTGTTTGGAAAATATAATGCTGAATTGCCGTGAACTTCTGATGGTAAAGAACTCATAGATGCATATTATTATACATAGAAAAAGCAGAATTTGATTCCTATTAGTCTATTACAAAAGTTATACAGAAATTAGCACATGTTTGATGATGACGCTGAAAACAGCTATTAAATTCCAAACGAACGGTTTCCCTGTCTGTACAAGTGATAAATCACTTGATCCTTTGGAACTCATCAGATTCCTGGCTGCAATACAGCTATAAGGCAAAAAGCTTTTAAATGCCTCTTTCAGACCCACATCTAGAATAAAATTCTGTAAAGTTCAATTTTCACTACTATCTTTTTCTGATAATTTAATTTGACATCCTTCAAAATTTCCTAGAAAGGAGTACAAATCTGGTAAGAATAACTTTAACTTTCAGGACAGAAGAAAAATACACGAAAAGTATAGATTCTCCATTTATTTCAGAATAAAGATTGTAATGTTGATTTCAGAACTGAAAAACAGATTTATCATAACAAAATGGCACTGAGATCACTGTCAGAATATTGGAATCACTATCTTCATATACATATTGAGTGTACATGTAAACATTAATACATCTGGAGACATACCTCGGACTTACATGGTCATCGCATATGTACAAATTACAATTCGAAGACAAAACTGGTGTCAGCTATATACATACAACATTAAACAAGCAATGAATAAGGTATCACATCCAGCTCTTAGAGTATGATTTACCTCTTCACCTTTGGTAAAGCTTCACCCCCTCCTCAACAGAAGAAAATGGAGTGATTTCTTCCAACCTACCAATAGTCACTGCATGAACAGTGGCCATCCCTAAAATGGTGTAAGCACTTTGTGTCACTTAAATATATGTCACGGCCGTAGGTTTTTGAAATAAACTTGGCAGTGTCATGGCACTCTTTGCACATCCTGACATTCTTAACAACTCGATAACACTGAGATGCCCCGGAAGCTTTAGAGAGGGCAAAAGCAAATGCCAGCATTTCACTATGAAGCCCACTGGAATCTTCGCTCTCTTCTTCCTCAATGGGAAGCCGATTTGAGAAATCAGATCGCCTGCTCCTAATGCCTATTCGACCTATCCAAGTGTTCATAGGGGCACTTATCTGTTTGCTGCAATTTCCACGAACAAACAAGTGTATTGTGTTTTTGTCTCTAATACAGCTCCAACTATGAGATTTGTCAAGATCTTTCTTCTTCTTTGGCTTCTGTGATCTTGAAGAACCCTCAGATATCGCACATAAATCATACAACTGTGAGACCAGCCTATTGGTTGAGGCATCTTCTGGCTGGAGTTCAAGTAACTTTTCCGCGGCATATAATGCCAAGTTAGCATTGCCATGCATGCGGCTAGCAGTTAATAAGGCTGTCCATATAGAAGAATTGGGCTCCATTTTCATGCTGTCAATGAACTCAACTGCTTCTTTAAGCTTACCCGAACGTCCAAATAAATTAACCATTGCCACACAATGGTCTAAACTGGGTGAAATATCATAAATACTGATCATTTCAGAGAAGAGATGCTTTCCCTCACCAACCATTCCAGCTAAACCATATACTGTAATCATACTTGCAAAAGTACCTCTATTAGGTGAAAACTCTGCATTCCTCATCTGCTCAAAGAGCTCAATTGCTTTGACTGAACGACCATGCAAGACATAACCAGCAAGAAGTGTGTTCCAGGTAATTATATCTTTCACTGACAAACTATTGAATAAGGATATGGAGTACTCTAAGTTACCCGATTTGGCAAATGTGTCAATCAAAGAATTCGACAGAGACAATTCAGAGTCCAAGTTTCTGCGCAGGATGCAACAGTGGATCTCTTTCACCTTACTCTCTGCAATTAAATTAGCACAAGCAGGCAAAATACTCAAAATGGTGACTGAATTCGGTTTTACATGTAGGGATTGCATATGCCTGAACATTTGCAAGCCTCTATCTCTGTTTCCATTTTGCACATATCCAGCAATGAGAGTATTCCAAGAAGCAGTGTCCGGCTTTATGTATCCATCTTTCTCCATCTTGTGAAAAAGGTCCAATGCCCGATCCTCGTTTCCATTATGCATGTAGCCCGCGATCATTGTATTCAAGGTGACTACATTCGGCTGCACATCTGATTCCTGCATTCTCATAAACAGATCGTTGGCTTGGCCACAATACCCGCAGTGAGAATATCCACCAATCATCGAATTCCAAGTATAAACATCTCTTGTTGATAAGTTATCAAAGACTGTACGAGCATTGCCAAGTGCTCGACTTTTAGAGTACATATCGACGAGTGAATTCCCCACTAGAACATCATCACCAAATCCTACTTTCATAACACGCGCATGCAACTCCTTCCCCCTTTTCAAATCCTTTTGCGATCCACAAATTGCGATCATGCTCATAAGAGTGATCTCATTAGGCTGGACCCCTACTACAATCATTTTCTTGAAAGCGTCCCAAGCTTGACCCTTCAGATTACTCTGAGTAAACCCCGAAATCATAGAGGTCCAAGTGAAAACATCAGGCAAGACGCCATATTTCTCCATCTCCTCAATCATCTCTATCACCATATCAGATTTTCCCAGCTGACTAAAACTCGTTATCAGGATATTCCAAGTCACCAAACCCGGCTCAACCCCGTTTTCGCGCATTGCCTTAAACAACCTCAGCGCTTCCTCAATATCACCGTCATTACAGTACCCTGTGATCATAGCATTCCAAGACACTGTATCCCTATCCCCAACCTCCATACTATCAAAATACCTTCTTGCCAACTCCAAAAACCCGCATTTCGCGTAAACAGTCAGAATCGCATTATTCACACGTACCTCAGAATTCATCCCACATTTCACCACTAGCCCGTGAATCAACCTCCCTGTCTCAACATCCCCAACATTCCCGCAAGCGCGTAAAATCTTCGGTAACAAGAACTCATCCGGAATGATACCATCCGCCACAATCATGGAGTAAAACAGCTCCACGACATCACCCCAGTACTTGGCTCTCGAAAACGCCCCAATCATCGCAGACCATGCGTACAAGTTCCTCTCAGACATTTCGTCGAACAGCTTCCGCGCATCCTCAATGAACCCGCATTTCGCATACATTCCAACAAACTTGGTTTCCGTAAACGGGTCCAAGTCTTTCGCCCCGTACCCGACCAAGCTATGAAGCTTGCGTCCCAAGCTAATGGACTTCGAATCAATGCAAGATTGGATCAAAATGGATAGAGTCCGGTCACTTACAGAAGACCCTGTGGATTCTAAAGAAGCTATTGCTTCGCTCAGGCGCCCGTTTTTGCAGAGGAGGGTAATTTGGGAATCCAAGAGGCTTGCTCTGACATTTTTTAAGTGGGTTTTGGTAATTACTGGGAACTTCGGGGGTATGATTTTGCAGGAGGGAAGAATCATGCTCTCCATTGGAGAGTAGTTTGGTGAAGAAGATGAGAATGATGTCTTAAGCTGGACAGCCACACATAGTCACACATTGTAAGTTTCATTCAAACCAATTAAATTTTGACACGTCATGTTGCTGGATTGGGCTTGGCTAATTTGTAATTCAATTTAGTCCATTTTCACTTTAGTGACTTTCCAAATTTTTTAGTCAACTTTATTAAGATGCGATTGATCATAAATTTTAATTAGTATATATGCACCAATGTTATAATGTAAGATAATGTTATATTTTTTGTATAGTTTATTTTTGAAATATTAAATTTTAATACATCATTAGTATACATAATTAAATGGGTGCGTCTCTTGAAAGACAGTCTTTTCATAAGTCCTGGAAAGACCAAGGTTTAAAGTGTAAATTAGAAGAAATGGAGATAAAAATTTTGGGTTGCATGAACCGGATTATAAATTTTATAACTACTACATGTTGCACACTAAATTTTTAATGTTGCAACTAAGACCTTTTACCTTTTATTATTCAAACTAAACTCCATCTTTCCATAAGCTTATGGAAAGACCGTCTTTCCTAAGAATTTACCTAATTAAATTTATTGGTGGTCAAAAATAACTTGAGAAAACTGACCAAAAAATATATAGATTCTTCTGGGATTGAGGGTGTAATTCAATAATCCAGTTCAATCCGAATAATTTTAATTCTGTTGAAAAGACTTTTTATACTACTTTCCCTATTCCAGCTCTATTTACACATTTATTTGTTTTTTATTATTCTCTATCAAATTTTGATCACATATTTGAATTGATATATAAATAACAATATTTTTCGTAATATGATATTGATAAATTCGTCATAACAAGTAGTCGCTTTTAAAGATCAACTTTTTATTTATCATTTTTATACCTAAGTAAATATACTAATGGTTAAACATGTATTTTGAACAGTTTTCAGTGTGATAATGAAAACTGTGTAAATAAACTTGGGACGAAAGGAGTATCAAATATGTTTATTTATACAAAAACACTTGAAGCCTGGTTTGTTAAATTGGTTTCATACAGAAATTAGTGATTTGGTTTTTCACTAATGCCAAATCATTTACTATTCACTTTCACGGTAAATTTTCAATATAAACGAGACACCTGGTCATCATCCGTCCCCAACAAGTTTTAGTTCTTGCCAAGGCTATGTTTTTTTGTCTAGTTTAACTGCTTTTAAATTCAGTTTAATTCAATTTAATTTATTTTAATTTAAATTAATGTAACTTAATTCTATTATAATTCTATTTATTTGTTTATTTAATTTTGGTTCAATTCAATCCAGTTCAAATCATAACGGAAAAGAAAAACATGACCTGAATTTAGGGTTCTTTTTCATCGGAGAATAGTTTTTAGGTCATGTTCTCTAGAGTTTATCTGAATTTCAGTTCAGTTTAAATCAGTTCAGTTCAGCATAAATTTAATTTTGGTGAAATTTAGCTTAATTTAGTTATACAATACTATTTTTCAACATACTAATTTCCAGATTATAAAGAAAGCAGAGAATTGTACTGCAATCGATTGAGTATTTCATTGACAGAAGGGTTCTATAAATACAAGTGTAGTATAACTAATATACCTATTCTTTCTCTAACTGGATACGGTCAATTCCTATACTAAAGGAAACTGAATATTCTACGTATTACAACAGAATAGAATTAGTCAGAAAGGTAAAATAGTAAAACTAGAATTTACACTCTAATACCCTCCCGCAAGCTCATGATCGGGCACGAACAAGAAGCTTGGAACGCAGATCCTTGAACCTAGACGAACCAATGGCCTTGGTAAAAATGTCCGCAACTTGTTCCGAGGAGCTAACATGTCGGACAATGAGAGAGCCATCCTGAACTTGCTCACGAACAAAGTGAAAATCCAGCTTGATGTGTTTGGAGCGATGATGAAGAACAGGATTTGCGGTGAGGAATGTGGCACTCAGATTGTCGCAAAGGACAGTTGGAGGACCATGGTGACCAGTGTTCATTTCTCGGAGAAGCTGCTGAAGCCAGATGATCTCCGCGGCAGCGAAAGCAATGGCACGGTACTCAGCTTCCGTGCTGGACCTTGCGACAGCACTTTGTTTATGTTGACGACTTGATCATTACAAGCTCCAATTCCAAGTTTATTGATGACTTTGTTCGCCACTTGAACTCGGTTTTCTCTCTTAAGGACTTGGGTCGCCTTAACTTCTTCCTTGGCATCGACGTCCAGCATCTTCAATCTGGCCTTCTCCTGTCCTAGAAAAAGTACATTTGGGATCTCCTGGATCGCAGCAATATGGCCGGGGCCAAACCAATCTCTTCCCCGGCCGTTCCCGGTTCCCGCCTCACTGCCTCTGGTGATCCATTTCCTGACCCGCATCTTTATCGGAGTATTGTTGGTGCCTTGCAGTATGCGACCATCACTCGCCCGGAGATATCCGATGCGGTCAACCGCGTTTGTCAGTTTATGCATCGTCTGACAGAGACTCACTGGCTTGCTGTCAAACGCATTCTTCGCTACCTAAAGGGGACCATTGCAGCCGGCCTCTTCTTCCGACCATCTCGGGATGCTCGCCTCATTTGTTACACGGATGCGGGTTGGATTTCGGACCTGGATACAACAGAATAGAATTAGTCAGAAAGGTAAAATAGTAAAACTAGAATTTACACTCTAATACAGATCAGTTCAGGTCGGGTCAGATCAGATCAGTTCAGATAAGCTCAAGAGACCGTAGCCTTAGTTCCCAACTTATCATAAGATTGTGATCAGCTGGCATTGCCCTGGAGTTTTAATTTGGAGATGCCGTGATAAATTCTGATCTGAAAACTTAGTTTCCATACAGAAAAATGTAGGCAGATATGAAACTAACCGTGTATTAGGATAATGATAAATCATAATTATATGAATTTGAGATTAATCCTTTCCTAAATTAATTTTTGTGTTTGTTCTCTTGACACAAATTGGTCTGACTTTCCTTTTTATTTATGTTAACAGAGAGTGAAAAATATTCAGATTTGTTTTGCTGAACAGAAATCAAACAAAAAGAAATATCTTAAATATGGAAAGTAAATATTAGGCCAGAAATTGTTGCTGCTCCAACACTATCTACGTTGTTGAAACTTGGAAATAAGGAAGGTCTGAAAATTATAGCATTATGGCAAACAGAATTTTTGTTTTCTCCTTATTTACATCTGCCTATTGTTGTTTCCTCTATATAAAGTTCTCTCTTATGTTTTCTGATACACATTAGTTGTTTCTTCTTCATGTTACAAGTGCTTTAAAGCTCTGCTCAATCTGCAGGTACTGCTATTTTCTTGTTTTGTTTTTTTAATCTTTAAAAGCATATGTTTCATTTCTTTCTGAAAATTCGTTTTATTTCGGTTGTAAACAAAGATGTGTGTATATTTTTCAAGAACTAGGTCGAGAGTTTTTGTGTTTTTATATACTCTTTTATATGCAGTAGCGGATCCATGATTCGAGGTGGCATGTGCCACCCCGGGACACCATTTATATCCGCCTCAACCCACATCCCGTGTTTTATTATGTCGTGTTCGTTTAATATTAATATTCATGTTTTGTAGTTGCTGATCAGTTTAATTCATATCAGTCGAAAAACTCGAAAAGAAGAGATTCTCTCACAGTGTGATTTGGATGACTTTAGTGTTGATTCACAGCAAATTAGTTTTCCTTAAGAATTTAAATCTGAAATTTTCTTCTTCTGTTTATCTGAAATCACTTGAAACAACTACTACATACATTCTTATATTTAATGAATAGTTGTGTGTATTAAATAACTGTTGCTTTCATTCATTATACTCATTACATATTCAAAAAACTAAAACTGCAGAAAAAACCAATCCAGTATTAATTTTGATAGAAGGAAATTTTTGGCCGAAACTTTTTTAATGAAGTGGAGAAAATAGTTTAGTTTATACAACTATTATACAAAAAATTGGATAATAAACGTCATGAATTTTGTTTCAGCATGGAAGAACAAAGTGAGACAGTTGCCGCAGGTACGATTTCATGCATCACCAAAGAAGTAGGTTCCGACAGCAACACGACAAGCCACGAGAACAGCAGAAAGCGCAGAAAACCCGAACCCAACAGATTCAAAGGCGTGGTTATCCAGCCAAACGGACACTGGGGAGCGCAGATTTACGCCCACGATCGAATCTGGCTAGGGACATTTAAGTCCCAGATCGAAGCTGCAATGGCGTACGATAGCGCGGCGATAAGGCTCCGCAGCGGAGATGCCCACCGGAACTTCCCATGGACCGGCATCACCATGGAGGAGCCCAGGTTTCAGAGCCAGTTCAGTACTGAGGCATTGTTGAGCATGATCAAGGATGGGTCGTACCCGACCCGGTTTAACGAGTACTTGCGAAAGCAGGCGGAGTTTCATCAAGTGGCGCCGTCTGTGAGCACGCATAATTTAGGGTTGGTGCCGAGGAAGCTCTTTCAGAAAGAGCTCACCCCGAGCGATGTCGGGAAGCTAAACCGCCTAGTCATCCCCAAGAAGTATGCCATGATGCATTTCCCTCTAGTATCAAAAGCTATACTCGAGAGGAAAGGCATGGAGGACGAGGAGATGGAGTTTGTTGACGGGTCCATGAGGGCGAGGTGGAAGTTCCGTTATTGTTATTGGAAGAGTAGCCAGAGCTTCGTGTTCACGAGGGGGTGGAATCGGTTTGTGAGGGAGAAGAGGTTGAAGGCGAAGGACACTATTGCTTTTTCCTTAGTGGAGTTTAAGGATCCGGATTCGAGCGAAATGCGCTCGATGTTAATGATTGATGCGGGATATCATGTTGATGAATTTGACACAAAATGTGTCGGGGATGGTGATGTTAATGAAGTTGTGGAGCAATCGGATGCTTTGCTGCCTAAACCTAGTTTGAGGCTCTTTGGTGTTGAGATTCTCTGACAATTAATGCTGGCAGATTAAGTTGAGCGATTTTAGATGTAAACGACGGAGAGAGTGTGTCTAAGTTTTGACTAGTTGAGTTCTCTTTAATAGGCTAGTGAACCTCATTAACATACTTTTTGTAGTTTTTTTTTTCATGAATTGAGGTTTTTTTTTTGGTAAGGCGAAGTTAATTTATAGGTTTTGAAATCCATTTTTTACCATGTATGCTTTTTGTGGTTGGATTATCGTAAACGCAACAATTCTCTGGGTCAACGATGATGACAACAATATTAATAATCACATGAAGCATATGAATAGGTTGACTTCTTGACATTCAGCCTTATTTAAAAAATGAAGGGAAGATCTAGCTTTGATTTTAGGGACTCCTGGGATCCTAGATCCAGTTATGGTGTATATAGAAGAGATAAATAGTTTAATAATAAATAATTGTTGACTGTTGACTGTTGACTGTTGACTGTTTTAATATAAAATAAAATTATTATAATCAAAAGATAAAATCATCAGCAATAATAAAATAACTAAGACCTTGTTCTTTGGAGTTTATCTTATCTGATTTGATTTGATTTGAAATGACCTGAAATAAAATAAGCGTGTTGAAAAGGGTAATGTATAGCTAAATTAAGCTAAATTCCCAAAAAAAAATTAAACTCAAACTGAATTGAACTGAACTGATTAAACTAAACGGAACTAAAATCTAGATAAACACCAGAGAATCGGGCCTAAGTACTAGTATCATTATTAACTTTCTTTTCATTTTAATAATAAGCTAAAATAAGCTAAAATTTCATTTTAAAAAAAGTTATTTATCAACACTTTTCATTAGCTTGTTTAAGTCAAAATTGGAAAATAAAAACATTTGAAAATCTGATTGCCAGAAAGTAATGTTATGTAAAGTTTTTGAGGAGTTGAACTTGGAGAAATTTTTTGTCCTTGGAATTTGAAACCAGCAAATGTACGTGTTTTTCTTCATAAGTTTATGCGAAGAAGGACACGTTCTCTAAAGGTTATTCGAACTGATTTGATATCATGTGTTAAAAAATAGTTATGTGCAACTAAATTAAGGTAAATTCTAAAAAAATTATATTTACGTTGAACTGAACTGAATTGAACTAAAGTGAAATACAGATAAACTCCCGAGAATATGGCAGAAGACATGGATAGCATAATTTGATCCGAATTTTGCTCCATATCAATTCAGGGTCTCAGATTCAAATGATCGTATCCATTCAATATTCATGCCTAAATTATAAAATTGGACAATCAAATATTCTAATAATAAAAATCTCTACTGACTGAATGTTACTATAATTAAGCTGATATTCATTGCTCTGATTTCTATAATTAAGTACCACCTAAATTAAGTTTAAACAGACACGGTAATTTAGATCAGTGATTTCTGATTTGGATAACCGAGGACTGCTATTGGGCTTTTTCTATGGGCCAAATAATTTATCAGAAGCCCAACCTAAATCAAATAGAGTAGTAACATTATCATATCAGTGCTGTCAAATCTTTAATCTCAAGATAAAGCAACAATTATTAGGCCTCCCCATTTCACTCATTGCACATCTGAATTAAAATCATATAATCCAGCCTCTGCTGGGCGGGGCAATGCACATATTTGCCTCATTTGTAAAAAAAGCGATACCCTCACCCTCAGGGTCTCAGTCGCACCGACACTACCGTCATTATTGAGGAGGTAAGTTACAGCAAACACCATGGTCAAACCCCCGATCCATGATTGTACTTGTTGCCCACATATTTGCCTCATTTGCAATTTTTATGTAAGATGGTATTAGTTTGATTCTCTAATAAACACATATATTCCACGGGATACAATAGATAGTTATTGTTAAGTTTTACACATATTCAATTGCAATGTTACTAGTGGTGATAGGTTGTGGCGGGTACATGGTCTGGTTCACTGAAAAATAGGAAAATTGATCTTTCTGCAGTAGTTTGTATTCGTCGAACTGAGCTTCTAACCAACAAAGCTCCCACCAGCCAGTAGTGCCCCATATCTGCAGCCGGTTTGGAAGAAATTGCTCCCAAGGCGATACTTACTTTTGGGCTACAGAAGCATTGTGTTGTAGTATGACTTTCTTGGATGAAAACATGGGTTAGGTTGCTTTTTGTGTTTTTACTTTTAGGTGCACTGTTGGTACTCCCGCTACTCCTGCGAGATGTAGGTTTTCTCCGCTGATGATTGGAGAAATCCAGCGACAACCTCCGCAATAGTTTCTTATACTAGAACTATAGAGTTGTGGCAACCCGGTGGGGAAAACTCGGCCAACAATAAATAAATATGGAGGCATGCGGTATCGTCTGCTTAAAAACAAAACGGACATGCACTCGAAACTACTCAATAGACGCCTCCCGCCGATGAACGGAAAAATTCAGCAGCAGATCCCCCAAATTACAGAGCTGATGCAACCCGGTGAACAATTACAATTTTAGATCACAATCTGTTAACCTTTTAAATTAACAATAAAATTTGACACATTGTGTTGTTATGAATTGACAATTTTAGATCGATTTTCAATTAACGAACTAAAATTACTCAACTCTAATTAAACCAATTTAATTAATCAGATGGATCATATCAACTCATATAATCCACCAACTCATTGAACCTCAATTCAAATCAGCCAATTTTTTTTTTAATTGTTCGGGTGGAGTTTTTAGGATCATAGAGCCAAATCCAAGTCAAAGTATAGGTCCATAATCATAGTATTACTCAAAAAACTTCAAAAACTTATTTCAATCAGAATTGAGAATCCCATGAATATGAAACTAAATCAACACGTGACAGTAACCCCTAAATACAGACTCCAAAATCAGCTCGAGTTTCAAGCAATTTGCATGAGAGCTAAACCAGTAATCACAAACACTCGATTCAAAAACAAATCTTACCCCTCCTTTTCTCCGGTGATTTTTACAGCAACAGTAATAACTTAAACTCCTCATCCCCATTAAATCCCATTATTCTAAAGCTCCGAAACCGCTGTAAAGTTCAGCAAAAAGACATTATTTTTATTCCAAGATTTGCAATTTAGTGCTGTCAATGCTGGACTCTGTACTCTGCCCATTTATAGCAGCAGAAGCCACAGTGCTCTGCTTCCTTCTTTTTCTCCCCTTTCACTCCACACATGCAGAAGCTTTAGACAGGGGAGAAATTGTGAGGAAAAGAAGTAGAAAATGGAAGCAAACTCAGCTTCCAAATGTGCCCTTTTGTTCTTGGCCATTTTCTTGTTCATGGGAGCTGAGTTCATACAATGTAGTGTCACCTATGATAGGAAGGCAATTGTAATTAATGGGCAGAGGAGGATTCTTCTCTCTGGCTCCATACATTATCCAAGAAGTACCCCTGATGTATGTGCTTAATTGCTTGTTTAAATGTTTTGATTTTTGGCTAAAGTTTGTGTTTTTATTGATCTTTGAGGAATTTCATGAAATGGGTTCTTTGTAGATGTGGGAAGATCTTATAATCAAGGCTAAAAACGGGGGCTTGGATGTTATTGACACATATGTGTTTTGGAATATTCATGAGCCTTCCCCAGGCAATGTGAGTCTCCTGAACTTGTTTCAGTGTTATTTTGCTATACAGTTTGGGATTTCCTGATTTCTTTTGGAATGTTGCAGTATGATTTTCAGGATAGATATGATATTGTGCGGTTTATAAAGACAGTTCAGAGAGTTGGCCTTTATGTTCATCTGAGGATTGGACCTTATGTTTGTTCAGAATGGAACTTTGGGTAACTTAAGCACTTTCATTCTCCCTCAGTTTCATATATTTTTGCTACCTCTGACAAACTATTTGATGGGCTCTTTTTGTTTATTTTAATGCGACCACGAGATATAATCCTTATAGCCAAAACTATGTAGTGGGAGTTGTTGTCGTCTGATCTGATTTGTAGTTTGAGATTTAAGGATTTCTGTACTTTATCCTATGCAGGGGATTTCCTGTTTGGCTGAAATTTGTTCCTGGAGTCAGCTTCCGAACAGATAATCAGCC
Organism: Rubia yunnanensis; assembly: GCA_037428765.1. Classification (NCBI taxonomy): domain Eukaryota; kingdom Viridiplantae; phylum Streptophyta; class Magnoliopsida; order Gentianales; family Rubiaceae; genus Rubia; species Rubia yunnanensis. The sequence continues at coordinate 104,077,795 of CM075067.1, forward strand.
CTTTAAGGTTGCATGAGTACTCATTATGTCTTTTCTCTTCAAACTTTATACATGCGGTGACATTTTCTTCGTTTTTGTGATAAAGGAAGCAATGCAAAGTTTCACTTACAAAATTGTTGGGATGATGAAGAGTGAGAATCTCTTTGAATCCCAAGGGGGTCCTATCATTTTATCTCAGGTATTATGCGCCATTTTATCAAATATTAAATATATATGTGTCTGAACTGAACACGATGGCAAGATAAGATGCACCGGTTAGGTTGTTTGACATTGTGATTCATGGAAGAAGGTTCTCAAACGTGGAAAATGCTAATAACCGGGAGAAACAATAACGCCGGTATATTAACCTAACTTGGCCATTTTGGTTCTCATTTGCCAGATTGAAAATGAGTATGGACCGGCAGAGAAAAAACTAGGAGCGCCGGGTGAGGCATACTTGAAGTGGGCTTCTGGAATGGCGGTGGGATTAAACACTGGTGTTCCGTGGGTTATGTGCAAACAAGATGATGCACCTGACCCCATTGTAAGTAATCCCTCAACTATTTGCAGGCAATGGTAGACTTTAGAGTTTTTTTATCATTCCTTAACTTAGTTTCAACCATGTACAGATTAATGCATGCAATGGCTTTTACTGTGATACTTTTTTGCCCAATAAACCTTACAAACCCCTTCTTTGGACCGAGGCCTGGAGTGGCTGGTAAGAAATTGTAGCACATTGTTGTAAACATAGTCCATGATTGAAATGAAAGTACTGATTCTTGTTATCTTCCGATGGAGAAGGTTCACACAATTTGGCGGAGCGAAAATGCACCGTCCAGCTCAGGATCTAGCATTTGCAATTGCTCGGTTCATACAACGTGGTGGCTCTCTCGTAAACTACTACATGGTAGGAAACATATACTACTTTTGACTTCCTAATAGTCATTCGCACATGTAGATCATGCCATGAAGTCCTTATGTTTAGCCTATTTTCACTTGCTATAGTACCACGGAGGAACAAACTTTGGGCGCACGGCTGGTGGTCCTCTCATTACAACCACTTATGACTATGATGCTCCAATCGACGAATATGGTAGGAAACACGTAGCATTCTACTTAGCTCCATTGCCCTACGATAGTCTTTCTTGTTGGTATTTAATGGAGTAGAAAATCTTTAGGTCTGATAAGAGAACCTAAGTATAGCCACTTGAAGGAGCTTCACAGGGCAATCAAAATGTGCGAACGAGCTTTGGTTTCTTCTGATCCCACTATTACTCCTCTAGGAAACTCGTTGGAGGTAATCCAGGATAAGCACTTTTTTTTTTCTCGTTTTAATTGTAATAGTCATGCATTGTTATGAATACTAATGCCGCTTTCTTGTTTATTTTTTAAGGCTCATGTATTTGATTCTGGAAACGGGTTCTGCTCTGCGTTTCTTGCAAACTATAACAGCAATTCTTCTGCAACCGTAGTGTTCAGTGGCTTGCATTACAGTCTTCCCCCTTGGTCCATCAGCATCTTACCCGACTGCAAAAATGTAGTCTTTAATACAGCGGAAGTAAGCAAGTAGATTGCTTTGAAGTTGGTTAATTGGCCTTTTTCATCTTTGCTGACATGGATCAATCTATAATTGTGAAGGTTGGAACAAAAACTACTCGGTCGAAGATGTTGCACTCTAACTCTCAGCCTCATTCCTGGGAGACTTATGGCGAAGATATTTCTGCTTTGGAAGATGGTTCATCCTTTAAGGCCACTGGACTTCTGGAGCAGATAAATGTTACAAGAGATGGTAGTGATTATTTGTGGTACATTACCAGGTGAGATGATTATTTTCTCCATTTTGTGGAACTGATTCTACTTAGGCAATAATGCTTGATGTTGTTTACCTTCATTTTTCTATCCAGCGTTTATATTAGTCCATCGGAGCCATTTTTACATGGCGCGCAAAAGCCGAATCTATATGTGCAATCACGAGGCCATGCAGTACATGTTTTTGTGAATGGATATCTATCAGGTAAGGCGTCAAGCAAGCATTTACCCAATTTAGCTGAAATGACCTTTGTTTCACGGATTCAAACCATGCAGGATCGGCATATGGTTCCCGGCAGGATATGAGGATTAAATACACTGCTCCAGTAAACCTCGTTGCTGGAATAAATAAAATCGCACTACTAAGCATTTCTGTTGGATTACCTGTAAGTGACTTCTCATCATATGATTGGTGTCTGATAAGGCCAGTATCACGAATTCACGATGATTCTAACGTGTATTTTTGTGTTCTACACATAGAATAGCGGGATACATTTCGAGTCTTGGAGTTTAGGAGTGTTAGGGCCGGTCGTGCTTCAAGGTTTGGACCATAGCCATAGAGACCTTTCATGGCAAAAATGGACTTACAGGGTAATTGAAATCGTGTTATTACAGCTGTGTTTCTCTAGTCATTAGTCAATACTATGCTTACATCAGTTTATCTTCCACAGGTAGGATTAAAAGGAGAAACAATGAATGTAGCCTCAGCAAGTGGTGTTTCCTCAGTCGACTGGATCCCGGGCTCATTGGTCAGCAGAGATCAGCAGCCACTGAGGTGGTACAAGGTAAGAAGAGCATCACAACGTTAACTTTAGATTTTCTGCAACCGAAACTATTTTTGGGGGAAAAGCAGAAACGGGTATCCCCTGCTTTCAAAATAAGTTAGTCTGGTTTATAAGCACAGTTCCACCAAACAGTGATTCATTAAAAGATAAAACTGTCGGTTGATGAAAATATGGTCATTTTGGAACTTTCAGGCGTATTTTGATGCTCCGGAAGGCAATGAGCCTCTAGCACTGGACATGAAAAGCATGGGGAAAGGTCAGGTGTGGATCAACGGTCAAAGCATCGGGAGATACTGGACGATTCGCGCGAAAGGCGATTGCAGCGCTTGCAACTACTATGGAGCATACAAATATTCGAAATGCCAACTTGGTTGTGGTAAACCAACTCAAAGATGGTAAACTCACTTTCCCCTACTACGAATTGTATCGCGTAAAAGATCTTCTGTGACACTCTGTGTAACACTTTGAATACGTTGTTAACTTGAATCTCAGGTACCATGTGCCGAGGTCGTGGTTGAGACCAACACACAATTTGCTGGTTTTGTTCGAGGAATTAAGAGGCGATGCATCAAAGATCAAACTTATTAAGAAAAGCGTCTAAGAAGATCATTCAACGTTCAATTTAGAAGTAAACTGCTAAATAAAGAGTTAAACCTCCACATAAGTATACAAAAAAAGAGCTAGAATCTGGAAGTAGAACATTAATGGCGGTTTTCATACCTTGAGACGAGGTTGATAGCACTTTGTATGAAGGTGCATTGGATTTGACAGGACGTAGATACGTGAAATTAAAGGGTATTAAAATTTTAATTGAAAAAGAATTAAGGCAAAGTTTTGGGAAATATCGTATTTCCATAAGCATATGGAAGATGGGGTTTAATTGAAATAATAAACGGTAAAATATCTTAATTGCAATATTAAAAATTTACTATACAACATGTAATAGTTATAAAGTTTATAATCTGATTCATGCAACTCGAAAATTTTATCTTTATTTATTCTAATTTACACTTTAAACCTCGTCTTTCAAGAGATGGGCTCAAGAATTAAATACAAATAAAAATTATAAATTTAGAAAATAAGGTTTATACTGGGCAGCACCCTTGCAACTTTCCGCCAGCTGTTCGACGATTTTCCGACGAAGTTCTGTCAAGACTCCACATGGCTGTTCGACGATTTTCCGACGAAGTTCTGTCAAGACTCCACATGGTTGATGGCTCGCAACACATGAGTCACATCTCAAATTTTTACTTGTTGCTTGCATCACATAACTCGATATCAATTTTGTGCTTGTGGCTCACATATCAATTTTGTGTTTGTGGCTTACATCTCAAATTTCCTTGTGCCTTGCATCTCAAATTTCCTTGTGGTTCGCATCACATAGCTCAGACACCAATTTTGTACTTAGGATTCATATTTCAATTATATACTTGTGGCACGCATCTCAATTTTGTTCTTGTGGCTGGCATTGCATGTGCCTAGGTCGATTAGTAGAGGTTCGGCTTCCTTCTCCCCCACCCACCTTTTAGCGTTCTGGGCTCTTGAAAAAATAAAGAAGAAAAAAAAAGAATAATCGAACTGGCGAAGGTATGGAGGAAAATTTGGGAAGAGAACAAGGGGATCTCTGAGATTATGTTTGAGAGTCTCACATTGGTGATTGACAGTATATGTCTAGTATTTAAAGACATAGGTCATCTTTACATAGTACAAATTAGTTTTATGATAGAAAGACATCATTCTTACATTGTATCAGAACCCAAAGTTGGCTTGATCGGTCCACATGACGTATACTTCTACTCATATAAGAATATGAGTCGCTTCTACATAGTTACAATTGGTGCAATGGCTTGATCGGTCCACATGACGTATACTTCTACTCATATAAGAACATGAGTCACTTCTACATAGTTACAGTTGGCCCATGTTTGCACGATGAATAATCTCATTGGTGGTTGACAAAGTATTTGTTTAGGAGTAGATCTCCTGACAGGTGGCATGTTCTTAAGCTTATGGTTACCTTATATAATGCATTTGTTAAATTACATACAAATTTTAGAATTTTTTAAAAAAAATTTATATTATATTTTTTTTTATTTTCACATTCAAATACATATTATTACTTGTTTTAACTTATAAAATGCAATATTTAAATTTTATAAAAAAATTACAATAAGGTAAATACCCCTACGGACTGTCCATAAGCTTATGGAAAAGTCGTCTTTGCTGAGACTTTCCCTTTGTTTAGTATATAAGAACATATGTTGCCTCTACATAGTACTAATTAGTTTTATGATAGAAGCACGTGATTCTTACATTGTATCAGAGCCCAAGGTTGGCTTGATCGATCCACTGGACGTATATTTCCACCCATATAAGAACATGAGTCACTTCTACATAGTACCAATTAGCCCACATTTGCATGATAAATAATAACATTGGTGGTTGAGAAATTATTTGTTTAATATATAAGAAGATGAGCCACGTGTACATGTTACCAACCTTACAAATTTTACAAGATCCAGTATATCACCAAACACTTAAAATAATGCACACTAGATACTTCCTCAAATTCATCAAACCAGTAGAAGTGAGATTTTTATGTCAACAAGCTTGTTAGAAAATAAGAATTAGAGCAAAAACGTGTGTTTTTAACTCTATGTTTTGGACGAAAGTGCAGAAATGACCTTGTAAATATCTGAAATAGTAAAAATAACCCTGGACTTTGTTGATCAAAATTTCAGCATCTAAATTGGCCGAAAATTGATGAAAAGACAATAATATCCCCAAGTTTAAAAATTCAAAAAAAAAAAAGAAAAATAAAGAAGACACCTTTAACCTTTTATCTCCATTTCCATCTCCTTTTCTCTCCGCTGGATTCCCGCTAAATCTCCAGTTCTCTCCGCCGATATATCTCCATTTCTCTCGGTCGCATCTCCATTTCACTCTGTTGGGGTTGCATCGAGGAGAATGTGGTCGAATTTTCATCAGGGTTAGGGTCGAGGGTCGAGGGTCGAGGGTGCGGCAGAGTGTGGGTTGAGGAAGGGGCTAGGGTTGAGGGTGCGGCAGAGCGTGGGTTGAGGCGAAAGCTAGGGTTAAGGGTGCGGTGGAGCATGGGTTGAGGGTGCGGCGAGGCTAGGGTTGAGGGCGCGGTGGGGGGGAGGGGGAGCTGCGGCGTGGCTGGGTGACGTCAGGCTAGTTGGCATCGGGCATGGTGGAGTCGGTGGGAAGGGTTTTGTGATGCGTCAGTGGGGATTCGCCTGGCTTGGTGGTGGTGGTCGATGGGACGGGGTGATGGTTGCAGATCAGGGAGTGGTGGTCGGGGGTAGGCTGGAAGGGGCGGGGTGGTGAGACGGCAGATGGTGAGGCACAGTGGATGGTGAGGTGGTGGGCACATCAGATAAGGCATAAATCAGATCTGAGAAAACGGAGATTTCGACAAAGCAAAAACCGAGATTCCAGCCGCCGCCGGCGGTGGTGGCAGTAGTCAGCGACAACAGCAGCGGTGTTGGTGTTGAAAATGAAGATGAAGAAGAAGCCATTTGAATTTAGGGGTATTTATGTGATTTCATGTTAGGCCAATGAATGCATTTTTGAGTCATTGTCGGAATTGAGCGAAATGGGTATAATTGCACTATTTTACCAAAATATATGATTAATTTCGCACTTTCAAATTTTACAAAGTTATATCTATATTTTTTAAATTTAATATGGTTATTTTTGCACTTTTCCCTGCGATCCATTTAGCAAAGAATCTTGTAGTAGTAGTTTCATATCAGCTTTTTGGAATTTTTACCGTTTCAAAATTCACCTTCCATTCCTCAATACTGTGGCAAGTAATCACTTGACCACCCACTCCTGGTGAAGCCATCTTCAAGATTACTTTCTTCTGATCTGCTTTGTTTCTACGCTGATAGTCTTCAAAGACAGTGTGCCTTTACTTAGGATAAGGGAATGAACATTGGATTGGGACAGGCTTAGATGTTATGAATAATTTGAAAATGACCTTCTGCTTATATGTGCTTGAAAATACCTCAACCACAAATTTCAAATTATATGGTATACTTTTTCCAGTAACAGCAGTGGAGCGGACTTTGGCAGAGAAACGGAAATGGGAATGAAAACGATACTCGCCACTAGAGCGCAATCTCAAATTAAAATGTTATATACTCGAAGATAATCAGGAATCCAGATATAATACTCTTGGGAAATCACCACAAATTCAGAGATTAACATCAACCATGAAGTTTAAGGTGGCACAACAGAGTAATCCACAACTTCACGACCATCTAGGATGATAACAAGATCAACCAACAGAGCCTTTATTCAACATGTCCTCTAAACAGTCTGAAACATTAAGCAGAAGCTGGGAGAGTAGTAGCATGCTTAGTAATGGCAGCCAGAAGTTCATCCTTCTTTGCACCGATGATTTTCTGGACCACATTGCCTTCGACGAGGAGGATGAAAGTCGGCATGGCCTCCACTTCCCACTCTTCAGCAACAGTCTGACAAAATTTCCAAGGTAAAAAAATCACAGATGAGTAAAACACTTTATCCATTGTGAAGAATGAGTAATCGGAGAGGGGGGATATACCTTGAGCTCGTCCACATCCACTTTCAGAAACACGACGTTAGGTAACTTCTTGGCGATATCTGCCAGAACTGGAGCAATCATACGGCAAGGTGGGCACCATGACGCGGTGAAATCAACAACAACCTACATTGAAGTTTGAATCAAACGGTTAGATTCAGAAGTAAAGTACGAAACAACTATCAAGGTTGCAGGACTCTTTGTTGAATATGGCTTGTGACCACTCCAGGGGTGGATCCACTCCAGCCCCCATCGGGAAGAAAATTTGTGGGACTAATTTCAATAAGACTAAATTTATTTCTTTTGTTCCTAACGTACGATCTTATACCATCTATGGTCCCCGGGACCAATACTACTTACTTTCGGTACCCAATAAATTCAAAACGATTTGTGTGATCCAAGGTGGTTTTTAGGCGATTTTGGGACAAAAACATTGTACAAGACCATATGCTAGAGACCAAAAAACAATTCAATCTACCTAAAAACCACCAATCTGGTTTTGAGACCACAAGATCGTATAACAGGGGGAGAAACAATTTAGTCTTTCAATAAAATTTCCTACCAGCCCCCTCCGATGTGACAAGAAATTGGGAAATCTTTGTTTTTTCCCTGCCAACCCCCGCCTTATGAAGCACCATTAGTATGTAAAATTTGTTCTAAAGAATTCCCTTTTCAGCATAAAACACAGACCATAAACTACACCGTATAACAAGAAATAAAACACCCGAGTTACATCCCATTTTTTCAGAAGAAAAGCAGCAGTCTTTAACAAAATCAAACTGGACTGAAGCCTCATATAGGTTTACAGAGCAAAACACCTAAAACAAAGACCCGTATGAATGGAATCAACGAGTGAATCCAACCCAAAACAGGAAAAGGGCATGTGATTCTTCTTCGCAACATATAGACAAAGAATCGAAAACATCCAAACAAAACAAGTGAATTAAATCATACCAGCTTCTTGGATTCCTTGCCCTTGGCGAAGAGCTCGTTCCATTGCTCGGTGGAGTGGCAGCCAATCACTTGTCCCTCCTCAGATGACGCCATCGCTTTCACGAGATTTTGTTTATGCTTTGCTTTGCTTCAACGCTGATGCTTTTACGAGGCACGGGCAATTGCTCTTTATATAGGCAAGTGACACGGCCCACACACGGCCTTGGATTGGAATCATTGGACGGGGTGGACCAATTTTCTCATAATACGACGTCGTATTCTTAATATATTGTCGTACTCTTTGTTTTCTTCTTCTATTTTTTAATCCTCTAAGGATTAAATTAAGGCACTGAAATTATTTTCTGATATATGTGGGAGTATTTTTGTAATTTTACTAATTAAAAAATATTTTTATTTAAAAAATACTTTCCCGTTAATAAAAAAATATTTTTAAATAAATTGCAATCTCTCCGCCAACGGTTTCAATCCATTCGTTTGTCTTGGGTGTTGCTATATCACGCCTTGTATTTTACTAGTTTACACTCTAATACGTATATACATGTATACTACTAATTTTAAAATTTCAAAATAAAACCAAAAATCAAAAACAAAATCTGCCACCTCCGCCGCCACCGGAACCACAACAGCCATCCCCGGCCTTCGTCCCCAACCATCCGTCCCAGCTCCACCGTAGCCCGTCGCCGTTTAGCTCCACCGTAGCCCGCTGCCATCCGCAGTCCCCAGCTCCACCCCCATCTTCTCCTTCGTCCCCGTCCCCAGCAAAACCCTAACCCGCTGTCGTCTTTGGCCCATTGCTCGTCTTCTCCTTCATCCCCGTCCCCAGCAAAACCCTAGCTTGCTGTCCCTCCTTTTCCTTCATCCCCGTTAAGCAAAACCCTAGCACGTCGTCCCTCTTATGCTCTCTTTCACCCTCCGGAGACACACTGAAAAATCTTCTTTGACGTCGAAACGATGGCGGGACTGAGCACTCTAGGGTTACTGCAGATTGACCCAGTCCCTGCTGAAGCTCCAGCCCTGTTGGAAGCGGTTAAATGGCCATCGGAAGAACACATCATCAAGACTTGGATCTTAGGCAACACAATGGTTGTAATTCAGATGGCACGGGAAATATCGAACCATTGCTTTCGTGCGTTAACACTGTCCGTCAGATACAACTTCTCCTTGAAGAAACAGGCGTGAATTTACCTTGTTGGATTCCTAGAGATAGAAACGTTTTAGCCCACACTCTAGCTAGCTTTGTGAAGTCGAGTGAGTCTCAATCTTATGTATGGGTTACGCCCCCAGGATTCCTACTCTCAAACGATATTGAACGTTACCAGTAACATGAAATGAAATCTTACTTTTCAAAAAAAAAATCCCGAGTCACTTCATTAAGGTCCCGTTCTTCTGAATTTATTTATATTGAACTTAACTGATTAAGGTCCCGTTCTTCTGAATTTATTTATATTGAACTTAACTGAACATGCTAGAATTTAACTAAAAAATAGTAAATTCAAAAAGTAATAACATGAAGAAAACAAGCTAAATTATGTTAAATTAAATTTCTTCAGTATTGGATTTAAATACAGATAAACTATAGAGAATAAGGTGTCAGAACCAATTAATGTTAAAATATAAGTTTAAGATACTTTAAAATTTAGTATCAAGAGTCTAGGTTTAGTTATTGTACCGAAGTTAAACTTTTTATTTAATTGAACCCGTTGTTAAATCGTGGAACTCATAAGGGGGCTAAATCACTAGCATATAAAATATGAAGTCATTCTATTTAGTACCAATTAATTTCAATGTGGCTGCACAATATGGAGAGCCTTGAAATTTAACAAATTCATCAAATTTAATATATATTTTGTGTACATTTCAACTTACATCAAAATCGATCAAAATAGGAAATAAGTAGGAAATATGCCAATTGACAATGACACAATGTCATTAGATACCACAATCAGTCCCTCTTTCCTTAGCGCCATTAATTTGTGACTCGAGGGGGTGACTAATCTAATTCTTGTTAATCGAATCTTCGTAAATCTGGTGCTGACGTGTGGTCTTATGTCAGGGAAATATTAGTGTCATTTATTGACCATTCACACGTAAGAAACACATTTGCTGACAAACGTTGGTACATTTGCTAGTACTTGTACCTTACGCCCTACGGTTTGAATCAGGCCGACTATTTACGTCCACATTCATGAGGATTTTCAAATTGGTTGTGCTTTCTATTAAGGCCAAAATATCTTATCCACTCGGTTTAAAATATAGTTTATTAGAAAACCTTGTACTCCGGCTCTAGATACAACAAGGTTATAAAAAAGAATCTCGGAGTAATAAAAAAGATTTGGGCAAAATACATATATAACCCTATGTTTTGGTTATAAGTGTCAATATGATCCTGCAAGATTAGAAAGTGTTATTATAATCCTATGTTTTTCATCATAAGTGCCGATAAAACCCTTTGGCACTATTCTGACGTTGATTTTGTATTTTCCGGCATTGACCAAATACAAAAGGACTAAAATACCCCTAGTCTTCAAATTACAAATTTATTGACTAAAATACCCTAGGTTTATACGTCCTCTTCATCTTCAAAACCACCTTCAGCACCACCTCCGCCCATTCTGCCACCACCGCCGTCGGGTCACCGCCGCCCCACCATCACACCACCGGATCGCCGCCACTTCGTCGGCAGTGGCGGCGGCCGGAATCTGAACATCCACAAATTGGTCAATGTCAGCGGCTTTGGATTTCCTGTCAACCATCTTCCTCAAACCCTTCATAACTGCAACAAAACAACCATTCATGGTTCATCATCATCTTCTTTTAACCCCATCCAGCACCACCTTTGCCCCCAAATCTTCGTCGCACCGCCGTAAAATCTCAGAACAGGTCTTTGCTCCGGCTCTAGATACAACAAGGTTAGCAGTAGCATATGCCAAATGCATACAATGCAAAAACCTTCACAATCAATGGCATACCATCAAACAAAATCTACACAAAAAGATCCCTGATTCCAGCAACATTACATCAATCGTGGCACACGAAGAAGACCATCAGTAATCGAAGTGCAAACTAAGAAAAGCATACAAACAAAACTCACGATATGAGGATCAATTTGGGATGCTTCTTGACAAGGTTGTACATTTCATCGAATGTCTCGACCCCAGTTTTCCAAACGACGAACAACTCCTCGTGCTCATTCAAAAGCTCGTTATAAGAATTCAACAATGCATGTTGATGGCACAAGTACCAAAAGACCCTCCAAGAACCAGTATAACCTTCCCCTGTACTACCTCAGGAAAAAATTATGCTTCCTTGCCTCAACTCTCGCAACATGCTTCCTCAGAGAATATCTCACCGGGTTCCCACACACCACACACTTATTCCTCTGCCAAAAACAATCAACGCTCGAATTATGCGCTATGAAAACTCTCTCAGCAAACGCAGAAAGCACCCAATTCGCCGCCCCAGGGACCGAGACCTGCTCTTGTACAACTAATTTATCCCTTTCATTGCTGCAGCCAGACAAATCAAGAACGAAACAAATTTTCCGGTGTCGATCACTATCCAGGGACGGCGAACACGCACCAAAACCCTCCAATTCACTTCCAACGAGTGTAGCTTTCATTCCACCGGTGGGCACACACGTCGCTGAAACCATAGCCACCAGCCCGTCGCCTAAAACAATCCCACCCCACCAAACCCACAACCACCCCACCTTACCTAACCACTATTGCTCCACCGCGCTGCCGCCGTAGAACCCTAGTCGCACCACCGTACCTCAGACCCCACCGCGGCTCAGCCGTGCACCACGACCCAAACCCTACCATGCCGCCTCCGCTGCAAAATCGTCGAAAGAATACGAGAGCGATCGGCCTTTGCATTCGCTCAGCCTTTACATGACGAAATCGATTGGCCTCCATCACCCTTCCAAGAGACCTAAATCTATAAAGACAAATGAAAATAACAATTGATCAAACAATAATCTAAGTGGTGTTGGTTGGAGTTTGAGTCGTCCAAATGAGTACTCGTAAATTGTTTGAGTCGTCCAAATGAGTACTAGAAAAAGGTGTGTTGCTAAAAAAATGATTTGCGGCGGTGAGGGATCTTCATATTTAGGGTTGGCAAGCTGAGGGCATAACTGTCCTTTCATATTTTTTGAATTATTTTTTTAACACATGGTTATAATCGTCATTTTAAAAAAATGGCCAAATTCAAGCCTCCAGGGTTATATTAGCACATTCAAGTAAATCATAGGATTATAATAGTACTTTCTGATTTTGCAGGGTCATATTGGCACATATGACCAAAACATAGGGTTATATGGACACTTAACTCAAAAGATTTACACATCTGAGTGGATCTAGAAAAAAAATTGATGGGTAACATTTAATATTAAACGGAAATATTGTTGAATTTTAGATTTAGTTTAATTTAACTTGAACACACTTCAATTACAAAGTTAAGTTTAGTTCGACAAAAAATATTTCAGCAAATTTAAGTTTAATTTAGTTAAAAATAAGTTCCACTCCGTTCCAAATTGCTTTTAAACTCATATTATAATCGATGGTTAGACCAGTCCAATTCATTTCATTATAGTCCGATCTATGCATGTATATATCAGTCAATTCCAATTTACTTTAACTTGGTTCATTTCAGTTCAGTTTAGATTAGTCTAGTTTAATCTAGTCCAGGTTCATCTTAATCATCTCAAAAATAGTTCATTTCAATTAAATTTCATTCACATCATTTTTGTCAATTTCAGTGCATTCAAATTTGACTGAGTACAACTCAGTTCAGTTCATTCCATATGATCATATCAATCTAGTTTACTTCAACCCGATTCAGCCTGTACTATCTTTATTATAACTAATGGTCTATATCACTTCTTTCTTTTTTTACGAATTTCAAAAAAAAAAATCAGTTAAGAAGATCACAAGATCAGTTATACAACTTTAGATGAGGTACTACAGAAATTACATAAAATGTCATGATTTTTTTTATTTTGCAAATATTTTGTTCTGGAAAATACTTCTTTTCCCCCTCCCTATTATGATAAGTTGTTTTGCGCCTCTTCTCCAATCTCCATCCTTGGGCCTCAAGCTCATCACAAGTTCGAAACCATTTCCACTAAAATTAAACGGTCCAATGAAATTTTATGGGTCATAACAGAAAGTTTGATTTGAAATCTGCAGTAACAAACATCCGGCCCGTTCTTGCTTACAGTACATCTATTGAAAACTGGATTTTCTACTCTTCGATCAGGCCTAGTAGTAGAAAATAGGAGTTTGCAACGTGAAAATCATCAAAGCAGGAGAACTGGGATTTGGTTCAATAGGTAATCAACATCCTTTATAAGAGAGAGATTTAGGTTTCAAGTCACACTTTTATAAGAAAGTTTGAATTATAGAGTAGGAATTACACAGTATTTTGAGACCTTGTCAGTGATTAACATTGTGATTTCCCAACCTTTAGGGTATCGATGAAGGTGTGACCGTGGTGGCCCGCTTGATTTTTCATCTTAAAAGTAGTCAATAAATGTGCGCTTGTGGTAGTTTTCGTTTCAGCGGCGATGATATGTCGGTGGAGTTACATTTGCTTATTCTCGCAAAAGTGTCCCTATCTATTCAACTGGAGTTTCATACTTCGTTGAATTTCAAATTTCAATAGATTAAATTCAAATGTTTGTAGTTGTTCAAATGGAGTTTTGGGTTTCACTGAATTTCAAGAAATTTATGCACTACCAATTTTTATTGAGTCCGTCTCTTGAAAGACGGTCTTTCCTTAAGCTATGAAAAGACCAGGGATTACACTGCAATTTTAGGACAATTGCAATGAAATATTCGCGGGTCACAATATGGTATAATCGGGTTGAATTCGGGTCATAACAATCCACACGCCTACATAAGCTAAAACCCATCCTTTCGTTATTCCCCAAATCCTTGCTCTGCTCTTCCCTGCTCGCGATTTTCCCCAAACCCCAGCAATCCAACTTTTCCCCAAACCCCAGCAATCCAACTTTTCCCCAAACCCCAGCAATCCAACTTTTCCCCAAACCCCAGGCATCCAATTTTTCCCCAAACCCCATCGCCGATCTCACCGGAAATGTTGCAGATATCACCGGAAACGTTGCAGATCTTAAAACGATACAATTCTAAGATTGAAAACGTTGCAGATCTCACCAATTTGCCTCATGAATTCAGGCGATTTGCCGATTCAAAAAACGTCGTCGATCGAATTGAGGGGTTCAAGTGGTACTGGATTCGAGTGGTGAGCATTCAAGTGGAGAGAGTTTGAGTGGTGAGGATCAAGTAGAGAGGGTTCGAATTGAGGTTCGAATGGAAAGGATTCGAGTGGTGAGGGTTTGAGTGGAGAGGTTCGAGTGGCACTGGATTCGAGTGGTATTAGGTCCGAGTTGACTCGAGGGGGTAGATGGTTCGAGTAGACGTGGCAGATGGTTCGAGGGGTGTTGATTCCAAGGGTGGAGGGATGTATGATTCAAGGGGTGATGATTAGAGGGGTGGATGATTGCTTAGAGGGATGGATGGTTCCAGGGGTTAGGAACCAACTGTTCAAGGTCAGGGTGGTGGATGGTTAGAGTGATGGCACGGTGGATGATTCGAGGGATGATATTTCTAGGGGTGATGGTCCCAGGAGTGGATGGTTGATGGTTCGAGTGGTAGCGAGGCATTTGGTTGATTGTACCAGGGGTTCAAGGGGTGATTATCTGAGGCGGGTGGATGGTTCGAGTGGTGGTGAGTCGGATGGTTGATGGGTTGAGGGGTGATGCCTCGAGGGGGATGGTTGATGGTTCCAGGGCCTCGAGGGTTGATGAATCGAGGGATGATGCCTCGAATCAACACCCCTCGAGTCGGATGGTTGATGTTCGAGGGGTGGGTGATTCGAGTGGTACATGAAAAAAAAATCCATATAATACGGTGCGTGAGGGGCAATTTCCTGAAATTTGCTACTTAATCCTTAACTTTTTATATTTCTAATTAGACCTCATTTTTTCATAGGCCTATGGAAAGACGGTCTTTCCCAAGACTTTGTCATTTTTATTTTACAATATACAATTGGATATTTAATTTTATTATTTTATTATTTTCAACTATATCACAAAAAACAATTCTAATAAAAATTGGGTATCAATTTAAACTGAAATTGTACCAAAATAGCACTCCTTTCCAATGGAAATATATATTTTGAGACATTAACGGAAAATTAAGTATATTTAAAGGATAAATTTTAAAAAGCAAGTTGCTAAACTGTTGAATTCAAGTTACATTTCCACCACAGAACCACCAATTATTTGATGCCCATCCCATAATTCGAATAGACAACCAAAATCCAAATCAAGATATTTGATGAATTAAGAAAATGATGGATGCGAAATAGAACCAATAGCTCAAAATGATTGTTCCCTTTATTTTTGCTCTCTCATTAAACCTACTTTTAGAGACTATAATTTTTTATAGGGTATTGTATAAAAATTAAGATAGTTAAAAAATAAATAAGTGTAAATAATCCAGATCTTGGGTATAGGATATGTGACAATTGTAATAAATATCTCAATATGAAAAATATGCTACTTATATGGAGTGAAAATAATATTAGGTTTGCATATAAATTCATATGCTGAATAAAACTAAAGTGATTGTAGAAAAAGTTGAATAAGATGATGAAATTCATTAAAATTAGCCATATAGGTGAAAAAGTATGCCATTGTCATATAAGCAATAAAAAAATAAAGTATGTTATCAATAAATTACAACGTTTTGTTTTACATTGTTTACTAGATCATTTTATAATGGATCTAATTATTAGAATAACTTAATGTTTATTTTTATTTTTTTCAACTAGAGTTTCATAATTTTAAAAATATTTTAGAATATATAGTATTAAAATATAAATAATTATAGTTTAACTATGTGTCAATCTAACCCCGGGTATCGTTGACTTCAATTGTCAACAGGAGATTTGATCGAAATTTAAAGAAATGATGAATTTACCCCTATTATTTTCTTCTCACCTTAAGCCCCCTCTTCTTTTCTTCTTTCACCCACTCCGGTGAACCAGCGTTGCGCCATTCCACCCAAGTTTAACGTCGGCAACAACGATAAAGTTCACCTATTCTAGGCTCCTTTTCCGCAGGTTCGGTGGAATGATTTCCACTTGGCTTCATTGGAAACTTCCAATGTCACTCTTAGGCTTTCCACCGCATGCCAGTGTCGTCGTTCCAATCCGCCATATCTGCTCTACCACCGCATGCATGTCGTTCATATCAGCTCCGGCACAACCGTGTTACCTCTCTGACGCTGCTATGCCCCTGGACCCTTGGTCTCGTTCAGGGTAGCATGTCTCCTAGGTCGTGTCTGCTCAACCAATTTAATCTGGATCTGGGCCACCGAGTTCTTTCTCAAATGCCACTGCATGGCAATTGGTATGTGTCAATATATCAATAAAAGGTGGTGGCGGGAGGTGGTGGGGAGAATAAGGGATGGTAGGGGTGGTGGTGTGGTGGTGGCGGGCGGTGGTTGGGTAAGGGTGGGTTTTGAAGAAGAAAAGGGGTAAAATGGAAATTCAGTTTATGGGGAAAGAGTATTCTCGTCATCTCATGTCCATTCAACACCTTAATTGTTGAGTCAACGATAGAATAGTGCCAAAAAAATATATAACTACAAAATTCAACCTAAAGTTAGGGTTATTTTGACACTTTCTCGTTTTGTATAGTTATATCGACAATTTCAACCTGAAGTTAGAATTTGAGGTGTAGAAGTCCTTTATTTTTGTTTAAAGAAGTAAGACTAAATTATTTTTTTAGTCCCCATCATATTATGCAATACCATCATTTGGTCCCCAAGGCCAATACCACGTTTGTTCAGCACTTAACATAGTAAAATTGATTTGTTTGGTCCCCAAGGTGGTTTTCAGGTAAAGTGAAACAATTTTTCAATATGGACGGGGGTATTTTTGTAATTTTAGTAATTAAAAATATTTTTGATTTCTTTTATCTTTTTTATATTTCTTTTTTATTTCTATTTCTCTCTTTCCCGAGTGGTTGTTCACGGTGAAGACCGTGATTTTATCATCGCTGGAACAGGAATTGGCGATCCCGTCCATGAAATTCAGCAGCCCCAATGGAGTCATCGTCGTTCCAAACGCCGCGATGGAGAGGAAGACGTCGAGATCCTCCACCATGATGATGGATTTGGGGGTGATTTGAGATCGGAGTTGTCGGAGATTTGGGATAAGATATAACTGGGGGATGACGACTTTAAGGATGAGGAGCTCACCAATGGAAGCATCGGCGATGGAGTTGAGGCGGCTGTTGTCATATTTAACAAGGTTGAAATTTCCAGGAAAAAACTTTGAATTGGGAGGGCGATCCTCCACGTGAACTGACCGTACCCCAAACCGACACAGGTGAACAAGTAGAGTATACTAGGGCGCTTGAGAGAACCATGTCAAAGGAACTCGGCAAAGCTAGATTCTCTTCAGAGGAAACCGAAGCGTCGAGAAGGAAAGGTGAAGGAAGAGGATTTTGATTGCTCGCTGAAGGATCCTATCTCCCAGGAAGAGGCACGTATCAAGTTGGCCTTACTGTTGCAAAATTGAAGCAAATGTGAGGTCTAACGGTACTAATCTATGAGAATTTGAGAAGCTTGGTGGATTTTTCTATGAGATTGGCCATGGCGGCGATGAAGCTGGACTTTCCGATGAGCGTTCTCGAAGAAGACGACTGTGATACTGTCGGAAATTTCTTTTTTTTGTTTCCACACTAAACAAAACAACGTTGTTTTGCCTTAAGTGAAACTACATCGTTTTGTTTCCATGAAGGCAAAAAAAAACCCAGAAGGATGACCAATTGGGCTAAAACCTAATTGGCCCAAATTGAAACCCCAAATCATAGGAAACCCTACAAGGAAATCGCAATCGAAAACCACCAGCGAGCTCATCAGGTCGCATTAATTGGCAAGCTTCCATTGACAAGCCCCTCAGATTAATTGGCGAGCTCCTCAGGTCACATTAATTGGCGATCGGAAACCCTCCGGGGAAGATGGCTTCCGCCATGACACTTATGCCGACACACCATCCATCCGTCGCGACGAGCGCGCTGCCATCCGTCGCTAGCCCTCCGTCTGCCCGCGTCCCTGCCGCCTCCTCTGTTTTCTTCTCTTCTTCTTTCGGCTTCTTCCTGTTTGCTTTTTTTTTTTAATATTTTGTAGCTCAGGGGTATAATGATCATTTTACATATTTCCGACTAATTTTTCGTTGACTTTACCTAAAAATCACCTCTGAAAAGCAAATAATTTAATTTCAATATGTTATTTGTTGAATTAAGGCGATATTGACATTGGAGACCAAACAAAATATAAGACGCAAAGTCAAAAAATAAAAGAAAACAATTTAATCAAAAATAATGCATTACGTATTTTGCAGCATTTGTAGACAAAAAAACTACACGTGCTTCTCACGCTCGAGATAAAGCAAATTTCCACGTGTAATATCGCCCACCACATTCCCTCCAAAATTCCCCAACACAAAATCGCCCACTTCATTCCTTCATTATCCATACCACGATAAATTATCTTCCCTCCATCTTCTTTGCTACAGTAGCATGAGTGATTGAAAAACTTTGTACTCCACTCTGTTTCGCTGATAGTGGCATCATAGATTACATGTTTGAATTTAGTCGAAGAAAATGAATGGATGAAATTGAACGTACAAAGAAAAAAAAATAGAATGAAAGGATAAATTAAAGGAATCATATCAAAAATGAAAAGTGTGCTAATATAAAAAAAATAATTTAAAAAAATTGTATCAATAATAGAAAAACAGAGGGAGTACTAGTTCCCTTTGACTGTTTTTTTAGATAGGTTGCTATATTAATAATGCCTCGATAAGTATTTATATCAAAGTGTCGCAAAATTAACTTCAGCTTATTTGGACAATCAACTTTAGCTTATTTATGTTTTTTCATAATGCTGATGAAAGATTTTTCTTTACAAAATCAATAATGATTCTATATTCATGTTATGAACTTATTGGACCCCGCAGCTTGATATTGTATTTTGTTTTTATTATTTATTACATCTCTAACATATTTTATTTAGTTAATTTTCTACTTACAAATATCTTTTATGCTCATTTATACCCTACTCGAAATACATATTTTATTTAACTAACTTTACTCTGTCGGAGTAAGAGCAAACATTAAATTTCATATGTTAGTAAATTATCATTATAAAATAATACTCCGTCTCTTGAAAGGCGACATTTCCATAAGTCATGGAAAAATTAAGATTTAAAGTTTAAATTAAAAGAAATGAAAGATAAAATTTTTGGCTTGCATGAATCAGGTTATAAAATTTATAACTCTTATATATTGCATAATAAATATTTAATATTGTAAATACACCTTTTACTTTCTACCTTTTATTATTCTATATAAACCCTGTCTTTTCATACACTTATAAAAAGATGATTTTTCCCAACACTTTGTCATTAAAAAATTATTCTTGTTAAAATTAGAAAAAAAAGTCAAAAAATATACTTCCTCTGTCCCATTTCAAGTTGCAATTTAACTATGAGTAATTCTTTTGAAAGACAATCTTTCCATAAGCTATGGAAAAACTAAGGCTTTAAGTGCAAATTAGAAGAAATGGAGATAAAATTTTGGGGTTGCATGAATTGGGTTATAAACTTTATAGCTACTACACGTTGCATAATAAGTTTATAATATTGTAACAAAAACCTTTTTACCTTTTATTATCTTAATTAAACCCAGTCTATGGAAAGACGACCGACATTCCCAAGACTTTGCCTTTAACTGTTCATTTAGTAAAAATTCTTAACTTTGACCATAAAATTAAATTAGTATACAAGTATAAATACTATTGTCTGATATATTGTTAAATTCATTATAACATATATTTTACAAATATCAACTTTTTACAACTTTTGATTATACTTAATAAAAGATGTATCAAATATTTTTCAAGTCAATTGTCAAAAGTCAAAATATGCAGCTTGAATTGGGAAAGAGGAAGTAAAATTTTCTAAATTTAAACCACATAATTATTTTATAATATTAATATAAGTAATTTAATTAATTTAATATTATTTTTATTTATTACAATAATTTAAAAAATATTTTAAAATATATCTTGAAATTTAAATATGCCAAAGTTTTGAAAAATACCGTATTTTCATATGCTTCTGAAAAGATGAAATTTAGTTAAAATAATAAAAAATATAATATTTTAGTTACAATATTAAAATTTTATTAGTGGAGCAATTGTAAAGTTTATAATCTGATTCATACAATTCAAAAATTATACAGGGAGTACTATAGTTTAAATAAAATTTGTAGTACACTTTTAGAGCCTAACCCATATTGATACTCTCACTATTTCCAGTATTTTCTCGTCCTTTTCACTAGACAACAGAAACCTGAGATAGTATTATCTCCAAAACTCAAAAGCTCCAAAAAATTTCCATCCAAAAATAAAAAAATCTGTTCACTTTCTTTCTTTCTTTCTTTCTTTCTCAGGCGGAGATATGGCTCTGCCTCAAATCTTGCCCTCCACTTCCTCCTCCGTAATTCCGAGCAAATCCCACTTAAAACCCAGCAACCCCACCCCCATTAAACCCTTCCTCACTCCGCCGCCGCTCCGCCGCCGCCAATGGCGGCGCAGCCTCCGCTGCTCCGCCTCCTCCTTCTCCGAGAAGCACCACAGCAACACCAACCCGTCGAAACCGGACGACGTCGTCGAGCTCCCGCTCTTTCCCCTCCCCCTCGTCCTCTTTCCCGGCGCCATTCTCCCGCTCCAGATCTTCGAGTTCCGGTACCGGATAATGATGCACACGCTCCTGCAGACCGACCTCCGCTTCGGCGTCATCTACACCGACGCCGCCACCGGCGTCGGCGACGTCGGCTGCGTCGGCGAGGTCGTGAAGCACGAGCGCCTCGTCGACGACCGCTTCTTCCTCATCTGCAAGGGCCAGGAGCGGTTCCGCGTGACGAAGCTGGTGCGGAACAAACCCTACCTCGTCGCGGAGGTCGCCTGGCTCGAGGACCGCCCGCCGCCGTCGAACGGCGGCGGAGAGGAGGACCTGAATGCTATCGCGAACGAGGTGGAGGCGTACATGAAGGACGTGATTCGGCTCTCTAATCGTCTCAACGGGAAGCCGGAGAAGGAGGTGCAGGATCTCCGCCGGAATCTGTTTCCGACGCCGTTTTCGTTCTTCGTGGGGTCCACTTTCGAAGGCGCCCCCAGGGAGCAGCAGGCGCTGCTGGAGCTGGAGGACACCGCCACCAGGTTGAAGAGGGAGAAGGAGACTTTGAGGAACACTTTGAATTATTTAACCGCCGCTTCCGCGGTAAAAGATGTTTTCCCATCATCTTCTTGATGTCAGTGAATGAATGAATGAAATATGATTGTATACCCTATCTTGGATTTTGTAAATTTTGATAGAATATGGATAAACTTACTATTTGCTGTCCATTTTCATGGTTAAGTTCTAATTGCCACTTGGTTAGTTTTCCTGCCAGATATGATCCACGTATACGACCCCAAATAGTGTTAATTGTAGTATTAGCAACATATGATCAGTAGGTATGATTCATATATCCGACTGTATTGTTTTGTGTTACGTGTGTTAGTTTTTCGGGACTCTGCATTCGTGCTTGTTTCTTGATGGATACCTTAGAAGATAGGGTTGATTGGCTACATTTGTCTGAAACTGAATCGGAGATTTGAATCTGTTTTATACGCATATGAAGCATTCGGGCTGTTGATATTGCAAAGTAGTAAGTTTAGGGTTCAAGGAGATTTGGTATGGAGAAACTCATTTCGTTGCTAAAGTGTATGTTGTGCTTTCTGGAAATGATCTGAAGTGTTTGTTTCTTGTTTCATTTCATTTCATGATGGAATCAGCAGCTCTAACTCTGCAACATTCAAGTGAAATTAGGTCATATTTTGCCTCTATTTCAAGTTAAATAGGTCATTACACTGTCACATTCGTGTTGTCGGGCCAATACATGTGGAGTATATATGTATTCTCTTGTCGTGTTTAAGCTTCATTTGCTACAATAGGTCATCGTCGATTATTTTGCTTCTTTTGCTTAACCTGTGTAATCCTTCAGTGGTGTTCTGATGACATGATTTAAATCTGCGAACACGGACACAAATGAACGTATGCATCGTAGTGAACATAAGCCATTCTACAGACATGAACTAAGGTGTGGAAATGGGGAATTCTTGCATATAGTCGACAAATTATTCAGTTACAGATTCATACCAAAGCTAATCAGAGGTAATCTGGTAGACCATTTACTACTAAGCATCTGGACTAATACTAGTAGTGTACAGTGGCAATGTTACAAAAAATGCATCATCTTCCTTAAACATCGAAGATCCTAAAGGCAGAACCCCAGCCGCCTAGTTTCCCCGTAGCCCTCCATCCCGAAGCTGTTTAACAACGGTGTAGTTCCCAGCTTTCTGCAATCACAACCAAAACAGTCATTCTCAGAAACCGAAAAACACACAAAAGGAAGATTCATATGAGCCGGAATCATACCTTAAGACACAAGTTCTTAGTCGTATCACAGATGGGATATTCGCGAGGGCAGCAATGTTGTTGATCCTCACAGCACACTGCAGAATCCAACTCGCAGCACTTCCACGTCAAGCATGTCCCGATAAAGGGCAGCCGCCACGAGCAGCAGCACGTTTCCCCGGCCGGGCAGGTGGAGAAGAAGTCGCACTTTGTCGGGGCAGGAGGAGGCGGTGGAGGTGGAGTTTTCACAGGGTAGGAGGCCAGGAGGTTGATCCCACAGATGCCTTCTGATTTGCCATTGTTTCTGACCATGTGAATGTAGCCATTTATTCCCCATTCTGATCCCCAGGAGTTCTTGACTATCCAATAATCCTTGCCATTTTGTGAATCGTATCCAACTATCAGAACCGCATGGTCCAATTCTGTAGAGCAGGGCCCTGTGAATACTCCCTGCAGCATAACATGCATTTACAGCCAGAATGTTATGTTGGAGTCTTCGGAAAAACATACAAAAAGCAGCTTATTTTCTGAAAAGTGTAGTTTTTTTGCGCTTCAGCGCTGTAACACGGCTTATATAAGTAAAATTGACTTATTTTCAAAGCAAGTGATGCACGATCCGAGGAAGAAATCGATTGTCACAAAGGTTCGATAGTTTCTTTGCCAAATTGTCGAGGAAGAAATTCAGACACCGAATGTGGAATATGCACTGAAACTGTTGAACCTTTGCGATGATTGATTTCTTCCTTGGCTCCTGCATCAGCAAGGGCGTCCTCCTACTTCTCTACTAAAAATGGCCTTAACTTTCAAAATAATTTTTTTAGCACTTAACTAAACTGTTAAAAGTGTTTAGTTTATAAGCAAAACAACCTTTTCCAGCATTCTCTAGCGTTTTAAGCACGCACTTTAAAACACAGGTCATGCCTTCAAGCAGCTTTCAGGCAAGGAAAAAGAGATGATGATATCAAAGAACAGAAGAACTAACCCTTGAGTACAGCTGAAAATCTCTCTCACTGCCACATATACCTACACTCACAGGCTGTTTAGCCACAGCTTGAAGAAGCTCATTCTCATTATTCGGGGCTACATCTTGATAGCCATCAATGGTCACAACATGCTTCTTCAACTGTGATCATAAACAAGAACCAACCATCAAGCCAAAAATCAAACCAAAATCTCATATCAAGCAAGAATAAAACCTGCAAACCTTGTTAGTGTTGCAAGTTCTCTCCTTTCCTTGAAAAGGGTAGTCCTCTTCAGTGTCGATTCCTCTGTTCTTAACGACGAATTGGTACGCGTAATCCATTAGCCCTCCATCACATCCGCTGTTGTAAGTTCTGTCACAGTCAATCAACTCCTGCTCAGACAGACTGCGTAGAGATCCAGCCACAATCTTGTTGATGCCTTCCATTGCTCCAGTAGCCGAAAATGCCCAACATGCTCCTAAACAACAAAGCATTAGTCCATATGTTCTAGGTTATATCTTCCAACAAACAAAAGCCAACTGTCCATTGTACATTCTTCAGAAGACACGTTTGGAGAAAAGCAGAAGTTGATCGTCTATACTTTCCAAAAAAAGTCAGCTTTGTTTATAAGCACTAATCTACCAAACACAGCCTAATTTCACTCAGTTCACCATTTCACATTTTCAACACCTACAAACTCTCATGTTACTCCCTCTGTTCAACAAATAAGTCTCAGTTATCAGTTTTTTGTCCCCTTTTTCCCCACCTGTATCCTTCATTATTAGTTCTTGAATGATTTTGAACCACATAAGTAAGGGCACAACATGTAAACAACACAAAAACAACTCTTCAAATCAAACAAAAATACTTGAAACATATTGATGCATATGACTCTCAATATTGGATCATATCTCATCATCTTGCTATGTGTGATCAGTTATATGGATCATATCTCATCATCGTGCTCAGTCGAAACATGAAGCTCCATTTGTGAGAAGGTTACATTTCAGCAAACTATTCTAACAAGAGTGCATATAAACTTTAAGATAAAAATAAACCAAAAGTGTTACTGCAATCATGCTATTCATTTACACTTCTTTGAGCTGAAAATGAAAAAGAACACAGCTTTACAGCATAATCCCTCAAGAAAAACAAAAAACACATTCACTCTCAGCAAGAAAATCAAGAAACAATGACTGACCGCAGCGGCCTTGATCCTTGACCACGGTGACAGCCCCTTTCTTCCTCCAATCCAATGACTTTGGAACATCACCAGACACCCCAGATGAAAAGGTTGGCCTCCTAGGATTCATCCTTATCCGGTTATTCGCAGCGCCGGAGAGGCCCAAGAAAGTGGCCTTAAACTCATGGTGAGTGAGATCAGCAAAGGCATTGAGGTCCAAACCATAGCTAGAATTAGCCATGGTATTATGCTGAGTGATGTAGTTATAATTATCCTCAAAAACCTTAAACCTCAACTCCTTCTCTTGCTCAGAAGGATATGTTTTTCCATACTTTTTGCACCATTTTTCAAACAGATCAGAATTGGATTTGCATATGGGCAGGCACAAGAGCAGCAGAAAAACTGCAAAAGAGGAGTGAATCTTCTTCATGGGGTGGGATTGGATGGAGAGAGTTTGAATGTTGTTTGTGATGTTTCTTTGGTGAAGGAGATGTAATGTGGATTTCCCCATCAAACAAGAAACAGAAACAAGAAATAGGAAAGATTACAAATTTGAAAGTGTGTTGTTTTGATTGGAAGTTGTGGGAAGGGAAACTTCCCAGTTTTCTGGCAGCTGAAGAGTGGAAGGGCAACCTGTGAGCATCCTCCACTCAGGAGCTGCCTATTGGCTGCTTTGAGAAAATTGCATATTGACCCCTGTATGTTTTGACAAATTACGAGCATTTGTCCAAATGGTTTGGAAACTACCCTTTCTTCAGTATTGTTTGTTACTATACTAGAATTGAAGGAAGCGTAAAATAGTGTCAACTAAAATTCATGTTACATGTTACTATCTTAGGATGAATTATGAAATTCTTACATGTTTTTCCGTCTTTACAAAGATCTTGATGCTCAAAACAGCTATTAAATAGATATGCAGTGTCCATGCGGGGTGTTGTTTTGGTGAGGGCGTACTCAATATGATCAACATGGTTTGTGGAAATGCACGATGTTCATGCTTTGGTACATCCATCTTGGTACAAATACATGCACCTCTTGCAAATTCTGACCCGTCAAACCTTTTATTAAGTTTTTCAAAATCTAAAATTTTAGCTTATAAGCAGAATTGTGTACTTTTGAAATTATTGTACTCCGTGTGAGATTTTGACGGACGTTTTTCATTGCCTTGTCATTTCACTTTTTAAGAACATCAACACATATTGAAATTAGTAATTTTGTTTTTCTTTTGTTAGCTTACTCTATCATTGATACATAATTTAATTTAAAAAATATGGTTTGACTCCACCAACTTACATTTTGCTGTAGTATAAGAGACCTATTGCAATTTAAAAAGAATTCAAGAAGAATTCGCAATTCATCCAAATTTGTAACGGCGGATTGCCTTTTTTTCATTCGCTCGTGATTCACATTTTTGCACTGGTGACTAGGCTTGGCGTGCTTTGTAGACATTTCGAGAAGAAAAACATAAAAGTTGCAAACATTTTACGTCAATTAAAATTGAACCCATTAGTATATTTGGAAAAATTAAACACACCTTTCATCTCTTTATATTGTTTTAGACAAAGTTTTGGAAAATACGGGTTTTCCATAAATTTATGAAAAGATGAGTTTAATTAGAATAATAAAAGATAAAAGATATAAGTTACCATATTACAAATTTAATATGTAACATGTAGTAGTAATAAAGTTTATAACTCAATTCATGCAATAAAGAAATTTTATTTTTATTTATATTTTAAACTTTGATATTTCCATGAATTATAAAAATACCGTTTTTCCAGACGAACTATTGTTTTGAGCAGACCGAATCGTTTTTACGTAATTCACTATTCATTTTGTTCGGTGCATCGTGAAACGACGTATCATTGTAGTAGTTTATACCAAAAATTCAATTTGGGCATTTTGTTTGGTCATTTTTTAATTTTAATTTTATTTAAAGTCACATAATTTCTACTAATCATCAAAACGTAGGTTATTATAGTTACAAATCGTACACTTGTGTTATTGTTTTTTTGGCAAAGTGTTGGGAAATACCGTATTCTATAAACTTATGGAAAGACGAAGTTTAATTAGAATAATAAAAAGTAAAAGGTCATAGTTGCAATATTAAAAATTTATTATGTAGTGTGTAGCAATTATAAAGTTTATACCTCAATTCATGCAACCCAAAAATTTTAACTTCATTTCTTCTAATTTACACTTTAAACCTTGATTCTTCTAACTTTATTTCGTCTTTCACGGGACGGACTCTTATTTTTTGTAATTTTTAAAGAAAAGAATTAATATCAAATGAATTAAATAGAAAATCGTCACCCTCATTTCCTACAGTAAGATGTATAAGAGGGTTTATACCAAAGAAAACCTCGATTAATATGCTTAAGAAATGATAAGCAAGTGCATCAACGTGATTGGTTAAATGGTTAAGAGAAAGACTTATATGAAATTGTTATGGTGAGACAAAGTAATGAGTGAAGTTTTAAAAATTAAATAACGTACCTCATGTGCTTTATCCTCTTTGTATAATTGTACTCAGACCTTCCGTTTTACCATAAAAATGAGTGAGGTCGCCTCAGTCAAGTCTTTGTAAATTGTTAAGTGTCTAGTTAAACATTTCATGGTCATGGATTCGAATCCTGACATCCGTAGTGTGAAAATTCTTCCTATACAAGGGTTCCTTATGGGCATCGGAAAGTGACCACCAGGTAGCGAACCTTTAGACGTTGTGATTTACTTGCTAGTCAACTCGTGATGTCGGGATGATGGAGAATTATATTTTTAAAAAAAGATTGAACCCACAAAAAAGAGGAAATTAGTGGGAAAAACTCAAAAGTAACTCCGAGTTCTTTGAAAAGTGCCAAAACAATTCCATTTTTTTATGTACTGAAACAACTCTAAGTAGTCGTCAAATACTGCCATTGTACCCAACTGACTCAAGACTGATGTTGACTGGTCAAATTCAGGCATTGATCATACTAGAAAAAGACCTATTATAAATTATTTTGGACAATTTTACCCTCCTAAAGTATGTCTCACTGTTGGAACATACTAAGAATTATAGGGCTATATCATCACTTATTTTAATTTTTAGGGCTATATTAACACTTATTTTGCGAAGTAATGAAGAAAAAACATTAAATCTAAACTTCGGTAAGAGCTGCTCTGTTCTCATTTAGACCACAATGCAACGAAGCGAGATCGAAGGGTTCGATTTGGAGCTCTGGATTCACATGAGAATTTCCTGACGATACACCTCCGCCTCATACAACTAAATAAGCTTCTTGAACTTCTTGTCCATTGACTTCAAATTCATGTTGTTGCTCCCCTTCATTCTATGGAAAAGTTCCCTGTCCAACTTGCTCCGCAAATTGTTACCTTGACCATATTCATCATCTTCTTCCGCTTCCATCCCCGCTTATATTCGCCACCAAACCACAACGATATGCAGAGGTTCCTCGTCGATCATTAATTTGGCGAAGTTTAACTTAATTCCCTTCCTGATTGCCGCCACACTATTGCGTCTACTTACTGGGCCAAGCCACCACCCCTAAAGTTGTAATATCATAGTGGAAAAAGGCGCGATTAAGGTTTTAGGGTTTGAGTATACATTGAATGAATAAAGGATAAAATGGACATTTCACATTTACATATTTTTTTTATAGATATAAAGGTTTGTAATTTCCCATCAATTCGACAAAGATCATTAACCAAGTTCTCGGACGAGACCAGGATCATTTCGACATTTAAAAATTGAGGGTTATTTTTGCACTTTTCAAGAACTAAGTACAGTATCATTTTAGCATTTTTTCAAAGTTTACTATGGGATGGAAGGAGGATGAATGTTTTACGATCAAATTGTAGCATATAGATTCCCAATTAAAATGAGGAAAACATATTGGACAAGAAGAGTAAAATGCACTCATGCCCGAGTTCCTTTTTTGTGCACATATAACCTTCAAACTCCAATTTCCAGCCATATAAATGTATTCCCTCCGGTTCTCTTATAATGACTCACTTTCCATTTCTGGATAATTTTTTTTATTTTGGCTCCTTCCATATTTAGTAAATCCTAGGTTATTTTTAACCACTCAATCTCCTTTTTATTCTTCCAATTCAACCTCCACCACACATTTAATTTTCTAAAAAATATTGCACCACTTTAAATGAGGCCATACATAGAGGATCAAAGAGAGTATATACACTTTCAAAAAATTGACAGAAGTATATATTTACTTTAAAAAAACTAGGAGATAAATGTGACTAAACAAAGAACTCGGTGCGCACAAAAACATTTCACCTGGAAAAAAAACCATGGTGGTTACCTAAAATAGAAAGCATATTTTGTTTTATTTTTATTTTGAAATCAAAACAGATATCTTTTGGTCTCCTGGAAAGATCGATCACCATTGAAGCAGTACTGTTTCAGTCCTTCACAAAGCAAACTGCTCGCTGTCACAAAGCCACACAAAATCATATGATTTTGAGCCCGGCCAAGAACATTGCTTTCAGTATTCTGTTGTTGCTTTCACAAGATTAACGTTATTCTATCAGCGTATCCGATGGATGCTGATCCTAGGCAGTACGATAACATTGTAAGCTTCTTTGCCCTCTTTTGGGTTTTTGGTCTTCTTTTTTTCATGAATTTGGTGAGTTTTTAAGGTTTTATTGTTGTGTTGACTTTAGCTTTAATGGGTTTTTGGTAAAAGCGAGGGCTTTGCACATGAAGAGGATAAAAATGTAATCTTTTCTGTTTTGGGTAGGAAATTATAAGGTTTAACATGCTGAAGAGTGTGGGAATTGTGGGATTGGAGAGTTTAATTTTTCAGTTCTTTTGCAGTTTTCTTTTTGGGTATTTAATGCTATAGAGATTTCCCATTACATTGGTTTCTGTTCCACATCAGTATGGTATATCTGCTACTTCATTTGAGCAATGTTAAGGTCATTGGTTGGTTTGGACTATTGGACCCTCAAATTTATGGCACTGAAAGTGTTGAGTTATGCTGTTTTGCTCTGCGAATCGCCTGGCTTATCTGTTTGTTCATGCTTTGTTGACTGACAGGCAATGAAGGAAAGTGATGTCCACAGTGTTGTTTTATCTTATCTAGTGCATAATTGCTTCGATGGAACCGTGGAATCATTTACCTCTTGTACTGGGATGCAGCTGCCTGTTGATAGTCTTGAGTGCATGGAGAAAAGGAAAGGTTAGTAATCTTGATTTGAGCAATGATCTATTGCGGGATATATATATTTCATAGCCATGATGTTTCTTTTGTCGGAGAGCTACAAGGCCTCATCAAACATTGTTTGGTTATATTTCCTCCTTCATTTTTCCCTGTGTTTTGCATCCACTATGCTCATTATATACTGTTTATGTGAGTTCACCTGTTTGATGATAATGTACTTAAGCAACATCAGAGTACATATCTGCTGAATTTCTTGATTTTCCGAATTCTTTCTTTTGTCATGGTAGCAAAGTTGATTTCTAACGGTTGCAAATTATAACCGACTTATTTTCAGGAATACTTCAGTGTGCATTAGATGGTGATGTTCTTAAGGCCATTGAATTGACAGGACACCTTGCACCTGACTTGTTAGAGAAAAATACGGATTTACACTTTGATCTTTTAAGCCTTCGTTTCGTTGAACTAGTTTCATCGCGGAAATGGTGAGCAGGGTCATCATCTACCCTTTATGAAGGGTTTTATGTCTTTATGTATACTCTTGACTGGAGACTTATATCATGTGGCAGCACAGAAGCGCTTGAATTTGCTCAATCAAAGTTGACTCCTTTCGGGAAGGTTCAGAAACATCTCAAAAAGCTCGAAGTATGTTTCTGCACTGAAATTAAGTTGAGCTACTATTATACATCATTTCAAATTGCTTATTCGGAAAATTTTCCAGGACTTTATTGCTCTCCTGGCTTATGAAGAGCCCAAAAAATCTCCAATGTTTGATCTTTTGGGCTCAGATTACCGGCAGCAAGTCACGGACTCTTTGAATCAAGCAATTCTCGGTATGTGCGCTTGTGTTTGAAAGAGCTGTCCTTTTTAAAATGAAAATTGCCTTGGTTCTGATGTTTATTTTGTGCTTATTGAATCTTTTTCTGTATCAGAGCATGCCAATCTACCACGCCATTCTGCATTAGAAAGGCTAATACAGCAGACAACAGTTGTCAGACAAAGCTTGAGTCAAGAGTGTGGCAAGGTTTGATTTCTTTAATTTCCGCTAAGTTTTTCTGGACAATTTGTACTGGTCATTAATGAGGTTTTGCTGCAATCATAATTTGAAAGTGAAACCAGAAAGAAGAAGAGAAGTATTCTCTGGCAGCATGGTGACTATTTTTGTGAAAATTTTGTTTCTTTCTTACTATATGATTTTTTTCGAGTTTTAAAATGCTAGTTTGTGGTCTGATTGTTTATGATGAATCATAGGAAGGGCATCCGCCATTTTCTCTGAAGGACTTCATCAAAAGCCAGTAGTAAAAGTGCGAGCAATGGTTTGTCATTCCCGGGTTTCCTAACTATCTGGATGCAGCCCGTCATGGCTCAAGAGCCCTCTGCTTAGGATTCGTCGCCAAGATGTCATTTTACATCCTAAGTCTATGCGTCGAACATTTGCTGGTTAATACAAGTCTCTCAGGGCACAGCTATGGCTTTCCCAGGGATCCCGGGAAGATTTGATTAGCTTTTGTTAATGAAATGTGTTGTTCTTGATTAGAAGGTGCTCTTGAAGGCTGTTCCTAATTTTTGGAATGCAACCACTTCTGTGAATGTATGATCCTAGCATTTAACTATCTATTGTGAATTTATTGGATATTTGGCATTTCCAATCTCTACTTCGAGGATAATAGGGTACTCCGAGTAGACTACTTATGAACGTTATGTACGAGGGATGCCTCTACTGAATTTTCATTTTAAGGAACTGAAAAACACCTGACCCTTTCTCCTCTCTTCCCGTCACCAGACTCACCACCTTCCTCTGAGGAAAAATCAGCTTTACCGCTGGAAAACGAAAACGCCCCACTCCGTTGGAGCCCTTTTCCACACACCACACCCACCATGTCGGAAATCTTCACCGATCTGGACTTCGCTAAGAACTTCTCCATCACCAATTCTCCCTGCTTGTCCCAGCCAACATTGATCAAGGCATCAGTGCTTGGTGCGCTCGAGCAACAACGCTCGATCGCTTGTTGCAGGCGCTCGATTCTCTCGAACGCCCGTACCAACACTCGCTTATTTAAGCGTCAACGACTGAGCGCTAGAGCGACGGTGCACCACCACCAAGGCCAACCAACCTCCACCAAAACCTGCCGCTACCAAAATACGACAGACGATGAAAAAAAAAGTATAAATGATTTAGCAATCCACCATTTCATTTCAATCACTGGAAAAAGTATAGTAGTTAGTGGGCTGAAACTCTTGGTCCAATAACAACTCAAATATTGGTCCAGATGGGGTCAGCCTATTTGGGCCTAAATATCCACGAACTATTTCTCTTACCTCTGCAACGTCGTCTTCTTCCTCTATCTATCCATTCAGACAGAAAATGCAGTGCTCCGTTTCTCTACCGAAATGGCGCGTAAACACACGCATCTGCACCAACGACTCCTCCACCTCACTCTCTGCTTATTTTCCCGGACGCTCTCTTTCTCATCAGTAAGCCCATTTCCATAACCTTTGTTCACTTTAATATTTCATGTCTTTTTTTGTAAGCTGAAGCTTTTGAATTCTGTCTCAATCTTAGTGATTTTCTGCAGGAAAGAGCTATTTCCTGTACTTCTCTTCGCAATTTTTAGGTTACCGCGCAAAAAAGTGTTGTTTATCGAATTTACAGCTTTTAAATGCTTAATTTTATCAAACTTCAGTTAGATATTCACATTTAGACAAGTGTAGGAAATGAGGGAGTGAAATTTACCAAATGTTTGTTTTCCACAGTGTTTATGGAAGGAGCAGGGTTTATACAATGTCTGTTTGCACGTTGAGATGTTCAGTTACTAAAACCAAAGAGCTTTCTCCGCCATCCGAAGAGAATTTGGTGAGGGAGCCACACAAATACTTCGATCAAGTGATGATCTCGGTTCGTGCGGGAGATGGAGGCCACGGCGCTGTTCTGAACATGCCTAATCAGAAATCTGCCCCGAAAGGGAAGTTGGAGAAGGACAAGGCCCGGAGGAAGAGTGCCTACAAAAGGGATTTTGATGGCTCGGTTATCCTCCCTTCTGGAGGACACGGCGGAGATGTTGTGATTTACGCGGATGAGAGTAAAGACACGCTGTTGGAGTTCCACAAGAAGAGCCGGTTCAAAGCAAAGCGTGGAGGAAATGCTGATGCTATGGGTGTCTTGTCGTCTCTCATACGGGATGGACTTGCTGCCCCGGCTTTGCGCATTCCCGTGCCATTAGGTATGCAATTTTGAAATTCTTTGACAATGTATGATTTGTAGTTTGTTTGGATGATGATAATGTGTGATAACTCACAGGTACAGTTGTGAAAACCAAGAGAGGAAAGACTTTGGCTGATCTAGCTAACCCGGGTGAAGAAATTCTTGTTGCAAGGGGTGGTCAAGGAGGGGTGAGGAACTTTTACCAAACACGTGAAATCCTTTCATGAAACCTTTTTTGTCTAATTTCATGTTCAAGTAGGGTTAAACAATGAACTAAAGAATTAAAATAGAGTGAGTAGAAGGAAATGTAATTTGCTTGATTCTGTCTGTAATTGACGTGGTTTCACCTTTGCCTTTGGCAGATCAGCATGCTGGAAGTGCCGGAACATAAGAAGAAAAGGACAATGTCCTTAACTCCAAATGTGATGAGAGATGAGAATGACAAGGTGAGAGGAGGATGAAAAAAAAGAAGTTTTCCTTTTGTCTCGTTTGAGATACAATGAAAAATTTCCCCTAGTACCATTCCTCGAAGAACCATCCTCCTAAAACATGGATTCAATAGCTGATATTGTTTTTCATCATTCTAACGTTTTAAAACTTTTGAGTAGACTGATAATATACATGATTCCTTTCTGATAGTGTTATTCTCCATTCTTACATAGTGACCTTCAAACTCATCCTCAGTTCTTTGCAGGTTTTAGTTCTTGGTCAGCCTGGCGAGGAGACAAGTTTGCAACTAATTCTGAGAGTTGTGGCCGATGTTGGCCTTGTTGTAAGTGTTTGCTGCGCTCTTTATCGTTTGTATTTTCTATGCATATAGAGCTGAAGTTCTGTTTACCTAGCCTCTTTGTTTGAATGTGGTAGAAGAAATTCTGTTTGGGCGCTGTTTGATATATTTCATGTTTGTTCTGTCTTTTGATGTTTAGGGACTCCCAAATGCCGGAAAATCTACACTTCTAGCATCCATCACTCTTGCTAAACCTGATATTGCTGATTACCCATTCACGACTCTGATGCCAAACCTCGGGCGCCTTGATGGAGACCCTGGTTTAGGCGCGGATAGATATTCATCCGAAGCTACTCTGGCAGACTTACCTGGACTTATCGAAGGTGCTCATTTAGGGAAGGTAAATTGAAGTTTACATCTTGGTACATAAGTAACGTAATCTTTGATGCCTCATTACAGAATCTGAGAATCATTGTTATGATTCTTCATCGCCACTTCACTTTTCAGGGTCTTGGTCGCAACTTCTTGAGGCATTTGAGGAGAACCAGGTTGTTGGTGCATGTTATTGATGCAGCTTCAATGGATCCAGTGTCAGATTACAGAACGATAAAAGAAGTACGAAACTCATCTTTCCTTTGCAACTGTTAAGACATCTCTTCTTAATCACATGATTTAGATTAAGGATAGGGTCTGATATTATTGGAATAAATTGAGAAAAGAAGTAGATTTCCCTCTCAGCGAAGTTCTGATTATCTGGGAAAAGCCATTATATGTTTCTTCTCTGTTCGTTGGTACTGAAAATTTGTTTCTCAGGAATTGCGCATGTACAATCCTGAGTATCTCGAGCGGCCCTACATTGTGGTGCTGAACAAAATCGACATTCCTGAGGTGCGTATTTGTACCTGTCTTCCTAAAATTGATCTATTTGCACTGTTTTTAACGAGACACCAAATTTGATCTTAGGCGATGGATAGACTGCCATCTTTAACTGAAGAAATACGGAGCATCGGGGTTGAGAGAGCAACTGCCTTGCCATCTTTGAGCACCGATGCAGCCCAATCTGACACCCCCCCCTCGGAAATGGCTGATGATACAGAGCAGAACAACAAAGGTATCGAAGATTACCCACGCCCCCTTGCCGTAGTTGGAGTTAGCGTCCTGTAAGTTCGAAACTCTTCAAGAAACGCATACTTCCAACACCATTTCCGTGAAGTGTATAACGTCGAATGTGCTTTTTGGAATGTGTTTCCATTGCCACGTTGTGATTGCAGAAAAGGCTATAAAGTGGATGTATTGCTGGCGGAGATAAGAGCCGCCCTGCGCCATTGCCGGAACCAGGATATTGCAGCTGGGACATAACTGAGTAATCTGGATGGGCACAAACAGATGTATACATGGGAGAAAAACAAATGGTGCTGCGGTAATAACGTGACTGATGGCGCTCTACATATCAGATGAGGGTCAGAATCTCAAGCAATCGTACCTCTGCCCCTGTGTATTCGGGGTCAAAATCTTACCCCTGTAGGAGGTTAAAGAAAAACACTGTACAAAAGCTCTAAGGTTTCATGAAATGAAAGAACTGATCAATTCATACAAACACATGTAGCAGAACATCAATCCCAGTCGAGTACAATCGTTAGCAAACATTAAAATTTCCAAATCAGAATCTTTTTCATTCATTCGTTCCCTAACACAAGTAGATGATCAAAGAACTACTGCGAGACCCTCCTTTTTGGGAGTGATTGCGGAAGTTACCTTATTCCCCGGAAATGCAGTGCGCGATACATCGACCAAAGCCTTGAAGCTGTATGGTTCGTGCATAGACAGTTCCGACAAAACCTTCCTGTTCAACTGGATGTTCTCTTTCACCAGCCCGTGCATGAAGTTCCCATAGTTCACCTGACAATCACAAATATATCCCCCTCAATGTACCATAACATGTAGCCTCATTAAACTCAAAATGTCCAAACCAAAACACTAGCATTGCAACATAAAACATTATTGTGTTGGTACTACCGTTCCCATTTCACTTGCCATTACTAAGAGAATCACTACTAGTTTCTCTTCCTCCGCTTATTAATATGCTTAAACTCAACCGGTAATCCGCCGGACTTGGGGTCGTGGGTTCTAAAGTAGGGCAGTAAATGAGTCGAGCCAAACTCGAACAACCCCTAGTTCGAGCTTGAGGGAGCCTAATGAAATTAATTTGACTTGAGCTTGAGTTTGAGCTCAAACTCGAGCCACAAGCGTAACGAGCATTATTAGTTGAGTTCGAACTCAAATAGACGAGCTGGCACAAGCTCAATCAAACTCAAGCTTACATCGAAAGCTGTAGAGTATTTTGTAACTAATCAGACGCGGATCATATCACGTCATCGTGTTTGGTACAGGCAAACACAGAGAGTAAGCGTGAACGAAAAGGCTTCAAAAAGAGGGGAAAATCTAAAACCCCACTAAAACCCCTAATTTGCATCCTTAATCACTACAAATTCTCTGAAAATCAAACACAACCGCAGAAAGAATCAAAGAGATCACATAGACAAATACCCCATGTTGCCGAGTGCCGGCGTTAATGCGCTCAATCCAGAGGGATCGCATATCGCGCTTCTTGTTCCGGCGGTCTCTGTAAGAGTACTGCAGCGCCTTCTCCACTCTCTCTCGCGCAATTCTGATGCAATTTTTGGCCCTTCCGCGGAACCCTTTTGCGAGCTTGAACACCTCCTTCTTGTTCATCTTTCGCCGGAGTTTCTCTGTTTTGTTCGTTTAAGGATGTTTTCTCGTCGCCGCCGGCGGGATTTCAGTTGTAGTTTCGGGGAAATAGGTGATTTTATTGCCTGGGCTGGACTGAGTGTTTCTGTTTCTTTATGTTGATGCTCTTTCTTCTTGGACTTGGCCCACTAAAGCCCTTACTTTCTTAACCAGTTTTATTTTGTTTTAGGAAAGAGTACAACGGTCCATAAGAAAGCCAATTTTTTCCCTCTTCTTCTGGTATCGACTTTTCCTCTATTGAGCAATTGAGTTTGATAGAAATCAACGTGAATTGAGTCAAATATTATTATAATTAAGTATGTACATGTATTATATGATGCAAATATGCATGTTATTACTAGATTGTGTATTTTTATATGTTGAGCAATTTGGACGAGAAAAAAGAGAGGATAATTATGTATTTTACCAATTTTTCGGAGACCCACAAGGCAACCACGGAGACTCCCAGTGAAAACCTCTCTATCCCCCCAGAAGGGCACAATGAAGGGGAAAGGTGGGCTTGAAAACTCCTCATGTATGTAAAAAGGTGTCCGACAATGCATGTGGGGGAAATGGATCGCCGAGATCCGTGAGCCCAACCGCGTGACGCTAGTAAAAAGTTTATTATAGGATGGAGATAGTATAAAATAAAAAATGTGTATATATGTGTGTTCTGTTTATTACTTTCAGTTTCCTCCCTAAAATAATTGATGTGTGTACATTCTTTATTCCATTCACTCAATTTGATCTACTCATTTTCTATTTTAAATATTATTTATATTTAGTTTACTTGCATAAATAGAGAAAAAAATAAAGCATTCATAATTATCAGTTTAGCGAACAATTTTTTCCTCTTCTTCTAGTACTGGCTTTTTCTTTATTGAGCAATTGAGTTAGATAGAAGTCAACGTGAATTGAGTGTGATGCGTATGGAATATGGTTAGGTTGTGCCGCCAAGTCTTTCGTGGTGACTTGCAAGACAAAGCCCACAGAGTGTTCCAGGGAGAAAATCCTCCGATGGTAAAGTCAGCCACTAGAGTAAATAGTAAAAGAATCTTGAATGAAATGTAATGATAGACATACTTTGCTATATATACTCTAACCCTAGAGTTTATACTGGACCAAAATACTCTTTAATCCAATTGGGCCAGGTAGGCCCATTTGTCAATGTTATTGTGACGGCTTATTACTTTGACTCATGGCCAATTACTAATGGGCCACTCATTATACGTAAGTATGAGTAGTTATCGTGCAAGGCATATATGCACATTATTTTAGATGCGCTTCATTCATTGTGGCACGTATATTGCAAGAACGAATATGTATTTTTATGTGTTTACATATGTTGAACAATCTGGATGAGAGAAAAAAGGGGAAATTGTATTTTAACTCAAAAAAAGATGAATTGGTGAAAGCGCATGCGTGCATGTGCAATTTAAGAGCTGTATAATGGGTACTTTTATTATCTTTTATGCCGCACTAATTTATGCCTCCGCTGCCAGAAAGTTGTACCATTCCATCCCTAGGCTCAATTTGGCCAAAATGACTCCTCGGGAGACCACCAACAACTCTGTTTTATGTTATAGTAGATGTGGAATAATATTTCAAAACCTAAAAAAAAACCAAATTTGGGTTTAGGGCTGGGTTGGCATTTACAATTTTGGTTTGGAAATTTGTAAGTGCCAAACCAACCCTAAAACCCAAAACTTTTTCAAGTGCTAAAATTTTGTAAGAGCCAACCCTAAACTAAAATTTTGACAAACATTTCCATGCTCTCCTGAACGCACAATATTTTATGGGCCGTCATTTCCCTGTTTAGTTAACTTCCGTGGCAGCGGGGAAGCTTACCTCGACCATTTCCCCATATTTTGGCGAGGGTTCTGACCATCGTTGCCAGCTCCACCAGTTGTAACACCCGTGAATGATATTTTTTGTTATTGGATAAGAAGAAGAATAGTGAAATTGGAGTTTTATTTTGGATATTGGAGGGTATGTAAGCAAGAAGAGTGAGTTACGACATTTTTCAGTTTTTGAATAAGAAGAACTAAAATGGAGTTTGATAGTTTGGATAATGGAGGATATGTATGCAAGAAGAGTGAGTTTGAGTGTGTGAGAAAGTGAAGTGAGTAGGGGTAATTTTATAGGTGAAAAGATCATTCAATGTTTCAAACATGACATGACCATTTTTTAATTATGGCTAAGAGCCTAAGATCATTTTATAAAGAGACGGTTTCTTACTAAACTAAATTAAACTAAATTAAGCATGGTAAAAAATACCAATAAACTAGAACTACTCCCTCTGTTCCAACCAAACTTGCACATAATTTTTTTCACGGTCTCCAATAAAGGTGTTTGACTGCAAATATATGTAGCGAAAGACAATAATGACACATAAAAATTAATATTTAGATAATACATGTTACGACAAATCTAACAATATCTCATACGATAAAGCTATTGTTCATATATGATATCAAATATGTTGTCAAAGTTCAACAACTTTGACTGAATTTTGTGTGTGCAGATTTAGTTGGGACATAGGGAGTAAATTAAACAACGTCAATTTAAAATTATATTGAACTATATGAAGTGGTATTAACAGGAAGAAAACAAGTCTAACTGTTTATTTTGTAACCAACTCGGTAAATTGTGAGTACAATTATTTTGTAACACGATGGATTGATTTTTATTAACTTTGACTGTATTTTGTTAATACCACCTAGATTGATAAGTTTGTTCTGTGAATTCGCACAACAAATCAAATTTTTGTAAAGCATATTATAAATTGTTGCTCTATTTTTTTGATCTAGCATTTTTACCATAATTATTTTTTTATGTTGCAATTTTATCAGAATTAACACCCCAATTGAACTGATGTAGCAAACTCTACTTTTAGCTATTCTTTTCTCTTTTCCATGCTAGTACGGTTCATCCAAGCTCGATTTAATTTGGAGATAAACATGAAAATATAGACATCAC
Source organism: Rubia yunnanensis (assembly GCA_037428765.1). NCBI lineage: Eukaryota > Viridiplantae > Streptophyta > Magnoliopsida > Gentianales > Rubiaceae > Rubia > Rubia yunnanensis. Next base: position 104,117,444 of record CM075067.1, read on the forward strand.
ATGCATTAGGTGTGAGGATGTGAAGTGAGTGCAAGTGATGAGTGTAAAGGAGACAAGAAATTAAACTTTGCAGTGGCGGAGTTATAATCTAGCGCAGTATAAAAGAAAATAAAAGTATCCATTATCAACTCTAAAATTGCAAGTGCACGTGCACGTGCACACTTTCACCAATTCATCTTATTTTGAGTTAAAATACAGAATTATCCGTTTTCCCCTCGTCCATATTGCTCAACATATAATAATACATAAAATTTAGTAAGAGAATTGGAGATATTTTTAGACATATCCGTTTGTGCAGTATACATGTCACAATGAATGAAGCAAGTCTAGAGAAAGTGCACATTTTGTAAAAATGTATGAAGTGCATACATTTTGACACTTCATACATTTTGGCACTTACATTGCACAAATAGATATGTAAAAAAAAATCTCCAATTATATTACTAGATTTTATTTATTTTTATATGTTGAGCTGTTTGGATGAAAAAATAAAAGAATAATTATTTCCTATCTCACACTTCACTCTAGCTAAACTTCTTCAACAATCCATCTCACCGTTAAATCGTCAATTTCATTACTTCTTCATTTTCAAACATAATGGAGATCAACAGCTTCACCAACGGTTCCAAAGGCGGCAGTGGCCGGAACCCTAACTGCCAACCGAAGTGAATCCCGGCGAAAGCATCTTCTTCATTCCGTAAGGGCACAATGAGGGGCAAACGTGGGCCGAAAAACTCCGCCCATCCGTACAAAGGTGTACGACAGCGCGCTTCATTTATTGTGGCACATATACAGCATGAAGATATGTGTCAAGGAAATTCTCCAATTTTATTACTAGATTTTATGTGTTTTTATATGTTGAGCAATTTGGATGACAGAAAAAGAAGAAGATAATTATGTATTTCAACTCAAAAGAAGATGCATTGAGGAAAGTGCGTGTGTGCCACACTTTCCTCAATTCATCCTCTTTTGAGTTAAAATACGTAATTATCATTTTTTTCGGTCATCCAAATTGCTCAACATGTCTAAAATATATAAAATCTAGTAAATTGGAGAATTTCCTTGACATGTATCTTAGTGCAATATACGTGGCACAATAAATGAAGCGTGCTGCCGTACGCTTTTGTATGGACATGCGGTGTTTTCCGGCCCACCTTTGCCCCTCATTGTGCCCTTACACGACGAAGAAGATGCTTTCGCCGAGTTTCTCTTCGGTTGGTGGTTAGGGTTCCGGCCACCGCTGCCCTTAGAATTACTGGTGAAGCCGCTGGTCTCCATTGCGCTTGAAAATGAAGAAGTAATGAAATTGACGATTTAACAGTGAGAAGGATTGTCGAAGAAGTTAAGCTAGAGTGAAGTGTGAGATAGGAAATAATTATTCATTTATTTTTTCGTCCAAATTGCTCAACATATAAAAACACATAAAATCTAGTAATATACTTGGAATTTTTTTTTGACATATCTATTCATGCATTGTAAGTGCCAAAATGTATGAAGTGTCAAAATGTATGCACTTCATACATTTTGACAAATATGCTGTTTCTTTAGACATGCTTCATTCATTATGACACGTATACTGCACGAACGGATATGTCTAAAATTATCTCCAATTCTTTTACTAGATTTTATGTATTATTCCATGTTGAGCAATATGGACGTGGGGAAAACAAATAATTATGTATTTTAACCCAAAATAAGATGAATTGGTGAAAGCGTGCACGTGCACGTGCAATTTAAGTGTTGGTAATAGGTACTTTTATTTTCTTTTATATTGTGCTAGATTATAACTCCGCCTTGCAAAGTTTAATTTCTTCTCTCCTTCAGGCTTCACATTCACTTCCTCGCACTTAATGCATGTGATGTCTTTATTTTCATGTTTATCTCCAAATTACATCCAGCTTGGATGAACCGTACTAGCATGCAAAAGAGAAAAAGTATAACTAAAAGTAGAGTTTGCTACATCATTTCAATTGAGATTTAAATTATGATAAGATTGCAACATAAAAAAAAATTCATTATAGTAAAAAATGCTAGATCACTTCTATTTTTATGAAAACAAAAAAATAGTGCAACAATTTATAATATGCTTTACAAAAATTTTATTTGTTATGCGAATTAACTAAATAAACTTATCAATCTAAGTGGTGTTAACTAAATGCAGTTAAAGTTAATAAAAATCAATTCATCATGTTACAAAACAAATGTACTCACAATTTACTGAGTTGGTTACAAAACAAACAGTTAGACTTATTTTCTTCCAGTTAATACCACTTCATATAGATCAATAAAAATTTAAATTGACACTGTTTAATTTACTCCCTCTGTCCCACCTAAATTTGCACCAAAAAAAATTCCAGTAAAAATTGTCAAACTTTGAGCACATATTAAATTCATATATGAACAATAGTTTTATCGTATGAGATATTGTTAGATTTCGCGAACATGTATTATCTAAATATTAATTTGTATGTGTCATCATTGTCTGTTGCTACATATATTTACAGTCAAACACCTTTATTGGAGACTGTAAAAAGATTCTGTACAGGTTTGGCTAGAATAGAGGGAGTAATTATAGTTTATCGGTATTTTTCTATGTTTAATTTAGTTTAATTCAGTTTAGTAAGAAATTGGCTCTTTAGAAAATGTTCTTAGGCTCCTAGCCATAATTTAAAAATGGTTTTGTCATGTTTGAAATATTGAATGATCTTTACACCTATAAAATGACCCCTACTCACTTCACTTCCTCACACACTCAAACTCACTCTTCTTGCATACATATCTTCCATAATCCAAACCATCAAACTCCATTTTAATTCGTCTTCTTATTCAAAAACAGAAAAATGTCGTAACTCATTCTTCTTGCTCATATATCCTCCAATATTCAAACCATCAAACTCCATTCTCACTTTTCTTCTTCTTATCCAAAAATGAAAAAAATTCATCCATGGTTACAACCGGTGGAGTTGGCGACGATGACCGGAACCCTTGCCGAAATATGGGGAAATGGTTGAGCCAAGCTTCCCCGCTATCGCGGAAGTTAACTAAACAGGGAAATGGTGGCCTATACAATGCTTTGTGCTCGTTCAGGGGAGTGTGGCAGTGTTTGTCGGGAAATGGGCACGTATATTTATTAGACGTGCTTCATTCATTGTGACATGTATACTGCACGAACGGATGTGTCACAATATGTCTCTAATTTTATTACTAGATTTTATTTATTATCATATGTTGAGCAATATGGAAGAGGAGAAAAAGGATAACTGTGTATTTATATCAAAAGAAGATGAATTGGTTAAAGCATGTGTGTGCACGTGCAATTAAGGAGTTGGTAATGGGTACTTTTATTATCATTTATATTGCGCTAGATTATAACTCTACCGCTGCAAAGTTGTATCATAAACTTAAACATAAAAAAGAAATTAAAGAAAAAAAATTAAGAAAGTCCCTGCTTGCAACCGACACGGTCAATAATTACCATAGGGGCTCTCTCACTAGATAGAAGTTGGTATTTTTCCAGTCTAGCTTTTGTTGTGTTGCACCACTTGGGTTCGCAAAAAAAAAATCTAGATAGAACAAGCTAGTAAAACCATGTGCTTATCTTTCTTCACCTAGTTTTCTTCACGCCTTCACTCTTACATCAGTTACACTCACATTCACACCTCGCACTTAATGCATGTGATGTATCATGTATGCTTACTTTCTATCTTTATTTTCATGTTTATCTTCAAATTACATCCAGCTTGGATGCATCGTACAACATGCAAAAGATCAGAAAAGCATAACTAAAAGTAGAGTTTGCTACATAAGTCAAATTGGTATTTCAATTCTGATAAGATTACAACATAAAAAAATTAATTATGTGCAGATGTATAGTGCAAATATGCAAATATGCACATTATTTACACACACTTTATTCATTGTGTCATGTATATTGCACAAACGGATAAGTCAAATATAATTATCTTGCACGTTATTTACACACACTTCATTCATTGTGGCATGTATATGGCACAGACGGATATGTCCAAAATAATTCTCTTGCACGTTGTTTACCCACACTTCATTCATTGTGCCATGTATATTGCACGAACAGATATGTAAAAAATAATTCTCTTGCACATTATTTACATGAACTTAATTCATCGTGGCATGTATATTGCACGAACAGATATGTCAAAAATAATTATCCAATTCTATTACTTGATTTTATGTATTTTTTTATATTGATAAATCTGAACAAGAGAAAAAGAGTAATTGTGTATTTTAACTCAAAAGGAGATGAATTGGTGAAAGCGTGTTTGCACATTAAATTTAAGAGTTGTGCAATGGGTACTTTTATTATCTTATATGCCACTCTAGCTTAGGACTATGCCGCTGTAAAGCTGTACCATTCCACCGCTCGCCTAAATTGGCCCAGATCACCCCTCAGAGGGCCATCAAAACTCCTTTTTTTCTTTTTGACTTCTTCATTTCAAACACAAAAATGGAAATTGTAGTTTTACCAATAAACTGACGGCGGCGATAGCCGGAGACCTAGCCGACAATCTAGGAGACTCCCAACAAATGCCTATGCGTCATCCCAAAAGGGCACAATGAAGGGAAAAGGTGGGCCAGAAAACCCATGTCCATACAAAGGCGTCCAACAACGCATTTCGGGGAAATGGGCCACCAAAATCTTTTAGCCCAACCACAACTCACAATTGTGGCTCAAAACCTACAACATAGCGTGCGAAGTAATGTTAGTATACAACTCTGCCACCAAAAAAACTGTTTCATTTCACCACCTCACCTGAATTTACCCTAGATCACCCCTTGACGGGCTCCTCAAATGGTGTTTTTCCCGTTGATTTGATTTCAGTTCCAACGTCACTGGTGCCGATCTACACCACTACAGGTGCCACCATGATGACCGTTTTGCTTTGGCTGGAGGTACCAGAGATATCAGGGGACTATAAATGGACCTTGATGAAACTCACTGAATTACTGTCGAAGGTCAATGATTTCAAAATGTGAGCTGCACTTGCGGTTGGGTCCCCGTTTGATGCAACTTTAAGGTGTCAGTTTAGCGACGAGAAGAATGCACCAACTCAATAAATGTCGTAATGGTTCCTATCTGTTAGATTGTGTTTATAAACATAAAATAAAGTAGGTATACTGTGAAAAAACAATTTGGTAATGTGTAGTAGAATTATAGTTTTGTTGTCGTTGATCGAACAACTCTGTTTTATATAGTCGTAGATGTGAAATAATTTGTCAAAAATGAAAAATTAGAAAAACCAAAAAACAAGGGGAATAATGTATGTATATGTATGTATAAATATATATGTATATATGCATGCATATGTATTTAAATGTGATATTATACATAAAAATAAATAACGTGTATACATATGTGTGTTATGTTTATTACTTGACTAAATTATTTTTTTGGTCCCCAACATATGTCGCAATACCATCTTTTGGTCTCCAAGGCCAATATCACGTAAAATAAGCAACTAACAAATAAAAATAATTTGTTTTGTCCCCAAATGTGGTTTTTCATGTAAAGTCAACGGAAAAATTGACAAATTTTTTTTTGTAAAATGACCATTATATCCCTGATTAAAAAAAGAAAAAATGAAATTGGGTTTGCTTCTTTCTCCTCCATTAGATTCCCAGATCCATTAGGGTTTTTGACTCTGCTGTTGCCGCTTTGACTCCGACGCTCTGACTCCGCTAGCGCTCCGACTCCACTCAGATCCATTTGCCTCTATTTTTTCCTTCACTTGTGAATGAATCTTGACGATTTAGATCAATATAAGCTGAAGATATCAAGAAAAGGCAATATGAGTTTCGTGCACGAGTTGGATATTTAGCTCTAGGTACGCCTTTCAGAATCACAATGTCACCTTGGGGTTTCAGGATGTGCTCTCTAGACGAGTTTTGATCCATGTTTCCAGGTAGCCTAGCTCATCGTTGCCTATTGAATGTCCAAGACCGGTATAAGCCTGAAATCATGCCACATCCGTACAGTTATTCGATTGCTTTAGGGATCTCATCCTCGGATTCCAGTGGCACCTCGTCGAAGTAGGGCAGCGGGACAAATCCTTCCAGGGGCTCCGGTGGGTCAAAGGTCTCGATTGCCCTTGTGTCTATGTTATCGAAGAAGGTTATTTTGACGTCGATGAGGGAGGCCCCGATGAGGATTGATTTGAGGCACAATTTGGCAGGCTGTGGAGGGGGGTTACGGAGGCAGGAGGAGGGGAGAGAGCGGTGGAGGTGGTGGAGGCGCAATGAAGTTCGGATGGATGTCAACGTGAATAGAGTGTGATGCATATGGAATATGGTTAGGTTGTGCCGCCAAGTCCTTCGCGGTGACTTGCAAGACAAAGTCCACGAAGTGTTCTAGGGAGAAAACCCTCCGATGGTAAAGTTAGCCACCAAAGTAAATAAGAAAAGATTCGTGAATGAAATATAATGATAGACATATGTACTTTGCTATATATACTCTAGTAACCCTAGGGTTTACATTAGACCAAAATACTCTTTAACCCAATTGGGTTAGGTTGGCCCATTTGTCAATATTATTGTGACGGCTTATTACTTTGACTCATAGCCAATTACTAATGGGCCACTCATCATACGTAAGTATGAGCAGTTATCGTACAGGGCATATATGCACGTTATTTAGATGCTCTTCATTCATTTTGGCACACATATTGCAAGAACGAATATGTATTATATGTGTTTTCATATGTTGAGCAATCTGGACGAGAGAAAAAAAGGAAAATTGTATTTTAACTCAAAAGAAGAAGAATTGGTGAAAGCGCGTGTGTGCACGTGCGATTTAATAGCTTTGTAATGGGTACTTTTATTATCTTTTATGCCACACTAATTTATACCTCCGTCACCAGGAAGTTGTACCATTCCACCCCCAGCCTCAATTGGCCAAAATGACTCCTCGGGAGGCCACCAACAACTATGTTTTAAGTTTTAGTAGATGTGAAGTAATATTTTAAAATCTTATAAAAAAACCAAATTTGGGTTTAGGGTTGGGTTGGAAATTATAATTTTGGTTTGGCATTTTGTAAATGCCAACCCTAAACAAAATTTTTACAAACATCGCCACGCTCCCTTGAAAGAGCAAAAAGCATTGTATGGGCCGTTATTTCCTTATTTAGTTAACTTCCACGACAGCGGGGAAACTTGCCTAAACCATTTCCCCATATTTCAGCAAGGGTTCCGGTCATCGCCGCCAGCTCCATTGGTTGTAACACTCGTGGACGATATTTTTTTTGTTTTTGGATAAGAAGAAGAAGAGTGAAATTGGAGTATGATGGTTTGGATATTAGAGGATATGTAAGCTAGAAGAGTGAGCTATGCCATTTTTCTATTTTTGAATAAGAAGAAGAATTAAAATGGAGTTTGATAGTTTGGATAATGGAGGATATGTATGCAAGAAGAGTGAGTTTGAGTGAGTTTGAGCGAGTTTGAGCGAGTTTGAGTGTGTTAGGAAGTGAAGTGAGTAGGGTTCATTTTATAGGTGAAAAGATCATTCAATGTTTCAAACATGACAAAACCATTTTTAAATTAGGGCTAAGAGCCTAAGGTCATTTTCTAAAGAGCGGTTTCTTACTAAACTAAATTAAACATAGAAAAAATAATGATAAACTAGCACATAATCTTTTTCATGGTTTCCAATGAAGGTGTTTGACTGTAAATATATGTAGCGACATACAATAATAACACATAAAATTAATATATAGATATTACATGTTATGAAAAATCTAACAATATCCTATACGATAAAACTATTGTTCATATATGATATCAAATATGTGGTCAAAGTTCGACAACTATGACTGAATTTTTGTGTGTGCAGATTTAGCTGGGACAGAGGGGGTAATTTAAATAGAGTCAATTAAATTTTTTATTGAACTATATGAAGTGGTATTAACTGGAAGAAAATGGATTTAACTGTTTGTTTTGTAACCAACTCGGTAAATTGTGAGTACATTTGTTTAGTAACATGATGAATTGATTTTTATTAACTTTGACTGTATTTATTTAGCACCACCCAGATTGATAAGTTTGTTCTGTGAATTCGCACATCAAATCAAATTTTCGTAAAACATATTATAAATTGTTGCACTAATTTTTGGCTACATAAAAATAGAACTGATCTAGCATTTTTACCATAATTAATTTTTTTATGTTGCAATCTAATCAGAATTAAAAAACCAATTGAATTGATGTAGCAAACTCTATTTTTAGTTATGCTTTTCTCTTTTCCATGCTGGTACAGTTCATCCAAGTTAAATGTAATTTGTAGATAAACATGAAAATAAAGACATCACATGCATTAAGTGCGAGGGTGTGTAGTGAGTGTAAGTGATGTAAGCGTGAATGAGAGAAGAAATTAAACTTTGCAGTGGTGGAGTTATAATCTAGCGCAATATAAAAGAAAATAAAAGTACCCATTTCCAATTCTTAAATTGCACATGCACGTGCACACTTTCACCAATTCATCTTATTTTGAGTTAAAATACACGATTATTCATTTTCCTCTCATCCATACTGCTCAACATATAATAATACATAAAATCTAGTAAGAGAATTGGAGATAATTTTAGACATATCCGTTCATGCAGTATACGTGTCACGATGAATGAAGCATGTCTAAAGAAAGTGCATATTTTGTAAAAACAAAATGTATGAACCGCATACATTTTGAAATTTCATACATTTTGGCACTTACATTGCACAAATAGACATGTAAAAAAAATTCTCCAATTACATTACTAGATTTTATGTATTTTTATATGTTGAGCGATTTGGACGAAAAATAAAAGAATAATTAATGGATAATTATTTCCTATTCCACACTTCACTCTAGCTAAACTTCTTCAACAATCCTTCTCATCGTTAAATCGCCAATTTCATTACTTCTTCATTTTCAAACATAATGGAGATCAGTGGCTTCACCAGCGGTTCTAAAGGTGGCGATGGCCAGAACCCTAACTGATATGAATCTCTTTACGAAGACTTATGATTGCGAAATTAATATCTTTGATCTAGTGAAAGGATATGCAAACCCTCACTATCCTGCATGAAATTCAGGTGTCTAGCCCTCGGGGTACGCCTAACTTCGACTTGCTCTCTAACTAGCCCTCAGGATCAGATTACAAGGTTTATTGATACTTAACTAGCCCTCGGGGGTTAAGCAACAATGGAATAGCTTGCAAGCATAGAGTATGAACTCAAAGGTTTATGATATGAATCTCCCAGTGAAAACTCACGATTGTGGAATTAATATCTTTGATCTAGTGAAAAGATCTACAAACCTTCACTATCATGCACAAAATTCAAGGTCTAGCCCTCAGGGTACACTCAATTTTGGCTTGCTCACTAACTAGACCTTAGGATCAGATTACAAGGTTTATTGATACTTAACTAGCCCTTGAGGTTAAGCAACAATGGAAAAAGACCGCAAGCAACAAAAGCTTCTTCCACCGATTTCTTCTCCGTCTCTGACAAACCATCTTCAGCCACCAAGTCTGCTCGTTGACCTCCACAGATCTGACCTACTGCCATTCTTCTCGCCGTCAATTACATCTCCAATCATGCCGTTGCAATGACCAAATCTCCATCGCCGTTCAGCGCTCCGTCAGCCTCAGATCCATCACCGCCTGTATTCAGGTCTTCATATCCACCGATTCGTGTAGACACATACTGGGCTTGCTCTATTTGTTCTCTTTATCACCGAAGACAATCTTCAGATTCCGGCCAAGCACCGCATAAACATATACTCAAAGAAGAAGACAGGGCGTGGTCTTCAAGCGCGAATTCACAGCAGAGGGCGTGAATCCTACGCGCAATACATTTGAGGTGCGTCTGCCACACTCGCGAGACACCTAGTTCAACTATTCATCTCGTGAGCCACACAAATTATCTCGAGTTGTTGAATTTATTGTGGTTTCTTCATTATCTCACGAGTTGATAAAATTTTCTCACTAGTTGCTTATTATCTCGCAAGTTAAGAGCTACACCAGCATCCAGTCACTCCCTAGTTAGCGTACAGTCACCGTTTATTAGTAGAATTTTGCAGGGATGGTGTGGACGTTTATCTCCATTTCTTTAAAGATCGCTCACGTCTTTTTAACTTCAGAGGGAATGATATGATATCAAAAATATATTATTTAGAGTTTTCTTATTTTATTATTTTTAGAAGATATCAGTATACTCTTTTTCCTACTGGATTTTTTAATGAGGTAGTGTGATCATTTTATTTTATTATTATTAATGAAGCCATAAACTCAGCCATGTTGGTTTAGAAGAGTTTTGGTATATTTTAATTAGGGTTTAGAATATTTAGTTCTGATTTGATTATAATTAGATTTGGTAAGATTAGATAAGACAATATCCATTTATTTTAGGTATTCTAGTTAGATATGGTTTTAGCTTCTTAAAGCTACCATAAGTTATTCCAGTTTCTATTTGTACTGGCCGAATTATACCCTATAAATAGGGGAGGTCATTCATGATTTATAACCACTTTTATCAATCAAATATACAACCTTTTGAGTCCATACTCTTTGCTTGCGAGCTATTCCATTGTTGCTTAATCCCGATGGCTAGTTAAGTATCAATAAACCTTGTAATTTGATCCTGCGGGTTAGTTAGAGAGCAAGTCAAGATTATGCGTACCCCGAGGGCCAGACTCTTGAATTTCATGCGAGATAGCGCGGATTTGCAAATTCCTTCACTAGATCAAAGATATTAATTCTGCAAGGAGATTCATATCACTTTATATTTTTGAATGATGATAGTGGTACAAATCTCAAAAATTCAACCCCTATTTATGGGCTGAATTCGTCCAAAACCCTATCAGAAACTGGATAACATTATGATAACTTTAAGAAGCTAAAATCATGTTTAACTAAAATACCTAAAATAAATGTCTATGGCCAAAATTCATCTAGATTACAACTTGGATGAATATTGCCTTATCTAAACTTACCAAAACTAAATCTAATTAGAATAAAACTCAATATTTTCAAAACCCTAGTAGACTGGTTCAAAAATCAGTTCTTTAAAATGCACATGACCGAGCTCTACAGTCTAAGATCCAAAATAAAATAATTTTACATTATTTTACAGTGATCACACTACTTCATAAAAAACCCAGTGGGAAAAAAGAGTATAGTGTTCTTCATGCTGTTTTCAGTTCTTCGACAATCTTGAACAATAAATCCAAGTGTCGATGATGACTCCTTCTTCAATTCTTCATCATAAAGTTGATTCATCAAACCATTTAAAGCACCTCAAAGCATTTGATATTTGTATCACTAACTACCAATCGAAGAGAAACCCGACAAAAAAATCTTCTTCGTCCTGTAAGGGCACAATGATGGGAAAAGGTGGGCCGGAAAACTCCGCCCGTCCATACAAAGGTGTACGGCATCACACTTCATTTATCGTGGCACATATATATATCACTAAGATATATGTCAAGGAAATCCTCCAATTTTATTACTAGATTTTATGTATTTTTTATATGCTGGGCAATTTGGATGACAAAAAAAGTGATAATTATGCATTTTAACTCAAAAGAAGATGAATTGAGGAAAGTGCGTGTGTGCATGTGCAATTTAAGAGCCGTTTAATAGATTATTTACTATCTTGTATGTGTATTTATTTATCTTATATTTATTTGACAAAGTGTTGCCAATAAGCTATAAACTTATTTCCTTTAATGATCTTCGCATATCATCATGTTGGAGAATGATGGTTAAAAGGCTGATTTTCGTCTATTGGGTGCATTGGCAACAAATTGCTGCATCAGTTGGATGAATGATCTCCTCACTGCACTCCTTCGCAGCTGCATCTGCTGTGTTTCCATCAGCTGCTGCATTGGACTCATCATTTCCAGTCCCAAAAATGGCCTTCACAAGGCGATCTTCCACATCAGCCGACTTCACACGGTGGGACGAGGTCTTCTTCTTCAGTCTTTTAGAGGCACAAATCTTCCCAACGACATCTCCACCACAACCAGTTTTGTCAACTTTATCGCCTGAAATGCCATCTCATCAGCGGAGATTTTAGCCTCATCATTTTTTAAAAAGTGCCCTTTGTTTTAATAAGAAAAGACTAAATTTTTTTGGTCCCTTACATATTCTGCAATACTTTCTTTTGGTTTATAAGGCTAATACCGCTTATAATCAGTAATTAAAATTCAGAAATTAATTTCTTTGGTCCCCAGAGGTGGTTTTCGGATAAACCATAATGGTTTTTTGATATAGCTAGGGGTATTGTAGTAATTTTACTAATTAAAAAATATTTTCAATTAAAATTTTCTAATTTAAAAATATTTCCTTTTTTCCTTTCTTTTTTCTCTTTAATTTTAGTCTTTCTTTTAATTTTTATTTCTCTTAGGGTTCCTTTGAAACCTTTATCCGCTACCCCCCTTACTCCTTACACCACCACAGCCGCCGACCACCGCCGCCGCCACTCTTCTACGTGCTGGTTATCACATTGTTTTTCTTTTGCATCTCTTCAATCCCAAAATTACATTGAAGCTTCTCTATTTCGGAGCAACAATAATGGATTCTTGGTGTATTTGCAGAGCTGCGGGGATAGCAGCGAGGATGAGCTATTAGTTCTTTTTCACCGGGTTACCGGTCCCTGTCTCTAGTGTCGAGAACGCGGGCGATAGCCAGAGGGCAGAGGGAGCTCATGGAAATGGTTATAAGAAATTGGTGATGACGATGACTTTACCATTTGAATTTGCTTTTCTCTACGCCAGAGATAGGAACTGGTCACCCAGCAATTTTGGCCTAGTCGCAATCAGCAGATGGAGATAAGGATTTTGGTTTTCTCGATGCCAGCAATGGAGACGGGGATTTTGGTTTTCATGACGTCGATTGCTTTTGGGGAATCTGCTCAAATCAACGGTCCCTTTCGGAATCCCACGCTCCCATGCTCAAATCGATTTCTTTTGGAGGCAATCAACGATGGAGAAGAGTAAGGCAGGGTGGGTGGAGAAGAGGATGGAATTGGGAAAGAGGGTAGCGGCGAAGTTGGAATATGGGAAGATGGTGGCGGCGGAGTTGGAATAGGGGAAGACGGTTGCGGCAGGTCTGATTTTATTTTTATTTTCTAAACTTATAGGTATAATGGCCATTTTATAGGGGTTGACCAATTTTACCATTGACTTCATCTGAAAACCACCTATGGGGACCAAAGAAATCAATTTCAGAAATTTAATTGCTGATTAAATGCGGTATTGGCATTGGGGACTAAAAGAAGGTATTGCACAATATGCAAGGGACCGAAAAAAATAATTTAGTCTTAAAAAATGCATATTTGTCAAATAAATATAAGACAAATAAATACACATACGAGATAGTAAAATAATTCATTAAACGGTTCTTAAATTGCACGTGCACACACGCACTTTCCTCAATTCATCCTCTTTTTTGGTTAAAATACATAATTATCATTTTATTCTGTCATCCAAATTTCTCAACAGATAAATATATATATATAATCTAGTAATAAAATTGGAGAATTTCCTTGACATATATCTTCGTGCAATATACGTTCCACATTAAATGAAGCGTGTTGTCGTTCATCTTTGTACTGAAAAAATAGTGTTTTCCGGCCCACCTTTGCCCTTCATTGTGCCCTTAAGGGTCAAAGAAGAAGCTTTCACCGGGTTTCTCTTCGGTTGGCGGTTAGGGTTCCGGCCACCGCCACCTTTAGAATCGCTGATGAAGCCGCTGATCTCCATTGTGTTTGAAAATGAAGAAGTAATGAAATTGATAATTTAACAGTGAGAAGGGTTATCGAAGAAGTTTAGCTAGCGTGAAGTGTGAGATAGGAAACAATTTTTCATTAATTATTCTTTTATTTTTCGTCCAAATTGCTCAACATATAGAAATACATGAAATCTAGTAATATAATTGGAATTGTTTTTGACATATCTATTTGTGCAATGTAAGTGCCAAAATGTATGAAGTGTCAAAATGTATGCACTTCATAAATTTTGACAAAATATGCACTTTCTTTATACGTGCTTCATTCATTGTGACACTTATATTGCACGAGCGGATATGTATAAAATTATCTCCAATTCTCTTACTAGATTTTATGTATTATTATATGTTGAGCAATATGGACGAGGGGAAAATGAATAATTATGTATTTTAACCCAAAAATAAGATGAATTGGTGAAAGCGTGCACGTACACGTGCAATTAAGAGTTGGTAATGTGTACTTTTATTTTATTTTATATTACGCTAGATTATAACTCGCCACTGCAAAGTTTAATTTCTTCTCTCCTTCATGCTTCACATTCACTTCCTCGCAATGCATGTGATGTCTTTATTTCATGTTTATCTCCGAATTACATCCAGCATGGACGAACCGTACCAACATGCAACAGAGAAAATTATAACTAAAAGTAGAGTTTGCTACATTAGTTCAATTGGGATTTCAATTCGGATTAGATATCAACATAAAACAATTAACTATCGTAAAAAATGCTAGATCACTTCTATTTTTATGTAAACAAAAAAATAGTGCAACAATATATAATATGATTTACAAAAAAAATATTTTTTGTGCGAATTAACAAAACAAATTTATCAGTCTAGGTGGTGTTAACTAAATGCAGTTCAAGTTAATAAAAATCAATTCAACATGTTACAAAACAAATGTACTCACAATTTATCGAGTTGGTTACAAAACAAACAGTTAGACTCGTTTTCTTTCAGTTAATATAACTTCATTTAGTTCAATAAAATTACAAATTGACACTGCTAATTTACTCCCTCTGTCCCAGCTAAATCTGAACAAAAAAAATTCCAGTCAAAGTTATGAAATTTCGACCACATATTTGAATTCATATATGAACAATAGTTTCATCGTACGAGATATTGTTAGATTTGTCGTAAATGTAGTATCGAAATATTTTATGTGTCATTATTGTATGTTGCTACATATATTTACAGACAAACACCTTTATTGGAAACCATGAAAAAAATTCTCTGTAAGTTTGGCTGGAATAGAGGGTGTAGTTGTAGTTTATCGGTAATTTTCTATGTTTAATTTAGTTTAATTTAGTTTTGTAAGAAATTGGCTCCTTAGAAAATGGTTTTAGGCTCCTAGCCATAATTTAAAAATGGTTATGTCATGTTTGAAATATTGAATGATCTTTTCACCTATAAAATGACCCCCTACTCACTTCACTTCCTCACACACTCAAACTCACTCAAACTCACTCTTCTTGCAGACGTATCCTCCATTATCCTAACCATCAAACTCCATTTTAATTCTTCTTCTTATTCAAAAACAGAAAAATGCCGTAAATCATTATTCTTGCTTTCATATCCTCCAATATCCAAACCATCAAACTCCATTCTCACTCTTCTTCTTCTTATCCAAAAAGAAATGTCTTCCATGGGTGTTACAACTGGTGGAGCTGGCAGCGATGACTGGAACCCTCGCCGAAATATGGGGAAATGGTCAAGGCAAGCTTCCTTGCTATCATGGAATTTAACTAAATGGGGAAATGGCAGCCCATACAATGCTTTGTGCTGGTTCAGGGAAGTGTGGCAGTGTTTTTTTGGGAAAATGGGCGCGTATATTTGTTAGACGTGCTTCATTCGTTGTGGCACGTATATTGCACGAACGAATATGTCAAAAAAATCTCCAATTTTATTACTAGATTTTATGTATTATCATATGTTGAGCAATATGGACAAGGAGAAAAAGGATAATTGTGTATTTAAATCAAAAGAAGATGAATTGGTAAAAGCATGTGTGTGCACGTGCAATTTAGGAGTTGCTAATGGGTACTTCTGTTATCATATATATTGTGCTAGATTATATCTCCACCACCTCAAAGTTGTATCATAAACTTAAACACAAAAAATAAATTAAAGAAAACAAATTAAGAAAGTCCCTGCTCGCAACCGATACACTCAATAATTACCATAGGGGCACTCTCACTAGATAGAACTTGGTATTTTTCCAGTCTAGCTTTTGTTATGTTGCACCACTTGGGTTTGCAAAAAATCTAGATAGAACAAGCTAGTAAAACCGTGTGCTTATCTTCCTTCACCTAGTTTTCTTCACGCCTTCACTCTTACATCACTTACACTCACATTCACACCTCGCACTTAATGTATGTGATATATCATGTATGCTTACTTTCTATCTTTATTTTCATGTTTATCTCCAAATTACATCCAACTTGGATGCATCATACAACATGCAAAAGATCATAAAAGCATAACTAAAAGTAGAGTTTGAAACATCAGTCAAATTGGGATTTCATTTATGATAAGATTGCAACATAAAATAATTAATTATGTGCAGATGTATAGTGCAAATATGCACGTTATTTGCACGCACTTTATTCATTGTGTCATGTATATTGCACAAACGGATAAGTCAAATATAATTATCTGGCACGTTATTTACACACACTTGATTCATTGTGGCATGTATATTGCACGAAAGGATATGTAATAGTTCTCTTGCACATTGTTTACATGCACTTGATTCATTGTGGCATGTATATTGCACGAACAAATATGTAAAAACTGGTTCTCTTGCTCATTACTTACATGTACTTCATTCATTGTGGCAGGTATATTTCACGAACGGATATGTGAAAAATAATTATCCAATTATATTACTAGATATTATGTATTTTTATTTGGGAAAGTCTCAGGAAAGACGGTCTTTTCATAAGCTTATGGACAGTCCTCAGGGGCATTTACCTTAAATGTTGTAATTTTTTATAAAATTTAAATATTGCATTTTATAAGTTAAAACAAGTAATAATATGTATTTGAAGGTGAAAATATAAAAATACATGATATAAAAAAATATTTTCAAAATTTCAAAATTTTGTATGTAATTTAACAAATGCAGTATATGAGGTAAGAAATAAGTGGTCTATCCATAAGCTTATGGATAGGCCGCCTGTCAGGAGACCTACTCTTTTTATTTATTGATAAATTTGGACAAGAGAAAAAGGGTAATTGTGTATTTTAACTCAAAAGGAGATGAATTGGTGAAAGCGTGAGTGCACATTAAATTTAAGAGTTGTGCAATGGGTACTTTTATTATCTTATATGCCACTCTAGCTTAGGACTCTGCTGCCAGAAAGCTGTACCATTCCACCGCCCGCCTAAATTGGCTCAGATCACCCCTCGGAGGGCCATCAAAACTCCTTTTTTCTTTTCAACTTCTTCATTTCAAACACAAAAGCCTTCATGTCCTTCCAAAAAGGCACAATGAAGGGAAAAGGTGGGCTGGAAGAGCCATGTCCATAAAAAGGCGTCCAAAAATACATTTCGGGGAAATGGGTCACCAAAATCTGTTAGCCCAACTACGACTAGCAGTTATGGCTCGGAGCCTACAACATAGCGTGCAAAAGAAATGTTAGCCTACAACTCTGCCACAAAAAAACTCCTTCATTCTACCGCCCCACCTGATTTTTCCCCAGATCACCTCTTGACGGGCTCCACAAATGGTGTCTTTCTCACCGCATCTGATTTCAGTTCCAACGTCATCGGTGCCGGTCTACACCACTGCAGATGCCACCACGACGACTGTCTCGCTTTGGCCGGAGGTACCAGAGATATCAGGGGACTATAAATGGACTTGAAGAAACTCATTGAAGGAATGTCGATGGTTGATGATTTTGAGATGTGGGCTGCACTTGTGGTTGGGACCCCGTTTAATGAAACTTTAAGGCGTTAGACTAGCGACAAGAAGAATGCACCGATTGAATATATGTCGTAACGGTTCCTATCCATTGGATTGTGTTTATAAACATAAAATAAATTAGATATATTGTGAAAAAACTATTTGGTAATGTGCAGTAGAATTATAGTTTTGTTGCATGTCATTGATCGAACAACTCTGTTTTATATGGTCGTAGATGTCAAATAATTTTTCAAAAACAAAAAAAAAATAGAAAACCAAAAAACAAGGGGAATAATGTGTATATATATATGCATGTGTATGTGTATGTAGTTAAATGTGATATTATATATAAAAATAAATAATGTGTATATATGTGTGTGTTATGTTTATTGCTTGACTAAATTATTTTTTTGTCCTAACATATGTCGCAATACCATCTTTTGGTCCCTAAGACCAATACCGTGTATAATCATCAACCAACAAATAAAAATAATTTGTTTGGTCCCCATAGGTGGTTTTCGGGTAAAGTCAACGACAAAATTAACCAAAAATCTGCAAAATGACCATTATGCCACTGATTTTTAAAAAATGAACTTGGGTCTGCTTCTTTCTCCTCCACTGATTTAAAAAATGAAATTGGGTCTGCTTTTAAAAAAAGAAGGAGTCATCATCGACATCTTGGATTTATTGTTCAAGACTGTCGAAGAACTGAAGACATCATAAAGAGCACTATACTCTTTTTTCCCACTGGGTTCTTAATGAGGTAGTGTGATCACTGTAAAATATTGTAAAATTATTTCAGTTTAGGTTTATTGGACTGATAGTTCGTCCATGTGGGCTTTGAAGAGCTAATCTCGAAATTACAGTCCATTTGGGTTTAGTATATTCAGTTTTATTCTGATTAGAATTAGGTTTGGTAAGATTAGATAAGGTAATATTCTTCAAGGTTACTTCTTGAATAATTTGACCAGATTACCATAGATTACCATTTGTTTTAGGTATTTTAGTTAGATATGATTTTAGTTTCTTAAAGCTGGCATAAGTCGATACAGTTTCCCGTTGTGATTAGGGTTTTGGGCGAGATCTAACCCTATAAATAGGAGGGCCTTGTCCACAAATTTTACACACTTTTATCAATCAAATTTACAACCTTTTGAGTTCATACTCTTTGTTTGTAAGCTAATTCCATTGTTGCTTAACCCCAAGAGCTAGTTAAGTACCGATAACCTTGTGACCTGATCTCGCGGGCTAGTTAGTGAGCAAGCACTACTGGAAAACATGTACATAGGCACCGGTATGTCAGTGCATAGGCACTGGTGCTATAAAACCAAAATTCAGCATCGGTATACAAAAAATTGGTGCGTATGAATAAATTCAACAACGGTAACACAATTTTGGGCCATAGTGTAGTTCTCAAGAATTTATAGAAGTAATTAATCTTGACTTTCGAGACCCTTCCGTTCACCCTTTCATCTCAAAATTGCAGAGTTACGATCGTATATTATTGAATTGCATTTTGGTTCAACCAATTTCGTGATTCGACGACTCCAACTTTCTTAGAGAGGGACCTAAGTGCAAAAGGTAAAAACTTTACACGTAACTCCAAACTGAAATCCACTCGAATATGATTCTACCCTATACACCCCAATTTTATTTTCCATGCATGTAAGGTCATATTTATCAGAATCGAGCACAAGAACATATCAATAATCATTTCTAATTTCACTTTGTAACTTCCAAGTAATCAACCATAAGTTACTCTAAAACATGTACTAGTGCTTTTCAATCATTCACCAAAAAGATAATTTATTTTATATTTTTATATTTAGGCATGAATAACAAAAATCATGTATCTTGGAGTAATGGGTAATGTGGTAGCACAATTTTGAGCCACGATGTAATTTTCAAAGAATTTATAATAGTAATCAATGTTGACTTTCGATACCCTTCCGTTCACCCATACATACCCAAATTGTAGAGTTACGATCATATATTATTGAATTGCATTTTAGTTTCGCCAATTTTGTGATTCAACGACTCCAACTTTCTTGGAGGGACCAAAGTGCAAAAAATAAAAACTTTACTCGTAACTCCAAATTGAAATCCGCTCGAACGTGATGCTATCTTATACGCCCTCATTGTATTTTCCAAGTCTGTAATGAAATATTTATCAATAATTGGGCACAAGAATATATCCATAATCCTTTCCGATTTCCCTTTCTACATTCTAAATAGCCAATTATAGGTTACTATAGAACATGTAGTAGCGCTTTTCAAAATTTCAATAGAACAATAATTTATTTTCTATTTCTATATTTATGCAAGAATAACAAAATTTGTATATTTTGGACAAAAGGATAATGTCGTAACAAATTTTTGGGCCATAGATTAATTTTCAAAAAATATGTTAGAGGCGCTTCCGTTCACCCATTGTACCCCGAATTTTAAAGATGCAATCATCTCTTATTTAATTGCATTTTGGTGTCTTCAATTTTGTGATTCTCCGCCTCCAAATTTCTACTATGGACCTAATAGTAAAAATTTAAAAGTTAACTTAGAGATAAAATAATACTAGCACCGACATTATTTTTCATTCACGGGTGTTATGTTATGGAGGGATAATGAATTTTTTAAATTTTCATTCCAAATTTAGAAGGGATTTTAAAAAAAATTGGAATAAGCACCGGTATTAATTACTTAGGCACCGGTATGTGTACCGGTGCTCCATACTTAGAAAAAATTTCTTGGGTTTGCTCTCAGGTTCAATTTTTTTTTTAAAAAAACCATTCAAAGTAGCCCTAAGAAGCTGCGTTTCGTATATTTAGGCACCGGTATGAGCATTTTGGGCACCGATATATGTACCGGTGCTCAACACTTAGAAAAAAATTCCTAGGTTTGCTCTCGGGTTCAATTTTTTTTAAAAGAAAACATTGAAAGTAGCCCTAAGCATATGCGTTTCAATTTCTTAGGCACCAGTATGAGCATTTTGGGCACCGGTACTGGTGCTCAACACTTTAAAAAAACCCAACTTTGTTTCATATGAACTGTTGATTTCTTTTGTTGATTGAATCTCAGCCGTTAAAAATTTGCCTATATATACTACCCCATGAAACCCTAAATCTACCCACCCTAATTTCCCCCTC
This sequence comes from Rubia yunnanensis, assembly GCA_037428765.1. Taxonomy (NCBI): domain Eukaryota; kingdom Viridiplantae; phylum Streptophyta; class Magnoliopsida; order Gentianales; family Rubiaceae; genus Rubia; species Rubia yunnanensis. The sequence continues at coordinate 104,138,290 of CM075067.1, forward strand.
ATTATCTTCTCCTCTACCTCCTCTCCATTTTCTCCCTCCTCCTCCACCCCCTCTCCCTCCGCAGCCTAGCGCCGCTGATGAAAGCGCAATTTGTCTCTGCTTCGACTCTGCTTCAACAACGCCGCTGATGACCCCTCTCTGCCCTCCCCGAGGTGCCATCTCCTAGACCATTCTGACGCCATCTCCAGGACCATCCCGACTCCATCTCTGCCCTCCCCGTGGCGCACCATCCCTGATGTCATCTCCCCGCGTTCTGGTCGCTGGTTGAAGTTGCGAGCTCCACCAAAATTATCGGTTCAGCTCAGATCCGACCACACCTTCACTGTTTTGGTTCGTTGATGTTATCCAGGGATTCTGAAAATTAAGTTCTAGTTTTTATGATGATTGATGGTTTTAATCTATGTTTAGGTATAGTTTGTTTCATGAATTGAGAGGTGTCATGTAATTTCAATTATTTGTAATGAAGTTCTGGGTTGTGGTATGAATTTTCTAGTTTTTTACATGAGCTTCCATTTTTTTGTGTTTGTTCGTATTGGGTTTCATATTCCGTCCGGTGAGTTTATTCTCACTGGCCAATTTTTTTAATTGATCACCTATTTACTAGCACCAGTATTTCATGCATAGGCACCGATAAATGATACTGGTGCTGGAATAGATTCTGGCATTGGTACGACTTACCGGTGCCTATACAACTACACCTTTTGCACCGGGTCACTTAGGCATCAGTATGAAAATTCTCAAAATACCGATGCCTATAGAGGGTTCCCAATAGTGAAGTTGAAATTAAGAGCATCCCAAGGGCTAGTCATCTTGAATTTCGTGCGAGACAGTAAGAGTTTGCAACCCAGTCCAAAGTTTGACCTATATGGCACGACTCGCTTGAGGTCCAAGCAAGGCCTGGACCCAAAAGTCCGGATCACGAGTTGGACCTGGGTTAATGTTATTTGGGCAGAAATCCATGGTTGAACACGTCACAGTCCAAGCCCATTTGAGCCAGCTTGATCGGTCCATTAATTGGGCATAATGTATGGGAGCATAATGAGTTTCATAAAAAAATGAGATTAAAAACCCCAAGATCTTTGGGTCATTAGTCAATTCTCGTAACCACAAATTTAATACATCGTATTGATCTTTTTTTTAAAACTTTTTTAAATAATATAATAATATTATTAGATTAACGATATTTTTATGAAATGACTTCTAAATTTAAATTAATCAAATACATCATTCATTAATATATTTTGTTCATGTGACAATATGCTATGATAAAATTTAATAACTTTTAAGTCCGAATTGTAAACTGATTTTAACACAAAGTCAATTAAATTTAATTACTCAGTTGAACAATGCAATGAGCACTTCATTGCGATGTATAAATGAATAAAATAATTTAAAATTTATCATCGTTTGGTTTCTAAATTAAAATTTTCAACTTATGTTATTTTTATAAAACTTCTAACTTACAATATTTTACAATGAAATATAATTTATTTTTAAAAAATTGTTGAGTAATTTTATTTATATTTATTGCATATGTACTTAAATTCATGTTTGTATTCAAAAAATTATTAGACAAAAGATTAAATTTGGTTCGCCGACATAGCCTAATCAGTAAAAATTGGCACGATTTAACACGTGGACCGGCACGACATGACATGCAAAGCACAAGACATGTGGGCGGGTCATGGACCAACTTTTAATAGAGCAATATGATACGAAGCACGATAAACACGAGCAAGTAATGAGCCTTAAATCATATTCAACACGAAAAAACAATACTAGGACACGAGCACGTCATGAATACAACTATAATTGGGCCTCTTGGCCTCTTGGGACTGAAGTTTGATAGCAGAATCTTTCAAAGTTTGAGGAAGTGAAATTCAACTAAACTGTAATATCGGTTTATTTAATTTTAATTTGATGAAATATTATAAGATTTTTTTCCAGATGAGTTCAATTATCTTTACAATTACTACTAAGTGCAAGTTCAAGTACATACTGCACGATGTAAGGCTTCAATTAAATATAGGATCTTGGTATTGTGTCACGCACACAGAACCAAACAAGTGCAGAACTAGAACTTGTATTGATCTTTTTAGTTTTGAAAGAAGAATTCACAGACGCGAAGGAGAGGAAGAAGAGTTGGTTGAAAGCTAATTCAGAATTACTAAAAATATTATATCCTCCTCCAATCCTTTTCCATGCTATTCATATATCTTCTAACTTCCTAACAACTAACTACCTATAATCGTTTGGATTCCGTTGCTGAAAACGGTTAGAACTCATAGCTCTGCCGTTGCTGTTGAACAAGGAAGTTGAGATTCCAGCTTTGCTTCCAAAAGTCTGTTTTACCCTTAGTCTAGTTGGGCCACTTGACAACTCCTCTCCTTAAGAAACAACTTGACCTCAAGCTATGTTATCATGCATCTTCAGTATTGAAAGGCAGGGAGCTGGTTCATTATAAATGTACTATCCTCCCAAGATGATTCTTCTTCTAGCATATGTTTCCATTGTATAAGCCACTGAACTTTTTGTTCATAATCAGAGTCAAGCATTCTTCTTTGCAAAATGCGTTCGGGTTCCAGCAAGAAGAATTCAGATTGGTCTAAACTGGGTATATGAGTGATCACTACTAGAAGGGGTCCATGGTGTGGCAGTAAAAGAGATACGTGAAAAACATGATGTATTTTCGATGTAACGGGGAGTTGCAGCTTATAAGCCATAGCTCCAATCTTCTGAAGAATGACATAAGTACCTAAAAACTTGGGAGCTAACTTCATACTACTCCTCTGTGCCACAAAACCTTGCCTGTATTTTTGAAGCTTCAGGCAAACCATGTCACCCACTTGAAAAGGCCTATCGGTTCTCGTCCAATTAGCATGAGTTTTATATCGATCCTGAGCCACCTTAAGATGGGTCTGCAACAATAACTAAACTTATTCCCTCTGACTAATCAGGTTCTGAGTAGCTGGAATAACCACTTCCGCAAACTCTCCTAATGGAACCTGCTGTGGCTTAAAACCGTATAAGGCTTCGTAAGGAGTCATTTTAATACCGGCTTGGTAGGAAGTATTATACCACCACTTCGCCAATCCTAACCAATCCTTCCAAGTATTGGATTTTTCCCCACAAAAACACCTTAGATAGGATTCTAGAATCTGATTAGTTCTTTAGGTCCATCTATCCATTTCCGGGTGATAGGCGCTGCCGAACTGCAATTTCACTCCCAACCTTGTGAATAACTCCTTCCAAAATTGACAAGTGAAAACCATCGAAATATGTGTCCCATCGAAAGTTTCTCAATATAGTATAACATCGAAATAATCACCACCATTACAGTATCATATCCCTGTGATCTCGGAAGTTTCTCAATAAAATCCATTGAAATATGTGTCCAAGGTTTGGTAGGAATGAGAAGTTGCTGTAAGAATCCAGGTGGATGAATGTTTTCATGTTTACTCCTTTGGCAGATGGAACAATGACGAACAAACTGTATAACATCCTCCCTCATACCAGGCCAAAAGAAAAAAGATTCAACTCTTTTAATGGTAGCTGTTTGTCCAGAATGTCCTCCCAATGCGGATGAATGCAAGGACTGAAGAATAACTTGTATGATGCCTGCTGAACTCCCGATGTAAATTCTGTTTTGTTTCTTTAATACTCCTCTAAGGTACTGGAGCTCAGCATTGGTGAAAAAATTGCCATGCAAAGTAGCCTGTAGGATAATGTCCTACGCCACTTCATCCCCTTTGTAACTTTCCTCAATTTGACTCAACCAAGTTGGTTGAGCTGATGATATTACATTTAACTTAATTCCATTGATGTCAGCCTGCTCATCATTCTGATAATTTTTTTAATCATTTCCCAGTTGAGGATTTGTTTCCTCATTTGCTTATGAAAATCTTAGAGTCTGAGTACTCCTCAAAGTCTAAGAGCTCATATTACTATTGTCTTGTGCTCTGAATTCACCTACAAAACTCCTTTATGAATCTTCCCATTTGGTTTGATCATCCTCCATTCCCTTTTCTAATGTAATATCATGTGAGAGTTGCTCATAATTCTCCAACATAAATGGATTAATTTCTGACAATTCCCATGTGACATCAGCCGACTTCCATGGTTTATTCTCATCTATTCTCAAGGCTTCTAAGCGTTCTGAATCAACAGATGTTATCTCATTCACTCTAACATCTTGACCCGTTTTAGGAATCCTTGATAAGGCATCCACAGCTCCATTTTCCTTACCCTTTTTGTACTGAATTTCAAAACTCAGTCCAAACAACTTAGTAGCCAATTTATGTTGCAAGGCACTGTGTAATTTCTGGTCTAACAGGTACATCAAAGATTGATGATCAGTCCTAATGATGAAGTGGTAACCCACTACGTAATGCCTCCATTTTTCAATGGCCATAACTATTGCCAACAACTCCTTCTCCTATGCTGACATTCCTCTATTCCTAGGACAAAAAGATTTACTGAGATAGGCTAAGGGATGTTGCTTCTGCATCAATACTGCGCTCATTCCTATGTCACTGGCATCCGTTTCAATCACAAAGTCGTTATCAAATTAAGGTAATCTTAAGATGGGAGCAGTTGTGATAATAGTCTTCAACTCTTGAAAGGCTTTAGTTGCTTCCGTATTCCAAATAAAAGCATCACTTCTGAGCAAATCATGTAATGGTCTACAAATGGTGCCATAAGACTTCATAAATCTCCTATAATAACCTGTTAATCCTAAGAAACCCCTTAACTCTTTGAGTGTTTTAGGTATAGGCCAGTCCAGAATGCAATTTATTTTCTTTGGGTCTATCTTCACACCCTTAGCTGTGATAATACGCCCAAGATATTCTACCGAACTTTGAGCGAACACACACTTAGATGCCTTGGCGAATAATTGGTGCTTCCTTAGCAAGATTAATACCTGTTCCAAGTGCTGAAGGTGATCCTCTAAAGACTTGCTATACACCAGGATATCGTCAAAGAAAACCAAAACAAACTTCCTGAAATGTTGCTTAAAGATTTGATTCATTAGCGATTGAAAGGTAGTGAGTGCATTAGTCAACCCGAAGGGCATGACTAAGAATTCAAAATGACCGCTATGTGTTTGAAAAGCCGTCTTAGCAACATCTTCTTTTCTCACCGTTATTTGGTGGTAGCCTGCTCGAAGATCAAGTTTGGAAAAGAATTGAGAGACATGTAACTCATCCAGTAGTTCATCTATAATAGGAATAGGAAATTTATCCTTTGTTGTAATGTTATTTAGTTTCCTGTAGTCAATGCATAATCTCCATGTATTGTCCTTCTTCTTAACCAACAAAACTGGAGATGAATAAGGACTATTGTTGATTTGTATAACTTGTTCTCTAAGCATGTCCTCCACTTGTCTCTCAATCTTGGCCTTGTGTGCATGTGGTTGCCTATATGGCCTTATCTAAAATGGTTGTGAATCATGTTTGGGGGTTATTTTATGATCCACATCCCTTATAGGTGGAAGACCCTTAGGAATTTCAAATACAACTGAATACCTATGAAGTAATTGTTGAACTTCAGGAGGTAAACTGGCATTGCTAGGCTGATTATTCCCTTGGATGAAGTTCCCATTTGATTCCTCCTTCTTCTCATGAGGTTTGTCTTTCTGAATATTAAGCTTAGAGGTATAATCATCACCACCAGTATTAATTTGTTTCAGAAATTTGTTGTCTTCCACACTAGTTGTAGACCATATCTCCTTATCTGACTGAACCCCTGGCTGAACCTTTATTCCTTCACATGAGTATAAACTATGTGTTCCATTTTATGTCTTTGCTACTGCATATCTTAAGGTAAAATCCGAACCTTGGTTGCTTCCCAGAATATCCACCATATCCTCACTTTTCATTGCAGTATGAAATAATTTCCTCCTCTTGTATTTAGCTATCTGCCTTGCCTCACAACCCCTTATCATTCTCACCTTAACTTCCTTATCCGTACCGAATACAGTCCAACTAAGACCATTACTCCAGAAGGAAAAGCTCCTATCCTTGAAATCAAAAGTGATAAGACTATATGTCCTCATCCAATCAACACCCAACAATATATCCAAGTTGCCAAGAGAAAGAACTCGTAGATCATAGTTAAATTGGTGCTGATTAATTTCCCAAGAAACTTTTGGACAACTAGCATACCCTTTTACCTTCCCACCGTCAGCCACTTCCACAACAAAAGGTCTAGCAGTGTAATCTAGTTTAAGATTCAATTGTGTGACAAAATTCGGATTGATAAAGTTATCATTAGCTCTAGTGTCAAACAGAATACTCACAGAATGACCTTGCAATCTACCATAAATGATAATTTGAATTACAATTGGAATTTTCACCCCCTAATGTCTTCAACATTAGGTGTTCAGAATCAAGCTCATTTTCCTCAGTAATTGGAATATCAGATTGTGCATTATCAACCACATAAACCTCTCCATTATCTTCATTGTCTTTAGTATACATGAGATGTACTTGTCTAAACTTACAGATGTGTCCAGCACCAAATTTTTCTCCACACTTAAAGCACAATTGGTTTTCTCTTCTAAACTGAATCTCTTGGGGAGAGATTCTCTTGAAATTTCCTGAGTTGAATTTGTTTTCTCGTTTAGGTTCTACCCCTTGTCCATACCCCTTGAAATTAGCTCTATCACCATTAAATTTCCCACCTGCAACACTACCTAATCCAGAACTAACTTGATTCCCATCCCTATTCCTTCTAGTCAAGTTACTCAGATTTTGTTCATGTAGTAATGCTACCTCTACAGTTTCTTGTAGTGAAGTAGGCTTAAAAAGCTCAACCATAGGTTTTAAATCATCCTTCAAACCACTTATGAAACTTGACATGAAATAGGATTCAGGTAGTAAGGGATTCTTACGGATGAAATCTGAGCTCTTCGAAGCTCTCTTGGTAGCTTCTGACACTATCTTTCTGCATAAGTTTATTGAATTCTTCAATTGCATCCTTGCCTCCTGCTTCCCCAAATCTCTTCATAACTGCCCCCCTGAACTCTTCCCAGCTCCAATTTGGTTTGATGAACTTTAATCCATAAAACCAAATCTCAACCTTTTTCCCAAGTAAATCTCAATGGCCCTACTTTCTGATTTTTAGGAATCTGGAAAAAGTTAAAGAACTTCTCACATTTTTAATCCATTCTCTCGGTTTCTCACCATTGAAGACTGATAGCTCGATCTTTGGCTGTTGATCCCCCGACATTCTACCAAGCTTCTCCTTCCAGCAGATGTTCTGTTCTTCGAGTCTGCCTACATCCTCTTTGAACGAATTAGTAGCCCGTGAGTTATGATTCTCTCCACGATTCAGACCTTCGTAATCATGCCTCTGAGCGTGCGGAGTGCCGAACGCCTGAGAATGATTAGATTCCACTTCATCTCTCGATCTGGATTTACTGTTGTTCCTATGAAACATAGTTGTTATTCTTTCTTCAAACTGCTAAAATTTCCGAGTCATCAACTGATCCATACGATCTTCTAGCTCCTTGCTCATTGCTCCACATTTTTCTTCAATTGCCGAATACATCTGAACTCCTTGCAACTCCAGTTGAGCCTTCATGTTTGAAGATAGTTCCAGAATCCTTGAATCCTTATCTTTCTGATGATTTTCCAACATTCTCAATCTTGTGTTTTCTGCCATATCCAAATATTGACCTGTTCTGATACCAATTTTGTCACACACACGGAACCGAACAAGTGCAGAACTGGAACTTGTATTGATCTTCTGAGTTTTGAAAGAAGAATTTACAGAAACGAAGAAGAGGAAGAAGAGTTAGTTTGTTGAAAGCCTGAATTACCAAAAACATCATATCCTCCTCCAATCCTTTTCCATGCTATTCATATCCCTTCTAACTTCCTAACAACTAACTACCTATAATCGTTTGGATTCCGTTGCTGAAAACGGTTAGAACTCATAGCTCTGCCACTGCTGTTGAACAAGGAAGTTGAGATTACAGCTTTGCTTCCAAAAGTCCATTCTACCCTTAGTCTAGCTGGGCCACTTGACATATTGCCCAATAATTTAGTCTGGGCTAATGATAATATGTAGAATTTAGATATTTTGGACTTTCAACTTAAAACTAACTGTTACCAAGTGGACTAACCCAACATTATATAAGCTACTATGTCATTCATTTTGTCTTCACAAAGTTTTATTTTAAACCGATTAACCATTAGATAGGGTCATTTTATAATTAGTATGATTAATTAAGTGAGTAATCTGATATTTATATTTATTGCAATGAGATACCTATAAGCACGAATTTTAAAAAAAATGAACCTCAACATGTAAAAATTTATAATCCGACCTTAAAAGTTACAAAAATAAGATTTTTAATGATTAGTCTAACCGTTAGTCGGTCTTACAAAAACCTTCTCTCCAGTCTTTAAGAAATTGATGCAAATTTTTTTAATAAATATGGTTGAGTTTAGCTATATTAATGTATTCTAATTTACCCAATTTTAATTTTATTTAATTTATTCAATTCAATTTAGTTCGGTCCTGTTTATTTCAAATTAATAAAAAAATCACTCCTTCCATTTTAGTGTAAGAGTCTCATATTTTATTTTGCACAAATATTTATGTATGTTGATGTCACAGAAAAAATAAAGAATAAAAATGAGCTAGCTAAATATCAGTATAAGAAAAACCAGAAACTTTTAATTGAGACAAATGAAAATGAAAAATATGAATTTCACATAGGGAGAAGTATGAATTTATTTGATAGTTATCCCTTGGCTAAAGTGCTTATGTCAGCATGACATCTCTCCTGCATGCTCTGGATTTTACCGGGGATCAATTTAGGTTTATCCCCAAAACGGCAGTGCAGATCGTGTGCCAATGGCCAAAACTACGAGTGTTAATGTACGGCTGCGATGCGTCCACGTTCGAATGGGAACAGAGTCAATGCACATATATACGGCCGGGATGCCTCCACGTGGAATAGATACAGATCAGTTCGTGCATGCATGCCTGACATTTGTTGATCTAATTGCCACCCTTGGCAACCACGTGTACTCTTAATAAAAATAATTACATAAAAAGAGTCCCGTTTCATTAAAAGTACTCTTCTTATTATTATAAATGTTTTTTTCTATTTTTTTTACCGTTTTCAAGACTATTCCTTTTAGAGTCCGTCTCTTGAAAACAATTTTTTCATAAGTCATGAAAATATCAATCTTTAAAGTGTAAATTAGAAGATATGAAGATAAAATCTTCAAAGTCTTGGGAAAGACGGTCTTTCCATAAGCTTATGGAAAGACGGGTTTTGATTTGAATAATAGAAGGTAAAAGGTCTTAGTTGCAATATTAAAGTTTTAGTATGAAACACGTAGTAGTTATAAAATTTATAACCCGATTCATGCAACCCGAAAATTTTATCTTAATTTCTTCTAATTTACACTTTCAACCTTGGTCTTTCCATAACTTATGGAAAGACCGTCTTTCAAGAGACAGTTCGGGTTATAAACTTTATTACTACTACACGTTCCATAATAATTTTTTAATATTGCAACTTATACTCTATATCTTTTTATTATTCTAATTAAACCCGTGTTTGCCAAGACTTTGCCTTTCTTTTATTACTAATATATTTAGTTCCATATAATTTTAATAGTCCGTCTCTTGAAAGACGGTTTTTCCATAAGCCATTGAAAGACCAAGGTTTAAAGTTCAAATTAGAAGAAATGAAGATAAAATTTTTGGGTTGCATGAATCGGGTTATAAACTTTATAACCACACGTTGTATAATAAATTTTTAATATTGCAACTAAGATCTTTTATCTTTTATTTTTCTTATTAAACCCCGTCTTTCCATAAGTTTATAGAAAGACGGTATTTTCCAAGATTTTGCTTAATTTTTAAAATATAAAAATAATATTTAAATTAAATTTGTAATAAGAATTAATCAATTTTGAATAAAATGTCAAAAAGTCTTGTTTTATACCATCCAACCTTTAAACAACGTTATTTTACAACTCACGTAATTAATGGGATGATTTGATATTAATTTGTTTCATATATTGCAACGAAATTTTCATAATTTTTTATAACAAACCATTTAATATATAATTTAATATATTTTAAAATAAAAATTTATAACCTGACTTTTAAATTTATAGAAACTAAGTTTATTATAATTAATTTCATTGTTAGGTGGTACAATATTAGGTGGTACAATAGAAGATAATCTATCAAAATGCAGTGTAACTGACATTTAAAGAGGAGAAGATGAGTATAAACTTTCATGAGTTCGGATTGCATGTAATTGTAAAACAATCTACATTTAATAAACCCCTGTGCTTGATTTATGAGAATTGTTGAGTTGACTGAACAAAAAAGAAACATAGTATAAAATGATAGTTAAAATTAAATTAATTCAAAATTTTACTAAATTGAATTGAAGAGAAAGATAAATTGGAAAGAACCAATATTCAAACAAAAAATAGGTATAAGAAAAGGCAAAATCTTGGGAAAAACGGTCTTTCCATATGCTTATGGAAAGACGGGGTTTAATTATAATAATAAAAGGTAAAAGGTTTTAGGTGCAACATTAAAATTTTTGTAAGAATTTACACTTTAAACCTTGGTCTTTCCATGACTTATGAAAAGATCGTCTTTCAAGAGACGGACACATAAGAATATATGTGCTACATTTCTTTATGAAGGACACCACAACTAGACTTCACAATTGGGCAAAGGAAAGTGTTGGAAAGATGGAATTCAAAATCAGAAGAGTTAAACAACAACTTGGTGCAATGCAACGACAGAAGAATGGGGATGGATTGCGCACTAAGACTGCAGAATTGGAGGGTCTGCTCACTTTGCAGAATGATTACTGGAAGCAGAGAGCAAAAGCCATTTGGCTTAAAGAAGGGGATAAGAATACGAAGGTATTTCATCAATGGGTCCAAAAAAGAAAAGGGAGAAATTACATAACACAGCTCAAGGATTCAGCAGGAGTCTGGATTTCAAAGCAAGATGATATTCAAAAGCTGGTCTATGATCATGTGAGCTCTGTTTATCTGTCGCACTCTGTCATGCCAGATGATGCTTTTGGTCAATCGACTGTGCAGGATATACTAAATATGATAACCAAAGGAGTTACTCAGAGTCAACGGATGGCACTGGAGGAACCAGTTTCTCCGCACGAAATAAAAGCAGCCATCTTTCAAATGGGCAAGTGGAAAGCACCAGGACCAGATGGCCTACCTCCTGGATTTTATCAACATTACTGGTCTGAGGTTGGGGAGGAGGTTACAACTGCGATTCAGAGGTTCTTCTCGACTTCCTCTATGCCATCTGACTGGAATCATACTATTTTGGTCCTTATCCCAAAAAACAGATGTCCAAAGGAACCTGCAGACTTAAGGCCAATAAGTCTATGCAATGTCACATACAAGATCATTGCGAAGATCCTTGCAAACAGAATCAAAAAGGTCATGGGGTACCTCATCTCAGGTAACCAATCAGCTTTTGTTCAAGGACGATCTATTGTTGAAAATTCCCTGATAGCGCATGAACTCATAGAATTCATACGAAAGAAGAAGTCGGGAAAACAATTTGTAGCGGCAATGAAATTGGACATGAGCAAAGCCTATGATCGGGTGTCATGGAATTTCCTGGAGAAAATGATGGAACATATGGGCTTTCCGCGGAAATGGATTGGGTGGATTATGGCTTGTGTTACTACTGTCTCTTACTCCATTAAGCTTAATGGACGGTTCTCACATAATTTCCAACCAATACAGGGTCTCAGGCAAGGTTGCCCCTTGTCACCTTTTCTCTTCATCCTTTGTCAGGAAGCTTTTTCATCCATGATAGCATCACAGGGTTTCCAATCTGTCTGTCCAGGGGTTAAAATTGGGAGAACAGCCTTACCCGTCTCCCATTTGATGTTTGCAGATGATTGTATTCTTTTCTTCAACATTACAGAAACAGGTTCAAGGAAACTCGCCCAAACATTGAATCTCTTTGCAGCTTACTCGGGCCAAAGAATAAATTTCCGGAAGTCTGCAATTTTAGTCAGCCCAAACACACATCCAATAATAAAGGAGCGTCTCCGACAGACTTTCAGAATTTTTGCTGACTTACTAAAGGAGAAATTTCTTGGTCATGATATGGATTTCACCGGCACAAGAGTGGGTATGTTTAACAAGTTAATACAAAGGGTCAAGACCAAAACTTCCATTTGGAAAACTGGAGATATATCAGTCATGGGAAGGATTACTCTCACCAAACATGTACTGGCTTCAACAACGCAGTACACTCTTAGTACCTTCCGTATACCATCTACGGTGGCGAGGAAAATCGATAGTCACCTTGCACGTTTCATATGGGCAGGAGATACTGATGGAAAAGGAATTCACTGGATGTCGTGGAAATCAATGTGCCAATCTAAGTGGTGGGGAGGACTGGGGATGAGATCCACACGGCATATGAATCAGGCATTGTTAGGAAAGCTTGCATGGAAGCTGATTACAGACAAACAGTCTTTTTTCTCAAGATTCTTCCTCACCAAATATTGCAGCAACGAAGATTTTCTCAAGGTCAGAATCAAACAAGGATCATCCTGGGGTTGGAGGGGCATATTGTGGGGAAGGGACCTTATTAGCCGCGGGGTCAAATGGCAGGTGGTTACCGGACATGATATTAACATCCAGGAGGAATGGATTCCTAATCTTAGAAATCCTATCAGGTATGAAACACACCTTCTTCCACAACTTCACTTCAAGGTGAGTGACATGATTGATAGTAATAGGCAGTGGCGTAAGCCTCTTTTGGGACTCTTTTTTAGCCAAGATATAGTTAACCACATTGCGGGAATCTATATTCCATACAACCCATTTGGTTTGAAGGATTTCCAATTCTGGGAAAAGGAACGGTTAGGGAAGTACACGGTCAAGAGTGGCTATCATGAAGCTTGTAGTTTGGAGAATAACCAAATCCCTTCTTCCTCCAATTTCCGCTCAAACACTCAAGATCATCAACACTTGTGGAAAACACTTTGGCTTCTGAATATACCTGAGAAAGTCAAGTTCCTTGTCTGGCGGCTGGTTCGGAATGCTGCCCCAACAGGACCTGCTCTAAGAAAGAGAAACATGGAGGTATCCTCATATTGCCAAATGTGCCATCAACATGTGGAAACGTCGGCTCATATGATCCTCGAATGTGAGATCGCAAGAAAGGTTTGGAAAACATCCAGACTCGGGTTTGATTTTGGTCAAGGTTCTCCCATGCAACTGGAACCGTGGCTTCGAAAGTGGTTCAAATCGGCTCCTCAAAAGGAGGATATACAGCTTTCGTGTATCATTATTTGGGCGATTTGGTGTGCAAGGAATAAGGCTACAATTGAACGTCAGGCGCCTTCGGTGGATAGTATTCTAGCAACCATACAGGAAACCTTACAGGGTGCTACGATCGGAGATCAGTCAAGTCATAGAGTCCGAGCTAATCCTGACTCTTCCCAATTAGCGCTACAACATATATTATCCCAGCCACACTCATCAATACCACGGGTGGAACAAGTAGGAGACATTAGACTCCTATGGTATGCAGTGGATAATCATTTGAATCAGGTATATCAGGATTGGTTGTGCATCAATACAGATGCGGCTTTTCAGAACCAGGATGGTAAGGCTGTTGCGGCTTGGTGTGCGCTACAGAGTTCCATATGTCCACCTTTCCAAGGATATCGTTCAATACAAGCGACTTCACCAACCCAGGCGGAGCTTATAGCCATACACGAGGCAATGTCATATGCTAGCCTTTTGGGTACCACTCGTCTTTGTATTCGGACGGACTGCGAACTGGCCCTAACACATATCAGCAACTTCCCATCAGTGCCACCCGCTCTTCAAGGTTTACTTTTTAATATCAGAATGTTAGCTATGGTTTTTCATAATGTTCACGTAATGAAGGTGCATAGATCAGTAGTACTAAATGCGCATAGTCTAGCGCAAGATGTAATCAAACATATTTTGGTAATATAAAGTCACGTCATTCGCCAAAAAAAAAAAAAAAATAGAAAGGCCAAGAAAAAATCACTTTATCTATGTCATAATTCAATAATGTACTTTATAGCTATTTCAGCAATTTTAGAAAGACAACTAAGTTACATCATGAACCCAAATTAGTTACATTTTTGTTTCTTTGAATTAATTATTCAATCTAACTTCTAGATCAATACAGAACAGTAAGGAGTTAGATTCTCGTAATATAACAAGAAGTAAAAGATAAAGAAAAATAAATTACATAACAGTTACACAGACCCCACTAATTATGAGTACTGTCTTCATTTCTCTATCTTTTTTTCTCTGATAATAAATAAATTATACAAAATTTATGTTATTATATTATAGTTACTTTATAATTATTAAATTAATTATTTATTAAAATAAATTGTATAGCATATTTTCATACACAAAGTCTTGTGACCGACTAACCGTTAGAGGGAGTTATTTTTATAATTGATGTAACTAATGAGATGATTTGATGTTTGTTTTATTCATTGTGTTTTATAAATTTTTTTTAAAAAATGTATCTAATAAAAATAAAGTCAGTTTCTTGAAAGACGGTCTTTCCATAAGTCATGGAAAGATAAAGGTTTAAACTCTAATTTAGATGAAATGGAAATAAAATTTTTGAGCTGCATTAATCGGGTCATAAACTTTACCTATAACTACAACACGTTGCATAATAAAATTTAATTTTACTACTAAAACTTTTTACCTTTTATTCTTCTAATTAAATCCGTATTTTCATAAATCTATAAAAAGATGACATTTCCAAAAACTTTACCATAAAAACAACTACGATTTCATCTTAAAACTTATTAAAATGAAATTTTTTATGATTATCTATCCGTTAGTCGATATAATAAATGAATTTCTTTATCTTCATAATATAGCATAAATTGGCGCAATTTGTTACCATAGATGAGGCACGATTAATGTTTGGGCTTCGTTTATGAAGCCACGTATACAAAAGATGTTTCTCCATTAACAAACTCTTCACTATAAATTCATACACACGGACTCACACTCATCAGTCTCATACTCTCATCCTCACTCTACCTAACTTACAGTCATCAAAACCCTGTTTTCTTCTCTTCTTTTTCATTTCAAACATCAAAAATGGAGATTCGCAGCTTCACCAACTCTTCAAACGGCGGCGATGGCCGGAAACTCAACCGTCAACCGAGGAAAAACCCGGCAAAATCCTCCCGGAAAGGCGCAATGAAGGGCAAAGGTGGGCCGGAAAACTCCACCTGCCCGTACAAAGGCGTCCGGCAGCGCGTATGGGGGAAATGGGTGGCCGAAATCCGCGAGCCCAACCGCGGCTCGCGGCTGTGGCTCGGGACATACAACACGGCGCGCGAAGCCGCGCTAGCCTACGACTCCGCCGCCCGGAAACTCTACAAGTCCACCGCCCGCCTGAATTTCCCCCCGGTCACCCCCCGGCGGGCCCCGCAGACTGTGGCTTTCGCGCCGTTCCCGATTCCGGTTTTTCCACCGCCGGTGCCGGTCTACACCATCGCCAGCACCACCGTGACAGCCGTCCCGATCTGGCCGGAAGTGCCGGCGATACCAGGAAATTACAAGTTTATCCTTAAGCACCTCGTTGAAGGGCTGCCGGAAGTGGATCATTCCGACATGTGGACCGTGGCGGCTGCCGGAACTCCGTTTGATGGTACTTTAATGCGCAATGCACCTGGTGATCGGATGTGAACAGTTCTGTCCGATGAATTGTTTCTATATACATACAATTAAGATTAATTATATATTGTGAAAAATACTATAGATTATTATAATATGTTGTAATGGAATTATAGTGTTGTATGCCGTGATAACGCAGCTCTGTTTTCTGTTCCGGTAGATGTGAAATAGTTTTAGACTAAGACAAAAAAAAAAAACAAAGAAGATATATGTAGTATGTGTTTGTGATTATATATAAAATAAATAATGTGTGTGTATTTGTGCGTCCTGTTTATTATTTGTTTTTTTTTTGTTTCTTCCCGATTAAAGTAATCACACTTTAAACAGGGAGAAATGATGAAACAGGGAGAAAGGCAAGACTTAGCTAATATTAGGGTTAAATCGGAAAGAAAATTAAACGTACTTAGACTAAATTAAAAGGCAACGGCTTGGGAAAGGTGTCTTTTTATAGGTTTATGGAAAGACGGGTTTAATTAGAATACTAAAAAAGTAAAATATTTTAGCTGCGATATTAAAAATTGCAGCGTGCAGTATTTATGAAGTTTATAACCTGATTAATGCAACCCAAAAATTTTATCTTCATTTCATCTAATTTGCAGTTCAAATCTTGGTTTTTCCATGATTTTTAGAAATACCGTCTTTTAAGAGACGGACTCAAACTAAAATAGTTTTAAAATATAAGTAATAAAAATTAATTTCATTAAACTACTTGTGCTACAGCCCAAGTTGCCAAACTTTCTACAAAACTACTTATGTCTTGAATAATTCTTTTCACGGATACCTGCGAATTTTTATGATTCTTGTTGGCTTGTTGCACTATGTATAACAACAAACCTAGCTATCTCTAGTGTAATTTATGGTTCTTAATCTTGACGCATATTAAACTAAACAAAATCCATTCAATTTCTCATTTCAAATTAATTGCTAAAACCATGTCTTTCTCAAGTAAATCCGCACTTTCTTGAAAGGATTATGGTTTGTTTGGTGGAGTTGTGATTATAAGTAAAGTTCGCTTATTTTAAAAGCAGGAGGAGACCATATTATACTTTTCTACAAAAAATAACTTATGCTTTTGAACTATACAATTTTTTTAAGAGTTTGTCAAACACTTAAATGGTGCTTATCCTGACTCCCCCGTCTCAGTCTATTCTGCACAGAATTATTTTTTTGTCAAAAATACCAGCCTTTGACCACATATTTGAATGGGTATATGAACAATAATTTTATCGTATGAGATATGGTTAGATTCGTCGTAACATGTAGTTCCTAAACATTAAATTTTTGTGTGTCATTATTATCCATAACTACACATATTTACAGTCAAACATATCTATTGGAGACCATAAAATAATTCTGTGCAGAATCGGGTGGAACGGTGGAAAGCAATTATTTATAAGCCTTATCAAGTACGCCCTTAATCAATAGCTTTTTGCATTGAAGATATTGAATAAAAGAAGAAGCAGAATTCAATTGACTGTTTCCATGGCGTGGATTAATGCAGGAGAATGGGTCAGTGGTGGAACCAGAAAATTTTGTTGGTGGAGGCTAAACGGTGGTGGACTGTGGTAACGGTGCCAGCTGCGACAGCGGGACGGCGGTATGAGGCAGAGAACTGACGGGAGAGAACTGAGCTCCTGAGCTTTGGCCACTGGCCATTTCCTCTCTTCGGCTTCTTCCGTAATAGGATTTTGGGAGAAATGGTATTGGATTGGGAAATTGGCCCAATCCAATACATCTTAAAACCCATTTTTTTGCCCTTATGGCAAATGAAGCGATGTCGTTTCACTAACGTGAAAACGACGTCGTTTTAGTGGTTCAGTTGCAAAAAATGAAGAAGGCTCCGAGCTTCTCGCTGCCGTCGCCGGAAGACGCAAAAATAGGAAGACGCGCATCTCGCCGAAAATCGATTCCTACTACATACGACCGACAATTTAGGTAGGGCTGGAGCCACTGGTTCCCCTTGGAATAGACTATAAAGTGGATATATATTTGCTAGCGCGGAGTTTGAACAAATTATAGGTCATATATCACTTAAGAAAACCCAGAATGTATCAGAACACGAGTGAATTAAAAATGATAAATAGAAACTATTTAAAAAAAAATACATTAATACTTTAAAATTAAAAATTCACGTGGGAGGATGCTATATATAAGATTCAAATGAAATGATTATACAAACGAAAACTCATTAGTGTTTAGCGGGTTTTTAACAAACCCTAACCAACAAGGTGAGTGTCGACGCTTCTAACTTGTTTGACGGATAAGTTTTTCATTGTTTTCTAAAGATTTTCATGACTTCTCGCGTGAGATATTTTCTCCCAGTAATAAAATCCTTTTTAAAGCTATTTTACAGTATTGGTTATTTAAAAGAGAGCTATCTTCTCTAGGTCCATTCACTAAAATGGTTAAGGAACCCTATTTCCTTTGTCCCTGTTCTATTTGCACTCTTGTTTTTCTGATAATTTTCTACCAATATTTGACCGCATATTTGAATAGATATATGAACAATAATATTTTCATTTATGATATTATTGAATTAATCGTAACAAGTAGATTTAAATACAATTGTTTTATTAGACATTACTATACGTAGGTAAATGTATTAACGGTAATAAATATTTTTTGAACAGCGTGATAATGATTATTGTACAAATAAAGTTGGAACGACGGGAATAGTCCTTTAACTGTAAATCGTTAAAGGACTACGAAAAGCCCTACTGGTTTCTACTGTGAAAAGCCCTACCGGCTTCGTCCTAAAATAAGAGAGAGAAACAGACAAAGATGAACAAGAAAGATGTTTTGGAGCTCGTTAAAATGGGTCTGGCGGAAAATCCAAAATTTTCATTACAAATTTAGGGCTTATATAGAGATTACTTTTACAGAGACCGCCGCAACAAGTAGCCCGTAAACATAGGGTTAATGTTTTGTCGGAGCTCTCTCTTCTGCATGAAAAATACAGCCTCAAAGCTTTGGTAAAATCGCGGACCAAAAAGAATGGCCATTTTATTCAATCTAATCGTAAATCTGAACGCGGTAAAAAGTAGTTCCTATATTGATTGGTAATTTTATAAGCCAAAGCAAAAGTATGGTCTCCACAAATTCTCAATAGAAACTTATCTGATTTGAGAAGTTACCGGACATTTTAACATACGTTTATGTGTAGATTAGGTTTTATAGCTTGGTGTAAAAGATAGGGTTCATAACCTTTAATTGGTAAAAGATAGGGTTTATAACCTTTAATTGGTAAAAGATATAAAGGGTAACCTAGCCTTATGGTTTTATTTCTCCTAACGTCCAACACATTCGGTTACCGTGTTGAAATTATCTTACGTCGTCAAATCGAAACAAAATAAACCCATACAAATGACATCCAACCAATTTAACATTAAAATTTTGGGGAAAAAAGCTTGGATGGCTTCCACTTCCCTTTTAAGTGATGATATGACTCTTAATTTTTGAAAATGTAGCTATATTCAGGATTGTTGTTGATTTTAGAACTTATAACCCTGTCATCGGCGCCAACGTTAACAAATACTATTACTGTGTTGACTTATTCGTAGAGAAAAGAAAATAACACTTAGTAAGTTTTGAATTAAAAAAAAAAAGTTCATATAACCCTCTATTCTTTGATAAGTGTCAATATAATTCTAATTTTTTTAGTTCAATTATAACTCTGATTTAGTCTAAAGCTTCTATCAATCTCAACCCCTCCAATAAATAAAAAAGAAGAAAAAATGCGTGCGTTTTGTAGTCATTTTCTGGATAAGGGCGTTGTTTGTCAGACCGCTTAATGGTTAGACTAATCATGGCAAATCTCGTGCATATAATGATGGAGATGCCAAGACGACTACCACCATAAATGAAGACATTCCACGACTTGATCAAACATTTAAATGATATGTTCGAGATCCTCTAAGTGACATGGCAGGACCTATGACTAGGTCAAGAACTAAGCTTAGGGATGTTTTTTTAAAATGCTTTGATTGATCGCCTTTATGATGAAGAATTGAAGAAGGAGTCACCATCGACATCTTGGATTCATTATTCAAGATTGTCGACGAACTGAAGACATTATGAAGAACACTATACTCTTTTTTCCCACTGGGTTTTTAATGAGGTAGTGTGATCACTGTAAAATATTATAAAATTATTTCATTTTGGGTTTATTGGACTGATAGCTAGGCCATGTGGGCTTTGAAGAGCTGAATTTCGAAAATACAGTCTATTAAGGTTTAGTATATTCAGTTTTATTCTGATTAGAATTAGATTTGGTAAGATTAGATAAGGTAATATTTTTCAAGGTTACTTCTTGAAGAATTCAACCCGATTACCTTAGATTACCATTTATTTTAGGTATTTTAGTTAGATATGGTTTTAGCTTCTTAAAGCTGCCATAAGTTGATTCCGTTTCCATTTGTGATTAGGGTTTGAGGCAAGATTGTAACCATATAAAAAGGGAGGCCTTATGGACGAAAATTAGAACCTTTCATCAATCAAATATACAACCTTTTGAGTTCATACTCTTTGCTTGCGAGCTAATCCATTGTTGCTTAACTCCGAGAGCTAGTTAAGTATCAATAAACCTTGTAATCTGATCCTGAGGGATAGTTAGAGAGAAAGTTGAAGTTCGGCGTACCCCGAGGGCTAGACTCCTGAATTTCGTGCGAGATAGTGCGGGTTTGCAGATCTCTTCACTAGATCAAAGATATTAATTTCGCAAATTATGAGTTTTCGCAAGGAGATTCATATCATATAACTTTTAAAATTAGATTATGATTATTTATATTTCAAGATATATTTTACAAGGGTCCAAAAATATGGGAACCTCGTTGCTATAATTAAAACAAACATTAAATCACCATGTTAGTTATATTGATTATAAAATATCCCTATTTATCAGCTAGTCGGCTTACAACAAGACTTTGTGGTTTTTGAGAGAGTGCGAGTTAAGTATTAAAAAGATAGCATATGAAAAAATTCAGAAGGGGTAGTTTCGTCTCTACAAATCAAACCAACACCAAAAAAAAAAAATTCGAGAACGCCGGTTGCAAAACAAGGCTATAATTTCTAAAGCAACACTGATCCTGAGTATATCTACAC
This sequence comes from Rubia yunnanensis, assembly GCA_037428765.1. Taxonomy (NCBI): domain Eukaryota; kingdom Viridiplantae; phylum Streptophyta; class Magnoliopsida; order Gentianales; family Rubiaceae; genus Rubia; species Rubia yunnanensis. Next base: position 104,159,130 of record CM075067.1, read on the forward strand.
ATTTGAAAAACTAGTATAATGGTAGGATTCTTTATTTTTATTGTAAAGTTCAATAAGAAATATAATTTTTTGATCCATCTCTATTAAAAATATTTATTCAAGTTATACTTGTAAATGGTTCAATCAATTTTATTTACTAAAATAAATTGGTTTAAATTAGGATTTTTATATTTCTCAATACCAATATAGTATAAATACATACTATAATATCTTTCAAGAAGCAAAGACAAAAAATTTTATTTAATTTTTTTTATCAATTTAGATATCAAGAAGCAAAGAAAAAATTCAACAAAATATATATGATTTTCATAATTTTATCAATTATTTATGTTATTAAGAGTATTTAAATTCCCTATTTTTAAAATTTTAACTTCATAATTGCTTTTTTCTTAGCCATATTCTCAAAACATGTGAAAGAGAAACAAACTACTTCATACTTCTCACCTCAAAAATGTACTACTCTATTCTCTTCAATATTTGTCTTTAGTATTTAATTTTAGCTTTTAACTTTTGAACGAATTAATCTACTCCCATTGTTATCTTATGTTTGACACACTTTTCATGTTGGTATGTTTTTTACGATTTACACATTTCTTTTTATGTCAAAGAGTGTATCTATGTTACCCAGACTCGTATGTGTCGTGTCCGAGTAGGGATTGGATATGACGACACTTGAATTTGATATTTTAATCGATACGCCAACTCGGTCAACTGAATGTCTTGGCTATTTTTTTCACACGTCTACCAGATAATGTATCGTAAAATATATTCCAACATACCTATAATTTATTATTGTATGGCTTTGTGTATATTGGCATGGGTATGGAAGCCAAGGAAGTTTATCCATTTGGATATTTATCTATTCTTTTAATCTATTGATTTATTTTTAAATTTTAAGAAGTTAAGTCAAACTAATGAATTTGAATATATTTTGCGTACAAATTCATTAGTCTTACTCAATTACCTAGAATCTAGAAACAAATCAATTAATTAAAAAGATAAACAAATCAATTAATTAAAAAGATAAACAAATCAATTAATTAAAAAGATAAACAAACAAGTTTCCACAACTTTCAAAGTAATTTGTTTCCCCTTCTTCCAAAACCCACATATGTTTTTAGATTCGCCGACCGATGCGCAACTTGGCCAAATTTTGATCGTGTCTTGTGTCATGTCAAATCGTCACGCAATTCTCCACCCAATCTTAGGTGTCGGGGTAGTATTCTCAACCACTCATTAAATTTTTTTTTATTTTACTCACTCAATTCTCTTCACACATTTCAACTTATAAAAACACCATCGCCTAAAATTAGGGTGTCAAACATAGCAAAACGGAGGGAATACTATACTTTGTTATTCTAATGATGGATTCGAACTTTAATTTTAGTGTATAATTTTGACCCTCTAAAAGAAATTTTTATGTTTAGTTCCGACCCCCACTAAAACTGAATTAAACAACGTCAATTTAAAATTTTATTGAACTATAATGAAGTGGTATTAACCGGAAGAAAATAGGTCTAACTGTTTGTTTTGTTACTAACTCAGTAAAAGTACAGTTGTTTTGTAACATGACGTATTGATATTTATTATCTTTGATTGTAGTTAACACCATTCAGATTGATAAGTTTGTTCTGTTAATTCGCTCAATAAATAAAAATCTTGTTTGAAACTTATTAAAAAATAATTAATGAAAACGAATTAAGCAAGTCCCTGCCAATTAATAAATACCCACAGGGCACCCTCACTAGATAGAACTTGGGATTCTTCCAGTCCAGCTTTTGCTGTGTTGCAGCAGTTAGGTTCACAAAAAATCTATTAAGATAGAACAAACTAATAAAACCCTGTGCTTATCTTCCCGTCACCTAGTTTTCTACTCTCCATCACTTACACTCACATTAATGCATGTGATGTAAGCTTATTTCCATCTTCATCTCCAAACTGGGATAACTAAGATAGAGTTTGCTACATCACTCAAACTGGGATTTCATTTATGATACGATTGCAACACAAAACAATTGATTATGGTAAAAGATGCTACCAGATCACTTCTATCTTATATAAACTAAAAAAATAGTGCATCAATTTATAATATGCTTTACAAGATTTTTATTTGTTGAGCGAATTAACAGAACAAACTTATCAATCTGAATGGTGTTAGCTAAGTACAATCAGAGATAATAAATATCAATACGTCATGTTACAGAACAACTGTACTCACAATTTACTGACTGAGTTAGTTACAAAACAAACAGTTAGATCTATTTTCATCCAGTTAATACCACTTCGTTATAATTCAATAAAATTTTAAATTGGCGTTTAATTTAATTTTAGTTTATCACTCTTACTCCCCTGTTTCTCCGTTATTAGCACATCTTTTTTGGGTGTTAGAATTTAGGAGATGCTAAATAGTTAGGCCATGTTTTGTAATATTGAATCATCAATTCACTATAAATTGAGACCTACTTACTTCATTTCCTCACACTCAAACCACTCAAACTCACTCTTCCATATCTTCCATCATCCAAAACCATCAAACTCTCTCTTCTTCCATATATCCTCCGAGATCCCAACTATCAAACCCCAATCTTCTTATTCTTCTCATCCAAAAACCAAAAAAAAAATGTCTTCAGCAGGTGCTTCTACAGGTGGAGCTGGCGGCGATGACAGGAACCCTCGCCGAACCTTAGGTAAATACCAGAGGCAAGCTTCCCCACCATCGCGGAAGCTAACTAAACGGGGAAAAGGTGGCCCGGACAATGCATCATGCTCGTTCCGGGGAGCGCGACAGCGCTCCTCGGGAAAATGGGTGTCGGAGATCCGCGACCCCAACTGTCGCTCGCGGCGGTTGTGGTTGGGGTCGTACAGAACGTCCCGCGATGCCGCCATCGCATACGACAACGCTGCTTATAGGTTTTACGGTGGCGCCGCTCCACTGAACTTCCCGGATAGAATAATCCACCGGCAAGCCTCCGCCGTGCCCGAGGTGGCGCCTCCCCCTGCTCGTTCCGAGATGGTGCAACTGTCCGCCGGCGCCAGCTCCGGCTCCGGCTCCGGCTCCAACGAGGCCCCCACCATGACGGTGGCGGAGGAAGGTGGCGAGGAGTTTTGGAGGGAACTGGAGGACCTTCCTGATTGGGAGGCAATGGGAAAGTTTCCGTGGGCATGAATTGATAGTCTAATGGGTTTTTCTGTTTTTTTCCATTGATGGGGCGGCGCTTTTTTCTGTTTTCGTAGATTAGGGTAAAAATAAATAAATAAAAAATTTTTAAAAAAAAGAGAGAAAAAGAGAGAGGAGAATGGGGTGTAATATATGCATGTCTGCTGTATTTTGATGTTCTTGAATAAAAATAAAAAATAAAATTTGTACATAGTAAAAAATATGATGTGAACTTGTGTGTTATGTTTATTATTTAATTTATAGTTCATATCCAGGGTAAAGTTTCAGTATATCAAAAGGAATTAACAAAGGAAACACACTTTCTTGAAAATCCATAAAAGGGATTGTTCTGTAGCTTTTCTGTTGAAGATATGTTGAATAAAAGAAGTAGATTTCATTCTCAGCAAAAGAAAACAGAAGAAAACAGAGCATCTGACGGTATCCCATCAACAACTTATGGTGTACATTACAAGCTGATTCAGCGATCGGTTATTAATTAATAAATCCGTTCCGTGGTCATTTGACTTGTTTGTATCCAAATTATTATTCTTTTTAATAGAAATATAGTGTTTATCTATATTCCGTGATTTATCTATTCCTCTATGTCTGACGCATTAAATTTAGCTGTTGTATTTTAAATTAAGTTAAACTGTGTGGAGTGATTAAAGGTAGAGTGTGAAAGTTTAATCAGCAAAAAATTCTTTTTTATCGTAAGAGAAAGTATGGTAATCTTAGAGAACATGATAATATATATATATAGATAGATAATATCCAAATAGTTATGGTAAATCAATAAATGTATAATGAAAAGAAACTAGCTATATTCAAATCAAAAATGTTTTTCATTTTACTGGAATTAAGTAGAATTGCAAAATTATGTACTTCCTCTGTTTTTTAAGTCTGTCAATCTTTCCATTTTTGTATGTTTTTCTAAAATTATTACATTTTATTTTATGGCAAAATGTTAATTATTTTTAACACTTATTAAACTTTGAACTTTTTTCACTAAATACTCTTAAGACATTATATTTGCAAAAAAATTTTAAAAAAATTATGATGCCAAATATAAAAAAGGAAAAAAGGAAAAACTTTATCTTTATCTAATTCCCGCCTTCACAAGTACGTAACTGCATGCATGCGTGCCACCTGTGGATGAAGAACCGACCACGTGGGGCCTCAAAGGTTTGCATGGCTGCCATCTGTAGATATTTTTTAAGGCACACCTAAAGACACACAACATTAATAGCTAAATCCAAATTTAGCCCTAGCTTCTACCAAATCTTTGACTACTAAAACTTTGAACCCAACCAAAATTTTTACAGGCGATTAATCCGGTGAAAAGGATGAACTGAAACTCTGTTCCTAATTCCTAATATTTAACAATGAGTCCGTCTATTGAAATACAGTATTTTCATAAATTATAAAAATCAAGGTTTAAACTGAAAATTAAAAAAAATTAAGATAAAATTTTTGGGTTGCATTAATCAGGTCATAAACTTCTAATTACTGCATATTTCATATTAAAATTTTAATATTGCAACTAAAATCTTTTGCCATTCTATTATCTTAATAAACCTATGGAAAGACAGTTTTCTCAAAACTTTACCTTTAATAATATGCTATGATATATATAATACTCCCTCCATTTTTTGGTATGCAACACACTTTTCCTTTTTGATTGTTTCTTTTACATTGGTACCATTTTTTTTCTTTTTGTCAAGATTATTTCAATTTCCTTCGCTTCTCCATTTTTTTCTTTCTAAATTTACTTCAATTCACTCTTTTTATTCACCAAAATATTAAAATTATGGTACCAAATACAAAGAATTGGAAATTTTATAATAAAATTTAATTTTAACTAAATAAACAGTGGTTTGCTTAAGTTTAACTGAGATAGATGGAGTAAAGTTATAGCTATTTGAAAATACTAGTGCAGTACCATCGCGCGTTGCGCGCTATTTTTTTCCCAAAAATTAAAATCTAGACCATGTGGCAAATTGAAATGTAAATCAACTAAACTAAATACATGAGAAGCAAAATTACAAAAATAAAATTATGGTTGCTAATAACTGTACCCATATTTATTGACTTGAACCGGACCACCCGATCCGAGTCAACCCAAACCCAATCAGACCAATCAGATTCCAATCGAACCACTTGATCCAAACCAATCGACCCACCAGATTTTGATGAAAATGGAGAAAATTTTCTACAACCAAAAATGCGAAAACTTGTCGGCGAATTGCGCTCCTCGCCGGCAAGCACGAGTTTCCTCCGAGCATTTATCTTAAACATCTTCTTTGTGGGAGGCTGAAAATTCAAAGCTCAAACCGAAATAAAATTACCTAGAACTTAATACTTCCATTGGCCTGTCAGGAAATCCAGATCCAACACTTCGGCCATTTTTCATATACAACTGACCATATCACATCGTTTTCTAAAGATTTCATCGCAGAGATTGTCGGCGATAGGTGACTTTGAGGCTGTGATAACTTTCTAATCAAAGGAATTTGTCGGAGAGCCACCGTTGAAGTTTGTGGCACGATTTCTCAATTCACCGTCAAAGATTCAGCCTTCAATAACACTGGAGAAGTACATTTGACATTGCCGGAAGCTCCATTCGGAGCTTGCACAAAAAGTGGCTTAGATCTGTAACAAAAGTTGCAGAAAAAAGAAAAATAAAAGCAAGTAGAGAAAATAGAGAGAAGGAGAAGGGGTTCCCCCTCTTTTGGTTGAAGAAATCACCAGAAGAGGGAGATATAATGGTGGCGGCGGTTTAAGGGTTTACAAGAGGAAAGAGCGTTTGGATGAAAGAGAAAGAGGAGAGAGCATTGCGCGATATCATTAATTAAAACATTGAGATTAAATTTTCTTAGAAATTTTAAAGTTTAGCCATCTTAAAAAAATTATATGAATTATGAAATGAAATAATTAATTTAATTAGAAACATTTAAATATTAAATACAATAAAAAATCATTATTTTAATAATATTTCATTTAAATTATTTTAAAATAATTATTTATACGTTGAAATTCATTTTAAAAGGTTATCATAATTTTATGTACCCCATTGCAATAAATAAAAGTAAATATTAAATGACCTTATTAGTCTCCCTAATTATAAAATGTCCTTATTTAACAGTTAGTTGGTCTAAAACCAGACTTTATCATATATGAATAAGTAAATAATATGTATACACATTTCTATCAAAAATACTCTATCATTGTATAAAAAATCCAAACATTTTGTTATTTCAAATTTTGTGTAGTGATATATAAATAGATATAGTACAATGAGATATATATGATTTTAAATATCATTTAGAAGTTATATATTTTAACAAGTTACGATTTATTGTATATAGTAGGGAATTAAAATCACTAACAAATTAAAATATTAGTAGGTTAACAAGTTATGATTGATTATATATAGTAAAGAATAAAATCGTAACATATTATAATATTAATATATTACTTTTAGATAACTTTAATTTATTTTAGTTAAAATAACTTCAATATTCCCGATTGACGACACCAAAGTAAACAATTTCTATTATATGTCGTTTGGGACAATTGTCTGTACATAATAACCAGTTAGACATCACACTTTTTTTTTAGATCGGTTTAATAAAGCAATGACATTTTTTATACATGCATATATTGAATCCGGCCACGTTCAACCCTCCCCTCCGTTCCTCTATATTTTTCTTACCTTAAGAAAAGTCATTCTTTAAAAAGTCATTCAAATAGCATAAAAATATTTTGTGAACAAAAACTTATTTCATCTATTATTTTCACGAACAAAAACTTATTTCATCTATTATTTTCAGACACACACACATATACATATTTATTTATTTATCAAGAGTGGTATTACTCAAAACAAGATAAATTGGTGAAAATGCATGTTTGCACGTGCAATTTAAGAGTTGTGTAATGGGTACTTAATTATCTATTATGCCGCACTAACTTATGCCTCTGCCGCCAGAAAGTTGTACCATTCCACCGCCAACCTCAATTTACCCCAAATTACTCCTAAGGGGCATCAGAACCGGTACCCCTGTTTTATTTTCCTCTTCTTCATATCAATTAATGATGGAAATCCGTGGCTTTGCCAATGCTTCAAATGATGGCAATGGCTGGAAACCCAGTTGGCAACCGCACAGACTCTGACAAAAACCTCTTAGCCCTTCTAGAAAAGCCCAGTGAAGAGCAAACGTGGGCCAAAAACTCCTCATGCCCGTACAAAGGCGTTCGACAACATGTATGGGGAAAGTGGGTCTGGAAATATGTGAGCCCAACTGTGACTTCAGGTTGTGGCTCACAACCCACACATGGTGCATGAAAACACATTAGCCTACGACCCTGTCACCAGAAAACTCTACCATTCCATCACCCTCCTGAATTTGCCCCAAATCACCCCTTGATGGGCCTTGCAGACGGTGGCTTTTCCATCACATCCTGGGCAAGTATAAAAGCCATCCTGATTGGGCCGAAGGTACCGGAGATATGGAGGACTATAAAATGGATCTTAAAGCATCTCATTGAAGGACATTCAGAGGTTGATGATTCTGAGATGTGGGCTTTGACTGCATTCGTGACCCCATTTGGCACAACTTTAAGGTGTCAGACCAGCAACGGGAATGATGCATCGATTGATCAGATGTCAGAACGGTTCCTGTCCGTTGGATTGTGTTTATAAACATAAAATTAATTAGACATATTGTGAAAAAACTATTTGGTATTGTGTAACAAAGTTATAGTGTTGTCGATCCGACAACTCTATTTTTATGTTTTAGTAGATCAAAACCAACAAAAAAGCTATAAAAATCAAATAAAAAGGAGTATATGTGGATTTAAAAGCAATAATGTGTATGTATATGTGTGTTCTGGTTATTACTTTTAGTTTCCTCCCGAAAATAAATAATGTGAGTACTTTTATTATTTTTTATGTCATTCACTCAATTCGACCTACTCATTTTATATTTTAAAATTTATTTATATTTAGTTTACGTGCATTAATAGAGAAAAAAATAAAGTTTTCATAATTATCAGTTCAGTGAATAATTTTTCCTCTTTTCCAGTATCGGCTTTTCCTTTATTGAGCAATCGAGTTGGATTGAAATCAACATGAATTGAGTGAAATATAATTATAATTATGTGCAAACATTGTGCAGTGCAAATATGCACATCATTTAGAAGCACTTAATTTATTATGACACATATATTGCACTAACAAATATGTCAATTTTTTTAAAAAAATTATATTTATTAGATTTAGGAACAGTGATAAGGAATATATCTATTCCTCATCAAACAGTACCTTTTTCACTGCATTAATCGCCAATGAAAATTTGGATTGGCTTCAAACTTTTTAGTCAAGGGTTTGGTGGCAGCTAGGGTTAAATTTTGATTTAGCTATTAATATTGTTTGTCTTTCCGTGTTTTCAAGATATCTTGCGCATATGCATATATACACATATGCACGCGTCTACAGTTAAATGTGATATTATATATAATTTTTTTTAAAAGTTGTATTTATGTGATTTTTGTTTATTACTTTCAGTTTCCTCCCGAAAATAAACAATTTGTGTGCTTTTATTATTTTTAATGTCATTCACTCAATTTGATCTACTCATTTTATATTTTAAATATTAATTATATTTAGTTTACATGCATAAATAGAGAAAAAAAATACTGTGTTCATAATTATCTGTTTATTGAACAAAATTTTCCTCTTCTTCCTGTATCGACATTTTCTCCATTGAGCAATTGAGTTAAATAGGAATTACGTGAATTGTATGAAATATCATTATAATTTAGTATGTGTAGATATTGTATAGTGCAGATATGCACATTATTTGTCGCACTTCATTCATCGTGGCACATATATTGCACGAACGGATATGTTAAAAAAATTCTTCAATTTTATTACTAGAGTTCATGTATTTTTATATATTGAGAAATTTAGAAGAGGGAAAAAAGGAATATTGTATTATAGCTCAAAAGAATATGAATTGATGAAAGTGCGAGTGTGAGCGTGCAATTTAAGAGCTGTGTAATGGGTACTTTTACTATCTTTTATTCTGCACTAGCTTATGCCTCCGCATATTATGATAAAGTTTAAATCATATTTTCAGATTACAGTATAAATTAGTGAAAAACACAATAACAGAGTTTGTTACCATAAGTAAGACATAGTTAGGGCTTCGTAAATGAAGCCACGTGTCACTCAAAAGGCATTTCTCTTTATAAACTCTCCCTATAAATTCACCCCCCACGAACTCACACTCATCCTCACACTCCACTATAGCTAAACTTCTTCAACAATCTAGCCACCATAATGATCGTCCTGATTGGGCCGGAGGTACTATAAATGGATCTTGAAGCATCTCGTCGAAGGAATGTCGGTGGTCGAATATTCTAAGATGTGGTATGTATATTGCACAAAGATATATGTCAAGAAAATTCTCCAATTTTATTACTATATTTTGTGCATTTTTATATGTTGAGCAAATTAAAACGAGGGGAAAAAAGAAGATAATTATGTACTTCAATTCAAAAGAAGATCAATTGAGGAAAGTGTGTGTGTGTGTTCGTGCAATTTAAGAGCAGTCTAATGAGTTCTTTAATTATCTCCCATGTCACACTAGCTTACCAATACACAGCTCGTATCATTTCTCCCCAAATCATCCCTTAGAGAGCCATTAAGAATGGAAAACAAATGAGAATATTAGTAAACCAAGTAAGTGTTTCTCTGGATCCACTGCCTTTGTTTTTTCCCTTCTTCATTGCCAGCGTTTGTGTTGTTGTAATTAATGGTCTGAACTCTATCTCCCCTCTCTCTCTCTCTCTCTCTGTGTGTCTCTCTCTCGCACTTTTAGCTAGCAAAAAAAAGTTTTAGTAAGACTCATTTATAGAAACAAACTTGAAGTCATGTAGTGCCTATCCTTTTATCCTCCCCTAGTTTTCTTCACACATCTATCTACTTCATCAATTTACGCTCAATTTAAAAGTTGTGTAATGTGTAATTTTATTATCTTTTATGTTACACTAACTTACTACTCCGCCGCTAGAAAGTTATACTATTCTGCCACTTGCTTGAATTTGCCACCTATCACCCCTCGGAGTGTTGTTGCGGAAGCAAGGAAAAGAAAAATAGCAAAGATAAAACTTCTTGGTGAAGAGGGAAAGCCAACAAAATAAGAAGGCAACAAACTTTTTTGGTGCAGACAAAATAAAGTACTGCTTTTCTGATGGTCATGCATCATTTATACCAAATGAAAGACTACAGGATCAACTACAAATGTGGAATACATGACCGCATTCTCCTTCCTAAATGCATGGCATTTATCCACCTAACATGCTACATGTATGCAACTATCTTAACAACCAAGACTTTTTCAACAAGAAACTTAACCAAAGCCGGTGTTGTATACCAAAACAATGAGAGCTGCTATTTTACTAAAAATAGAGCACGGGAAATTAACATGTCAATTGCTGCAGTAAAGAAGAGGAAGAAGATTATTCAACAAATCACCCCCTTAAGCTTGTTCCTCCACACCGATTCGAACAACACCAAGCTTGTGACGCATCTCAATGAACTTATTTCGTGCCAAAGCCTTGGTCAGAATGTCCGCTAGCTGCCCATCAGTGCCAACGTGATCAACATCCATTTTTTTGGTTTCAATACACTCCCGAATAAAATGAAACTTTGTGTCAATATGCTTGCTCCTTGAATGTTGCACCGGGTTATTACAAAGAGCAATAGCAGATTTGTTATCCACCAACAGCTTGAAACTCAACTCTTGGTGCCCAACCATTTCATCGATCAAACGGCTAAGCCAAACACCTTGACACGCCGTCGTTGCCGCCGTTGCCGCCGCAACATACTCTGCCTCGCAAGATAAAAGAGCAACAATCTTTTGCTTTTGTGAGGGCCACGTAACAATACTGTTCCCAACCAAGAAAGCTATCCCGGAGGTGCTTTTCCGATCATCGACGTTGCCGGCAAGATCACTATCACTGTAACCAAGCAAGGCCACTTCCTCTGCACTTGATTTATAACACAGACCATAATTCAAAGTACCCTTAATGTACCTGAGAATCTGTTTAACCGCAGCCCAATGTTGTGTGCTCGGAGCCTCCATGTATCGACTAGCGATTCCCACCGAATGAGCAAGGTCTGGCCTTGTATTAACCAAGTAACGAAGACTGCCAATCACACTACGATATTTGGTTGCATCGACCTCATCGCTACCATCATGCTTGCTTAAACGAATTCGATTTTCCATTGGAACATGACAAGGATTACAATCACTCATGCCTGCAAATTCCAAAATCTTCGCTGCATAAGCTCTTTGGGAAAACGTGATTTCACCATCTCTTTGACACACTTCAATTCCCAAGTAGTAACTAAGAAGACCAAGATCGGTCATCTTAAACATCTTCTGCATTTGTACCTTGAACTGGATGATTTCTTGAACACTTGTCCTCGTAATAATTAAATCATCCACATAAATACCCACAACCAAGAAAGATTGAGCTGTACCTCTCCGATAAACAGCGTGCTCAAGCTAGTTTTTCACGAACCAAGTGAGGCGAGGGAAGCATCCAGCTTGGAATTTCATGCTCGCAGTGCTTGTCGAAGCCCGTACAAAGCCTTATGCAGCTTAACCACCTTTCCATCATTTGCACTGTCTTCAAAACCCGGTGGTTACTGCACATAAACATCCTCCACCAAGTCGCCATTCAAGAACGCTGATTTCACCTCCCATTTGTGATGTGCAGCTAATGCAAACAACAACCGCACCGTTTCCATTCTCGCCACCGGAGCGAAAACTTCTTTAAAATCCACCCCTTGACGTTGAGCATAGCCTTTTGCCACAAGTCTCACCTTGTGCTTCACGATGTTTCCGGCGAGATCATTTTTCACCTTAAAAACCCATTTACGACCAATGGCTTTGTAGCTTGCTGGAGGTGATGTGAATTCCCACATTTTGTTATCGTTGATCGACTTCAACTCGACCATCATAGCACTCCTCCAAGATGGATCAGCAATTGCTTCTTGCACGCTCGTCGGCTCCTCCGCTGTCAAGAAGCAATTTCCACTTTGTTCAACATTGTTCACCTCAACAGTGGTGTTGTACACATCTGTGATCCATCGATATCTCGGAGGACGTGAATCTGAGTCAAGATTGTCATCATGTGTTAGTGGCGTAGCAAACTGAACATGGGTCTCCACAGGTGTGGGTGTTTTTAGCTCAACTTCCGATGCGGTCACCTCTGTAGCAAGCGTACGTGAGGCACCATTTACTCCTTGGTTGGTTTCCGTCGAGTAAACCACCGTGAATGAAGTCGAAGCTGCTACTTTCTCCATGCTTGCTGCCTCCCAACTCCAAGCACGACCCTCCTCAAAGGCAACATCTCTAGTCACATACAACCGCTTCTCTACCGGGCCGTAGACCCTATAAGCCTTTGCACCATCTTCGTAACCTAAAAACACTCCCAACACCGAGCGATCTGCAAGTTTGTGCAACCCCGGTCCGAGTTTCTTGACATGAGCAACGCACCCAAAGGTTTTGAGATGGTGCACACTCGGCTTCTTCTTGTACCAAGCTTCGTAAGGTGTTATGCCATCAAGACTCCTTATCGGTGGACGGTTGAGAAGATACACAGCAGTCTTCATTGCCTCCCCTCAAAAAATTCCGGGCACCTCCATCGACTTCATAAGACAACGGGCCATTTCAACAACAATTTGATTTCACCTCTCTACAACGCCGTTTTGTTGTGGCGAATAAGGTGCTGTGGTGTTGTGCTTAATCTCATTCTCCTCGCAGAACTCAACAAATTCACTAGAGTTGAATTCGCCGCCACGATCGGAACGAAATGCAAGCAATTTGCATTCACGTTCAGCTTCGACCATAGCCTTGATTTTCTTAAAACACCGGAATGCCTCGTCTTTGGTCCTGAGCAATTCAATCCACACATATCAACTAAAATCATCGACTATGAGTAAGAAATACCTCTTGCCACTCGCGGTTGTTGGAGTTATAGGACACACAAGTCACTGTGCACAACTCCAATGGACGCTTTGCATGAAACTTCGAAGCTTGAGGAAATGGGGTCCTGTGTTGCTTCCCCAGTGAGCATCCATCACAAAGCTCCTCCACATGCTCGATATAAGGAAGACCCTTCACCATTTTAGTTCGGGACAGGTTGTGCAAATCACGAAAATGGAGATGACCAAACCATGCATGCCACAACCAAGCTTCATCATCCTTTTTCGTCAATAAGCTCACCGGAGTCGCTAGATTCAGCTGCAAAGTATACATCCGGTTTCGAGTTCGCCTAACCCGAGCCAACACCTTGCGAGCTCGATCAAGAATGCATAGAACTCCTCATTCGATGACAATTTTGCAACCATTTTCATCAAGCTGCCCAAGTGAGATTATGTTGCTCCGTAGGCTTAGGATGTAGTAAGTGTCGGAGAGAATACGATGCTCACCGGTGAGACATTGGAACATCACCGTACCTCTACCACGACTATGCACAACCGAACTGTGGCCATATCGAACCTTCCCATGCACTGTTTCATCAAGGGTTCTGAAAACCTACTTGTCTCCGGTCATATGGCTACTAGCACCGGTGTCGAGATACCAACTGCCATCTCCCACATCTACAGGAACCATCTTCTCCTCATTCAAGTACACCTCTTGAGTCACATTATCCAACGCCTCAATCTGCACCATGAGTAGAGCTGTATCATCGTCACCTTCTACCTCGACTTGAGCAAGATTTGCATGTTCTTGCTGATCACGGTCGCGTTTTGCCTTGCGGCACTCCTTTTTCCAATGCCCTGGAATCCCACAATAGTGACAATTCCCTTTCTTGCATTCGCCACCACCACCATTGCTTGATGGCTTTTCTTTGCTCCCAGCCGGTGATTTTGGCTTGGCCGGAGACTTGTTCTTCTTGTCCCTGCCACCGGAAGAATCTTGCCCTCATTGCCGAGATTTCCACTCCCCCTCCGTGAGTAGTAAGCATCCTCTAGTAGGTGTGGAGTCCTTGAGTTCGCCGTGCTCTTCCACCACCAATAGCCGACCAGTGAGTTCCTCGATGGACAAAGTTTTCAAGTCCACAAGTGACTCTATTGCCATTGCCATCTGCTTGTATTTTCTTGGCACACTACGCAAGAATTTCAGCACCGCCTTGTGCTCCGATACTGGATCTCCCAGTACTTCCAGATCATTCATAATGGCTGTGAGTCGAATGCCAAAAGACTCGACCCCTTCGCCATCCTTGAAAGCCAGCGTCTCGAACTCCATCCAACGCGTTTGTGCTTTCACTTCTCGAACACGCTCCACCCCAACTCGCATCATTTTAAGCGTATCCCAGGCTTCCTTTGTTGTTGCCTTGATTCCCAAGGTGCGCACCAATTCCAGGGGAACTGCTCGAAGTAGTGCCGACATTGCCCACCGATCATCACGTGTATCACCTGGACCATCCTCGATCACAACCCACAAGCCCAGTGCTTGAAGTTGCACCTTCATGAGGATCACCCAATCTGCATAGTTGGTCCGTGTGAGAATCGGAAAGTGCGCGGCACCATCGCTCTCCCTTATGGCCCGCTCTACTATGCGTGTCTCACTTCCTTCGCCCGTCTTGTTGCCTCGACCAAGTTTTGGCCATTCCGATGGTCGTGGTGTGGATGCTCCTCCTTTGTTTTTGTCACCAGTTGCTCCTGCTCCTCGTCCTGCCATTTTTGTCGAAGCAGATCGAACATCGAACGACTACAGAGTCTTGGATCAAACACCAACGCTCTGATACCACTTGTTGTTGCGGAAGAAAATAGCAAAGACAAAACTTCTTGGTGAAGAGGGAAAGCCAACAAAATAAGAAAGCAACAAACTTTTCTGGTGCAAACAAAATGAAGTACTGCTTTTCTGATAGTCATGCATTATTTTTACCAAATGAAAGCCTACAGGATCAACTACAAATGTGGAATACATGACCACGTTCTCCTTCCTAAATGCATGGCATTTATCCACCTAACAAGCTACATGTATGCAACTATCTTAACAACCAAGACTTTTTCAACAAGCAACTTAACCAAAGCTGGTGTTGCATACCATAACAATGAGAGCTGCTATTTTACTAAAAATAGAGCACAGGAAATTAACATGTCAATTGCTGCAGTAAAGAAGAGGAAGAAGATTATTCAACAAGGACCTATAGATGGCAACTATCTTGCCCGTCCGATTTTCCAATGATAGTTTGCGCCATTGTGGGTATAAATGGATCATGAAGCATCTTGTGAATGACTGCCACAGGTTGATAATTCCGAGATGTGGGTTGTAGATGCGGTCAAAGCCTTGTTCAACGCAATTTAAGGCATCAGACTAACGATGGGAAGAATTAATGCACCGACTGATTAGATGTCGAATGGTTCCCGTCCGTTAGATTGTGTTTATAAAACTTTTTTTTGAAGGTAACATCTTGTTCTGAGTTGATAAAGAAACAAAAAGAGCACCATTACTACATTAATTCATCTCACTAGTAACAAGCATTCCTTGACACATAAAGCTACATGAAGATGCTGATATCCGAGAGCATTGTGTACCTCAGCGACCGGCGGAATTGAGACCGAGGATCTTGTTATCCTTGGGCAAATACCAGACATTGCTACTCCTGGCCAGAGTATTGGCATTCTCCTTGGAAGCTTCGATCCTCCTAAGCTTGATCAAACTGCTTCCAGCAGTCTCAGTAGTCTGTGAAATCATTTTAGAAGCCTCGCTCTCACCTTCAGCCCTGATGATTGCAGCCCTCCTCTCCTTCTCAGCTTGCATCACAACGAATTTGGACCTCTCCTCCTCCTGCTGCGCAGCCTGCGCCACATGCTTCTGCTCCACCACCTTGGAGAACTTCGCCCTTTACGACAAGTGTGTAATTCCAACGTCATCCAGGACAATATTGAAATCCCTAGCCCTACGGACCAAGCTCTCCTTCACCAGAGTGGAGACCTGAGGCCTGTCGGTCAAGAGCTGGTCAGCGTTGAACTACGCCACCCCAGGTGATTGTGTTTATAAAACTTAAATTGATTAGATATTGATACGAATTAGGTTTATTTATATTTATTTATTAGGATTTTTAGAAGATAACACTATACTTTTTTTCCCTTTTTAATGAGATAGTGTGATCATTTATTTTATTTTAGAATAATGTCCATTAATTCAGCCATGTTGGCCTTGGAAGAATTAATGTTTTGGTCATTCATTTATTTTAGTATTTAGAATATTCAGTTCTGGTTTGATTAGAGTTAGATTTAGTAAGATTAGATAAGGTAATATTCATTCAAGATTTATCTTGAAGAATATAGTCATTTATTTTAGGTAATCTAGTTAAATATGATTTTAGCTTCTTAAAGATGCCATAATCCTTTTCAGTTTCTTATTTGTATTTGTTGAAGACTATACCTATGTACTATAAATATGAGTGGTTTTCAACATTATTTTTACCTTACAACTTTTCATCAATCAAATATACAACCTTTTGAGTTCATACTCTTTGCTTGCGAGCTATTCCATTGTTGCTTAACCCCGAGGGCTAGTTAAGTGTTAATAAACCTTGTAATCTGATCCTGATGGCTAGTTAGAGAGCGAGTCAAAACTGAGTGTACCCTGAGGGCTAGACCTTGAATTTTGTGTGGCATTGAAGGGTTTGCGAGTTCCCCTGTTTTGTCAAAGATCTTAATTCCGCAATCCAGATTCTTTGCAAGGGGATTCATATCAGTTGGTATCAGAGCAAAGAAAAAGATCCTTGGACGAGTTCATCAACAAGGATTTCAAGTTTTGTTTGAGTTTATTTTTTAAAAAAATCAAAAATAAAAAAATTTCATACAGCTTCCGCCGCCACATCTTCTCCGCCGCCGGTCAACCTCATCTCTGGCGACTCCGCTCATCAGCTCCGACAACCTGCCGCCGCTCTGCCGTTTGTCTCCGTCCACCACGCCTCCGTCTAGCTCTGCTCCGACCGATCTGTCCTAGTAGTCTCCGACCGATTCCCACCGCCGACTCGTCGACCAGCCGGCTCTTTGTCATCTTCAGTTCTTCGGCCGCAACAGCAGTAATCTTCACCGATCTCTGGCAGCATCTGCAAAAATAGGTACAGCAAGGAAAAAGAAGTTCAGCGGAAGCGAAGAAGAAGGTCAGCGCGTGAAACGCACGTGCAAGCAACAACGGAGGCGTGTGAGTTTCACGCGCGAGTCCCACTTAAGGCGCGTCAGACACGTGCACAAGCCAAGGCTTATACCATGATCTGCTCACCATCTCGCGCAACAACCAATTTATCGAGGGATTTTGATTTTATCGCGGGTTGAACTCGTTTTATCGCCAGCTTCTTATCTTCTCGCGGGTTAAAGCCACATCAGCATCCAGGCACTGCCTAGTCAGCGTTTTGTCACCGCTTAGTAGCAGTTCTGCACAGGGATGGCTTGGGACGTTGATCTATAGTTATTTTTGAAGATCGTTCACGTTTTGAGGATGAAACTTTTCGACCTCGGAGGGAATGATACGGATTAAGTTTATTTATATATATTTATTTATTAGGATTTTTAGAAAATAACACTATACTCTTTTTTCCATTGGGTTTTTTAATGAGATAGTGTGATCATTTATTTTATTTTAGAATAAGGCCCATTAATTCAGCCATGTTGGCCTTGGAAGAATTAATGTTTTAGTCATGCATTTATTTTAGTATTTAGAATATTCAGTTCTGATTTGATTAGAATTAGATTTAGTAAGATTAGATAAGGCAATATTCATTCAAGATTTATCTTGAAGAATATAGTCATTTATTTTAGGTAGTCTAGTTAAATATGATTTTAGTTTCTTAAAGCTGCCATAATCCTTTTCAGTTTCTTATTTGTATTTGTTGAAGAATATACCTATGTACTATAAATATGGGTGGTTTTCAACATTATTTTTACCTTACAACTTTTCATCAATCAAATATACAACCTTTTGAGTTCATACTCTTTGCTTGCGAGCTATTCCATTGTTGCTTAACCCCGAGGGCTAGTTAAGTGTTAATAAACCTTGTAATCTGATCCTGAGGGCTAGTTAGAGAGCGAGTCGAAATTGAGTGTACCCCGAGGGTTAGACCTTGAATTTCGTGCGGCATTGAAGGGTTTGCAAGTTCCCTTGTTTTGTCAAAGATCTTAATTCCGCAATCCAGATTCTTCACAAGGGGATTCATATCAACCCGGGATTCATATCTTAATTCCCTTGTTTGGTCAACGTTGAACTGCACCACCCCAGGTGATTGTGTTTATAAAACTTAAATTGATTAGTGAAATTTGGTTTTACCTAATTAATTCAATTATCACTACTGTGTTCCAACATAACCTATCTAACCAAGTATGCAATAAATTAAAGCATAAAAGACACAAGACTTGGTTACGCAGTTCGGTGAAATCCACCTACATCTGCGGGGCCTGGCCCAGTTCAGAATGAATCCACTAATCAGAAAGATACAGTACAAAGTACACCATACAATTATACTTATCTTATCTAACTCTAACGTGAATCCTGCAAGCTCCCCTTGCTACCGATTCGCCTTGATCAGACTCCCTCTGACCTCGAAACTCGTCGACGCTGGATCTCCTCCTCCCGAGGAATTAAGGCATATGATTCTGAACTTTGTGCAGCAGGTTCGTGTGTTGGAGCATAGAATTCTGGCTCTTTGCAATTCTTGAAAGATAAAAAATCTATGTGCAGATTTTTTCTATTAAGTCCGTAAATAATGCAGCCGTATTTGTTCTCTATATATAGTCCATGAGCAGATCTGAATTCTCCATGATTATCTCCATAATATTCCTATTCCAAATGTTCTTCTTGATTTTCCTTATCTCAATATCTCTATATATTCGATAATAACAACTCCATATTTATAGAGATTTTCCATAAATCAACTATGCTTTCATACGCCTAATATATAGCAGAATATTCAGATTTCCATAAATCACAAATACCATAATATTCTGTCTTCTTTTTCCGTAAATCATCCTTGGCGTAAATACACCCCATCCGCATTTTTCAATCACACATGAAGTTTATTCCATCTCCAATTCCATAACAGTAATCAAATCCCACATATATAGGAACTGATATATTCTCCAACTCAAATACAACTTGGACTAGATGTATCCTTCTCGGATTTAGTCTTCAACCTTTCCTTATTTCACCAAAATTCCCTCTTTGATGTTGCAACTAATAATACCATATTTGCATAATTTCCACAAATTGCCAACTAGATAAATCTAGACTTTACAATTAGATATATAGTGAAAAAACTATATAGTAATCGCTTCATCTAGCGTAAGGTTTTTATAAAAAATAATATTTGTACATACATTTAGGCCCTATCCAGTTCGGTTTAATTTCAACACATTTTAGCCCAGTAAACTAAATTTAGCACTAATAAACTGGGGCAAAATACAGATATATATATATTTTGATCAAAAGTGCCAATACAACTCTATAAAGTTTGAAAGTGCTATTATAACCCTATCTTTTGCATCACAAGTGCCGATATAACCTTTTGGCACTATTCCAGCATTGACTTTGTATTTTTCGGCATTGACCAAATACAAAAAGGCTAAAATACCCCCAATCTTAAAACAAAAAAAATTAAAGACAAGAATACCCTTAAGTATCTTCTTCTTCATCTTCAAAACCACCTTCAGCACCACCTCCACCCATTTCGCCACCACTGACAGGTAACCGCCGCTCCCCCACTACCACTGCCGGATGGCTGTCGCCGCCGCTGGAATCTGGATTTCCGCACGTCGCTGGGATCCGGAAAAGCAAAGCACCAAATCACAAAATCACAAAATCAAAGCAAATGAATCCAAGGTCAACAAAGGTAGGCTTAATTCATCAAGCACCAAAGCAAAGCTCCAAGGTCAAGAAAGATAGATTTGATTCATCAAGCACCAAAGCATTAAAATGGGTGGAAAAGGAACTTACGAGCTCTAGAGGTGGCGGGGCTGGGAAGACAAAGAGGCAAATCTAAAAATTCCACCGCATTTATGTTAACGCGACTCCCTTCATTGCCATAAAATCCGTCCAGTTCAGACATTCGAAAGACTGAAAGAGTCCGCTAATACCTTCCGCAAACAAACATCAATCTAAGAACAAACTTCCACATTACCTAAGTTTGAAGCCAATGTACAGGATCATAACACACACGATAGCTTGCTTATCATTCTTCTGTCTCTAAATGTTCTCCTGAATTATCCAAGTTGCCACAATCAAGTAGATAAGACCAAATATGAAACTAGAAAAGAAAATATTTCTACCTAAAAAAGGCTTCTCATTTTCTCTTCTTGCTGATTCTTCAAACACAAAATAGATACCATACACCGAAGATGTTTACACTGTCATAAGTCTATACCACAATCTCTTGGTTTACTGATACTAAGACTTCAGGTTGCACAATCTAAGCCACTGTATGGAATAATTTCTCACACAAAACACCATTCAATATCTAGCAATCCAAGTCAACTCACAGTAAATTGCTGAGCTACATAACACCACTGTGAAATCGATCACATATTGCAGTTCGACTTCGAACTAGATATAGACAGACGTGGTTTCGACAAGAAAGAGCTAAACCTCCTTCTCCAACGAGGAACACATAAATCCTACAACCTCGTATCAAATCAATATCCTCAAACAAGAACATCGTACAAAATCAGAAATAACTCTACATTATATCTCTCCGTGGAGCTACAAAGCGAAACCATTGAGGTACTCCGAGTCCCGCTTTGCGCACTCCTGAAACTTCTTGAACCACTGGTCCATTATGTCCATGGGCACCACTAGTTTGTTGTCATCGACTCCATAGAACGACTGCATAAAATTGAACAGATTCTCCCCGACTTACAAACAAAAGGCAAAGCAGTGGCTCTGGCAACGTCAATGGGCACTGGAGCCTTGTCGGGACTGGCCAGCAGCTTGCACAAACACATTGGCTACACCTCCAATAGAGTCTTCACCTTCGGATAGCAAGGCTTCTTCGGCGCCGTCAAATGGCTCCCTTGTCCCACATAACAACGATGCCGTATACTATTTCTCGGGCGTATAACAACGACGGCCGCCTGCTCCGGCAACATCCCCTCTGAGATTTTCACTACAAATCTGCGCCACTGAACCCACACCGCTCCTCCACTCCGGCAGCTCCCCCACCCACCGTTAGGTTTCCGCTCTGCCACCCCGACGTCACCCACCGCCACAGTCACCCACCACCCACCCAGCCACAGCTACACACTGCAATATTATCTTTTTTGGCACCATACATTTCTGCTGATATTTTACAGGAGTTGCAAAGGGAACACATTTTCACTGAGGATATGAATATCATGGTTTGGACCCCAAGCCCACAAGGTAAATTTTCGGTTAAAAGTGCTTATAAAAGCCTGAGACATAGGCATAGAGAATCTACATCATTGAAGAAGGTACATTCTCTAAACTTACCTGTAAAGATTTCATTCCTTACTTGGAGAATTCTTAACAATTTGATGCCTATGGATGACATGCTCAATGATTTTGGGATTGTTAATGTATCCAAGTGTCCTTTCTGTGAGCATGAGGACACTTTGCAACATTTTTTTAACACATGCCCTTATGCCTCCTTCATATGGAAACAAATGCATGCTATTTTAGAACTACCACAGGTCCATTTTGTTAATCTATGGGACAGATTAACAACCTACTGGAATATTACACATCTGTTAAAATTGCATGTTTTTCTGTGCTGCTCTCTGCCTTGTTTAATTCTATGGGAACTTTGGAAAGCTAGGGGTCAGACATTATACCAGGGTGTTAAGAAAAGTCCTCTACATACCTGGAATCAGGTTAAGGCAAATTGTAGACTCATCTCTATGGCAAGGCCATTTGTTTCTGGCCACCCCTCTGATTGCATATGGATTCAAAGAGGGCTAATCTCTGTTCTGAATCCGCCCCCACCTACAAAACTAATCCCCATCAAGTGGGAGCCTCCCGATAGTGGTTTCAAATTGAATGTTGATGCATCTTTTAAACAAGACTCATCATCAGTTGGGGGTCTCATAAGAGATACTGGGGGCAGATTCAGGTTTGCTTTTTACAAACTAACACAAGGTGTTTCCCCTTTGCAGGTGGAGCTTCAAGCAGCCCTTCAAGGCATTCGATTGGCAGTGGAAAATGGATTCAATGATGTCTCATTGGAGATGGATAGTCAAATTGCAGTAAGCATCATCAATGGAAAACTGGAGCCTCCATGGAATTGTCTTCAACTGGCCAGACAAGTGGCTGACTTAATGAGGCAGAACAGTTTTCGAGCTTTCCATATCTACAGAGAAATCAATGAACCTGCAGATTTCTTAGCAAAGTTTGGACAGCAGAGGAGGGAATCACAGCATTTCACTGATCTCATAAGCATCCCACAACTGAGAGAAAAGCTTTTGAAGGATAACCTACACTCTTGGAGAAGAATCAGGGCATAAAACAGGACATGCTAGGCTGGAGTGTAATTCGACACTAGGGGTTGTGGAGTCTTACACAAACAGAAGGGCTACTCCTGTTTTCTGATTTGCATATATGTATGGAGAAACAATCTCTTCATTATTTTGTACAGGCATTCTTTTGTATAAGGCATAAGCCTATGCTTGTTGGAATTGGTACAACTAGCGTCCAATTCTCTCATGTATCTATCTATTTGACTGACTCTAGGGGAATTAAAACACCAAATTGGAGGCTCGGGGAGCCATAATAAAATCCCCCCACCTAATGGTGGTTTTTATTAAAAAAAAGCTACACACAGCCCACCCAACCCCACCCCGATGCCACCCCGCAAAGCCCTAATCCGATGCCACCGCAAAACCCTAAACCTATGCCACCGCGAGCTAACCCACGCCATTCCATAACCTACACCCACATCGACGCCACCCGCCGCCGTGAGAAGAAGAAGAAGAAATGAGACTGAAGAAGAAGACCGAAGAAGAAGCAGAAAAATAGAACTGAGAAGATGAAGGGAAAAAACATTGTTTGGTTAACCGGGGTATAACTGTCCTTTCACATTTTCTAAATTTTTATTTTTTTATTTAGGGGTATAATAGTCAATTCATAGAATTTTGACCAAATTCATGCCTCCATGGTTATATTAGCACATCC
Organism: Rubia yunnanensis; assembly: GCA_037428765.1. NCBI lineage: Eukaryota > Viridiplantae > Streptophyta > Magnoliopsida > Gentianales > Rubiaceae > Rubia > Rubia yunnanensis. The sequence goes on from CM075067.1 coordinate 104,182,500, forward strand.
AAGCAAATATTAGGGTTATAATAGCACTTTCTAACTTCACAGGGTCATATTGGTACTCTCAACCAAAATATAGGGTCATATGAGCACTTAACTCAATAAAATAAATTCAGAATCAATAAACTAAATTCAGAACAAATAAATTAATTTCAGCATCAATAAACTCAACATTAAAAGAAAAAATTAATAAATAAATATTCATCATTTTGAGAGTCTTTCTTTTCATATTTTGAAAATTAAACTACAAAATAATTCAATTCATCACCATTAAACTAAATTCAACACAAATAAATTAAATTCAGCACCAATAAATTAAATTCAGCACCAATAAACTGAATTCAGCACCAAATAAGTTCAACTGGATAGGGCCTTATTCGTACTAATGTGACAGTTAAAATTATTAATTAAAATGAATTAGCTAAATTTTAACCATTATTTTCTGCCCAAATAAAGTGTAAAATTGGTTTTACGATGGAATACTGAGATAACTTAACATTTAACTGAGACAGACGAAAATGGAAAATAAGAATATTACAGGAAAGGAGAATGAGATGGTCTTCTGTGAGGCAGCCTAAACTTTAGGCAAGGGCCTTTATGCAATTCTAATTATATTCTAGCTCCAGGGACCTATCTCTAATAATTTTACAGGGATATATCTCTAGTAATTTTACAGGGACCTATCGCTAATATTTTTTCAAGGGTTTTTTGTCCAAATTTTCCATATTTTCCCACCATTTGCAATCTACAAAAATATTCAAAAAAAATATTTTTAAAATGCAAAAAAAAATATGATCGTTGAACTAAAAAGTATAAACATTAGCTACAACTAGCATAACATCAATGAAAAATCATAAAACATCGACTAAAAGTTGCAGAAAAAATATATAAAAAATCAAATAAAACAGTATTTTTTAAAAAAATTAAAAAAAAATCAACAAAAAATTAAAAAAATGTCGACTACAACTAAAGAACATCAACTAAAAATCATAAAAATCATAAACTGACAATCATAAAAACATCAACAAAGCTTCAATTATAAAAAAATTTTAATTATAAAAAAACTACTCCCTCTGTTTTACTAATAGTGACACCATGGACTTAGATGCTTGGATTTAGGTGAAGAAAATGAGTGGATGAAATTGAATATAGAAAGTAAAAGAAGAATGAGTGGATGAAATTGAAGAAATCTTGCCAAAAATGGAAAGTGTGCCAATATAAAGAAACAACCCAAAAAGGAAAGTGTGACATTAATAGAGAAACAGAGGCAGTACAAACATCAACCGATATCAATCAAAAGCTGAAAAAATCAATTCCTATCACTTAAAATTCACCTGAAAAATGAAAAACGTCAGCATATGAAAGAAAAAAACACCACAAAAAAATCAACCAATATCACCCAAAAACTACAAACATCAACTCCTATCACCTGAAACTCACATAGAAAATGAAAAACATCAATATGAGAGGAAAAAAAAGGCTAAAAATAGCAACCCATATAACCCAAAAAAAACTACAAAATATTGACTCATATTAACTAAAACTCACCCAAAAATGAAAAATATCAACATGGGAGGAAAAAAAAATCAACAAAAAAACTACGGTATCTCAAGAGTATAAATTATTCACTCTAAAAATCATAAAACATCAACAATTGTTTTTTTTAAATCAACCTATATCACCCAAAAGCTACAAACATCAACTCCTAACACCTGAACCTCACTCGAAAAATGAAAAATATCAACATGAGAAAATAAATAAATAAACACAATATCAATCCATATCACCCAAAAAAAAACTACAAAACATCAATTCATATCGATTAAACCTCACCCGAATAATGAAAAACATCAACATAAGAGAGAAAAAACTACAAACATAAACAAAACGCTTCAAAAAAAAATTCTTCAAAAAAAAGATCTAGTGGGATTTGAGCCTAAGTCTGTAACCTCAAAACCTATAACAATAACCACTACATCAAAGACTCATTATTGAACATACACTCAGTCAAATAATATTAAACCTCAACATTTACATGAAGAACATATATTCTTCAAAATAAAAGTCATTAAAAAAATATTAGGCCTCGACATTTACATGAAGAACATATATTCTTCAAAATAAAAGTCATGAAAAAAATATTAATCCTTAGTAAGTCTATGAAAAAAATAAAACACATTATTAAACCTCACCTTTCACGAGCAGAAGCTCAGTCCGCTGCCGATGTCACCGTTTGCCACTGTCGATGTCACGCGTGAAGACGCGGGCGTTGTCTTCATCCTTTGGGCGTGTGTATCTCACGTGCCTCCAATGAGATATGCGTCCTCCGCCAAGCGCCTCTCCCGTCACCTCCTTCATCGCCTCTGCCATCGTCGTCACCTCCGGAGTCAAATCAATTGAAGCTTCTCAACGTCCTGCCACTAGTGGAGAATGGCTCATTAATGACATCATTTAGAAGGTGGTTTCGTCCAATTTTTGAAGAACTGCCTTTAATGAGGACGCGGTAGGAGGTTTCGAGTTCGGAACTCCCTCCCAGATCACACCTGGAGGTTCAAAGTCACTTTTAATTTATTGAAGAACCGCCTCTAATTGGGTGTGTTTGTTGGGATTTTTAACCCAATATACAAAGAAAATGCAAACCCTTTCCCCCTTAGTATTTTTTTTAGAATCCAACCCCATTAGTATTTTCTCTCTTCATTTTCACCCTCATTTCCTGACATCTCCCTCCTCTCACAGACGCGCACCTCCATACAATACTCTCTCCACCACCATCCACTGCCTTCATCTCACTCCTCCACCACCCCTCTGGTAATTTCTGACCCTCACCTCTCTACCACCTCCACCCTCACTCCTCCACTACCACCCCTCTGTCCTGCGTGAAACCCTCACCCTTTGCCACTTGTAATCCTCACACTTCGCCACTTGTAACCCTAACGCCTCCGCCGCCTGAAACTCTAACGCTTCCACCACCTGAAACTCACATCGTGCCACCTCTGCTCCTCACGATTCTTCCGACGCACCGTCGTGAAGCCCATCGCGAAGCACAACCATGCTACCTCGATTCATCACTCCCCTACCGCGCCTTGACACACCACTGTGAAGCCCGCCGTGATGGACCTCTGTGAAGAATTCACCACGAATGGCCACCACGTCGGAGTACACTTCACTGCGCTGGAGAATCGGTGAATCAGTACTTTTGTTATTTTGAAATGTTAATCTGTATTTTGAGAGTGTGGATATGTATTTTATTAGTGTAATTCTGTAATTTTTGTTTCATTTTGAGTGTGGATCTGCATTTTTTGCCTTCAACGTCGTCGAAAACCTAGGGACATTAAAAAGAGGTTGCGGATTCGAAACTTGTTTTTGACCCCAATCAAAGGCGGTTTTCGAAGTGACTTTGATCGAAATCGATCAAAATCACTACCAAAGAAGTCACCTGCAAAGTGCTTTATATGTTCCTTTAAAACTGCCTTTAATGAGTCTTTCTCCACTAGTGTGCCTACACCGAACTTATTTTTACTCAATTGAAGATTCGGCGATCGAAATATTGGCGTCGCCTCCGCTAGTTATCCCTGCATATGACTCCGCCAGGTGTCTCCACTATCGCTTCCGCGAGGCACCTCTGCCAGACGTATTTGTCACCGTCGTCGCCTCCAGAGTCGGATCAATTGAATCTTCTCAATGTCTTGCCTCTACTGAACAGATTATGCTCAAGCAGTGGCGGATCTAGAAAAAATTTCTAGGGGAGGCTAGTGGTGGTGGTGGTGGCGGAGACCTGGTGGTGACGGTGGCGGGGAGAGAGCTGAGCCGCTGCTAGGCTACTTCCTCTCTTCAGCTTTTCCCTTTTCTAATTTTGGGAAGAAATGGTATTGCTGGATTGGGATTTCCATTTTGGCCCAATCCAATACATATTTCCTTTTTATTTTTTCCCTTATCACAAGTGAAACGACGTCGTTTCACTAACGTGAAAACGACGTCGTTTTACTACTTCAGTTGCAAAAAAAAGAAGGCCGCGAAGCGGCCTTCTTATCCGAGCTTCTCAAACCAGTGGCCGGAATACGCGCGGCGCTGTGGCGGAAGAAGCGCTGGACGCCGGACTTCGATTCTTCTACCTACTGCCAGCTATCTAGGTAGTATTGGGTTTTTTATTCTTCTACCTCTCGTACTCTTGGCTCCATCACTGTGCTCAAGTGAACTAACTTAGCGGCGACTGCATATCTGGAGCAGAGGAGGCGATATTCCAATAGTATTCGACAGGCGTCAGTTCGGCGAAATCCGGTGGTAACCGTCGGCTGGAGGCGGTTACCTATTGGAGGAGGAAAGAAAATTAAAAATTATGATATTTTTGTGATATTTATGACGTTTTGATAATTGCATAGTAGACCCATACATTTATCAACAAATTTTAAAAAATCTCATTACAAATGAAATTTCTTATAATTGCACAATAACAATGACTTAAAGTTTAGCCTCTATAAAACAAGAGTTTGTGAAGGAGAATATGACTTTAATTAATTTGTTGATAGTTATCCCTTTGGTTATAGTGCTTATGTCAACATGACATCACGCTTTTCTACCTCTCCTGGATGCTCTGGATTTTACCAGAGATCAATTTAGGTTTATCCCCAAAATGGCCGTGCAAATCATGTGCCAATGGCAAAAACTACGACTGCTAATGTACGGCTGGGATGCGTCCACCTTCGAATAGTCAATGCACAGACACACGGCTGGGATGCCTCCACGTCGAACAGATACAGATCAGTGCATGCATGACATTTGTGGTCTAATTGCCAACCCTTGCACATAAAAACAATCCCGTTTCATTAAAAGTACTCTTCTTATATTATTATAGTAAATGCCACTTTTCTGTTTTTTACTCTCTTCAAGATCATATCTTTCATGACTAATATATTTAATTTATATAATTTTAAAATACTCCCTCCGTTTTATTTTCATTGGCACCTCTCTTTTGGTGTTAGAATTGAGGAGATGCTAAATGAGTGGATGAAATTGAATTGAAAGAAGAGAAAGTAAAATGAGTGGATGTAAAAACCTTAAACTTGCCCAAAATAGCAAGTGCCAATTAAAAAAAACATCACTTTTAGTAAGTGTGCCAATGAAAAAAAAACGGAGGGAGTATAAAGTCATATTTTAATGAGTTCATCTCTTGAAAGACAGTCTTATCATAAGTTATGGAAATATCAAGGCTTAAACTGCAAATTAGAATAAATCAATACAAACTTTTTGGATTGCATTAATTCGGTCATAAACTTATAACAATTGCACGTTGCATAATAAAATTTTAATATTGCAATTAAATTTTTTTATGTTTCTATAATTTTAAATTAAATTTGTCTTTCCATATGTCCATAGAAAGGCGGTATTTCTTAAGATTTTGACTATTTTAATATTATAGTAATATAAAAATATGTTCTATAATAATATTTTAAATAAAATTTATAATAACACAAAATCTTGCTGTACACCGACTAGCCGTTAGACGGAGTTATTTTATAATTGATGTAACTAATGAGGTAATTTGATGCTTATTTTGATTTATTGCAACGATATTTCTATAACTTTGATTTTTTTTAACATGTACCATAGTGTAATAACAATAATTTTACCCGAAAAGTTATTGAAATGACGTTTTCATGATGGATATAAACGTTATTAAGTCTAACAGGAGACTTACAATTAAAATTAAATTTAATCAATTTTAAATAAAAGTCTATTATGAAATTATATTTTATACCGTCTAACCATTAAACAACGCTATTTTATGATTCATATAGTAAATGAGGTGATTTTATCTTTGCTCCATATATTGTAATGAGATTTTCATAATTTTAAAAATATTTTAAAATATATGCTAAATAAATAATTATAATCTTAATATAAAAATTATAGAAATTAAGTTTGCTGTATTATATGTCTATCAAAATATAGTGCAACTAACATTAAAAAAAAGGATAAGATGAGCATAAACTTTCATGAATTCGGATTCATGTAATTTCAAATAATTGTATTAATTAAACAGTCTACTTTTAATAAGCCCATGTACTTAATTTTCTATAGTTGAATTGCATTGACTAAACAGAAATTAAATACAGTGTTAAATTATAGCTAAAATTAAAATAAATAGTATTAATTTAAAATTGTACGAATATAAATTAAATTAAATTAAAATGCAGATAAGTTAATAACCATAGTTAGAAATGTATTTAATTTTCAACTTCTTAGTTTTTGTTGTTTTCATTTAATTTGAATTAGACTGAATAAAATTTAAATAAAATAAATTGTGAAGTAATAATAAAATCTAAATTTCAAAAGGAAAAAATTGAAACAAAATGCAGTTAAGTTAAGGATAATATGTGCTACATTACTTATTATGGAGAGTATAAAAAGGCCATGAAAAAACACTTTCTCTATGTCATAAGTCAAAAATGTACCTTTATAGCTATTTTAGCAATATTAGAAACACAATTAAGTTACATCATGAATACAAATTTAGTTACATCTTAATATCTTCAAATCAATTGTTCAATCTTAATTCTAGATCAATACAGAAAGTAATACGGTAGTAGGTGAGATTCTCGTAATATAACAATAAATAAACGATGAAGAAAAATAAATTACGTTACAATTACATTTACTTTGACCTCACTAACTACCTAATACTTCCTTCATTTCTCTATCTTTTCTATAATTTCATCATTCTATTTTCTCCACTTATATTCTATTTTGAAAATTATTATATCTAAATCACATCTATCATAAATTAGGAAAACAAATAGAATGTTCATAATTATCAGTTTAATAATAAACAGCTTTCTTTCCTCTTCTTCCAATACCAACTTTTCCTGTGTTACAAATGATCTGGGAAGTGAGCACTTAAGAATTAGATAAAAATCTATGTAAACTAGAAGTGTACTTATCCTTATCCTCGTTTTCTTCACATTAATTTTCACGACCAAAAACTTACAATCTGATTACACACACTCAACTATACTGATACTAAATGCACCTTCAAATTTGTCACCGACTCATGCAAGAAAAATTCACCATATCTTCGAGATACCGTAATAATAATATCTCTAACAGAATTCATATTATTATATTGAAGTCACTTGATAATTGTCAACTGATTCATTTACTAAGATAAAGTTTACACTATATTTTCAGAATACAGTATAAATTAATGCAAAACGCATACGCCCCCGTCCCATCCAATTCTGCACAAGTTGACTTTCGTCAGTTGACTCAAAAAAAGTTGATCATTGATATACACAATTGTGTTTAAGTACATGTTATAAAAAGTTGATATTGTAAAAATCAATGTCATTACGAATCTAACAAGATCAAACATGACAATATCCTAACTTATTTATCGATTAAAATTTAAGGTCAAAATTAAGCAATTTTAACTAAATAAATAGTTAAATTGCAGAAATAGCTGAGACTTTGTTATCACGGTATTCGTAAATGTAGCCACGTGTCACTCGAAGGATCATAAACACTTCCTATAAATTCACCCCCACGAACTCACACTCATCCTCACACCTCACTCCAACATTCTTCTTCAACATACTCCTCACCATTTAAACCCCCTACTTAGTTTTCCTTTTCAAACGCAATGAAAATCAGTGTCTCCCCCAACGCTTCTACCGGCGGCAATGGCCGGAAGCCCAACCGCCAGCCAAAGAAAATCCCGGCAAAAGCTTCCTCTTCGTCCCGAAAGGGAACAAAGAGGAGCCAAGGCGGGCCGGAAAACCCCGCATGCCGGTACAAAGGTGTACGGCAACGTGTGTGGGGGAAATGGGTGGCTGAAATCCGCGAGCCCAACCGCGGCTCGCGTCTGTGGCTCGGGACGTACAACACCGCGCGGGAAGCCGCGCTGGCTTATGACTGTGCGGCTAAAAAACTCTACCGTACCCCCGGCCACCTGAACTTCCCCCCGGTCCCACCCCGGCAGGCCCCGCAGACGGCGGCTATACCGCCGCGTCCTATTCCGGTGCCGCTGTACATTACTGCCGGCGCCACCGTTACGGTTTTTCCGCTTGGGCCAGAGGTGCCGGCTATGCCGCGAGATTATAAGACTATCCTGAAGAAACTCGTCGAGGGATTGCCGGACGTGGATGACTCAGACATGTGGGCCATGGCTGAAGTTGGGACTCCGTTCGACGCAACCTTAATGCGTGATTAAGTGTCGATTTCCGTTGGTTGTTTTTTATAATCTTATATTTAATGTGTAATAGAAAGAAATATAGTGTCTGTTGTGTGCCGTTGTTAGAACATCTTTGTTTTCTGTTTCCGTAATGTCATATAGTTTAAAACTAAAACAAGAAAATGGAAAAAAGAAAAAAGAGCAGAATAAAAATATATATGTATGTCTGTGATTGTGATTATATATAATATATAATATATAATGTGTTGTGTGTATCAGTGTGTCCTGTTACTACTTTTAGTTTCCTTCTCGTTTAACAGTTTTTATTAAAGGAAAGTGAAATGGTGAAACGGGGAGAAAGTGCAAGATATAGCTAATAATTAAGGTTAAATTGAAAAAAATAATTAAACGTAGTTGACGCATATTAAACCCAATGTAATACTCATTTGAAATTGATTGTTGAAACGTCTTTCTTGATTAGTACAGAGTCAATGCCAGAGGAATTACAGTAACAAGGAAACTCACACGAAATAGTTTGTAGCTTTTCTGCAATATTAATAACAGGGAATAAACTTCTTAAAAAAATGGAATAAATAAAACAGATTTCAGTCCTAACAAAGATTAAAGAAGCAGATTTCCAAACATTCTTGGAAACAGAATGCATTTTATATCAGTAGAGCTCAGACAAAATATATACAGCAGCATAAGTAGCAAACTGTTTACGAAGTTGTTGATGCTCAATACGATAAAGTAGCGCTCTTTGGTAAATGGTACTTATTTCGTAGTCGAGTAGGGTTTAGCGACTTTTTAGCAAAACCCTAATTAATAAGGTGAGAGTCGACACTTCAACTTGTTTGACAAACAGTTTTTAAAATTGTTTCTTTAAGCTTTGGCGTAAGAAATAATCAATTCTTTATAACAGAAAAATTTTGTGTTTTGAAAAGTTACAGCTAGAGTGTTCACTCTAACCATACATATTTTTATTTTAAGATGTTTTAAGTATTTTAATATTATCTATAAGATATTAAAATACTAGAATTTTACGAGTTTCCTGTTATTCATACCCACAAAATATTATTTTTTGTCTTCCAAAATAAAATATAAGGAGCTTCTCATATATTTTAGCAAAACGTGCATATATAACACTACCCAATTCACATAAGTGTAATATAATATTTTGATAATTGAAAGTGTAAATATAACATTTTGATAATTTAAAGTGCAAATATAAACCTAGATAGTAGGTTTAAGTGCAAATGTACCCATTCTGGAAGATTTAGGCTGGAATTTGGTAAAAGACTATTTTATCCCTCTCCAAAACAAAAATATGAAATGTTTATAATGCCCCTAAACCCTAATTTCCTTTCTCTCGTCTCCTTCTCTTTCTTTCCTTCTTCTTTCCTTCTCCACCGATTCTCTCCTTTTCTTTCCGGTTCTCTCTTTTGAATTTGTTTTCTTGGATTTGATTTTTGGTTTCATTTTCTGGCCATTTTTCCATGGCTGTGGAGCGGCGGAGGAGATGGCTGGGTAGTGGGACAGTGGAGCTCGAGGGGGGCGAAGAGGGGGAGATGGTAGCAAGCTAGGGTAGAGATAGGTGATGGGACGAGGGGGGGTGAGGCTTGGTGGCGGGCTGGGTGGTGGGACAGTGGAGCTCAAGTGGGACGAGGAGGGGGAGATGGTGGTTTTCGAGGGTTTAGATGGCGGCAGGCTGAGATGGGTGGCGCACTGAGGTGGTGGTGGCGGGGGAGAGGAGGGGAAAGGGATGGGTGGCTGAGCGGCCAAGAGGAGGAGAAAGGGATGGGTGGCTGAGCGGCCAAGTGGAGGAGGAAGGGTTGAGATGGGTGGTAAACTAGGGTTTAAGGGGGCGGGCTTGGTGGTAGGTAGAGATGGTGGTGGTGGAGGAAGTGACAGCAGAGGTGGTGGAGGTGGAGCAGAAGCGGAGGTGGTGGTAGAACGGCGGCGGGGCAGGGCAAAGTGCATTTTTATCTTTCAAATTTTGTATTTGGCCCAAGGGCATTTTGGTCATTTTCGATTGATTAATGGCCAAAAGTGGCCAGTCAATGCCGGAATATAGTCTTTAGGATTGTATTTTCACTTTTATTAAGCAGTTAGGGTTATTTTTTTAGTTATGATTATCTTAGAGTTATTTGTGCACTTATTGAAATATATAGGGTTATATTTGTATAGAGAACCTATCTTATCTTCTCTACCTATTATAAGTGTATTATACTTCATCCATCCCATGAGTAATGATCTAAGTGCTTTTGGATCAAATATTAAGAGATGTTGATGTGACTGAGAATAATTGTTGATATGTAGAGTTATTTTTGGAAAGCAATGAGTCCAGTCTTAAAGTTGTTAAAGTAAAAAAAGACATTATTTGTCATTTTATGTAATTTTCAAAAGTATGTTATTACTTGGGGGGCAAACTGAAATAGAAAGTATGTCAAAACTCGTGGGACAAAAAGAGTATATGCCAATAGTTAAAGTGGTAGTTTTAGTTATCAATTCACTAAAATTCTTACGAAGTACTTTAACTATAGGTCGATAAATACTCTTCAACTATCAAAAACCCTACCGGAAATTCGTCCCAAAATAAGGACAGAAACAATGGCAAAAATGAACAAGAAATATGTTTTGGAGCTCGCAAAAAAAAAAAAAGAGGGTTCTTACAGAGACCACCGCAATAAGAAACCCGTAAAATTAGGGTTCTTGTTTTGTCAGAACCCCTGTAAAAGATAGGTTTATAGCCTTTAATTGGTTAAGGATATGTCGTGTAAGTGTGTAACCTAGGCTTGTGTTTTTTTCTTTTCAATGTTCAACACATACTGTTAATTACCATGATGAATTTATCTTACACTGTCAAATCACGAAACAATATAAACCAATACAAATGATTTAAGAAACGTTATTCAATATGAGAGAGAGTTTTTTCAAAGTTCTTAACACACGGCATCTGAATTTAGGCTTTCATCAACTTACCAAGCTAGTTTAGCTATCACTTAATATACTTAAGTATTAACTTTGTAGCCACACAGTTAAAAATAGTATTATTATTTTAAGTTGAAGATATGAATAAGTGCTAAATTGTCATGATAATGCTATTATCAGAGACTGGATTTTTAATGTGAAGCAAAATTATTTTGACCAGTCAATATATCAAGTGACAATTTCAAAAAATATAAAAATAAAAAATTAAGTGACGCTTCCAAAATAATAAAAATGAATGACACTTTCTTGGGTCATGGGTGGTGATATTTATCGTTATGTATTCCCTCTGTTTCACTAACAGTGACACCATAGATTTAGGTGCTTGAATTTAGGTAGAGAAAATGAGTAGATTAAATTGAATGTAGAAAGTTAAAAGTAGAATAAGTGGATGAAATTGAAGGAATATTGCTAAAAATTGAAAGTGTGCCAATATAAAAGAAACATCTCATTATAGTAAGTGTGCCACTAATAGATAAACAGAGAGGGAGTATCAATTTATATCAAAATTATTTAATACATTAAATCCCACCAAACCAAATAGATAATCATCTTGCACTATTACAAACTAGTGCTATCGTACCACTTTTATTGAAACATTTTGTTGGTATGCCTTGAATATGTATTAGCCGCTTCGACAGGTTAGTACGGGGATCTCCCTGCCCGATCAGCAAGTCGGGGGGTCCAGGGGGGCGGAGCGCACCCTGGCCTGGGGGTCCGGGGGGGCGGAGTTGCCCCCGGTCCGACGGTATAGCTTGTCTCTTTATTGGACTGCTTTTGATTTGGGCCGAATTTATTTTGGACCAGTTTGTTAGGGTTTAGTGGAGACAGCATATAAAGTGTCTCTCTTCTCTCTGTAAACATTAATTCTGATATAGTGAATCCGTCTCCCGTGGATGTAGCCAAATTGGTGAACCACGTAAATCTTGTATCTTATTATTTTCGTTCATATTTTCTGTTCTTTCTCCATTCCGCACAACAAACTGGTATCAGAGCGGGGCTGATCGGGGAGAAAGATGTCTGGGTTGAACGTGAAGATCGACAAGTTTACTGGGAAAAATAGTTTCAGTTTATGGCAGATCAAGATGCGAGCTTTGCTGAAACAGCAAGGTTTGTGGACTCCGCTGACGAAGGATTTCGCGAGCAGTTCTGGCGATGTGGTGGGTCTGGAAGAAAAGGCACACTCGACGATTATGCTGTGTCTCGCGGACGAAATCATCACTGAGGTCTCAGATCAGGAGACTGCTGCACAACTGTGGCTGAAGTTGGAGAGTTTGTATATGACGAAATCTCTAACCAACAAGCTGCTTCTGAAACAACGCCTCTTAGGTCTCCGAATGCAGGAAGGTACGCAACTCAGAGACCATCTAGAGCAATTGAATACTTTGTTATTAGAATTGCGAAATATAGATGTGAAAATTGAAGATGAAGATGCTGCTTTGATTTTGCTAGTGTCTTTACCGCTTTCGTATGAGAATTTTGTTCAGTCATTTATTGTTGGTAAAGATTCCGTGTCTCTGGAGGAAGTTAGATCCTCTCTCCATAGTAGAAAGTTGCGACATAAGGCAAACGGTACAGGTACAGAAAGTCAGGCCTCTGGCTTGTTTGCTAGTGACGGAAACACAAAGGGCAAGGGAACCGGCAATAAGAAGAAGGGCAAGAAGTCATCTTCAAAGGGTCCCAAGGCCAATGATGTTTGTAACTACTGTAAGGAGAAGGGGCATTGGAAAAAGGAGTGTCCGAAGAAGGCTAGTAAATCTGGGAGTACATCTGGTACTGCTGCTGTGGCTGAAGGGGATTTCAGTTCTGAAGATGATTTTGCTCTAGCTGCTACTGGGCAAAATAATCATCCTAATGCGTGGTTTCTTGATTCTGGGGCATCTTACCATATATGCCCAAGGAGAGATTATTTCTCAACTTATGAGCAAGCTGAGGGCATCATTACTACGGCAAATGGTGTTGCGTGCAAGGTAGTTGGGATTGGTTCAATCAAGATCAGGACGCATGATGGTAGTTTCTGTACTTTGAATGATGTCAGGCATGTTCCATCGATGACAAAGAATCTGATTTCTCTTCCTACGTTGGATAGAAAGGGTTTCGTCTACTCAGGGAGTGATGGAGTTCTGTGTGTCTGCAAAGGTTCTAGGCTAGCTCTGAAAGGTGTTCTGCATGGTACTTTGTATTTTCTACAAGGTTCCACGGTTATGGATTCTGTTAATGTTGCATCTTCGGAGGTTCACCAGGATGATATGACTAAGTTATGACATATGAGGCTTGGTCACATGGGTGAAAGAGGGATGCAGATTCTGTCGAAATATGATCTTCTTGGTGGTCACAAGGTCAAGAGCTTGGACTTCTGTGAGCATTGCATTTTTGGGAAGCATCACCGCAGCAAGTTTCCTAAGGCAATTCATAGAACAAAGGGCACATTGGATTACATCCATTCTGATTGTTGGGGACCTTCCCGAGTTGAGTCACTGGGAGGTCACATGTACTTTGTTTCTCGGATTGATGATTACTCAAGGATGACTTGGGTTATCATGATGAAACATAAGAGTGAAGCTTTCTCGAAGTTCAAGGAGTGGAAAGCTTTGGTGGAGAATCAGACCGGGAAAAAGATCAAGAGGCTTCGAATTGATAATGGGCTGGAATTCTGCTCGTTTGAGTTTGATCAGTTTTGTAGGGATGAAGGGATTGCTCGTCATCATACAGTCAGGAATACGCCATAGCAGAATGGCATAGCTGAGCGGATGAATCAGACATTGCTGGCGAGAGCGAGGTGCATGCTCTCTAATGCTGGTTTGGAAAGGAGGTTCTGGGCAGAGGCGGTGAGTACGGCTTGTTACTTGATCAACCGCGGGCCTCACACGGGTATAGAGTGCAAAATACCTATAGAGTTATGGTCAGGTAAAGTTGTTGATTACTCCAAGGTAAAATTTTTTGGTTGTACATCTTATTATCATGTTAGTGATGGTAAGTTAGAGCCCCGAGCCAAGAAGGGTGTCTTTGTGGGTTATAGAGATGGAGTTAAAGGCTCCAGGATATGGTCTCCATCTGAGAAGAGGGTTATTCTGAGCAGGGACGTTGTCTTTGATGAAAATTCTTTGCTTAGATCTATGGTGAAGCCCACAGTTGTTCCAGAAACTAGTGGAGTTGATAAACAGGTGGAGCTTGATGTCACTCAAGGTGAAAATAGATTGGAACAATTTGAGGTGGATCAAGAGCCACAGACAGAATCTGAGATATCGGAATCTCCACCACCAGATCCTCAACCATCAGGAGCTACAGTCCGCAGTTTAGCTCGGGACCGACCCAGGAGGGTTGGAGTTGGGGCGCCCAAGAGATATGGGTTTGAGGATATGGTGGGTTATGCACTACAGGTTGCTGAGGAGGTGGTTACTCATGAGCCATCCACCTACAGAGAAACTGTTTCAGGTACTGATGCTGACAAATGGTTTGTAGCAATGAGAGATGAGATGGAGTCCCTCCAGAAGAATCAGACATGGGATTTGGTTCAGCAGCCTCAAGGGAGAAAGGTTATCACTTGCAAATGGGTTTTCAAGAACAAGGAAGGGATATCACCTACAGAGGGAGTCAAGTACACGGCTAAAGTTGTTGCTAGAGGTTTCAGTTAGAGAGAGGGAGTAGATTACAATGAGATTTTCTCACCAGTGGTCAGACACACTTCCATCAGGGTGTTGCTAGTTATAGTGACACATCAAGATTTGGAGCTTGAACAACTTGATGTGAAGACCGCTTTTCTACATGGAGAGTTGGAGGAAGCGATATACATGACTCAGCCAGATGGTTTCCAAGTTCCTGGCAAGGAAAAATATGTTTGCAAGTTGAAGAAGTCCTTATATGGGCTTAAGCAGTCTCCGAGGCAGTGGTACAAGAGATTTGACAGCTACATGCTTGAGTTGGGCTACACAAGGAGTTCATATGATGTTTTGTCTACTACAGCAAGTTGAGAGATGAGTCATTCATTTATCTGGTGCTTTATGTAGATGACATGTTGATAGCCTCTAAGAGTAAGCATGAGGTTCAGAAGTTGAAAGGACTTCTTAGTGCTGAGTTTAAGATGAAGGATCTGGGTGCAGCTCGGAAGATACTAGGAATGGAGATTCTTAGGGATCGAAGTCAGCGGAAACTTTTCTTGTCATAGAAAGGCTACATTCAGAAAGTGTTGGCTAGGTTTGGCATGTCTACAGCCAAGCCTATAGACACTCCTAGTGCTGCAAATATTCATCTCACCACCATGTTTGCTCCTCAGTCAGACGAGGAGAAGGAGTATATGTCTCGGGTTCCTTATGCCAGCGCGGTGGGGAGTTTGATGTATGCTATGGTTTGCACGAGGCCAGATTTAGCACAGGCAGTCAGTGTTGTGAGCAGGTTCATGGGGCAACCGGGAAAGGAACATTGGCAAGCTGTGAAGAGAATTTTCTGGTATCTTAGAGGTACGTCTGATGTGGGTCTCATTTATGGAGGTGATACCGAGTGCTTAGTTATAGGTTACTCTAATTCTGATTATGCTGGTGATGTTGACACGAGGAGATCGATGACTGGTTATGTATTCACTTTGGGAGGTTCTGTGGTTAGTTGGAAGGCGACTTTGCAACCTACAGTGACGTTGTTTACTACGGAAGCAGAGTACATGGCTCTGACAGAGGCTGCAAAGGAGGGAATATGGCTGAAAGGGCTGGTTAGTGATCTTGGTCTACATCATGATCAGGCTACTGTGTACTGTGACAGCTTGAGTGCAATCTGCCTAGCCAAGGATCAGGTCCATCATGAAAGGACCAAGCATATTGATGTCAGATATCATTTCCTGAGGAGTGAGAGGAGAATCCGGGTGAAGAAAGTGGGAACTGCTGATAACCCCGCTGATATGTTCACCAAACCTGTTCCACATAGTAAGTTTCAACATTGTTTGGACTTGCTGAACATCAGAGCTGATTAGGTCCTCTATGGGCAGTCCCGGGAGTGGAGGGCGTAGTCTACTCATCTGGCACTGTAATGGTGCGTCTGGAGTTTCTGCTTTGAGGATTCAATTCAAGGTGGAGATTTGTTGGTATGCCTTGAATATGTATTAGCCGTTTCGACAGGTTAGTACGGGGATCTCGCTGCCCGGTCAGCGAGTCGGGGGGTCCAGGGGGGCGGAGCGCACCCTGGCCTGGGGGTCCGGGGAGCGGAGCGCTTCTCATGACACATTTAACCATATATTTGAATTAGTATACATGCATCAATATCATCATATGAGATATTATTAGATTCTTTAAATCATTTAGTTTCTAAATATCAAATTTTATTACACTAATAATATACGTATTTAAAGTAATTGATGGTCAAACATGACTTGAGAAAGTTGACTAAAAAGTGTGTACATTCGCCTGGGACAAAAGGAGTACATTAAATCCCACCAAACCAAATAGTATTTTGGTTTGGTGGGATTTAATGTACTCCTTTTTCAAACATGATACTCCATTTATTACATTTTCAAACATGATACTCCATCTATTTCTATTTATTTGGCACCATAACATTAAATATTTTAAACTTATAGTGAATAAATTGAGTGTATGAAATTGTAATTAAAAATAATAAAAGTAAAATAAGTGGATGTAATTGAAGAAATCTTACCAAAAAAGAGAGTGCCATAATAAAATAACAACTAAGAAGAAAAGTGGCACTACAAGAAACATGAGTTTTTACTTCGAATTTTCAGAAACTTTTACCTCAATTGTTGACTTCTGAAAAACTAAGGTAAATACCACAACAGCAAAAAAGTATAATTTTTTTATACCTAGGAGGGAGTACCTCAAGTTAGAGAGGATAATTACTAAGGCTCCATTCTCTCCAACTCCTCTGCATTTCAGTTCAGTATACTTTTGAATTGATACTATTTAGTTTAGACCTTGTTTTCCCGAGTTAATCTGCAATTCCCTTCAGTTCAGTTTTATACAATTCACTAAATAATTTCAACTTGATGTTGTTTATCTTAGCTTTGGTCTACTATTTTTATTTTTACTATGTTTGATTTTAGTTTATTTCAATTCAATTAAGTAGAAATTCAATTTGAAATAGCATAACCTTAATTTTGATCAATTTTTTCACTATATTTAATTTTAGTTCAATTTAATTTACATCATTTCAGTCTAGTTAAATAAAAATCATTTCAGTCTACCATTTTTTCCCCCTGAAATTAACAATAAAAATCTAGGTAGAACAGAGTAGATGTGTGCTTATCCTCTTCATCTTGTTTTCTTCACTTTGCCTAACATCAGTTGTTGGGAAAATAACAAATAAATTCACCCAACAACCACTAACTAAATGAATGTGATGTATGCTTACTACATCCTTTATTCTCAAGCTTATCTTCAAATTACTACCGCCATGCAAAAGAGAAAAACAGTCAACTAAAGGTTAGAGTTTGTTACAAGTTAAATTAGAGCTAACAGAATCTGACACGATTACATCATAAATTTTTTTAATTATGGTTTAAAATGTTAGATCACTATATTCTAATTAACAAAAAAGTCAGTAAAAAAACTATATAATATGATTGTGCTCCCTTGGTTTATTTGACGCACTTTTTTTAAAATGATTTATTTTATATTGACATACTTTTTTTCTTTTGTCAAGATTTCTTCAATTTTTTCATTTATTCTATATTTTTTTCTAAATTAACTTTCATTCACTTATTTTATTAATTATAAATTCATAGATTTAAACCTATAATATCATATATAGATAAACATATAATACAGGTTTAGGAAAAGGTTGCGAGATTTTTATGTGTGGAGCGAATTCGTATAACAAACTAATCAACTAGATACTATTAAATAAATCCAGCCACAGTTGATAAACATCAATAGGTCATGTTACATAACAAACACTAAGTTCACTGTAGGTTTATTTTCAACACATTTTAACACTGATAAACTTAATTCAGTCTCAAATAAACACAATTTTTCAGTATAATTCAACACCAATAATCTCAGCTCAACACTAACAAATTCAATCATCAAATACACCCAATTGGATAGGAACGAATTGCAAAACAAACAATTAGACATGTTCTCTCATTTATTTACACTTCCGTATAGTTCAATAAAATTTTAAATTAGTACCATTTAGTTTAGTTTTACATTATTATTCATATGTTTACCATGTTTAATTTTAGTTCAATTTAATTCAGTTCATCTCGATTTTCCCAAAAATTAGCTCAGGATAATAGAGGCTTATCCGTATTTGAAAGATTGAATGGCATTTTCACTATAAATTGACCCCTGAGCTCTTCATTTCCTCACACACTCAAAACCCTCAAAACTAATTCTTCTTCCATACACATCCTCCAATCTCCCAACTGTCAAACTCCAATCTTCTTATTCATCTTATCCAAAAACCAAAAAAAATGTCGTTTGCAGGTGCTTTAACAGGTGGAGCTGGCGGCGACCTAGAGAAATGGCCGAGGCCGCCGTCATCTCCGTTCCGGGGAGTCCGGCAGTGTTCATGGGGAAAATGGGTGGCCGAGATCCGCGACCCCAACCGCCGCTCGCGGCGGTTGGGGTTGGGGTCGTACAATACCGCCCGCGACGCCGCCATCGCCTACGACAACGCCGCTTACAAGCTCTACGGCGCCTCCGCTCCCCTTAACTTCCCGGAAATTATCCACCGGCGAGCCTCTGGCGTGCCCAAGGTGGCGCTTCCCCTAGCTCGTGCCAAGACTGGCGTCAACTCCAAGGAGGCCGCCGCTGCAACGGTGGCTGAGGAAGGTGACGAGGAGATTTGGAGGGACCTCGAGGACCTAGCCGGCGGCCTCCCGGAGCTTGATGAATCCACCGATGTTGCTGGGGCCGGAACCCGATTCAACCCGGTTCAATGAAGCGGTTTTGGGTGCGGGTTGGGAGGCAAAAAAAAGAAGAGAATGATGTGTGCATGTGTTTTCTGTTTATTGCTTTGATTTAGTTAATTCCTAGGGTTAAATTAAAAAGTATTGAAAGTAATTAACAAAGGAAACATACTTTCTTGAAAATCCACTATAAAAGAATTATTCCGTAGCTTTTCTGCGTTGATCAAGATATTGATTAAAAGAAGTAGATTTCAGTATCGACAAACAATCAAATCACCCTAATTAATTATATCAATTATAAGATAATCCCATCTAACAACTAGTCGATCTAAGATAAGATTTTTCACTAAATAAATAGTTGGGCAAAATACTTATATGATCCTATGTTTTGGAGGTTTGTGCTAATATGACCCTGTGAAGTTGAAAAGTGCTATTGTAACCCTGTGTTTTGCATCAGAAGTGCCGATATAACCCTATGGCACTATTCTGTCATTGACTTTTTTATTTCCGGCATTGACCAAATGTAAAAATACTAAAATACCCCTAATCTTCAAATTAAAAATATATTGACTAAAATACCCTTGGTTCTTCTTCTTCTCCATAACCATAGCCACTGCCACCTCCGTCACCTCCGCCGCCGCTTTGCCACCTCTGCCGCCGCTTCGCCACCTCTGCCGTCGCTCCACCACCTCTGTCGCCACCGCCGGCCAGAATCTGTAAACGATAATCCAAACCAGTTCTAGCCACAATCTGGAAAAAATCAGTTCCAGCCAAGAAAAATCAAGAAATTGACGAAATTGATGAAAAATCAAGAAAAAACAGTTCCAGCCAAGAAATTGACGAAACAGATCCGTCTCCAACTCCCCTCACCTAAACAATCACAACACCACAAATGTACGTTATTCAAAAACCTAATCCCCAATCCCAATCCCAATCCAATAATGCCGATTAATAAGGGCACAGATTCATGAGACACTCAATAGGATCCAACGTTGGTAACGAAAACACATGGAGAGAAACAGAATGAAGCTTACGATGAGGTCAATGGTAGAGAGAGATGGAGGAGCCCACCGTCGTCTCCGGTGAAGCACAATTGGCCCCTGTCGTGCGCCACCTCTGCTCCGTTGTGCGTCGCCGCCTCTGCTCTGTCGTACGCCACCGCCTTAACCCCTGCCACCCCTGACCCTAAGCCATCCTCGCTACCCCTAGCCCTAAGCCTTATCGCTGCTCCGTCGTGCGCCACCACCGCTCAGCCATACATCCACCGCCAACCCCAGCCTCGCCTCTGACCACCAAACCCTAACATCTGCCCCGGATGACCACCAACCATCCACCTCCTCCTCCGACCACCAAACCCTACCCTTTGGAAATTAATGGGGATTTGCAGAGTGTGAAAAAATGGAATTGCAGAGCTTGGAGTTCAGACGAGCTAGGGGATTTGCAGAGCTAGGGGTTCAGACGAGAAAGAAGAAGAAAAGAAGTGTGAAAAAATGGAATTGGAGAGCTTAGGGTTCAGACGAGCTACAGGTTCAGACGAGAACGAAGAATAAAAGAGAAGAAGAAAAACGGAGAAGAAAAGAAGAAAAGAGAAGAAGAAGAAGAAAGGAGCAGAAGAAAAGGGCATAATTGTCCTTTAATATTTTTTAATATATATTTTTTTAAACAGGGGTATAATAGTCATTTTATGTATTTCCGGCCAAAATCAGGTCGATAGGGTTATATTAGCACATTTCAAAAAAACACAGGGCTATATTAGCACTTTCCAACTTCACAGGGTCATATTAACATAAACCCTCAAAACATAGTGTCATATGAGCACTTTACTCTAAATAGTTACATTATATTTAAAATGAAACAGATGAAGTAATTAAATGAAGAATGCATTTTCATTTTACTGGAATTAAGTAGAATTGAAAAATTCTTTGTAATGCTACTTTCGCAATTTAATCTATTTAAGGTGTATTTTTTTTAGAGCGCGTCTCTTGAAAGACGGTCTTTCCATAAGTCATGGAAAGACCAAGGTTTAAAGTGTAAATTTTATAACTACTACATGTTGCATACTAAATTTTTAATGTTGCAACTAAAACCTTTTACTTTTTATTATTCGAATTAAACCCCGTCTTTCCATAAGACTATGGAAAGACCGTCTTTCCCAAGACTTTGCCTTTTTTTATAAAAAAAAGTAGACTAGCCAAATTATGCACTTTATCTTTATCTTCTCTAACCTAATTCCCGCCTTCTCTACATTACGTAACTCATGCATGAATGCCATCTGTCGTCAAGAACCGACCAAGAGCTTGCATGCCTGCCATGTGTAGTATCTTGAGACGATATTAATTACTAAATCCAAATTTAACCCTAACTGCTACCAAACCTTTGACTATTACAAGTTTAATCCAAATTAATCACTAAATCCAAATTAATGCTGTGAAAAAGAATGAACTCCCCACACTGTTCCTAAATATAAATTAAGTATATTTTTTAAAAAATAAGAAAACAATATTTTAAAATAGATACTATGAAAATTTAATAAAACTTGAAATGATAATTTTTTTAAAATCAATTGAATTTAATAATAAAAATTAATTAATTTGAACTAAATTATTAGTGATTTATACTTTTTAAACTGAAATAGATGGAGGAAATTTATAGCTATTTAAAAAATATAATTATCCGTATATAATAATCAATTATATCATCACACTTATTATTTTAGTCGATTTCAATAGCAATGATACTTTTATACATGCAAATATCGATTCACTTTCATCTATTTATAATACCTTTCATCCTAAAAAATCAGTTTAACTTTTCCATAAATTTAGTCTTCCATATATTGTAGTGTTAAAAACAAATGTTACTTTGTCATTTCTTTGTGAAATGGAGTAAGTAGATATAAACAGAAAGTTACATCCTCCTCTTCTAGATCAGTATAGATTTAGCTTGCTAGATTGATCAATATGAATGTAGTGGAGGATGAGATTATTGTAATTAAGTAACACATCATTGAAAAATGATGACAGAATGAAAAGCAAATGAGTCTGACTTTTGAGTTTTGAGAGAACCAGTAGACCACTTACTCCCTTCATTTAACTAATTATTTAACACGCATTTAAACCAATTTTTTGATGCTATATTCGATGACGGATAACTTTTATTATATATTTTGTTGGTATAATTTTTTTTTGATATTTAAAAAATACATGTACAAAAAAAATCTAATAATACCTCATATAATAATATTACTACATATACATTATATGAAATTTATGATTGAATATAATTTGAAAAAAATAACTGAAAAATGTGTCAATATTAACTGAACAGAGGAAGTGTTTCTTTGGACCCGCTGCCTACGTATTTTCCACTTCTTCCACTACTACAATCTAAAGCTAATGTAACACTTTGAAAGTGTTAATTTAGGTGCTAATAATACTAAGCTGAGTCTATTACAACACTTTTACAAGTATTACCTTGAGTGATGTTGTATTAGATCTGAAGCAACACTTTTTAAAATTAAGGTGACACTTTTTAAAGGTTTAAATAACATTTTACAAGCTATCATCACACTTTAATAAATATTACTCTGATTTTTAGTGTTCAGTACCATCTTTTTTGCTGTTGCAATAATTAATGGCCTCAACTCTCTCAAGAGTGACCACTTTTAGTTAGAAAAATTCTAGTAACACTATGTAGTAGAAACAAACTAGAAATCATGTGCAGTGCCTAACCTTTTATCCTCCTCTCGTTTTCTTTCACACAGCTCCTACTCCCTCCTATCCCTATCTTTCTAAATTTAACTTAATTGAAATAAAATTAAATATAAATTAAAATTAAAACAAAACAATGCAATTGTATTAAATTGAGTTGAACCGAACTGAACTGAAGCAGAAAAGAATATAGTCTAAGCATATCGTACAAATTTTACTATTCAATATGATTTTAATATATTTATGATAAAAATTATAAAAATAGTATTTAAAATTCTGACTTACAATGAATGTCGCAAGATTTTACGCAACAATATTCATACTTATACATCTATAATTTATACAACACTAATTATATTGATGAATAGTAATGTAAGATGGAGTACATGCATCAATTTTCACTTCCAATTTACAATTATCAACTAAATAATCAAAATTTCTAATTTGTTTTAACCATTTCATTTAGTTCTCTTCATTCATTTAAATTTTCATAAAAGATTAATTTTAATAAGAATTAATTCAAGCTTCATTCATTTTAAATTAAAAAATTGATTTAAATGAAACTAATTCAAACACTAACATATCAATTTTAATACTCCCTCCGTCCTGGCCAAACTTACATAGAATATTTTTTCACGGTTTCAATAAATATGTTTGACCATAAATATATGCAACGATGTATAATAACGGAACATAATTATATGCTATAAACTACTAGTATCTAACAATATTTCATACGATAATATTATAGAATAGTGGTTTAAATTCGATAGTTTTGACTAGAGAAAAGATTATGTGGAGTAGAATGTTTCACCACACACAGAGTACTGGTACTAAAAGGCACGTGATATATGCTTACCATTTTCATTCTTTATCTCCAAGTATATCAAGGTCGGATATACCGTACACCAACGTTCAAAAGAGAAAAGGTAAGTAAAAGTAAGTTTGCCGCAGCAACCTCAAACTAGGGTTTATAATCTCTGACATGATTGCAAAAGAAAACAATCAATTAGAATTAAAAAATGGCGGAAATTCGCGACTCGAGGATTTGTTTACTATGTTGGTTAGGGACGTAAAGTACAGCTCGCAAGGCCGCCATCACTGGCGACACTGCCGGGATCCGCTCAACGAAATGGTGCCCTAACCCTAACCCTAACCCTAACCCTATATATTACTATGGATTGAGAGACAACGGGAAAAAGGCGGGCGGCATTAGCCTAACCCTAATCCGATATATTACATCCTTCCTGTTTACCCTTAAGAGTACATCTAGGTTGGATTACCGCACTCCCTCCATTTGTATGAGTTTGACATCATAGTTTCTGAAACGAATATCAAATGATTTGATGATGCTTTAAATAGTTTGATGAATCAACTTTATGATGAAGAATTAAAAAAAGAGCCATCATCGGTATCTTGGATTTAATGTTTAAAACTGTCGAAAAACTGAAAACATCATGAAGAATACTATGTTCTTTTTTCACACTGGGTTTTTAATGAGGTAGTGTGATCACTGTAAAATAGTGTAAAATTATTTCATTTTGGATCTTCATCATAAAGAGCTGAATTTCATTTTGGATCTTTCATCTGTAGAGCTCCGCCATGTGGGCTTTGAAGAGCTGAATTTCAAAAATACAGTCCATTAGGGTTTAGCATATTCAATTTTTTTCTGATTAGAATTAGATTTGGTAAGATTGGATAAGATAATATTCTTCGAGGTTACTTCTTGAAGAATTTGACCAAATTACCTTAGATTACCATTTATTTTAGGTATTTTAGTTAGATATGGTTTTAGCTTCTTAAAGTTGCCATAAATCGATTCAGCTTCCATTTTTTTATTAGGGATTGAGGCGAGATTGTAACCCTATAAATAGGGAGGCCTTATGGACAAATTTATCACACTTTTATAAATCAAATATACAACTTTTTGAGTTCACACTCTTTACTTGCGAGCTATTCCATTGTTGCTTAACCCCGAGGGCTTGTTAGAGAGCAAGTCGAGATTTGGTGTACCCCGAGGGCTAGGCACCTGAATTTCGTGCGAGATAGTGAGGGTTTGCAAGATCCCTTCACTAGATCAAATATATTAATTCTGTAATCGTGAGTCTTCTCAAGGAGATTCATAACAGTTTCACTTGTTTGGATTTATGGTGAATAAAATGAGTAGATGAAATTTTATTTAGAAAGAAAAAGAGAATTAGTGGATGAAATTGAAGGACAATTCATACACGGTACCACGGGGATACCATATTTACTGTATCCCCAGTAATAATAATGGTAATAAGATGGTTTTTTAGTATACATTATTTTAGGAGATAATTTTGGAATATTTATAATCAATGTATTTAAGTTAAAATAGTACACTGGGGGTATACCATGTTGAACCATACCCTAGGGGTACGATATAATTTGTCACTGAAAGAATCTTGCGAAAAAATGAAGTGTGTCAAACTTAGGGGTGTCCATGGGTCGAGGCGGGTCAGCTGACCTGGCCCAGATTGCCACTAAATTTAGGGTCAAATGGGTCGGGCTGGGTTGGATCAAAATTCCCATATTTTAGAGCCAGTCGGGTTGGACAGGGTCATAGGCCGACCCAAATCAACCCAAATTGATCAAAATCATGTAAAAATAGTAAACTTATTTTTTTAAAAAAAATTAGTTTTAATTTTTTTTTAGGAATGTTAAAATTGTTTATGAAGTAAATTAATGGTGGATATATTGTACTCCCTTCGTCTCACTTTAAACTTTCTAATTGTTTTTTGGAAGTCAAACTTTGTAAACTTTGACCCTAAATAAAAATTAATATATACATAATAAAAACATCATGTGGAATCTTGTTAGATCCGTCTTAATATCAATTTTCTAAATATCAATTTTATATGCATAATTATTATATGTAACTAGAGATATTTATGGTCAAACATGCTCATTGAAGATCGTGAAAAATCAATTAGGAAGTTTAAAGTGGGACGGAGGAAGTATTAAATTAATTCTTTTTTATGATATTTTTAAAAGAAAATGATACCAAATTGTAAACGGGTCAAAATGGGTCAATTTTGGTCAAAATCCAACCCGACCCCTTTTGACCCAACGTGTTTTGATCCAAATGTGACATTGACCTGACCCAATCCAACCCAAATGGGCCGAATCAAAACGGGTCGGGTCAGGTAGGACAATTTGAACACATCTAGTCAAACTCATAGAAAATTACAACAAAATTGCTCTATTCTAAGTATATTTAATAATATTTTCTTACTATGTAAGATAGCAAAATACTATCAATAAGATTTTTGTTAGTATAGTTATTTATACCAACACTTTAAGTATAATGTTGTGATATCATTCTATCTCAACATTACATAATTTATATTCAAATTAGTGTAGGAATATATGAGTTATAAATTTATTATTAAATGTAATATAACACATACTATAGTTCTAAATTTGTATTTAAAAAATAATAATGGCACTGAAGTAGTTATAGTGAGTCAAAACCTACATTTGTAAGATGATGTTCTAAAAGCATTCTATTTTATAACTTACCACTTTTATATAAAGAAGAAAAAGCAATTTAAAAAATAATAAGATCAATGATTAATTGTAGAATTTTTTTTGAGAAAAAGGTAAATTTTGGATAAGTAATTAATATTAAAAATCAAAATTGATATTTCTTTTTCTACAGTGGTTTCAAACCTGAACTCTTCTGGAATTCAGAGTATACGTGAATGGTATGAACACGCAAGAAAAGAATATAAATGCAAATCATTAATTAAAATCTTGTTATTCTCAATCACATCAATTTGCATGAAAGAGTAAAAGTGTTGCAGAGAAAAGTTTACTGCAAAGGTTGGATTTCTCATTACCTCAAGACTCCTATATATACAAGGATGTCCTAATTGTAATCCTAGAATATCATAACTAATACAACAAGATTTCCTAAACATAAGGAAATCAAATATTCTAAGGATCAAAAGATATATACTACAACTCATCAAAAATATTCTAGAAGACACTCTAATACCCTCCCGCAAGCTCATGTTCGAACACGAACAAGAAGCTTGGGACGCAAGTCCTTGAACCTAGCAGTCCCAACGGCTTTGGTAAACACATCAGCGACTTGATCCACCGAGCTAACATGCCGAACAACGAGAGTACCATCCTTCACCTGTTCACAAACAAAGTGAAAATCCAGCTTGATGTGCTTGGAACGATGATGAAGAACAGGATTAGCCGTGAGAAATGTAGCACTCAGATTATCACAAAGAATTGTTAGGGGACCAAGAAAAACAAGATTCATTTCTTTGAGAAGCTGCTGTAACCAGATTAATTCAGCAGCAACAAAAGCAATCGTACGATACTCCGCCTCAATACTAGAATGAGCCACGACACCCTGTTTCTTTGACGCCCAACTAATTAAGTTGCCACCATAATACATGCAGAACCCTTGCTGAGAATGACAATCATCCGGATTAGAAATCCAGCCAGCGTCGGTGTAGCAGACAAGCCTGGAATCTTGAGCCGGGCGGAAATAAAGGCCAGCAGCAATGGTGCCCTTGAGATAGCGAAGAATGCGCTTGACTGCGAGCCAGTGAGTCTCAATCGGCTGATGCATGAACTGTCAAACACGATTCACAGCATAAGAGATTTCAGGCCGAGTGATCATGGCATATTGAAGAGCTCCAACAATGCTGCGATAAAGATGTTGATCAGGGAAAGGATCACCTGAAGCCGTGAGCCGGGAACCGGGAGTGGCCGGAGAGGAAATTGGCTTAGCACCAGTCATGTGGCTATGATCCAAGAGGTCCAAAATATACTTCTTCTGAGACAGAAGTAAACCAGATGAAATATGTTGAACCTCAATGCCAACAAAAAAATGAAGATGACCCAGATCCTTCAAGGAGAAAACTGAGTTCAGATAGAGAACGAACTCATCAATGAACCTGGAATTGGAACCGGTGATAATCAAGTCATCAACGTAAACCAGGACATAGATAACATGATCACCATGAGACTTGATGTAGAGAGAAGTGTCAGAAATGCATTGCTTGAATCTGTGTCTGAGCAAGGCCTGACTGAGTTTC
Organism: Rubia yunnanensis; assembly: GCA_037428765.1. Taxonomy (NCBI): domain Eukaryota; kingdom Viridiplantae; phylum Streptophyta; class Magnoliopsida; order Gentianales; family Rubiaceae; genus Rubia; species Rubia yunnanensis. The sequence continues at coordinate 104,210,292 of CM075067.1, forward strand.
TGGAACCAAATCCGTGGGGCTTGTTTGAGGCCATAGATAGCCTTCTTCAACTTGCACACATAATTTGGATGGGAAGATGAGACAAACCCTGACGGTTGTTGCATAAAGACATTCTCAGCAAGATCCCCATTAAGAAATGCATTGTTGATGTCGACTTGATGAAGAGGCCATTTCCGTGTGACAGCAACACTGAGTACAAGATGGATGGTAGTCGGTTTGATAACAGGACTGAATGTATCAAAATAGTCCACACCTTCCTCTTGGTTGAATCCCTTTGCCACCAACCGTGCTTTGTAACATTCCATAGTACCATCAGCCTTCTTTTTAACCCTGAAAATCCACTTGCAACCAACAACATTAGAAGTATAGGGCTTTGGAACTAAGTCCCAAGTCCCATTATTCATCAAAGCATCATATTCTAACTGCATGGCTTGTTGCCAATGAGAGTGCTTAGTGGCTTGAGCAAATGATTTCGATTTAGGTGAGGATGAGTCACGAGGTACTGGATATTTAGAGGCAAAAATAGTTTTCGGTTGAAGGGTGTTGTCTCTGGCACGAGTGACCTTGGAATGTGTAGAAGATTCGGCAGGTCGAAAATAGGAAAGGGCATTGGGGTATGGAATAATGGCCATGGACGGAGCCGAGCTGGACCGAGATTGGGCTGAGACAGGCATGGGAGATGGGGCTGGTACGGACCGCACCGAGATGGAAGCACCCGCACTAGGAGACGCAGACACGACAGAGGAGGCTGGAGGTCGAGACTCGGATGGCTGAGAAAATGCCGAGTCAAGGAGCGACAGATCATAGATAGGAGAGACTGTGGTAGAGGATTGTGCTATATGATCAGAATAAGGAAATCGAGATTCATCAAACACCACATGCCGAGCAATGTAGGTGCGAGAAGAGGGAGCATGAAAACACAGATAGCCCTTGTGTTTTGCACTATAACCAAGAAATATACAAGCTACAGAACGAAACTCAAGTTTACTGTTATTGTATGGCCTTAAATAGGGAAAACATAAGCACTCAAAAGATTTTAAAAACTGATAATTAGGCTCTCGTTTATAAAGACAAGAGTAGGGTGATTTATGCTGTAAAATGGGAGTGATGGTTCTGTTATTCAAGTAGATGGCAGTGTGAAAAGCTTGTTCCCAAAATTCTACAGGAAGATGGGAATGAGCTAACAATGCCAAGCCCTTTTCCACAACAATACGGTTTCGCCTTTCAGAAGCTCCATTTTATTCAGGTGTGTGAGGGCAAGAAACTCGATGTAAAATGCCTTGGTTTTGAAGAAAAACTGAGACATTACGATACTCACCACCCCAGTCAGATTGGAAGGCCTTAATTCTTGCTGAAAATTGAGTTTCGACCATAGCTTTAAAAAGTTGAAAAACATTGAAAACTTGAGATTTGGTTTGGAGAAAATAAATCCAGACAAATTTAGTGCAGTCATCAATAAATAACACAAAATAGCGATTTCCATTTAACGAAGGAACGTAGGCAAGACCCCAAACATCAGAATATATTAAATCAAAAGGTTCACTTGACGAAACATGAGAAGAAGATAAATGTAATCTATGACTTTTGCCTAATTGACAAGCACTACAAAGAGGCAAAGTTTTATTTGCAGAAATTGGTAAATTAAAACCAGACAGCTGACGACAAAGAACAGACTCATGAGGATGAGCAAACCGATGGTGCCAACAAGCAACAGAAGCACGTTCACCAACGAAGACTCTAGGACTGGAGGATGATGGGGTAGGTAGACAATACAACCCGTTCTCAACTATTCCCTTGAGACGTTTCTGACCCTGAGGATTCTTAACAAAACAATGATCAGCATGTAATTCAACAGATACATTATTATCTCTACATAATTTTGAAACACTGAGGAGATTTTTTGAAACCTTAGGGACGACAAGAACTTTTTTTAGGGAAAGATTTTTATTGGCAACATGCGATGAAGAAAGATTATGAGTACCTATATGAGTAATGGAAAGGGACTCACCATTGCCGACAACTAAGTTGTCATTGCCAGTGTAGGGAGATTGAAGGTTGAGGGTGCCAAGGTCCGCTATGACATGGTGAGAGGCACTGAAATCCACGACCCAAGGATCAGTTAGTGCCGACGGAGTAGTGTATGCCACATGAGTCGAGGAAGCCTTGCCTTGACGCTGATTCTGACGCTGCTTCTCTGCTGCCCTAGGATTGGATGCCGGAAAAGCCTCGGCATTAAAACGCTGGTGACAATTCAGGCTCGTGTGAAATGGCTTGTCGCAGATTTGGCACGGCGGACGAGAGCGATCACCAGGTGTCGAGCTGCTGCCAGAAGAGCGAGAGGACCCCCCTTTGCAGTTCGCATAGTGAGCGGCTGCCACGGACGTGTTGATACACGAGTCAAGAATGCGTTGCTCTTCCTGAAGAAGCAGGCCGAGAAGCTCATTGGATGACACAGGATCGGACTGCATGCTGAAGGCGATTTTGAACGCGCTGTACTCGTTGCCTAGACCAAACAGGATGAATGACACGAAGTCATCATCAGATACCGGCATGAGACACTTTGCAAGAGCGTCGGCAATGGATCTCTTCTTCTCCACGTATTCCATCATGGACATGGATTTCTTGCCTAGGGATTGAAGCTGTTGCTTGAGATGCATCTGCCGAGCACGTGTCTGAGACTGGAACATCTACTGTAACATGGTCCAAGTTTCGGAGGTGGAGTGTGCTCGAGCCACATGACCGAGCATTGGTGTCGTCAGCGTCGAACGGAGCCAGAGAAGAACCAGCTTGTCCTTGCGCTTCCAGGCGGCAAAGGCAGGATTCGGACGGCGCTTGGTTGAGCCTTCGGTCGGATCTAGGGTTTCAGCGGGAACATTTCCGGTGACGAGGAAACCCTCAAGCTCGTATGCCTTTAGAGCCGATCGGACAGTGCTGCTCCAAAGCGAGTAGTTGGCGCGATCCAGACGGACGGCAAGCACGGGAAATTGCAGATTAGCTGCAGCGCCGCCAGAGGCCGTGAAGAGGATAGCGGATGAGGAAGGAGTGATCTGGTTATTTTCAGAAGCCATTGGAAAAATTAATCGAAGAGTAGCAGTGGTGAAGCTACGGGAATGATCAAATTAATTTGCGCTCTGATACCATAAAAGTGTTGCAGAGAAAAGTTTACTGCAAAGGTTGGATTTCTCATTACCTCAAGACTCATATATATACAAGGATGTCCTAACTGTAATCCTACAATATCATAACTAATACAACAAGATTTCCCAAACATAAGGAAATCAAATATTCTAAGGATCAAAAGAAATACACTACAATTCATCAAAAATATTCTAGAAGATACTCTAATAAAGAGTGAACCAAAAGTAATTTTGTTATTTTAATTAAGTGAAAAGTACTTTTCACATTAAAAAAAAAGTGATAAGATTTATGCCAAGTGAATTAACAGATTAAACAGACCAATTCATTTGCAAATTACATTTGGTCAAACCTAAAAACATCACTACGTCATGTTGACAACAAACTCTACTTCATTCCAACACTAAAGAGTCAGCCAAATTAATAATCATGACCTTCTTTCCATTTTATCGGCATTTCAATTATTTCAATAAAATTTTAAAATTAATACTATTTAGCTTAGTTTTGATCGCTTATACTTATTTTCCCCAATATTAAATTAATTTAGTTTATTTTAATTCAATTAAGTTCAGTTAATAGTTAATTATGTTGGTGTTTGATGTGTGTTATATTGTGTTCATATTTTGTGGGATTATTATGATTTTATTGAGATATAATTTGCACTTTTAGGTATTTTTAGTGCAGGAATTCATGGATTGTGAAGAATTGAGAGAGAGCTATACATTGTACTCTTTTTCCCTTAACCAATGGTTTTTTCCCACTGAATTTTCCAGGTTAAGGTTTTTAATGTGACGATGTGCTCGAATAGAAAATATTCTTATTTTATAAGACATTTTTCCAGGGATGAAGGAAGAGAGACAAAAGAAGAACTGTTGAAGTTATTGGGTAAAAAATGAATTATTGAAGAAAATAAATATATTTACTTTTCATATTGATAAGGATTGTATTATCTCTTTCCATTTGAATTCCTTAATTTTAGAATTAGTTAATTAGAGTTAGAATAAATATTATATTATTTCCTCTTTTCTTTCGGAGGAAGAGTCCAATTTAGATTTGGATACATGTTGATGTATCTTGGCAGCCGCATGTATGCATAAATACATGCCAATGTGTAAGGATAGAAGATATTTGATTGATATTAGATTGATCCTAATTAGTATTGATTGATATTAGATTGATCCTGATTAGTGTTAGTGATACGATCATAGTTGTACATTCCTTTTATACACCTCATTGTACCCTATATATTGAGATTGATACAGAGGCTAAATCATTAAGCCTTTCACATTTTCATGGTATCAGAGCATTGATCCATATCCCCTCTTTCTTTTCTTTCGCAGCACTGCTGCTCTTCTTTTATTTTGCACTACTGCTGCTCGAACAAGAGCCAATCCAAGCCTGTCACCTTCTCCTCATCACCATGTCAACTTCCGGCCAATCCAACCTTGTTGTTTCTGATGAAAAGCTACCATATAATACCCTAATCCACATGCTCAACATCAAACTATCATCTGGAAATTTCATGCTTTGGAAAACCCAAGTTCGCCACATTCTTCGATCACAAAATCTCTTTCGTTTTTTGGACGGATCCCATCCTTGTCCGTCCGTGCCATCACCACCTTCTTCTGCCGTATCTTCATCACCTGGTGATGCCACTGAAAAGGCAACCTATGATACTGCTGTTGCTGCCTGTGAATCGTGGATCAACGAAGACCAGAAGCTTTGCGGTCTTCTTTTCTCGTCGCTTTCCGAAGAAGCCATGGCGGAGGTCCTCGGCTGTGAAACTTCCCAGCAAATATGGGATACGGTTTCCACGGTATATCAGAACAAGAGCAAGTCCAGTGTTCTCAAACTTCATGTTCAGGTTCTTAATCTCCACCGCACCGGTTCGGTGCACGACTTGCATCTCAAATTCAAAGCTATCTTCGATCAACTCGCCGCCATGGATGCTGCGCCTTCCAATGATGATCAGGTGTTGTGGTTCGTCACTGCTCTCGGCCCAGAATTCAGAGATTTCAGCGCCCCCATTATGAATCTTTCGCCGACGCCGAATTATGTTGACGTTGTTGCCCGGGCCGAAAATCATGAAGTTTTTCTCTCCACTCTCTCAGGAGATGGCAACAATGGTGTTCAGACTCCATCTGCAGTTCAAACCGCCATTTTTCTGGCGGCCGATCGACCAGCAGGTGGCCGTGCGTGGGACCACGCGCCGCCCGTGGAGGCCGTTTCGGTGGCCGTGGACGTGGTGGACGCTCTGGTGATGATCGTGGACGTGGTGGAGGTCTGGTCTGTCAGTGGTGCAGGAAACCAGGTCATTCAGCAAATTCGTGTTATCGTTTGGTTCCTCGCTCCGTAGAATCTGCTCAGCTTGTTGAGTCCTCATTTGAACCAGCTGCTCGTGCCTCTGATTGGTACATCGACTCAGGTGCGACAAATCATATGGCATCCTCCTCCTCTGTTTTAGACAGTGTCACTCCTTATACTGGTAATTCTCGAGTTCTTGTTGGAAACGGCTCTCATATTTCTATTACACATCATGGTGATTCTAAGCTTACACCATCTTTGCGGTTAACTGATGTGCTCGTTATGCCCCATATTACCAAAAATTTACTGTCTATTAGCAAATTAACCCGTGATCTTGGTGTTCTGATTACTTTTGATGACAAATCCTTTATTATTTAGAACAAGGTAACCAGGTCAGTCGTGGGAAGGGGCCGCAGTGAGAATGGACTCTACGTGCTAGATCGTGGAGAGGCAGCATTGATCACTTTTATTCAGAATACTAAGAGTCGGGCATCTTTTGAATTGTGGCATGCCCACCTCGGACATGTGTCCCATAATGTTATTTCCCGTTTAGATAAAGCTGGGGTATTATCTGTTTCTTCTGTGTTGCCTACTCCCCACACCTGTGCCCCTTGTGTTATGGCAAAAGGTCAAAGGCTTTCATTTGTTGAGAATGTGCTTGATTTAGTCCACTGTGACTTATGGGGACCTTCTCCTGTATTATCTGGAAACGGTTTTGCCTATTATGCCATATTTGTTGATGATCACTCGCGTTTTACCTGGTTTTACCCTCTCCGCCGCAAATCAGACTTTGTGGATATCTATCTCCAGTTTGAGGCATTCGTAGAGAATCAACTCTCTGCCCGCATTAAGGTTTTTCAAAGTGATGGGGGAACGGAATTTATTAATAATCGCCTACGGGCCCATTTTTCTAGAAAGGGAATTCATCATCAAATCTCTTGTCCACATACACCGCAGCAGAACGGATGGGCCGAACGTAAACATCGACATGTCACTGAGATGGGGCTTACTATGCTATTCCATTCCCATTTACCACTTTCTTATTGGGATGACGCTTTTGGAGCAGCAGTTCATACTATCAATCGATTGCCAACACCAGTCCTCGATGGGGCATCTCCGTATGAACTACTATATGATCGCAAACCAGTATACTTCAACTTCCACCCCTTTGGCTTCAGAGTTTATCCTTTTGTCCGTCCCTATGCGGAGCACAAGCTTTCTCCTCGAAGCATCCCTTGTATTTTCATCGGCTATAGCTCTCAATACAAAGGTTTCCGGTGCCTGGATCAAGCCACCAGATGTGTCTACATCACTCGCCATGCTAGGTTTGATGAGACTTGCTTCCCTCTTACTTTAGCCGATCGTTCAGAATCGTCTTTTTCTTCCTTAGATGTTTCCGCTTTTGTTGATGTTGACTTACCAGTTGTTCAGTCTGTGGTTTCTCCAGCAGAGCAGACTGTGCCTACTCCTCCTTGTTCATTGTGCTCTCCTGGTTCGACAACTGTCCCGCCTCCAGTATCGGTTTCGAACACCATTTTGGATACTCCGCCTCAGTCTCCTACCTCTCCGATGTTCTCTAGTTCCTCGTCATCTGACTCTGATTCTGATGATCTGCAGTCTGCCCGAACGCATCATATGGTCACTCGTCATCAAGTGGTACTCGTCGAACCAAAGACCTGCCTCCAGATTTTGTTGCCACCGGTCTCCTTTCGGTCTTGCTTGCCCAAACGGAGCCTCACGACTATCGAGCTGCACTTCATGATCCACAATGGGTTGCTGCCATGAATGAGGAAATGAATGCCCTTCGTCAGCAACATACATGGGAATTAGTTCCTCGTCCACCTGGTGTCAATATTGTTGGATCGAAGTGGGTGTTCCGTCTGAAGTATCGGCCTGACGGTACTGTTGATCGTCACAAAGCCCACCTTGTTGCTAAGGGATATTCGCAGGTTCCTGGATTCAATTTTGAACACACTTTCAGTCCTGTGATCAAGGCCGCATCAGTTTGCACCGTCCTTGCCATTGCTACCATGCGCAGATGGCCTCTTCATCAGCTCGACGTTAAAAATGCCTTCCTAAATGGTGTTCTTGATGCACCAGTTTACATGGCTCAACCTGTTGGCTACAAAGATCTGACTCGTCCTGATTATGTTTTCCGCTTGCGAAAGGCCATATATGGCCTCAAACAGGCTCCTCGTGCATGGTTTCAGCGCTTCAGTACCTACCTCTGCACTCTTGGTTTTCAGTGTAGTTCCGCTGACACGTCATTATTTGTCTACTCTCAGGGTACCACTTTGCTTTACCTTCTGCTCTACGTTGATGATATTATCCTCACAGGCAATGATCCAGCTCTCATCAGCCAGTTCATTGTCTGCACCGATCGGGAGTTTTCCATCAAGGATTTGGGCCATGCTCACTATTTCCTTAGCTTAGAGGTTTCTTCGGCACGTTCTGGCTTGTTCTTGAGTCAGGCCAAGTATGCTCGGGATATCCTGCGTCGAGCTGGTATGACTGATGCTGCTGCAGTTTCCACCCTTTTTCTGCCACAGTCTCAGCTTCATAGCAGTACCAGCGGGAAGTTTGCCAATCCCACCTTATACCGCTCGCTCGTCGGTGCTCTTCAGTACCTGACCATCACTCGCCCTGACCTGACTTTTGCAGTTAATTCAGTTAGTCAGTTTCTTCAGGATCCCCGGGATGATCACTTTGCTGCTGTGATTCGCATCCTTCGTTATGTTCGTGGAACTATGCATCTTGGTCTCTCTTTCAGCTCTGTTTCATCTACTGAGGTGATGGGGTATTCAGACGCTGATTGGGCACGTTGCCTCGAGACTCGGCGTTCTACCTATGGTTATGCAGTGTTTCTTGGTGGGAACCTTGTATCCTGGAGCGCCAAGAAACAACCTACAGTCTCCCGATCCAGTTCTGAATCGGAATATCATGCCTTGGCCAACACTGCTGCAGAGGTTGTCTGGCTGACTCATCTACTGCGTGATCTCCATTTTCCGTTGTCTCGAGTGCCTCTTTTGTTATGTGACAACAATAGTGCAATTTTCTGGCTCAAAACCCTGTTGCTCACAAACGGGCGAAGGACATTGACATTGACTACCACTTTGTTCGGGAACTCGTTGCCTCTGGAAAGCTTCGGGTTAGTCATGTGCCTACTTCGCTTCAGATTGCTGATATCTTCACTAAGGGTCTCTCTTGATCGTTATTCGAGTTTTTCAGATCCAAGCTTGCCGTCTCGGTTCATCCGACGCTTCGCTTGAGGGGGGGTGTAAGGATAGAAGATATTTGATTAATATTAGATTGATCCTGATTAGTATTGATTGATATTAGATTGATCCTGATTAGTGTTAGTGATAAGATCATAGTTGTACATTCCTTTTATAAACCTCATTGTACCCTATATATTGAGATTGATACAGAGGCTAAATCATTAAGCCTTTCACATTTTCACAATGTTTTGCCGAAAGACACACGCCGTAGGAGTAGTTTAGGTTCATGTTATTGTTTCCGTCACTATTCTGTTTGATTAATTATGTATTGTTTTTATATTTTTTATTTGTTTAGTTTAATTATCACGAGTAGCTAATTTATATATCGGCATGGAATAATAAGCATTAGTTTATGAATCGTGAGGCCTAATTGCTTTATAATTGATTCTTGTGTGTTTTTGGTTTATTTTATTCTTGATATATTTAAGCCAGATCAACTTGAATATTATTGGGATAATGCTATCTAATTCCACCAATACGTAATCGTTGGAAAGAGTTAGTAAGTAGTGAGTTCTTGTGAAAACAGCTAACTAGCTAAGACTATAATAGCAAGATGAGGAACAATTAAGTGTGCATTACTATTTGCTTTTACTTTGGTAATTGCTATATCAGGTTCTTTTCATTCTTAATGCTATCGAGGTGTGTATCTGGTTCAACGAATACTTTCCGGGGACATCTTGGTAAGAGAAACAATTAGTTTATTATAATTTGTTAATTATAATTGGTTAATTGTTGATAAAGTACGAATGAATTGGGGATGTTAAACATACCTACTTTTCTATAACTGATAGATGCATATGAATTGATTTATCTTTGCGCCTATGATCGATGTTTAACTAATATGAGTTATTCCGAGCCGATTACCTTATTCATATATTTTAATACTTTTTTATAAGTTAGTTGCATTATTATTTTATATTAGTTAGTTGCATTATTAGTTGTTAGATAAATCTGAAAATTAAGGCATGATGGCTACACCAAAAGTGTTATACATTAGTAGGTATATTATTATAGTTTTTGCTCTGTTCCTGGTGGGATCGACTCTGCTTGCTACTATACTAATTTCATCATTAGAGTTTACTGATTATTTTGGTGAGTGAAATGATGTTCACCAAATTGGCGCCACTACCGGGGAACGGTAAGTCAATTTCTGTAATTTTTTCCTACTAATATGTGTGTCACTGTGCTTGGCTTATGAGCAGATCATCCAAGCCAATTTAATATTCGACCCAGAAGTTGAGAAGACAGCCAAGCCGAACAAAAAGTGAACAAAGGTGTTAAAAATAGTTTTTGTCGAGCCCCTTCGGTTTGGCCAAACCAAACCCATCACAATTTTAGCAACTACCTCTAATTTGGGAACTGATATCGAGATGGACAGAGCTGACCGAAACCCAAATCCTGGGCAGAATCCAAACAACCCATACATGTGGAAATTTACTGGTCATAGTGAAGATGACCCCCCACTCCTATTCGGCTACCAGAGACCGAAAATTCTATTGAAATCAAGCTAGCATTCCTGAACGTACTTCCAAAGTTCCACGGAAGAAGCACCGAAGACCCTTACAATTTTTTGAGCAAATTTATTAAGATTTGTAAGGTTTAGAAGGGGCCATCCACCGTGACAGAAGATCAATTTAAATTGGTGGTATTCCCATTCAGTTGACAGGAGCAGCAAATCAGTGGTTTTCGAGCTTGCCCCCCAACTCCATTGCGACATGGGCAGAATTGAAGATATTGTTCTTGGAGTACTACTTTCCAGCCACAAGAACACATGCCTTGAAGAAGGAGATCACAAGCATCAAGCAAGAGTATGATGAGCCCTTGAGTATGTATTGGTTGAGGTTCAGGGAATTGGTAGACAGTTGCTCTAATCACCGAATGACGGAAGGCTAGTTGCTTCAATGCTTCTATCAAGGGATGACATCCAGCAACAAGGACTTGGTGAACTCTTCTAGTAATGGTGGATTTTCTCACCTTTGAGTGAATGAAGCTAGAGAGATCATCAAGAGGTTGATGGATTCTAAGAAGGAGTATGATCAACAGGAAGTTCGAATCTTGAAGAAAGTGGCACAGACATCCACTCCTGAACAAGATGAGATCAAGGAAAGGATGGAAAGAATGGAGAAAATGCTATCCAAGGTCGTTGACAATGTTGCGTATATACAAGAAGGGCCTTGCGATACGTGTGGAGCAGTCAACCATACGACATCGCAATGCATTCTTACCATGGGAGAGATACATGACCAAGAAAATGCTATGGGAAATTACAATGAGAGGCAGCAAAAAGATGGTCCATATCCCCAAAATTTCAATCCAAGGTATAGGGATCACCCAAAGTTCCATTGGAGAGAACAAGGTCCCCCACCGCAGCAGTTTTAGCACGACCATTAGACTTATATTTCACCAATGCAATGAGAAGCCCTAGTTTTTCCTCAACCCCCACAAGGTGGTCAAGGGAAATCTATGAATGATAAGAGGGACATAATGATGTACATGATGCAAAAGCAACACCAAAGGTTTGAGAAGATTGAAGCAACTTTAGAGGAGCATATGCGATAAATCGCCCATTTATCAAATTCCATGAACGAACTCAGAATGAAACAACCAGGGTTACCCTCTCAATTTAAGTTAAATCCACATGAGACAGTAAATCAGGTCACACTTTGAAGTGGAAAGGTAGTTGGTGCGCTACCATTGAAATCTGCAAGCAAAGAAGCGAAGGAGTTCACTGACGGAGGGTCCGGTTTGCCCAAACCGAACCCTACAGCAGATATTCAGAATCAAGAAGCAGAGGAAAAAAGCGACGAAACCACCATAAAATCTGAGAATCTTGAGACCAGAGATAAAGGTAAATCCAAGGTACCAGGTGAGGTAAGTAATAGGTTGAGTTTACATGATCCTTCCCTTAAAATTTTGCCTCCTTTCCCTCATAGATTAGAAAAGAAAAAGGAAGAGCCTATGGATTTTGTATCAATTTTTGGGAAAATGGAGATTAATCTTCTGTTCTTGCAGGAAATAAGGTTACCACCAGTAAGCAAGTCTTGAAAGATTTTATTTCAGGAAAGTCAAAGGATTCAAGCAAGATCATGATGAGTGAATCTGTGTCAGCCGTGATTCAAAAGAAATTGCCTCAAAAGTGCAAGGACCCATGTATGTTTTCCTTACCTTGTTATATAGGAGATAAGAAGATTGATGTTGCCATGTGTGATTTAGGAGCTTCTTTTAATGTTATGCCATTATCTGTGTATCAAACTTTGAGTGGAGCTGAAATGGTAGACACTAGAGTGGTAATTCAATTGGCAGATAAATCTTGTGTATGTCCTGAAGGGTGGTTAGAAAATGTGCTTGTGCGAGTCAATAACTTTGTGTACTCCGCACATTTTTATGTGGTAAAAATGAATCATACTAATGATAAGGGAACACAAGGGGTATTGTTGGGTCGTACATTCGTGAAAACACCAAACACCATTATTAATGTTGGTGATGGAACTATTTATCTTGATTATTTTGATGATAAGTACACATTCAACATTGATAAACCCATGAAGAAACTTATAGATTCTGAGAATGTGTTTGGCATCAATCATACTAACCCTCTTATCCAAGATTCTCTTGAGACTAAAGTTTTGCAGGATAAGATGGGAGTTAAAATTCCTACAAGTCCAGAAGAGGTAAATGTTCAAGTCTCAAGCGATAAGGAAATCCGCAAATTGTTGTGTTCAGTGTACTCTCAGAAAGTGGTGCCCAGAACTGAAATAAATCAAGGAATGCCCAACTCGACTCAGTCCGAAGTGGGTGTTCGAAAAAATTCTTAAGTGCATACAAGGTCCGGTTTGCCCAAACAGGACCCGTCCGCCAGACCATTCTCATCGGATGTGAAAACCTCAAATTTGGAGTTTAAGGCATTACCACCCGATCTGAAGTAAGTTTATCAAGGAGATGATGATACTCTTCCAGTGAGTATGGAGTCACTCAAGTGTGAGGAAGAAAGAAAGTTCCAACTCCAAGTTTGTTACAAGAATTGGGAGATCTGTGATTGAAAGGCTTTGGTCAAGCTATGCGGTACAAGGAGCGCAATAAGATGTGGCAAGACAGAGATTTGAAGTCAGAGAAATTTATGGTTGGGTAGAAAGTTCTTATTTATGAGTCCAACTTTGGACATATGTCATGGAAATTCAAGTCTAAATGGACTAAACCATTCGAAGTGGCTTATGTTTGGCCTGATGGGATGGTAGAGATTATAAGCATGGACACAAAAAAGGCATTCCTCGTCGATAGTCATCACCTTACACCGTACTATAATGCTTCTCAGGTGGCATTAATGGGATAAATTCCATTGTGCCCAACAAATATTCATTAAAGGCATCCGAAGTCTAGCCAAAGACTATAAACAAAAGCGCTAATTGGGAGGTAACCCAATTTTCTTAGTTTTTTTTTCTTTTAAGTTTTTTATATTACTTTTAGGAATTTCAATTTCTTACTAGATCTCAATTATTGATCTACAGAGTTGAAGTACTTGAATTTGCACCATGGAGAGTTCACACATTTTGGAAAGCTGGACTCATGAAGTTGGGACTCGCAGGGTTTTGTTTGGCCAAACTGGAGGTCTGCTGCAATCCCTGATTATGATCAAACGCTCTTCTCTTGATCGTGAATTCCTCTAAACCCACCACTATAAGTTCTCTCTTCCTTCGTCATTTTTTTATGTTGACTGTGTGTTAAACCTTTTCTCATAAGAGCTTTGCATTATTTGCATGAGGGCAAGCAAAGTTTAAGTGTGAGGAGGTTTATTGTTTGTTTTGTTTCATTTTTTTTTGGAAAAAAATATTTCATGGTCATATTGATAATGATTGTATTATCTCCTTCCATTTGAAGTTCCTTAATTTTAGGAATTGGTTAACTAGAGTTAGAATAAATATTATATTTTTTTCTTTTTTCTTTCGGAGGAAGAGTCCGATTTAGATTTGGATACATGTTTGTTGTGCGGAATGGAGAAAGAACAGAAAATATGAACGAAAATAACAAGACACAAGATTTATGTGGTTCACCAATTTGGCTACATCCACGGGAGACGGATTCACTATAATAGGTAGCAGGTTACAGACACCAAGAAATTGGCCAGATTTCTACCTATCTAAGTGCAGAACAGAATTAATTTTTACAGAGAGAAGAGAGACACTTTATATATTGTCTCCACTAAACCCTAACAAACTGGGATTGGAACAAAATACAATTCGGCCCAAATCAACATCAGTCCAAATTGGAATTGGAATTATATTCTTATCATAATTGTAGATGTAGTTGTATTCCAGGCCAGGGTCGCAGAAGCGGCTATTACAGTATTCAAGGCATACCAACAAATCTCCACCTTGACTTGAATCCTCAAAGTAGAAAACTCCAGATGCACCATTACAGTGCCAGATGAGTAGACTTCGCCCTCCACTCCCGGGACTGCCCATAGAGCACCTAATCAGCTCTGATGTTCAGCAAGTCCAAACAATGTTGAAATTTGCTATGTGGAACAGGTTTGGTGAACATATCAGCGGGGTTGTCAGCAGTTCCCACTTTCTTCACCCTGATTCTCCTCTCACTCCTCAGGAAATGATATCTGACATCAATATGCTTGGTCCTCTCATGATGGACCTGATCCTTGGCTATGCAGATTGCACTCAAACTGTCACAATACACAGTAGCCTGATCATGATGTAGACCAAGATCACTAACCAGTCCTTTCAGCCATATTCCCTCCTTTGCAGCCTCTGTCAAAGCCATGTACTCTGCTTCCGTAGTAGACAACGTCACTGTAGGTTGCAAAGTCGCCTTCCAACTAACCACAGAACCTCCCAAAGTGAATACATAACCAGTCATCGATCTCCTCGTGTCAACATCACCAGCATAATCAGAATCAGAGTAGCCTGTAACTAAGCACTCGGTATCACCTCCATAAATGAGACCCACATCAGACGTACCTCTAAGATACCTGAAGATCCTCTTCACAGCTTGCCAATGTTCCTTTCCCGGTTGCCCCATGAACCTGCTCACAACACTGACTGCCTGTGCTAAATCTGGCCTCGTGCAAACCATAGCATACATCAAGCTCCCCACCGCGCTGGCATAAGGAACCCAAGACATATACTCCTTCTCCTTGTCTGACTGAGACTGCTTAAGTCCATATAAGGACTTCTTCAACTTGCAAACATATTTTTCCTTTCCAGGAACTTGGAAACCATCTGGCTGAGTCATGTATATCTCTTCCTCCAACTCTCCATGTAGAAAAGCGGTCTTCACATCAAGTTGTTCAAGCTCCAAATCCCGATGTGTCACTATAACTAGCAACACCCTGATGGAAGTGTGTCTGACCACTGGTGAGAAAATCTCATTGTAATCTACTCCCTCTCTCTGACTGAAACCTCTAGCAACAACTCTAGCCTTGTACTTGACTCCCTCTGTAGGTGATATCCCTTCCTTTTTCTTGAAAACCCATTTGCAAGTGATAACCTTTCTCCCTTGAGGCTGTTGAACCAAATCCCATGTCTGATTCTTCTGAAGAGACTCTATCTCGTCTCCCATTGCAGCAAGCCATTTGTCAGCATCAGTACCTGAAACAGCTTCTCTGTAGATGGATGGCTCATGAGTATCCACCTCCTCAGCAACCTGTAGTGCATAACCCACCATATCCTCAAACCCATATCTCTTGGGCGCCCCAACTCCAACCCTCCTGGGTCGATCCTGAGCTAAACTGTGGACTGTAGCTCCTGATGGTTGAGAATCTGGTGGTGGAGATTCCGGTATCTCAGATTCTGTCTGTGGCTCTTGATTCACCTCAAATTGTTCCAATCTATTTTCACCTTGAGTGACTTCAAGCTCCACCTGTTTATCAACTCCACTAGTTTCTGGCACAACTGTGGGCTTCACCATAGATCTAAGCAAAGAATTTTCATCAAAGACAACGTCCCTGCTCAGAATAACCCTCTTCTCAGATGGAGACCATATCCTGGAGCCTTTAACTCCATCTCCATAACCCACAAAGACACCCTTCTTGGCTCGGGGCTCCAACTTACCATCACTAATATGATAATAAGATGTACAACCAAAAACTTTTAACTTGGAGTAATCAACAACTTTACCTGACCACAACTCCATAGGTATTTTGCACTCTATACCTGTGTGAGGCCCGCGGTTGATCAGGTAACAAGCTGTACTCACCGCCTCTGCCCAGAATCTCGTTTCCAAACCAGCATTAGAGAGCATGCACCTCACTCTCGCCAGCAATGTCTGATTCATCCGCTCAGCTACGCCATTCTGCTGTGGCGTATTCCTGACTGTATGATGACGAGCAATCCCTTCATCCCTACAAAACTGATCAAACTCAGACGAGCAGAATTCCAGCCCATTATCAGTTCGAAGCCTCTTGATCTTCTTCCCGGTCTGATTCTCCACCAAAGCTTTCCACTCCTTGAACTTCGAGAAAGCTTCACTCTTATGTTTCATCATGATAACCCAAGTCATCCTTGAGTAATCATCAATCAGAGAAACAAAGTACCTATGACCTTCCAGTGACTCAACTCGGGAAGGTCCCCAACAATTAGAATGGATGTAATCCAATGTGCCCTTTGTTCTATGAATCGCCTTAGGAAACTTGCTGCGGTGATGCTTCCCAAAGACGCAATGCTCACAGAAGTCCAAGCTCTTGACCTTGTGGCCACCAAGAAGATCATACTTCGACAGAATCTGCATCCCTCTTTCACCCATGTGACCAAGCCTCATATGCCATAACTTAGTCATATCATCCTGGTGAACCTTCGAAGATGCAACATTAACAGAATCCATAACTGTGGAACCTTGTAGAAAATACAAAGTACCATGCAGAACACCTTTCAGAACTAGCCTAGAACCTTTGCAGACACACAGAACTCCATCACTCCCTGAGTAGACGAAACCCTTTCTATCCAACGTAGGAAGAGAAATCAGATTCTTTGTCATCGATGGAACATGCCTGACATCGTTCAAAGTACAGAAACTACCATCATGCGTCCTGATCTTGATTGAACCAATCCCAACTACCTTGCACGCAACACCATTTGCCGTAGTAATGATGCCCTCAGCTTGCTCATAAGTTGAGAAATAATCTCTCCTTGGGCATACATGGTAAGATGCCCCAGAATCAAGAAACCACGCATTAGAATGATTATTTTGCCTAGTAACAGCTAGAGCAAAATCATCTTTAGAACTGAAATCCCCTTCAGCCACAACAGCAGTACCAGATGTACTCCCAGATTTACTAGCCTTTTTCGGACACTCCTTTTTCCAATGCCCCTTCTCCTTACAGTAGTTACAAACATCATTGGCCTTGGGACCCTTTGAAGATGACTTCTTGCCCTTCTTCTTATTGCCGGTTTCCTTGCCTTTTGTGTTTCCGTCACTAGCAAACAAGCCAGTGGCCTGACTTTCTGTACCTGTACTGTTTACCTTATGTCGCAACTCTCTACTATGGAGAGATGATCTTACTTCCTCCAGAGACACAGAATCTTTACCAATAATAAATGACTGAACAAAATTCTCATACGAAAGTGGTAAAGAAACTAGCAAAATTAAAGCAGCATCTTCATCTTCAATTTTCACATCTATATTTCGTAATTCTAATAACAAAGTATTCAATTGCTCTAGATGGTCTCTGAGTTGCGTACCTTCCTGCATTCGGAGACCGAAGAGGCGTTGTTTCAGAAGCAACTTGTTGGTTAGAGATTTCGTCATATACAAACTCTCCAACTTCAGCCACAGTTGCGCAGCAGTCTCCTGATCTGAGACCTCAGTGATGATTTCGTCCGCGAGACACAACATAATCGTCGAGTGTGCCTTTTCTTCCAGACTCACAACATCGCCAGAACTGCTCGCGAAATCCTTCGTCAGTGGAGTCCACAAACCTTGCTGTTTCAGCAAAGCTCGCATCTTGATCTGCCATAAACTGAAACTGTTTCTCCCGGTAAACTTGTCGATCTTCACGTTCAACCCAGACATCTTTCTCCCCGATCAGCCCCGATCTGATGAGCCTAGAATCCGATATACCCACTACGGATATCGCCGGAAAAAGAAATCGCTCTGATACCAGTTTGTTGTGCGGAATGGAGAAAGAACAGAAAATATGAACGAAAATAACAAGACACAAGATTTACGTGGTTCACCAATTTGGCTACATCCACGGGAGACGGATTCACTATAATAGGTAGCAGGTTATAGACGCCAAGAAATTGGCCAGATTTCTACCTATCTAAGTGCAGAACAGAATTAATTTTTACAGAGAGAAGAGAGACACTTTATATATTGTCTCCACTAAACCCTAACAAACTGGGATTGGAACAAAATACAATTCGGCCCAAATCAACATCAGTCCAAATTGGAATTGGAATTATATTCTTATCATAATTGTAGATGTAGTTGTATTCCAGGCCAGGGTCGCAGAATCGGCTATTACAGTATTCAAGGCATACCAACAATGTTGATGTATTTTTGCAGCCGCACGCATGTATAAATACATGCCAATGTTTTGCGGAAAGACACACGTCGTAGGAGTAGTTTAGGTTCATGTAATATTTAGGCAAGGGTTTAGTTAGTTAAGGTATTAATTTTGGTTCCTGAATATTCCAAAGGCAGCATCATTGATAAGGATGCATGCAATCAATTATTTGGTTTGATTTTATTGTTTCCGTCACTATTCTGTTTGATTAATTATGTATTGTTTTTATGTTTTTTATTTGTTTAGTTTAATCATCATGAGTAGCTAATTTATATACCGGCATGGAATAACAAGCATTAGTTTATGAATTGTGAGGCTTAATTACTTTAAAATTGATTCTTGTGTGTTCTTGGTTTATTTTATTTTTGATATATTTAAGCCTGATCAACTTGAATATTATTGGGATAATGCTATCTAATTCCACCAATACGTAATCGTTGGAAAGGGTTACTAAGTAGCGAGTTCTTGTGAAAACAGCCAACTAGCTAAGAGTGTAATAGCAAGATGGGGAACGATTAAGTGCGCATTACTATTTGCTTTTACTTTGGTAATTACTATATCGGGTTCTTTTCATTCTTAATGCTATCGAGGTTTGTATCTGGTTCAGCGAATACTTTCCGAGAGCATCTTGGTAAGAGAAACAATTAGTTAATTATAATTTGTTAATTATAATTGGTTAATTATCGATAAAGTATGAAAGAATTGGGGAGGTTAAGCGTACCTACTTTCCTATAACTGATAGATGCATACGAATTGATTTATCTTTGCGCCTATGATCGATGTTTAACTAATGTGAGTTATTCCGAGCCGATTACCTTATTCATATATTTTAAGACTTTTATATATGTTAGTTACATTATTATTTTATATTAGTTAGTTGCATTATTAGTCGTTAGATAAATCTGAAAATTAAGGCGTGGTGGCTATACCAAAAGTGTTCTACATTAGTATATATTTTATTATAGTTTTTGCTCCATTTCTCGTGAGATCGACTCTGCTTGGTACTATACTAATTTTGATGAGTGAAATAACGTTCACGATTACCAAACAATCATTAAGCACTACCAGTGTTTTAAAAACATTTAATAAGATTCTGTGATTATAAATTCACCTCCCTTTACACACACTCTACTCACACCAACTTATCGTTTTTCTTCTTCAACATTCCTCTATCCACTGGCGGAACTACGTGAAGGCGGGGGCAGGCGCGCCTGCCCCGAGATCCGTCGGCCAGGCGGAAGTTACTATTCCCAGCCGACGGATCGAGGGTTTCAGCCTACGGCGGCGTAGGCGCGCCGCCCGTTCGCCGGAGGAACTGAGGAAAAAGCCTCCTGCTTCTGTTTTTTTTCCCAAACACGACGTCAAACGACGTCGTTTGACTAAGGGTTTTTTTTTTACGGATTAAATCTGTAGGGTTAAAAAAAAGTAACAAAAGTCTCAAAACCCAAACAATTATTTCAGCCCAAAAAAATAAAAAACCTGCCCCTGGCTCTCTTCTTCATCTTCAGCCTCTGCTGGCTGCTGCCTCTCCCGTCCGTCCCCTGACTCCCTCTCGCTCTCGGCTCCTCTGTCACACCGCCGCGGCGCCGCCAGTCGTCCGCCACCCGCCACCGCCAATCCGCCACGGCGCCACCGCCAGTCCGCCACCACCGGCACCGCCAAGATCCACCACCATTTATGTATTTAAAAATTCAAATTTCAATTTCAATTTAATTCAAACTCTTGAACTAAAATTGAAAGATTCAAAACATGAATTTAATTGTTTCTAGTAGACTAGTTCAATACTTCAATTCCTTTTCAATTTTGATTTTAGTTATGCAATATTGTTTTTATTCAATTCATTTTAATTTTCGTTTGAATTGTGATTTGTGAGATTTTGAAGAATTTGTGAATTGTGATTGTGAGGTTATTTAAATTCATTGTAATTTTCGTTTGAATTGTGATTTGTGAGGTTATTTAAATTCATTGTGAATTTGTGATTGTGAGATTTTCGTTTTTATTCAATTCATTGTGATTTTCTTTGAATTGTGATTTGTGGGATTTTGTGAATTAATAATTTAGGGTTTATCATGTGATTTGTGGGATTTTGCTCAGCATATGGTTGAATCACGTAGCCATGTCGTCTTTCCATTGCTATATCGTCTTATTCAGTTGGCATTAGTTCTACCCGTTGCAACTGCATCAGTTGAACGAGTTTTTTCTGCTATGAAAAAAATCAAGACTGATCTACGTAATAGAATGGGAGATGAATGGTTGAATGATATTATGAGGGTTTATGTTGAGAAAGGGGTTTTTGTTAAGATTGAGAATGAAGCAATCATGCAACGTTTTCAAAGCTCGGAGCCTCGTAGGATTAAATTGCCTCCACTTCCTAAATCTGCTTCTAGCATTAGAATGTAGTTTTTTTAGTGGTGAATTTGTAGGACTTATTGTATTGTACTTATCTTATTATATTATGTTAATCGATCATTTGTTTTTGAGTTGTACAAAATTTTTTTTAAGTACAGTGCAATTTCAGCCTACCCTCACATTTTTTCCTGGTTTCGCCACTACCTCTATCCTTCTTTTCTTCTTCTTCAACCATATTCTTTTATCCTTCTTCTTCTTCAACGTTCCTTTAACCTTAATTCAACAACCAAACATCAAATTTCCTCATCTTAACAAAAACAAATGTCGTCGGCCGGTGTTTCTTCTAGTGGATCAGGCGGCGATGATCGCAAGCCAACCCGAAACTCGGGGAAAACCCCAAAGTGAAACTCCCCATCATCGAGTAAGGGAACTGGAAGGGGAAAAGGTGGCCCGGAAAATATATCCTGCCCGTACACCGGAGTGTGCCAATGTACGTGGGGCAAATGGTTGTTGGAAATTTGTGAGCGCCGCAGCCCGGGACGGTAGTGGTTAGGAACGTTCAAAACAGCTCGGTAAGCAGCCATCGTCTACTACAAAATAAGGGATATTTATGGTTTTAAATATTATTTAGAAATTATATAGTTTAAAAAGTTATAATTTATTGTATATAGTAAGGAATTAAATCAGTAACAAATTATAATATTAGTAGGTTTACAAGTTATGATTAATTATATATATTAAAGAATAAAACCAGTAACATATCATAATATTAATATGTTATTTTTAGACAACTTGAATTTATTTTAGTCAAAATGACTTCAATATCCCGATTGACGAACACCCAAACAACCGGTGTCTATTATACCAGGTTGGGACAATTGTCTGTATATATATTAACCAGTTAGGTATCACACTTTTTTTTTAGGTCGGTTTAAAAAGCAATGGCATTTTTTATACATGCAAATATTGAATCCGGCCACTTTCATTGCTTCCCTCCTTTCCTCTATATTTTTCTTACCTTAAGAAAAGTCATTCTTTTAAAAGTCATTCAAATAGCATAAAAATAGTTTGTGAACAAAAACTTATTTCACCTATTATTTTCACATATATATTTATTTTATCAAGAGTGGATCTCCTGATAGGCGGTCTGTCCATAAGCTTATGGACATGTCATTTATTTTATCTATACACTGCATTTGTTAAACTACACACTAAATTTATAAATTTTAAAAAATATATTTTTTACATTATATAATTTTATATTTTCACATTCAAATACACATTATTATTTGTTTTAACCTTTTAAAAAATATTTAAATTTTATAAAAATTATAATATTTAATGTAAAAATCACTGTATCCTTTTTTTTATCAAAAATAAAAGTAAGACATTAATTAAATGACACTAATTAAGGGATGTAGGACACAAGTAAGGAGATCAAATAAGACATGTATGGCATGAGTAAGGGCAAGTCCCACAACTTTTCTAAACGTTTCTTCGGAATAGAAATTTAAAACTCATGTTATAATTTTTTTTGCTGCAATTCCAACAAATTCCCTATTTTTACAGAGTTTAACATTTACTCCCCTGTCCTGCAAGTATTGGCATATTTACTTTTGCATAAAAAATTAATGTTTAGTAATAGATGTTAAGATGACTCTAACAATATCTTACATGATAGTTTTATTATAAATATATTGATCTCCTTTTGCAATTTAAATAAAAGTAATAGATTCAATTACTCTCCAAAAATACAAACTTAAAAAAAGTTAGGAATACCACTAGTTTTATTGGTTCATTCATAAAAAATAATTAAATAGCCTATAACTAATTTGTTTATTTTAATAAATTTTAAAGTAGAGACTATTAAATTCATAAAAGTCATCAATTAGGAAATTCAATGTTTTTGCTGCTATTTAGAAAAATAAGGCAATATTTTTGCCCAAAAAAATAAATATGTCAAATTTCAAAACACAACCATTGTGATATTTCTCTATTTCTCATCGAGTGAATAAAGAAGGAAATAACTATTTTATTATATCATCATATCGTGATTCATGCTAAGTGTTATTTCAGGATCTTAAGTTTGAAAATAAAGTCATGTGTTGGACAGACTAACCGTTAGACGGTGTCATTTTATAATTAATATAACTAATAGTATGATTTTTTTCTTGCATTTCATTTCTTTCAATGAGGTTCCCATAATTTGAAAATCTTTTAAAATGGAAAAAATGTCCAAAATGGTACACACTTTTAAGTGAAATTCACAGTTTGGTGCGTACCTTATTTTAAAAATTGTTCCAAAGCGGTACCCATTTTTTCATTAATGTTACGAAAAGGTACTCTTTAGTAAAAATGGATACCATCATTGCACAATTTTGATCCAAATTGGTACCCATTTTTTGCTGAAAGGTACCTTTTTGAGTCATAAAAGAAAAATTTGTACCTTTACGGGACAAATTCAAAATTTGGGTACCAAACTGTTAATTACTTTTAAGTGAAATTCACAGTTTGGTACCCTGTTTTTAAAATTGTTCTGAAGAGGTACCCACTTTTTCATTAATTTTCCGAAAAGATACTCTTTAGTTAAAAGTGTATACCATTGTTGTGCAGTTTTGATCCAAATTGGTACTCATCTTTGCTGAAAGGTACCTTTCTGAGACATAAAAGAAAAAGAAAAAAAATGCCTTTATAACTCTACCTACTTCACATAAGTGTCAATATAACCTTTCAGTGTTTCAAAGTACTAATATAACCCTACCTAGTTAACATAAGTGCAAAACTACTCATTCCGATCAATTTTAGCCGGAATTAAGTGAAAGTACTTTTTTTAACCCTTTGAAAAAATTAAAAAAATGAAATTACATTTATGCCCTATTTTCTCCCCTTTATTCCCTGACTTTACCTCCGCCCTTCTTCTCCTTTATTCTCACTGAAGCCGTTCGATGGTCATTCAATCGTGTCGCATTGTCCTTTTAATGGCTTGAGGGAGAGGGCGTGATGGTGATGGTGACTTTATGGAGAGGGATTGGCGGTGGTGGTGGCAGGGGCTGGGTTTAGATCTAGGGCTTCAAGGTGGTGGTGAGGGTTTCACGGTGAGGCTAGGGGCGGGGTTAAGGGATTGGGTTTCACGGTGGGAGAAAGAGGTGGTGGTGGCGGGGCTAGGGATGGTGACAATATTGGCCGAAGAGGAGGTGGCAACGGGGTTGGTGATAAGGCTTTACGGTGGGGCTATGATGGTGGTGGGATTGGCCAGAGAGGAGGTGGCAATGGGGATGGTGGCAAGGGTATAACGATGGGGCTATGATGGTGGTGGTACTGGCCGGAGAGGAAGTAGCGACGGGGCTGGGTAGTTTCAAGGCTGGGATAGGGCTGGTGGTGGGGATAGGGCTATTGTTTCATGGTCAGAGGAAGAGGGGGTGATGAATGGTTTAACGGTGGGGCTAGGTGGTGGTGGTGGTTTGCTGGAGGAGGTGGCGGTGGTGGCCAGGTGAGAGGTGGTGATGGCTGGCTGGCGGTGATGGTGGAGGTCTGGCAGGAAGTGGTTGTGGTGGTGGTAGGGAATGGCGGGTGGTTGTGGTAGTGGTGGCCAGGCGGGAGGTGTTGGTGATGGACGGCTAGCGGCATTGGTAGAGGCATGTCGGGAAATGGGTGGTGGTGGGGATAGGGGTTGGCTGGTGGTGGTGCCCTAGGGGTGGAAGTGGTGGTGGGGCCTTATCTGTGGAAGTGATGGTTTGTTAGAGGAGGTGGTAGTCTATTTGCTTTCCTGCACAAATTCCAGAGTCTACCCATCGGATCCAGAGTCTTTCTGCTTTCCTGCACAAATTCCAGAGGTTCTTACACTGAGTTTTAATGCTCCATACTTGAAAATCTGCAACATTCAGTTCTCCAGCCCTTTTTGAATCACAAACTTTCTCCCATGCCACAGGAGCCTTTTTGGTAACACCAATCCACAAGAAAGATCTACAAAGTGCTTCCATATGTTTGATCACAGATTTTGGTAATGGGAAACACTGCATCCAGTAATTAATCACAGCAAACAAAGTGCTTTTCACCAATTGCAATCTACCTGCATAGCTAAGCAATCTAAAACTCCAATGCCTCAGTTTTTTTCCATCATCCTATCTATCAGTGGCTGACATACCATCACTTTCAATTTTTTACTAGACAGTGGAACACCTAAGTACTTGAAAGGAAGTGTACCTTCTGCAAAACTAGTGATGTCTAGTATCTTCTGCTTCTGTGCCTCCTCAACTGCTCCGAAGTAAACTCTACATTTTGCAGCATGGACTCTCAAGCCAGTGGACTCCTCAAAAGTCTTGTAAGCCTGCATCAGGGCTGCCACTGAGTCAGGATCACCTCTTGTCAGTAGGAGCACATCATCAGCAAAACTGAGGTTGAGCAATCTGATATCCTGACAGTGCATGTGGTATTTGAACTCCTTTCTTCTTTCCACTGCTTGGAGGCACCTGCACATATATTCCATTACCAGCACAAACAACAAAGGGGATATTGGATCTCCCTGTCTCAATCCTCTAGCAGCATTAAAAAAGTCAGTGAGCTTTCCATTGATGCTGAATCTGTAACTGACAGTGGATACACAGAGCATAACCCATTCCACAAACTGCCTAGGTATTCCCATTTCACTCATTATAACCTGCAGAGCAGGCCACTCTACATTATCATAAGCCTTTTGGATATCCATTTGTATTCAACATCCCGGGCTTCCATTTTTCCTGTTGTAATCCCTGACCAGTTCATAAGCAAGCATGATATGGTCATGTATGTTCCTACCTGGCACAAAAGCTTTCTGACTCTCCTGGATCACCTCTGGTAAGACTTTGCTGAGTCTACCTGTTAAGACTTTTGAAATTATCTTGTCCAATGTAGAGCAGCAGGATATTGGTCTGAAGTTCTGTACCTTCCTGGCTGAGGCATGTTTGGGAATCAGGGTTACAAGGGTGCTGTTCACTGCTTTATACAGTTTACCTTGTTGAAAAAACTCCTGGACTGCCTCCATCACATCAGGTTTAATCAAGTTCCAATTTGTTTTGAAAAATTTAGCACCAAAACCATCTGTACCTGGAGCTTTCAGATTACCAATACTCTTTAGAGCATCCCATACCTCCTTCTCCTGAACATCCAGAATCAGCATTTTCTTGCCCTCCACTCCCAACCGCTTTCCATTTCTGATGGCTTTAATATTTACTCCCTCTAGCCTTCCAGCTTTACCCCCTACCAAATTCTTATAGAACTTTAGTACCTCAGCCTCCATGTCCTGTTGGTTACTGAGCAATACACCTGAATCTGTTTCCAATTTCTTCAAAATAGAAATTTAAAACTCATGTTATCCATAATTTTTTTGCTGCAATTCCAATAAATTATCTATTTTTAATGAGTTTAACATTAACACCCTGGTCCCACAAGTATTGGAATATTTACCTTTTCACAGTATTCAATGATCATGTTTGACTATTAATATCTCTAGATACATACAATATTTTTTCATAAAAATTGATATTTAGAAATAGATGTTAAGATGAATCTATCAATATCTTACATGATAGTTTTATTATAAATATATTGATTTTATATTTTGGGTCGAAGTTTACTAAGTTTAATTTAGAATAGTAAATATGCCAATACTCACTAGACGGGGGAGTATTTCACAATAATAACTTTTGCAATTTAAATAAAAGTAATAGATTCAATTACTCTCCAAAAATACTAACTTTTTTAAAAAAAGTTAAGAATACCACAAGTTTTATTGGTTCATTTATAAAAAATAATTAAATAGCCTATAACTATATTGTGTATTTTAATAAATTTTAAAGTAGTGACTATTAAATTCATCAAAGTCATCAGCTAGGAAATTTAAAGTTTTTGCTGCTATTTAGAAAATAAGGCAATATTTTGGCCCAAAAATATAAATAAGTCGAATTTCAAAACACAACCATTGTGATATTTCTCTATTTCTCATCGAGTGAATAAAGAAGGCAATAAATATTTTTTTATGTCATCATATCGTGATTCATGCTAAGTGTTATTGCAGGATCATAAGTATTGTTTTGGAAAGACTACCGTTAGACGGAGTCATTTTATAATTAATATAACTAATAGGGTGATTTTATGTTTGCATTTCATTTCCTTCAAAGAGGTTCCCATAATTTGAAAATCATTTAAATGGAAAAATTATCTAAAATGGTACACCATTTTAAGTGAAATTCCCAGTTTGTTGTGTACCTTGTTTATAAAATTGTTTCAAAGAGGAGCCCGCTCTTTCATTAATGTTCCGAAAAGGTACTCTTTAGTAAAAGTGGATACCACAAATGCACAAATTTGATCCAAATTGGTAGTCATGTTTGCTGAAAGGAACCTTTTTGAGACATAAAAGAAAAATTAGGTACCTTTACGGGACAAATTCAAAATTTGGGTACCAAACTGTTAATTACTTTTAAGTAAAATGCACAGTTTGGTACCCTATTTTTAAAATTGTTCTGAAGAGCTACCCACTTTTTCATTAATTTTCCGAAAAGGTACTCTTAAGTTAAAAGTGGATATCATCGTTGCACAGTTTTGATCCATATTGTTACTCATCTTTTGTTGAAAGGTACCATTTTGAGACATAAAATAAAAATTGGGTACCTATGCTAAACAGATTCAAAATTTGGGTACCAAACTATTAATTCCGATAAAAAGCGGGTACCATTTTGGAAAATCTCTCAAAATGTAATTCAAAATATGAATAATTATAGTCTAATATTAAATCTTTAAAAATGTATCACAAAATATAAATAAATATAAGAACGAAGTTTGTCATGATTGGTTTAACTGTTGGGCTGTCTATTAGGAGAAACTCTCTAAGTTAATAAATACCATAAGATTTTAAAATTGACCACTCTATGTTTAAAATACAATGTCTCACATGATATTTTTACTTTACAATATCTCAAAATTGGTCTACCCATTAAGAAAGCAATCAACGTGAATTGAGTGAAATATCATTATAAGTAAGTTTGAGACATTATCGTGCATGGCACATCTGCACATTATTTAGACATGATTAATTCATTCATGATGGCACGTATATTGCAAAAATGAATATGTCAAAATTTATCCAATTTTATTACTACATTTTATATATTTTTGTATGTTAAGCAATCTGAACCATGGAAAAAAAGAAAATTTTATTATAACTCAAAACAAGATAAATTGATGGAAATGCATGTGTCCACGTGAAATTTAAGAGTTGTGTAATGGATACTTAATTACCTGTTAAGCCGCACTAACTTATGCCTCTGCCGCCAGAAGGTTGTACCATTCCACCGCCAACCTCAATTTACCCCAAATTACTCCTCGGGGGGCATCAGAGCCGGTACCTTTGTTTTATTTTCTTCTTCTTCATTTCAATTAATGATGGAAATCCGTGGCTTTGCCAGTGCTTCAAATATTGGGAATGGCCGGAAACCCAGCCGGCAATCGTATAGACTCTGACAAAAACCTCTCAGCCCTTCTAGAAAGGCTCAGTGAGGAGAAAAAGTGATCCAAAAAACTCCTCATGCCCGTACAAAGGCGTCCAACATCATGTATGGGGAAAATGGGTTTGGAAATGTGTGAGCCCAACTGCGACTTCAGGTTGTGGCTCGAAACCCACACATGGTGCGTGAACACGCATTAGCCTACAACCCCATCACCAGAAAACTCTACTATTCCATCGCCCACCTGAATTTACCCCAAATCACCCCTCGACAGGCCCTGCATATGGTAGCTTTTCCATCACGTCCTGGGCAGGCATAATAGCCATCCTGATTGGGTTAAAGATACCGGAGATATGGAGGACTATAAATAGATCTTGAAGCATGTTGTTGAAGGACTTTCAAAAGTTGATGATTCTGAGATGTGGGCCGTGGCTGCATTGGTGACCCCATTTAGCGCAACTTTAAGGTGTCAGACCAGCAACGGGAAGAATGCATCGACTGATCAGATGTCAGAATGGATCCTGTCCGTTGGATTGTGTTTATAAACATAAAATTAATTAGACATATTGTGAAAATACTATTTGGTATTATGTAACTGAATTATAGTGTTGTCGATCCAATAACTCTATTTTTTGTTTTAGTAGATCAAAACCAACAAAAAAACAAAAAAAATCAAATAACACAGAAAGTAATATATATATATATATATATATATCTTCATGTGTATGCAGTTAAATTTTCCATGTGTATGTAGTTAAATTTGATATTATATTTAAAATCAATAATGTGTATGTATATGTGTGTTCTGGTTATTACTTTTAGTTTCCTCCCTAAAATAAATAATCTGAGTACTTTTATCATTTCTTATGTCATTCACTCAATTTGGTCTACTCATTTTATGTTTTAAAATTTTTTTATATTTAGTTTATATGCATTAATCGAGAAAAAATAAAATGTTCATAATTATCGGTTCAGTGAGTATTTTTTCCTCTTTTCCTGTATGGGCTTTTCCTTTATTGACCAATCGAGTTGGATTGAAATCAACATGAATTGAGTGAAATATAATTATAATTATGTGCAAACATCGTGCAGTGAAAATATGCACTTAATTTATTGTGACACATATATTGCACTAACAGATATCTCAAATTTTTTTTAAAAAATGATACTCATTAGATTTAGGAACAATGATATGGAATAGATCTATTCCTTATCAAACAGTGTGGTGAGTTCATCCTTTTTCACTACATTAATCGCCCGTGAAAATTTGGATTGGGTTCAAATTAGTCAAGGGTTTGGTAGCAGTTAGGGTTAAATTTTGATTTAGCAATTAATATTGTTTGTCTTTCCATGTCCTCAAGATATCCTACCGCATATGCATAATACACATATGCACACATCTGTAGTTAAGTGTGATATTATATATAAAATAAAGAAGTTGTATTTATGTGATTTTTGTTTATTACTTTCAGTTTCCTCCCAAAAATAAACAATGTGTGTGCTTTTATTATTTTAAATGACATTCCCTCAATTTTATGTAAACATTTTATATTTTAAATATTATTTGTATTTTTTAACGTGCATAAATGAAGGAAAAAAATAATGTGTTCATAATTACCTGTTTATTGAACAAAATTTTCCTCTTCTTCCTATATCGACTTTTTCTCTATTGAGCAATTGAGTAAGATAAGAATTACGGGAATTGTATGAAATATCATTATAATTTAGTATGTATAGTTAGTTTATAGTGCAGATATGCACGTTATTTGTCGCACCTCATTCATTGTGGCACGTATATTGCACGAACGGATGTAAAAAAAATTCTTCAATTTAATCACTGCACTTTATGTATTCTTATATATTGAGAAATTTGAATGAGAGAAAAAAGGAATATTGTATTATAACTCAAAAGAATATGAATTGATGAAAGTACGAGTGTGCACGTGCAATTTAAGAGCTGTGTAATGGGTACTTTTACTATCTTTTATTCTGCACTAGCTTATGCCTCCGCATATTATGATAAAGTTTACATCATATTTTCATAATACAGTATAAAGTAGTGCAAAACACAATAACAAAGTTTGTTACCATAATTAAGACATAGTTAATGTTTGGGTTTCGTAAATGAAGCCCCATGTCACTCAAAAGACGTTTCTCTTTATAAACCCTCCCTATAAATTTACCCCCACGAACTCACACTCATCCTCACACTTCACTGTAGCTAAACTCCTTCAACAATCTAGCCACCATAACGATAGTCCGGATTGGGCCGGAGGTAATATAAATGGATCTTGAAGCATCTCTCCGAAGGAATGCCGGTGGTCGATGAATCTGAGATGTGACACGTATATTGCACAAAGATACATGTCAAGAAAATTCTCCAATTTTATTACTATATTTTATGTATTTTTATATGTTCAACAATCAAAACGAGAGAGAAAAGGATAATTATGTACTTTAATTCAAAAGAAGATGAATTGATGAAAGTGTGTGTGTGTTCGTGCAACTTAAGAGCGGTCTAATGAGTTCTTTAATTATCTCTCCTGTCACACTAGCAATGTTTTAAAACCATTTGATGAGATTCTGTCTTTATAAATACACTCCCCTTTACACACACACTCTACTCACACCAGCTTATCCTTTTTCTTCTTCAACATTCCTCTATCCTTCTTCTTCTTCTTCAACAATATTCCTTCACCCTTCTTCATCTTCCCGTTCTTTTAACCTTAATTCAACAACCAAACATCGAATTTTCTCATCTTAACAAAAACAAATGTCGTCGGCCAGTGTTTCTTCTAGTGGATTAGGCGGCGATGATCGCAACCCCACCCGGAACTCGGGGAAAACCCCAAAGCGAAACGCCCCATCATCGTGTAAGGGAACCGAAAGGGGAAAAGGCGGCCCGGAAAATATGTCCTGCCCGTACAGCGGAGTGCGCCAATGTACCTGGGGCAAATGGGTGTTGGAAATTCGTGAGCGCCACATCCCGGGACGGTTGTGGTTAGGAACTTACAAAACAGTCCGGGAAGCAGCCATCGTCTACTACAAAACAATGAGATATTTATGGTTTTGACTATTCATTAGAAGCTATATATTTTTACAAGTTATGATTCATTGTGTATAGTGAAGAATTAAATCAGTAAAAAAATTAGAATATTAGTAGGTTAACAAGTTATGATTGATTATATATAGAAAAGAATAGAATCCGTAACCTATTATAATATTTGTATGTTATTTTTAGACAACTTGAATTTGTTTTAGTGAAAATAATTTCATTATCCCTGATTGACAGCACCAAAGCAAACAATTTCTATTATATGAAATTGGGACAGTTGTCTGTATATATTAACCAGTTTGATATCACACTTTTTTTAGGTCGGTTTGAAATGCAATGACATATTTTGTACATGCAAATATTGAATCCGGCCACTTTCATCCCTTCCCTCCGTTCCTCTATATTTTTCTTACCTTAAGAAAAGTCATTCTTTCAAAAGTCGTTCAAATAGCACTAAAATAGTTTGCGAACAAAAACTTATTTCATCAGTTATTTTCACATATATTTTTTTTTGTCAAGAGTGGTTCTGTTGAAAGACTGCATTTTCATGAGTTTATGGACATGTCACTTATTTTTTATCCATACACTGCATTTCTTAAACTACATACTAAATTTAGAAATTTAAAAATATATCTTTACATTATATACTTTTATATTTTTAAATTCAAATACACATTATTACTTGTTTTAACTTTCAAACATAATATTTAAATTTTATAAAAATTATAACATTTAAAATAAAAAGCACTTGAACTTTCTCTTTTATCAAAAATAAACGTAAGACATTAATTAAATGACACTAATTAAGGCGTGTAGGACACAAGTAAGGAGATCAAATAAGACATGTATGATGTGATAATAGCAGGTCCAACACTAAGTTTCATCAAAATAGAAATTTAAAACTCATGTTATCCATAATTTATTTGCTGCCATTCCAATAAATTCTCTATTTTTAATGAGTTTAACATTTACACCCCAGTCCCGCAGGTATTGGAATTTTTACCTTTTCACGGTATTCAATAATCATATTTGACCGTCAATATCTCTAGATACATACAATATTTTTTCATAAAAATTGATATTTAGAAATAGATGTTAAGATGAATCTAACAATATCTTACATGATAGTTGTTAGAATAAATCAGACTCCTGATTAGATTATGGTTTATTATGATTAGAGTTCTTTCCTTATTACACATCTATTGTACTCTCTATATATTCAGTTATCAATAATACAATTTATTACGGCAAATCATTCTGTCGTGGTATCAGAGCAAGTTCTGATCATAAACCCTAAATTTTAATTTATTGTTCAGCACCTCCCTCCGGCGTTCTCCGGCATCCTCCGGTGTCCTCTCGGCGAAGTTTCTTCCAGCGGCGAAGTTTCCGACTTCGTTGGCATTCTTTTCCAGAAGTCCGAACTCTGCTCCGACGTCTAGAAGTTCGTTGGCATTCTCTTCAATTTTTTGGCGAGTTCTTCCAGCGCCGACGTCTTCATCAGCTACCCAGCTCTGTCTCCAACCGATCATCCGACGCTGCCGTCCTGTTCTCCATCTCCGTGTGACCTCAAGAAGGTCGCCGTCCGACGCAGATCTGATTACCACGCCTGTTCCAGCTCTAGCGTAAGATCCACGTGCCGTCTTCCAGTGCATGAAAGTCACGCACCAGCTCGGCCGAAGAAGAAACCTCCAGCGCATGAAGAACACGCGCGATTTGACTTGCGCATCAAGTGAATTTCTCGCGCCTTCAATTTCTCCCGAGTTGAACCTATTTCTCGCGAGTTGAACCTGTTTCTCGTGATATGAACCTGTTTCTCGCGAATTGAACCCGTTTCTCACAAATTGCTCAAATTCTCGTCAGCACCCAGTCAATTTCTATGCAACTACGATCTTTTGCTATGGTTTATTTGGGCCCTATATCTCAGGAAGATTGCTCCGCTAATTGGATTGTGGACAAGGTGTTGTTTCAGGCCAGTTTGAATGGTCCCAACCATCATTCTTTGTCGAATTAGTGGATCATTGATTCAGGTGCTACATCTCATATCATTGCTCGTACCAGTCATCTTGATCAGGTACAATGTTATCGTGGTTCTAATTCTATTCTTGTTGGAAATGGTGAATCATTATCTATTTCTCACATCGGCCAATGTCATTTATCTGGTTTCTTTGATAATGATGTCCTTGTGGTCCCTAAGATTACTAGAAGTTTATTATCCATTAGTAAGCTTACTCGTGATTTACCTGTTCGTGTTACATTTGATGCCAACGCTTTTTCCATTGAGCACAAGCATACAGGGAAGATAATTGGTAAAGGCAGTAATAGTTCAGGTCTTTATTTTCTCGAGACTGGTGATTCCAACTTTCAAGGCGAATTACACTCGGGAAAGATCCAAGCTTCTTTTGAGCAGTGGCACTCTCGCCTCGGTCACGTGTCTCATGATACTGTTCAGTTGTTAAGTCGACGTGGCCATATTACTATCACTTCCGATATGCCGGCATCTGTTAGTTGCTCTCCTTGTCAGATGGCCAAGAGTAGCCGTTTACCTTTTTCCACTAGTGACAGGCGCGCTACTTGGTTGTTGGACAAGGTGCATTGTGATTTGTGGGGACCAGCCCCTGTCTTATCGGCGGGTGGTTTTTCTTATTATGTCATTTTCATCGATGAATTTTTGCAATTCAGATGGGTTTTCCCGATGCGGTATAAGTCGGACTTCTATGACACATTTATTCAGTTTCAGAAATTCGTTGAGACCCAGTTTTCTACTAGGGTTTAACTTTTTCAGACCGGTGGTGGCACAGAGTTTACTAATCATCGACTTCAAGCACACTTCATATCATGTGGCATTCATCATCAGATGTCATCGCCCTATACACCTGCTCAGAATGGCCGAGCTGAGCGGAAGCATTGTCAAATCACAGAGACTGGTCTTGACATAATTTTTCACTCTTCCGTGCCACATTGTTATTGGGTGGAAGCTTTCTCCTCTACGGTTTACATCATTAACCGTCTGCCCAGTTCAGTTCTTGGTGGAAAATCACCTTTTGAGGTTGTTTTTGGTCCTGTGCCTAACTATACCCTCTTTCATCCATTTGGCTGCTGTGCTTTTCCATACCTGCATGCCACTACTACTGATAAGTTTACCCCGTGATCTATTCCATGTGTTTTTATTGGCTACAGCTCTTATTACAAGGGCTTTCAGTGTCTCGATCCCACTTCTAGGCGAATCTATGTTTCTCGCCACGTTTGCTTTGATGAAACCTTATTCCCTTCTGTCTCATCTTCTGCGGACAGTCGCTCTATTTCAGATCTGGAGATTTCATCATTTTTTATGGAGCTGTTCCTTCATCGATTGGGGCCACCACGCCTGTGCCATCCGCCCCTCCTTCACCACCATCTTCCATCTCGATGGCTGACCCGGATCCAGCTCCTCGGCCAATGCCCACCACATCTCAATCGCTGGCCATCACTCCTCAGCCACCGGTCACCATGTCTCAGCCAATATCGGCTATTCTTTCTCCGGTGACTTCCGACGGCCACTCTCCTGTCAGCGCAGCTCGATCTTCCTCGGCGTCGTCAGCTGGTTCGACTCCTCCATCTTCGCCGCCCCAGCTTCGTACTATCGAATGGCCACTCGATCTTCTACTGGTACCATTCAGCGCCAGGATTATTTGGATATTATTGCTCATGGTCTCTCTGCCTCACTCCTCTCTAAGACAGAGCCCACTGATTATTGCTCTGCCCTTCAGGATCCAGCCTGGGTTTCAGCCATGGATGATGAGATGGCCGCTCTTCGTGGTCAGCACACTTGGGATTTGGTGCCTCGACCTTCGAATGTCAACATTGTAGGCTCCAAATGGGTCTATAGGCTCAAGTATCGACCAGATGGCACTATTGAGCGTTACAAAGCTAGACTTGTGGCGCAGGGTTTCTCGCAGATTCCAGGTTTTGATTTTGACCACACTTTCAGTCCTGTGGTTAAAGCCTCCACTGTTAGGACGGTTCTCACCATAGCCACCATACGTTCCTGGCTACTTAATCAGTTGGATTCAAGAACGCTTTCCTTAATGGTGTTCTTGATGTTCCAGTCTACATAAAGCAACCCGTTGGTTATCAAGATTCTGTCCATCCAGACTATGTTTGTCGCTTGCAAAAGACCATTTATGGTCTTAAGCAGGCTCCTTGGGCTTGGTTCCAGCGTTTCAGCAGTTATTTAACACAGCTTGGTTTTTGGTGCAGCTCAGCTGAAACTTATTTATTTGTCCTTTCGAGAGGGTCATCGTTACTGTATCTACTTATGTATGTGGACGATATCATTCTTACAGGCAATGACTCGACTCTTCTTCGCCAGTTCATTGATCAGACACATAGAGAGTTTGCGATCAAGGATCTTTGTGCTCTTCATTACTTTCTTGGTCTTGAAGTTTTGCCTACCTCCTCAGGGTTACTATTTGGCCAAACAAAGTATGCTCGTGAAATTTTGAATCGGGCTAGTATGTCTAAAGCAGCACCTGTTTCTACTTCATTTGTCACTGGTTCTCAGCTTCATAGCACTACCAGTCCTCCATTCCGGGATCCTACACTTTATCGTTCTCTTGTTGGTGCTCTTCAGTATCTCACCATCTCTTGCCCAAATTTGGCATTATCGGTCAACACGGTGGTCAGTATCTTCAGGATCCCATAGATGACCATTTTGCTGCTGTGACTCGGATTTTGCAGTATGTTCGTGGCACTCTTCATTTTGGTCTCAGGTTTTGTTCTGCTAGTACTCCTGATGTGTTAGGGTACTCTGTTGCTGATTGGGCTCGCTGTCTGGAGACTCGTCGGTCCACTTATGGTTATGTAGTTTTTCTTGGTGGGAATCTGGTTTCTTGGAGTGCCAAGAAACAGCCCATTATTTCTCGCTCTAGTACTGAGTCTGACTACCGTGCTCTTGCCAACACTGCCTCAGAAGTGGTATGGCTCACTCATTTACTTCGTGATCTTCGGGTTCCGTTTCTGGTTCTCCACTGTTGTTATGCAACAATAGTAGTGCTATCTTCTTGGCTCAAAATCCAGTGGCACACAAGCGGGCGAAGCACATTGACATCGATTACCATTTTGTTCGTGAGTTGGTGACATCCGAAAAGCTACGCGTTGCTCATGTTCCGACTTCTCTTCAGATTGCAGACATTTTCACCAAGGGGCTCTCTCGTCCGCTGTTCGAGTTCTTCAGATCCAAGCTATGTGTCGGCAAGCATCCGACGCTTCGCTTGAGGGGGGGTGTTAGAATAAATCAGACTCCTGATTAGACTATGATTTATTATGATTAGAGTTCTTTCCTTATTACACATCTATTGTACTCTCTATATATTCATATATCAATAATACAATTTATTACGACAAATCATTCTGTCAATAGTTTTGTTATAAATATATTGATTTTATATTTTGGGTCAAAGTTTACTAAGTTCAATTTAGAAAAGTAAATATGCCAATACTCACTAGACGGGGGAGTAATTCACAATAATAACTTTTACAATTTAAATAAAAGTAATAGATTCAATTACTCAACAAAAATACTAACTTTTAAAAAATTAGGAATACCACTAGTTTTATTGGTTCATTTATAAAAAATAATTAAATAGCCTATAACTATATTGTTTATTTTAATAAATTTGAAAGTAGTGGCTATTAAATTCATCAAAGTCATCAGTTAGGAAATTCGAAGTTTTTGCTGCTATTTAGAAAAATAAGGCAATATTTTGGCCCAAAAATATAAATAAGTAGAATTTAAAAACACAACAATTGTAATATTTCTCTATTTCTCATCGAGTGAATAAAGAAGGCAATAACTATTTTTTTATATCATCATATCGTGATTCATGCTAAGTGTTATTTTCTGATCATAAGTATTGTTGTGGAAAGACTACTGTTAGACGGGGTAATTTTATAATTAATATAACTAATAGGGTGATTTTATGTTTGCATTTCATTTCTTTCAATGAGGTTCCCATAATTTGAAAATCGTTTAATCGGAAAAAAAATGTCCAAAATGGTACACACTTTTAAGTGAAATTCACAATTTGTTGCGTACCTTGTTTATAAAATTGTTTCGAAGAGGTGCCCACTTTTTCATTAATGTTCCGAAAAGGTACTCTTTAGTAAAAGTGGATACCATAATTGCACAATTTTGATCCAAATTGGTAGTCATTTTTGTTGAAAGGTACCTTCTTGAGAAATAAAAGAAAAATTAGGCACCCTTACGAGACAAATGCAAAATTTGGGTACTAAACTGTTAATTACTTTAAGTGAAATGCACAGTTTGGTACCCTATTATCAAAATTGTTCTGAAGAGCTACCCACTTTTTCATTAATTTTCCAAAAATGTACTCTTAAGTTAAAAGAGGATACCATTGTTGCACAGTTTTGATCCAAATTGGTACTCATCATTTGCTGGAAGGTACCATTTTGAGACATAAAATAAAAATTGGGTACCTATGCAGAACAAATTCAAAATTTGGGTACCAAACTGTTAATTCCGATTAAAAGCGGGTACCATTTTGAAAAATCTGTCAAAATGTATTTCAAAATATGCATAATTATAGTCTAATATTAATTATTTTAAAATGTATCACAAAATATGAATAATTATAAGAACGAGGTTTGCCATGATTGGTCTAACTGTTGGGCTGTCTATTAGGTGAAACTCTCTAAGTTAAAAAATACCATAAGATTTTAAAATTGATCACTCTATGTTTAAAATACAATGTCTCACATGATATTTTTACTATACAGTATCTCAAAATTGGTCTACCCATTAAGAAAGAAATCAACGTGAATTGAGTGAAATATCATTATAAGTAAGTTTGAGAAGTTATCGTACATGGCACATATACACATTATTTAGATGTGATTAATTCATTCATTATGGCACGTATATTGCAATAATGAATATGCCAAAATTTATCTAATTTTATTACTACATTTTATGTATTTTTGTATGTTAAGCAATTTGAACCATAGAAAAAAGGACAATTGTATTTTAACTCAAACAAGATAAATTGGTAAAAATGCATGTGTGCACGTGAAATTTAAGAGTTGTGTAATGTGTACTTAATTATCTGTTATGCCGCACTAACTTATGCCTCTGCCGCCAGAAGGTTGTACCATTCCACCGCCAACCTCAATTTACCCCAAATTACTCCTCGAGGGGCATCAGAGCCGGTGCCTTTTTTTTATTTTCTATTTCTTCATTTCAATTAATAATGGAAATCTGTGGCTTTACCAGTGCTTCAAATAATGGCAATGGCCGGAAACCTAGCCGACAACCGCACAGACTCTGACAAAAACCTCTCAACCCTTCTAGAAGGGCCCAGAGAAGAGCAAAAGTTGGCCAAAACACTCCTCATGCCCGTACAAAGGCGTCCAACATCATATATGGGTAAAATGGGTCGGGAAATCAGTGAGCCCAACTGCGAATTCAGGTTGTGGCTCGAAACCCACACATGGTGCGTGAACACGCATTAGCCTACAACCCTGTCACCAGAAAACTCTACTATTCCATCGCCCACCCGAATTTGCCCCAAATCACCCCTTGACAGGCCCTGCAGATGGTAGTTTTTCCATGATATCCTGGGCAGGCATAATAGTCGTCCTAATTGGGTTGAAGATACCGGAGATATGGAGGACTATAAATGGATCTTGAAGCATCTCGTTGAAGGACTTTCAGAGGTTGATGATTCTGAGATGTGGGTCGTGGCTGCATTGGTGACCCCATTTAGCGCAACTTTAAGGTGTCCGACGAGCAACGGGAAGAATGCACCGATTGATTAGATGTCAGAATGGTTCCTGTCCGTTGGATTGTGTTTTTAAATATAAAATTAATTAAACATATTGTGAAAATACTATTTGGTATTGTGTAACAGAATTATAGTGTTGTCGATCCAACAACTCTGTTTTATGTTTTAGTAGATCAAAACCAACAAAAAAAAATTTAAAAATCAAATAACATGGAAAATAATATATATATATATATATATATATATCTCCATGTGTATGTAGTTAAATTTTCCATGTGTATGTAGTTAAATTATATATTATATTTAAAAGCAATAATGTGTACGTATATGTGTGTTCTGGTTATTACTTTTAGTTTCCTCCTTAAAATAAATAAGCTGAGTACTTTTATTATTTTTTATGTCATTCACTCAATTTGATATATTCATTTTATGTTTTAAAATTTATTTATATTTAGTTTATGTGCATTAATAGAGAAAAAATAAAGTGTTCATAATTATCAGTTCAGTGAATATTTTTTCCTCTTTTCCAGTATGGGCTTTTCCTTTATTGTGCAATCGAGTTGGATTGAAATCAACATGAATTGAGTGAAATATAATTATAATTATGTGCAAACATCGTGCAGTGAAAATATGCACGTCATTTAGAGGCACTTAATTTATTGTGACACATATATTGCACTACCGGATATCTCAATTTTTTAATAGAAATTATACTTATTAGATTTAGGAACAATGATAAGGAATAGATCTATTCCTTATGAAACAGTGTGGTGAGTTCATCCTTTTTCACTACATTAATTGCCAATGAAAATTCTGATCGGGTTCAAATTAGTCAAAGGGTTTGGTAGCAGTTAGGGTATAAATTTTGATTTAGCAATTAATATTGTTTGTCTTTCCATGTCCTCAAGATCTCCTGCTGCATATGCATAATACACATATGCACACATCTGTAGTTAAATGTGATATTATATATAAAATAAAAAAGTTGTATTTATGTGATTTTTGTTTATTACTTTCAGTTTCCTCCCGAAAATAAACAATGTGTGTGCTTTTATTATTTTAAATGTCATTAACTCAATTTGATCTACACATTTTATATTTTAAATATTATTTTTATTTTTTTACGTTCATAAATAAAGGAAAAAAATAATGTGTTCATAATTATCTATTTATTGAACAAAATTTTCCTCTTCTTCCTATATCGACCTTTTCTCTATTGAGCAATTGAGTAAGATAAGAATTACGCGAATTGTATGAAATATCATTATAATTTAGTATGTATAGTTATTTTATAGTTCAGATATGCACGTTATTTGTCAAACTTCATTCATTGTGGCACATATATTGCACGAACGGATGTTAAAAAAATTCTTCAATTTAATTACCACACTTTATGTATTCTTAGATATTGAGAAATTTGGATGAGAGAAAAAAAGAATATTGTATTATAACTCAAAAGAATATGAATTGATGAAAGTGCGAGTGTGCACGTGCAATTTAAGAGCTGTGTAATGGGCACTTTTACTATCTTTTATTCGGCACTAGCTTATGCCTCTACATATTATGATAAAGTATAGAGTAGTGCAAAACACAATATAGAGTAGTGCAAAACACAATAACAAAGTTTGTTACCATAATTAAGACATAGTTAATGTTTGGGTTTCGTAAATGAAGCCACGTGTCACTCAAAAGGTGCTTCTCTTTATAAACTCTCCCTATAAATTCACCCCCACGAACTCACACTCATCCTCAAAATAAAGTATAGAGTAGTGCAAAACACAATAACAAAGTTTGTTACCATAATTGAGACATAGTTAATGTTTGGGTTTCGTAAATGAAGCCACGTGTCACTTAAAAGGCGCTTCTCTTTATAAACTCTTCCTATAAATTCACCTCCACGAACTCACACTCATCCTCACACTTCACTGTAGCTAAACTCCTTCAACAATCTAGCCACCATAACGATTGTCCTGATTGGGCCGGAGGTACAATAAATGGATCTTGAAGCATCTCGTCGAAGGAATGCCGGTGGTCGATGATTCTGAGATGTGGCACGTATATTGCACGAAGATATATGTCAAAAAAATTCTCCAATTTTATTAATATATTTTATGCATTTTTATATGTTCAACAATCAAAACGAGAGAGAAAAAGATAATTATGTACTTTAATTCAAAAGAAGATGAACTGAAGAAAGTGTGTGTGTTCGTGCAACTTAAGAGCGGTCTAATAAGTTCTTTAATTATCTCGCCTGTCACACTAGCAATGTTTTTATATGTTCAACAATCAAAACGAGAGAGAAAAGGATAATTATGAACTTTAATTCAAAAGAAGATGAATTGATGAAAGTGTGTGTGTGTTTGTGCAACTTAAGAGCGGTCTAATGAGTTCTTTAATTATCTCGCCTGTCACACTAGCAATGTTTTTAAACCATTTGATGAGATTCTGTCTTTATAAATACACTCCACTTTACACACACTTTACTCACACCAGCTTATCCTTTTTCTTCTTCAACATTCCTCTATCCTTCTTCTTCTTCAACAATATTCCTTCACCCTTCTTCATCTTCCCGTTCTTTTAACCTTAATTCAACAACCAAACATCGAATTTCCTCATCTTAACAAAAACAAATGTCGTCGGCCAGTGTTTCTTCTAGTGGATCAGGCGGCGATGATCGCAACCCAACCCGGAGGTCGGGGAAAACCCCCAAAGCGAAATGGCCCATCATCGTGTAAGGGAATCGAAAGGGGAAAAGGCGGCCCGGAAAATATGTCCTGCCCGTACAGCGGAGTGCGCCAATGTACGTGGGGCAAATGGGTGTCAGAAATTCGTGAGCGCCGCATCCTGTGACGGTTGTGGTTAGGAACTTACAAAACAGCTGGGGAAGCAGCCATAGTCTACTACAAAACAATGAGATATATATGGTTTTGACCATTCATTAGAAGCTATATATTTCTACAAGTTATGATTCATTGTATATAGTGAGGAACTAAATCAGTAAAAAATTATAATATTAGTAGGTTAACAAGTTATGATTGATTATATATAGTAAAGAATAGAATCAGTAACATATTATAATATTAGTATTTAATTTTTAAACAACTTAAATTTTTTTTAGTGAAAATAATTTCATTATCCCTGATTGACAGCACCAAAGCAAACAATTTCTATTAAATGACATTGGGACAATTGTCTGTATATATT
This sequence comes from Rubia yunnanensis, assembly GCA_037428765.1. Taxonomy (NCBI): domain Eukaryota; kingdom Viridiplantae; phylum Streptophyta; class Magnoliopsida; order Gentianales; family Rubiaceae; genus Rubia; species Rubia yunnanensis. The sequence goes on from CM075067.1 coordinate 104,252,387, forward strand.
AACCAGTTAGATATCACACTTTTTTTAGGTCTGTTTGAATAGCAATGACATTTTTTATACATGCAAATATTGAATCCGGCCACTTTATTCCCTTCCCTCCGTTCATCTATATTTTTCTTACCTTAAGAAAAGTCATTCTTTTAAAAGTCATTCAAATAGTATAAAAATAGTTTATGAACAAAACCTTATTTCATCTATTATTTTCACACACACACGTGTGTATATATATATATATATATATATATATATATATTATCTAGTGTGGTTGTCTTGACAGACGGTATGTTCATGAATTTATGGACATGTTACTTACTTTTTATCTATACACTTCATTTGTTAAACTACATACTAAATTTAGAAATTAAAAAAATATATTATTTACTTTTATATTTTCACATTCAAATTCTCATTATTACTTATTTTAACCTTTAAACCATAATATTTAAATTTTATAAAAATTACAACATTTAAAATAAAAAAAAAACTTGACCTTTCTCTTTTATCAAAAATAAAAGTAAGACATTAATTAAATGACACAAATTAAGGAATGTACGACACAAGTAAGGAGATCAAATACGGCATGCATGACGTGATTAGAGCAAGTCCAACAATTTCTCTAATCGTTTCTTTAAAATAAAAATTTAAAACTCTTGTTATTCATATTTTTTTGCTGAAATTCCAATAAATTCTCTATTTTTAACGAGTTTAACATTTACACCCCCATCCCGCAAGTATTGGAATATTTATTTTTTCACGGTACTCAATGATCATGTTTGGCCGTCAATATCTCTAGATACAAATAATATTTTTTTCATAAAAATTGATATTTAGAAATAGATGTTAAGATGAATCTAAAAATATCTTACATGATAGTTTTATTATAAATATATTGATTTTATATTTTGGGTCAAAGTTTACTAAGTTTAATTTAGAAAAGTAAATATGCCAATACTCACTAGATGGGAGAGTATTTCACAATAATAACTTTTGCAATTTAAATAAAAGTAATAGATTCAATTACTCTCCAAAAATACTAGCTTTAAAAAAAAGTTAGGAATGCCACTAGTTTTAATGATTCATTTCTAAGAAATTATTAAATAGCCTATAACTAATTTGTTTATTTTAATAAATTTTAAAGTAGTGACTATTAAATTCATCAAAGTCATCAGTTAGGAAATTTAAAGTTTTTACTTGTATTTAGAAAAATACGGCAATATTTTGGCCAAAAATTTAAATAAGTCGAATTTCAAAACACAACCATTGTGATATTTCTCTATTTCTCATCGAGTGAATAAAGAATGCAATAACTATTTTTTTATATCATTATATCGTGATTCTTGCTAAGTGTTATTTCAGGATCATACGTATTGTTATGGAAAGACTACTGTTGGATGAGGTCATTTTATAATTAATATAACTAATAGGGTGATTTTATGTTTGCATTTCATTTCTTTCAATGAGGTTCCCATAATTTGAAAATCGTTTAAATGGAAAAAAATGTCCAAAATGGTACACACTTTTAAGTGAAATTCACAGTTTGTTGCGTACTTTGTTTATTAAATTGTTTCGAAGAGGTGCCGACTTTTTCATTAATGTTCCGAAAAGGTACTCTTTACCATAATTGCACAATTTTGATCCAAATTGGTAGTCATTTTTGCTGAAAGATACCTTTTTGAGACATAAAAGAAAAATTAGGTACCTTTACGGGACAAATTCAAAATTTAGGTACCAAACTGTTAATTACTTTTAAGTGAAATGCACAGTTTGGTACCCTGTTTTAAAAATTGTTTTGAAGAGCTACCCACTTTTTCATTAATTTTCCGAAAAGGTACTCTTAAGTTAAAAGTGGATATCATCGTTGCACAGTTTTGATCCATATTGTTACTCATCTTTTGTTGAAGGGTACCATTTTGAGACATAAAATAAAAATTGGGAACCTATGCAGAACAAATTCAAAATTTGGGTACCAAACTATTAATTCTGATAAAAAGCGGGTACCATTTTGGAAAATCTGTCAAAATGTAATTCAAAATATGAATAATTATAGTCTAATATTAAATCTTTAAAAATGTATCACAAAAAATAAATAAATATAAGAACGAGGTTTGTCATGATTGGTCTAACTGTTGGGCTGTCTATTAGGAGAAACTCTCTAAGTTAAAAAATACCATAAGATTTTAAAATTGATCACTCTATGTTTAAAATACAATGTCTCACATGATATTTTTACTTTACAATATCTCAAAATTGGTCTACCCATTAAGAAAGAAATCAACGTGAATTGAGTGAAATATCATTATAAGTAAGTTTGAGACGTTATCGTACATGGCACATCTGCACATTATTTAGACATGATTAATTCATTCATGATGGCACGTATATTGCAAAAATGAATATGTCAAAAATTTATCCAATTTTATTACTACATTTTATATATTTTTGTATGTTAAGCAATCTGAACCATAGAAAAAAGGAAAATTATATTTTAACTCAAAACAAGATAAATTGATGAAAATGCATGTGTGCACGTGAAATTTAAGAGTTGTGTAATGGATACTTAATTATCTGTTAAGCCGCACTAACTTATGCCTCTGCTGCCAGAAGGTTGTACCATTCCACCGCCAACCTCAATTTACCCCAAATTACTCCCCGGGGGGCATCAGAGCCGGTACCCTTTTTTTATTTTCTTCTTCTTCATTTCAATTAATGATGGAAATCTGTGGCTTTGCCAGTGCTTCAAATAATGGCAATGGCCGGAAACCCAGTCGGCAACCGCATAGACTCTGGCAAAAACCTCTCAGCCCTTCTAGAAGGGCCCAGTGAAGAGAAAAAGTGAGCCAAAAAACTCATGCCCGTACTAAGGCGTCCAACATCAGGGGGAAATGGGTTGAGAAATGTGTGAGCCCAACTGCAAGTTTAGGTTGTGTCTCCAAACCCACACATGGTGCGTGAAGGCACATTAGACTACAACCTCGTCACCAGAAAACTCTACTATTCCATCGCCCACTTGAATTCGTCCCAAATCACCCCTCGACAGGCCCTGCAGATGGTAGCTTTTCCATCACGTCCTGGGCAGACATAATAATCGTCCTGATTGGGTTGAAGATACCGGAGATATGGATGACTATAGATGGATCTTAAAGCATCATGTTGGAGGACTTTCAGAGGTCGATGATTCTGAGATGTGGCCCGTGGCTGCATTGCTGACCCCATTTGGCACAACTTTAAGGTGTCGGACCCGCAACGGGAAGAATGCACTGACTGATCCGATGTCAGAACGGTTCTTGTCCGTTGGATTGTGTTTATAAACATAAAATTAATTAGACATATTGTGAAAATACTATTCGGTATTGTGTAACAGAATTATAGTGTTGTCGATCCAACAACTCTGTGTATGTAGTTAAATTTGCCATGTGTATGTAGTTAAATTTGATATTATATTTAAAAGCAATAATGTGTATGTATATGTGTGTTCGGGTTATTACTCATAGTTTCCTCCCAAAAATAAATAATTTGAGTACTTTTATTATTTTTTATGTCATACACTCAATTTGATCTATTCATTTTATGTTTCAAAATTTATTTACATTTAGTTTATGTGCATTAATAGAGAAAAAAATAAAGTGTGCATAAATATCAGTTCAGTGAATATTTTTTCCTCTTTTCCAGTATGGGCTTTTTTTCCTTTATTGAGCAATCGAGTTGGATTGAAATCAACATGAATTGAGTGAAATATAATTATAATTATGTGCAAACATTGTGCAGTGAAAATATGCATGTCATTTAGAGGCACTTAATTTATTGTGACACATATATTGCACTAACAGATATCTCAATTTTTTTTATAAAAATTATACTTATTAGATTTAGGAACAGTGATAAGGAAAAGATCTATTCCTTATCAAAAAGTGTGGTGAGTTCTTCCTTTTTCACTACATTAATCGCCAGTGAAAATTTGGATTGGGTTCAAATTAGTCAAGGGTTTGGTAGCAGTTAGGGTTAAATTTTGATTTAGCGATTAATATTGTTAATCTTTCCATGTCCTCAAGATATCATGCCGCATATGCATAATACACATATGTACACATCTGTGGTTAAATGTGATATTATATATAAAATAAAAAGGTTATAAATTCACCCCCACGAACTCACACTCATCCTCACACTTCACTGTAGCTAAACTCCTTCAACAATCTAGCCACCATAACGATAGTCCTGATTGGGCCAGAGGTACTATAAATGGATCCTGAAGCATCTCGTCGAAGGAATGCCAGTGGTCGATGATTCTGAGATGTGGCACGTATATTGCACGAAGATTTATGTCAAAAAAATTCTCCAATTTTATTAATATGTTTTATGTATTTTTATATGTTCAACGATCAAAACGAGAGAGAAAAAGATAATTATGTACTTTAATTCAAAAGAAGATGAACTGAAGAAAGTGTGTGTGTTCGTGCAACTTAAGAGCGGTCTAATAAGTTCTTTAATTATCTCGCTTGTCACACTAGCAATGTTTTTATATGTTCAACAATCAAAACGAGAGAGAAAAGGATAAGTATGTACTTTAATTCAAAAGAAGATGAATTGATGAAAGTGTGTGTGTGTTCGTGCAACTTAAGAGCGGTCTAATGAGTTCTTTAATTATCTCGCCTGTCACACTAGCAATGTTTTTAAACCATTTGATGAGATTCTGTCTTTATAAATACACTCCCCTTTACACACACACTCTACTCACACCAGCTTATCCTTTTTCTTCTTCAACATTCCTCTACCCTTCTTCTTCTTCAACAATATTCCTTCACCCTTCTTCATCTTCCCGTTCTTTTAACCTTAATTCAACAAAAAAACATCGAATTTCCTCATCTTAACAAAAACAAATGTCGTCGGCCAGTGTTTCTTCTAGTGGATCAGGCGGCGATGATCGCAACCCAACCCGGAGGTCGGGGAAAACCCCAAAGCGAAATGGCCCATCATCGTGTAAGGGAACCGAAAGGGGAAAAGGCGGCCCGGAAAATATGTCCTGCCCGTACAGCGGAGTGCGCCAATGTACGTGGGGCAAATGGGTGTCGGAAATTCGTGAGCACCGCATCCCGGGACGGTTGTGGTTAGGAACTTACAAAACAGCTGGGGAAGAGCCATCATCTACTACAAAACAATGAGATATTAATGGTTTTGACCATTCATTAGAAGCTATATATTTTTACAAGTTATGATTCATTGTATATAGTGAGGAACTAAATCAGTAAAAAATTATAATATTAGTAGGTTAACAAGTTATGATTGATTATATATAGTACAGAATAGAATCAGTAACATATTATAATATTAGTATGTTATTTTTAAACAACTTGAATTTTTTTTAGTGAAAATAATTTCATTATCCCTGATTGACAGCACCAAAGCAAACAAATTCTATTATATGACATTGGGACAATTGTCTGTATATATTAACCAGTTTGATATCACACATTTTTAGATCGGTTTGAAAAGCAATGACATTTTTTATACATGCAAATATTGAATCCGGCCACTTTATTCCCTTCCCTCCGTTCATCTATATTTTTCTTACCTTAAGAAAAGTCATTCTTTTAAAAGTCATTCAAATAGTATAAAAATAGTTTATGAACAAAACCTTATTTCATCTATTATTTTCACACACACACGTGTGTATATATATATATATATATATATATATATATATATATATATATTATCTAGAGTGGTTGTCTTGACTGACGGTATGTTCATGAATTTATGGACATGTTACTTACTTTTTATCTATACACTTCATTTGTTAAACTACATACTAAATTTAGAAATTAAAAAATATATTATTTACTTTTATATTTTCACATTCAAATTCAAATTATTACTTATTTTAACCTTTAAAACATAATATTTAAATTTTATAAAAATTACAACATTTAAAATAAAAATCACTTGAACTTTCTCTTTTATCAAAAATAAAAGTAAGACACTAATTAAATGACACAAATTAAGGCATGTACGACACAAGTAAGGAGATCAAATAAGGCATGTATGGCGTGATAAGAGCAAGTCCAACAACTTCTCTAAACGTTTCTTCAAAATAAAAATTTAGAACTCATGTTATTCATATTTTTTTGCTGCAATTCCAATAAATTCTTTATTTTTAATGAGTTTAACATTTACACCCCCGTCCCGCAAGTATTGGAATATTTACTTTTTCACGGTACTCAATGATCATGTTTGGCCGTCAATATCTCTAGATACAAATAATATTTTTTTTCATAAAAATTGATATTTAGAAATAGATGTTAAGATGAATCTAAAAATATCTTACATGATAGTTTTATTATAAATATATTGATTTTATATTTTGGGTCAAAGTTTACTAACTTTAATTTAGAAAAGTAAATATGCCAATACTCACTAGATGGGAGAGTATTTCACAATAATAACTTTTGCAATTTAAATAAAAGTAATAGATTCAATTACTCTCCAAAAATACTAGCTTTAAAAAAAAAAGTTAAGAATGCCACTAGTTTTAATGGTTCGTTTCTAAAATATTATTAAATAGCCTAAAACTATATTGTTTATTTTAATAAATTTTAAAGTAGTGACTATTAAATTCATCAAAGTCATCAGTTAGGAAATTTAAAGTTTTAAATTCATCAAAATAAGGCAATATTTTGGCCAAAAATTTAAATAAGTCGAATTTCAAAACACAACCATTGTGATATTTCTTTATTTCTCATCGAGTGAATAAAGAATGCAATAACTATTTTTTTATATCATCATATCGTGATTCTTGCTAAGTGTTATTTCAGGATCATACGTATTGTTATGGAAAGACTACTGCTAGATGGGGTCATTTTATAATTAATATAACTAATAGGGTGATTTTATGTTTGCATTTTATTTCTTTCAATGAGGTTCCCATAATTTGAAAATTGTTTAAATGGAAAAAAATGTCCAAAATGGTACACACTTTTAAGTGAAATTCACAGCTTGTTGCGTACTTTGTTTATAAAATTGTTTCGAAGAGGTGCCAACTTTTTCATTAATGTTCCGAAACGGTACTCTTTAGTAAAAGTGGATACCATAATTGCACAATTTTGATCCAAATTGGTAGTCATTTTTGCTGAAAGGTACCTTTTTGAGACATAAAAGAAAAATTAGGTACCTTTACGGGACAAATTCAAAATTTAGGTACCAAACTGTTAATTACTTTTAAGTGAGATGCACAGTTTGGTACCCTGTTTTAAAAATAGTTCTGAAGAGCTACCCACTTTTTCATTAATTTTCCAAAAAGGTACTCTTAAGTTAAAAGTGGATATCTTCGTTGCACAGTTTTGATCCATATTGTTACTCATCTTTTGTTGAAAGGTACCATTTTGAGACATAAAATAAAAATTGGGTACCTATGCAGAATAAATTCAAAATTTGGGTACCAAACTATTAATTCCGATAAAAAACGGGTACCATTTTGGAAAATCTGTCAAAATGTAATTCAAAATATGAATAATTATAGTCTAATATTAAATCTTTAAAAATGTATCAAAAAAATAAATAAATATAAGGACGAGGTTTGTCATGATTGGTCTAACTATTGGGCTGTCTATTAGGAGAAACTCTCTAAGTTAAAAAATACCATAAGATTTTAAAATTGATCACTCCATGTTTAAAATACAATGTCTCACATGATATTTTTACTTTACAATATCTCAAAATTGGTCTACCCATTAAGAAAGAAATCAATGTGAATTGAGTGAAATATCATTATAAGTAAGTTTGAGACGTTATCGTACATGGCACATCTGCACATTATTTAGACATGATTAATTCATTCATGATGGCACGTATATTGCAAAAATGAATATGTCAAAAATTTATCCAATTTTATTACTACATTTTATATATTTTTGTATGTTAAGCAATCTGAACCATAGAAAAAAGGAAAATTTTTATTATAACTCAAAACAAGATAAATTGATGAAAATGCATGTGTACACGTGAAATTTAAGAGTTGTGTAATGGATACTTAATTATCTGTTAAGCCGCACTAACTTATGCCTCTGTCGCCAGAAGGTTGTACCATTCCACCGCCAACCTCAATTTACCCCAAATTACTCCCCGGGGGACATCAGAGCCGGTACCCTTGTTTTATTTTCTTCTTCTTCATTTCAATTAATGATGGAAATCTGTGGCTTTGCCAGTGCTTCAAATAATGGCAATGGCCGGAAACCCAGCCGGCAACCGCATAGACTCTGACAAAAACCTCTCAGCCCTTCTAGAAGGGCCCAGTGAAGAGAAAAAGTGAGCCAAAAAACTCATGCCCGTACTAAGGCGTCCAACATCAGGGGGAAATGGGTTGAGAAATGTGTGAGCCCAACTGCAACTTTAGGTTGTGTCTCCAAACCCACACATGGTGCGTGAAGGCGCATTAGCCTACAACCTCGTCACCAGAAAACTCTACTATTCCATCGCCCACTTGAATTTGTCCCAAATCACCCCGCGACAGGCCCTGCAGATGGTAGCTTTTCCATCACGTCCTGGGCAGGCATAATAATCGTCCTGATTGGGTTGAAGATACCGGAGATATGGAGGACTATAAATGGATCTTAAAGCATCATGTTGGAGGACTTTCAGAGGTCGATGATTCTGAGATGTGGCCCGTGGCTGCATTGGTGACCCCATTTGGCGCAACTTTAAGGTGTCAGACCCGCAACAGGAAGAATGCACTGACTGATCCGATGTCAGAACGGTTCTTGTCCGTTGGACTGTGTTTATAAACATAAAATTAATTAGACATATTGTGAAAATACTATTTGGTATTGTGTAACAGAATTATAGTGTTGTCGATCCAACAACCCTGTTTTATGTTTTAGTAGATCAAAACCAACAAAAAAACAAAAAAATCAAATAACACGGAAAGTAATATATATATATATATATATATATATATATATATATATATATATATATATCTCCATGTGTATGTAGTTAAATTTGATATTATATTTAAAAGCAATAATGTGTATGTATATGTGTGTTCGGGTTTTTACTCATAGTTTCCTCCCAAAAATAAATAATCTGAGTACTTTTATTATTTTTTATGTCATTCACTCAATTTGATCTATTCATTTTATGTTTCAAAATTTATTTATATTTATTTTATGTGCATTAATAGAGGAAAAAATAAAGTGTGCATAAATATCCATTCAGTGAATATTTTTTCCTCTTTTCCAGTATGGACTTTTCCTTTATTGAGCAATCGAGTTGGATTGAAATCAACATGAATTGAGTGAAATATAATTATAATTATGTGCAAACATCGTGCAGTGAAAATATGCATGTCATTTAGAGGCACTTAATTTATTGTGACACATATATTGCACTAACAGATATCTCAATTTTTTTAATAAAAATTATACTTATTAGATTTAGGAACAGTGATAAGGAAAAGATCTATTCCTTATCAAAAAGTGTGGTGAGTTCTTCCTTTTTCACTACATTAATCGCCAGTGAAAATTCGGATTGGGTTCAAATTAGTCAAGGGTTTGGTAGCAGTTAGGGTTAAATTTTGATTTAGCGATTAATATTGTTAATCTTTCCATGTCCTCAAGATATCATGCCGCATATGCATAATACACATATGTACACATCTGTGGTTAAATGTGATATTATATATAAAATAAAAAGGTTGTATTTATGGGATTTTTTTATTATTTTCAGTTTCCTCCCGAAAATAAACAATGTGTGTGCTTTTATTATTTTAAATGTCATTCACACAATTTGATCTACTCATTTTATATTTTAAATATTATTTATATATTTCTACATGCATAAATAGAGGGAAAAAATAATGTGTTCGTAATTATCTGTTTATTGAACAAAATTTTCCTCTTCTTCCTATATCGACTTTTTCTATTTTGAGCAATTGAGTAAGATAGGAATTATGTGAATTGTATGAAATATCATTATAATTTAGTGTGTATAGTTATTTTATAGTGCATATATGCACATTATTTGTCGCACTTCATTCATTGTGGCACGTATATTGCACGAACGGATGTTAAAAAAATCTTCAATTTAATCACTACACTTTATGTATTCTTATATATTGAGAAAATTGGATGAGAGAAAAAAGGAATATTTTATTATAACTCAAAAGAATATGAATTGATGAAAGTGCGAGTGTGCACGTGCAATTTAAGAGCTGTGTAATGGGTACTTTTACTATCTTTTATTCTGCACTAGCTTATGCCTCCACATATTATGATAAAGTTTACATCATATTTTCATAATACAGTAAAAAGTAGTGCAAAACACAATAACAAAGTTTGTTACCATTATTGAGACATAGTTAATGTTTGGGTTTCGTAAATGAAGCCACGTGTCACTCAAAAGACGTTTCTCTTTATGAACTCTCCCTATAAATTCACCCCCACGAACTCACACTCATCCTCACACTTCACTGTAGATAAACTCCTTCAACAATCTAGCCACCATAACGATAGTCCTGATTGGGGCGGAGGTACTATAAATGGATCTTGAAGCATCTCGTCGAAGGAATGCCGGTGGTCGATGATTCTGAGATGTGGCACGTATATTGCACAAAGATATATGTCAAAAAAATTCTCCAATTTTATTAATATATTTTATGTATTTTTATATGTTCAACGATCAAAACGAGAGAGAAAAAGATAATTATGTACTTTAATTCAAAAGAAGATGAACTGAAGAAAGTGTGTGTGTTCGTGCAACTTAAGAGCGGTCTAATAAGTTCTTTAATTATCTCGCCTGTCACACTAGCAATGTTTTTATATGTTCAACAATCAAAACGAGAGAGAAAAGGATAATTATGTACTTTAATTCAAAAGAAGATGAATTGATGAAAGTTGTGTGTGTGTTCGTGCAACTTAAGAGCGGTCTAATGAGTTCTTTAATTATCTCGCCTGTCACACTAGCAATGTTTTTAAACCATTTGATGAGATTCTGTCTTTATAAATACACTCCCCTTTACACACACACTCTACTCACATTAGCTTATCCTTTTTCTTCTTCAACATTCATCTATCCTTCTTCTTCTTCAACAATATTCCTTCACCCTTCTTCATCTTCCCGTTCTTTTAACCTTAATTCAACAACAAAACATCGAATTTCCTCATCTTAACAAAAACAAATGTCGTCGGCCAGTGTTTCTTCTAGTGGATCAGGCGGCGATGATCGCAACCCAACCCGGAGGTCGGGGAAAACCCCAAAGCGAAATGGCCCATCATCGTGTAAGGGAACCGAAAGGGGAAAAGGCGGCCCGGAAAATATGTCCTGCCCGTACAGCGGAGTGCGCCAATGTACGTGGGGCAAATGGGTGTCGAAAATTCGTGAGCGCCGCATCCCGGGACGGTTGTGGTTAGGAACTTACAAAACAGCTGGGGAAGCAGCCATTATCTACTACAAAACAATGAGATATTAATGGTTTTGACCATTCATTAGAAGCTATATATTTTTACAAGTTATGATTCATTGTATATAGTGAGGAACTAAATCAGTAAAAAATTATAATATTAGTAGGTTAACAAGTTATGATTGATTATATATAGTAAAGAATAGAATCAGTAATATATTATAATATTAGTATGTTATTTTTAAACAACTTGAATTTTTTTTAGTGAAAATAATTTCATTATCCCTGGTTGACAGCACCAAAGCAAACAAATTCTATTATATGACATTGGGACAATTGTCTGTATATATTAACCAGTTAGATATCACACTTTTTTTAGATCGGTTTGAAAAGCAATGACATTTTTTATACATGCAAATATTGAATCCGGCCACTTTATTCCCTTCCCTCCGTTCATCTATATTTTTCTTACCTTAAGAAAAGTCATTCTTTTAAAAGTCATTCAAATAGTATAAAAATAGTTTATGAACAAAACCTTATTTCATCTATTATTTTCACACACACGCATATATATATATATATATATATATATATATATATATATATATATATTATCTAAAGTGGTTGTCTTGACAGACGGTATGTTCATGAATTTATGGACATGTTACTTACTTTTTATCTATACACTTCATTTGTTAAACTACATACTAAATTTAGAAATTTAAAAAATATATTTTTTTACATTATATACTTTTATATTTTCACATTCAAATTCACATTATTACTTGTTTTAACCTTTAAAATATAATATTTAAATTTTATAAAAATTACAACATTTAAAATAAAAATCACTTGATCTTTCTCTTTTATCAAAAATAAAAGTACGACACTAATTAAATGACACAAATTAAGGCATGTACGACACAAGTAAGGAGATCAAATAAGGCATGTATGACGTGATAAGAGCAAGTCCAACGACTTCTCTAAACGTTTCTTCAAAATAAAAATTTAAAACTCATGTTATTCATATTTTTTTGCTGCAATTCCAATAAATTCTCTATTTTTAATGAGTTTAACATTTACACCCCCGTCCCGCAAGTATTGGAATATTTACTTTTTCACGGTACTCAATGATCATGTTTGGCCGTCAATATCTCTAGATACAAATAATATTTTTTTTCATAAAAATTGATATTTAGAAATAGATGTTAAGATGAATCTAAAAATATCTTACATGATAGTTTTATTATACATATATTGATTTTGTATTTTGGGTCAAAGTTTACTAAGTTTAATTTAGAAAAGTAAATATGCCAATACTCACTAGATGGGAGAGTATTTCACAATAATAACTTTTGCAATTTAAATAAAAGTAATAGATTCAATTACTCTCCAAAAATACTAGCTTTAAAAAAAAGTTAGGAATGCCACTAGTTTTAATGGTTCATTTCTAAGAAATTATTAAATAGCCTATAACTAATTTGTTTATTTTAATAAATTTTAAAGTAGTGACTATTAAATTCATCAAAGTCATCAGTTAGGAAATTTAAAGTTTTAAATTCATCAAAATAAGGCAATATTTTGGCCAAAAATTAAAATAAGTCGAATTTCAAAACACAACCATTGTGATATTTCTCTATTTCTCATCGAGTGAATAAAGAATGCAATAACTAATTTTTTATAGCATCATATCGTGATTCTTGCTAAGTGTTATTTCAAGATCATACGTATTGTTATGGAAAGGCTACTGTTAGATGGGGTCATTTTATAATTAATATAACTAATAGGGTGATTTTATGTTTGCATTTTATTTCTTTCAATGAGGTTCCCATAATTTGAAAATTGTTTAAATGGAAAAAAATGTCCAAAATGGTACACACTTTTAAGTGAAATTCACAGCTTGTTGCGTACTTTGTTTATAAAATTGTTTCGAAGAGGTGCCAACTTTTTCATTAATGTTCCGAAATGGTACTCTTTAGTAAAAGTGGATACCATAATTGCACAATTTTGATCCAAATTGGTAGTCATTTTTGCTGAAAGGGACCTTTTTGAGACATAAAAGAAAAATTAGGTACCTTTACGGGACAAATTCAAAATTTAGGTACCAAACTGTTAATTACTTTTAAGTGAGATGCACAGTTTGGTACCCTGTTTTTAAAATTGTTCTGAAGAGCTACCCACTTTTTCATTAATTTTCCGAAAAGGTACTCTTAAGTTAAAAGTGGATATCATCGTTGCACAGTTTTGATCCATATTGTTACTCATCTTTTGTTGAAAGGTACCATTTTGAGACATAAAATAAAAATTGGGTACCTATGCAGAACAAATTCAAATTTTGGGTACCAAACTATTAATTCCGATAAAAAGCGGGTACCATTTTGGAAAATCTGTCAAAATGTAATTCAAAATATGAATAATTATAGTCTAATATTAAATCTTTAAAAATGTATCAAAAAAATAAATAAATATAAGGACGAGGTTTGTCATGATTGGTCTAACTGTTGGGCTGTCTATTAGGAGAAACTCTCTAAGTTAAAAAATACCATAAGATTTTAAAATTGATCACTCTATGTTTAAAATACAATGTCTCACATGATATTTTTACTTTACAATATCTCAAAATTGGTCTACCCATTAAGAAAGAAATCAATGTGAATTGAGTGAAATATCATTATAAGTAAGTTTGAGACGTTATCGTACATGGCACATCTGCACATTATTTAGACATGATTAATTCATTCATGATGGCACGTATATTGCAAAAATGAATATGTCAAAAATTTATCCAATTTTATTACTACATTTTATATATTTTTGTATGTTAAGCAATCTGAACCATAGAAAAAAGGAAATTTTTTTATTATAACTCAAAACAAGATAAATTGATGAAAATGCATGTGTGCACGTGAAATTTAAGAGTTGTGTAATGGATACTTATTTATCTGTTAAGCCGCACTAACTTATGCCTCTGTCGCCAGAAGGTTGTACCATTCCACCGCCAACCTCAATTTACCCCAAATTACTCCCCGGGGGACATCAGAGCCGGTACCCTTGTTTTATTTTCTTCTTCTTCATTTCAATTAATGATGGAAATCTGTGGCTTTGCCAGTGCTTCAAATAATGGCAATGGCCGGAAACCCAGCCGGCAACCGCATAGACTCTGACAAAAACCTCTCAGCCCTTCTAGAAGGGCCCAGTGAAGAGAAAAAGTGAGCCAAAAAACTCATGCCCGTACTAAGGCGTCCAACATCAGGGGGAAATGGGTTGAGAAATGTGTGAGCCCAACTGCAACTTTAGGTTGTGTCTCCAAACCCACACATGGTGCGTGAAGGCGCATTAGCCTACAACCTCGTCACCAGAAAACTCTACTATTCCATCGCCCACTTGAATTTGTCCCAAATCACCCCGCGACAGGCCCTGCAGATGGTAGCTTTTCCATCACGTCCTGGGCAGGCATAATAATCGTCCTGATTGGGTTGAAGATACCGGAGATATGGAGGACTATAAATGGATCTTAAAGCATCATGTTGGAGGACTTTCAGAGGTCGATGATTCTGAGATGTGGCCCGTGGCTGCATTGGTGACCCCATTTGGCGCAACTTTAAGGTGTCAGACCCGCAACAGGAAGAATGCACTGACTGATCCGATGTCAGAACGGTTCTTGTCCGTTGGACTGTGTTTATAAACATAAAATTAATTAGACATATTGTGAAAATACTATTTGGTATTGTGTAACAGAATTATAGTGTTGTCGATCCAACAACCCTGTTTTATGTTTTAGTAGATCAAAACCAACAAAAAAACAAAAAAATCAAATAACACGGAAAGTAATATATATATATATATATATATATATATATCTCCATGTGTATGTAGTTAAATTTGATATTATATTTAAAAGCAATAATGTGTATGTATATGTGTGTTCGGGTTTTTACTCATAGTTTCCTCCCAAAAATAAATAATCTGAGTACTTTTATTATTTTTTATGTCATTCACTCAATTTGATCTATTCATTTTATGTTTCAAAATTTATTTATATTTATTTTATGTGCATTAATAGAGGAAAAAATAAAGTGTGCATAAATATCCATTCAGTGAATATTTTTTCCTCTTTTCCAGTATGGACTTTTCCTTTATTGAGCAATCGAGTTGGATTGAAATCAACATGAATTGAGTGAAATATAATTATAATTATGTGCAAACATCGTGCAGTGAAAATATGCATGTCATTTAGAGGCACTTAATTTATTGTGACACATATATTGCACTAACAGATATCTCAATTTTTTTAATAAAAATTATACTTATTAGATTTAGGAACAGTGATAAGGAAAAGATCTATTCCTTATCAAAAAGTGTGGTGAGTTCTTCCTTTTTCACTACATTAATCGCCAGTGAAAATTCGGATTGGGTTCAAATTAGTCAAGGGTTTGGTAGCAGTTAGGGTTAAATTTTGATTTAGCGATTAATATTGTTAATCTTTCCATGTCCTCAAGATATCATGCCGCATATGCATAATACACATATGTACACATCTGTGGTTAAATGTGATATTATATATAAAATAAAAAGGTTGTATTTATGGGATTTTTTTATTATTTTCAGTTTCCTCCCGAAAATAAACAATGTGTGTGCTTTTATTATTTTAAATGTCATTCACACAATTTGATCTACTCATTTTATATTTTAAATATTATTTATATATTTCTACATGCATAAATAGAGGGAAAAAATAATGTGTTCGTAATTATCTGTTTATTGAACAAAATTTTCCTCTTCTTCCTATATCGACTTTTTCTATTTTGAGCAATTGAGTAAGATAGGAATTATGTGAATTGTATGAAATATCATTATAATTTAGTGTGTATAGTTATTTTATAGTGCATATATGCACATTATTTGTCGCACTTCATTCATTGTGGCACGTATATTGCACGAACGGATGTTAAAAAAATCTTCAATTTAATCACTACACTTTATGTATTCTTATATATTGAGAAAATTGGATGAGAGAAAAAAGGAATATTTTATTATAACTCAAAAGAATATGAATTGATGAAAGTGCGAGTGTGCACGTGCAATTTAAGAGCTGTGTAATGGGTACTTTTACTATCTTTTATTCTGCACTAGCTTATGCCTCCACATATTATGATAAAGTTTACATCATATTTTCATAATACAGTAAAAAGTAGTGCAAAACACAATAACAAAGTTTGTTACCATTATTGAGACATAGTTAATGTTTGGGTTTCGTAAATGAAGCCACGTGTCACTCAAAAGACGTTTCTCTTTATGAACTCTCCCTATAAATTCACCCCCACGAACTCACACTCATCCTCACACTTCACTGTAGATAAACTCCTTCAACAATCTAGCCACCATAACGATAGTCCTGATTGGGGCGGAGGTACTATAAATGGATCTTGAAGCATCTCGTCGAAGGAATGCCGGTGGTCGATGATTCTGAGATGTGGCACGTATATTGCACAAAGATATATGTCAAAAAAATTCTCCAATTTTATTAATATATTTTATGTATTTTTATATGTTCAACGATCAAAACGAGAGAGAAAAAGATAATTATGTACTTTAATTCAAAAGAAGATGAACTGAAGAAAGTGTGTGTGTTCGTGCAACTTAAGAGCGGTCTAATAAGTTCTTTAATTATCTCGCCTGTCACACTAGCAATGTTTTTATATGTTCAACAATCAAAACGAGAGAGAAAAGGATAATTATGTACTTTAATTCAAAAGAAGATGAATTGATGAAAGTTGTGTGTGTGTTCGTGCAACTTAAGAGCGGTCTAATGAGTTCTTTAATTATCTCGCCTGTCACACTAGCAATGTTTTTAAACCATTTGATGAGATTCTGTCTTTATAAATACACTCCCCTTTACACACACACTCTACTCACATTAGCTTATCCTTTTTCTTCTTCAACATTCATCTATCCTTCTTCTTCTTCAACAATATTCCTTCACCCTTCTTCATCTTCCCGTTCTTTTAACCTTAATTCAACAACAAAACATCGAATTTCCTCATCTTAACAAAAACAAATGTCGTCGGCCAGTGTTTCTTCTAGTGGATCAGGCGGCGATGATCGCAACCCAACCCGGAGGTCGGGGAAAACCCCAAAGCGAAATGGCCCATCATCGTGTAAGGGAACCGAAAGGGGAAAAGGCGGCCCGGAAAATATGTCCTGCCCGTACAGCGGAGTGCGCCAATGTACGTGGGGCAAATGGGTGTCGAAAATTCGTGAGCGCCGCATCCCGGGACGGTTGTGGTTAGGAACTTACAAAACAGCTGGGGAAGCAGCCATTATCTACTACAAAACAATGAGATATTAATGGTTTTGACCATTCATTAGAAGCTATATATTTTTACAAGTTATGATTCATTGTATATAGTGAGGAACTAAATCAGTAAAAAATTATAATATTAGTAGGTTAACAAGTTATGATTGATTATATATAGTAAAGAATAGAATCAGTAATATATTATAATATTAGTATGTTATTTTTAAACAACTTGAATTTTTTTTAGTGAAAATAATTTCATTATCCCTGGTTGACAGCACCAAAGCAAACAAATTCTATTATATGACATTGGGACAATTGTCTGTATATATTAACCAGTTAGATATCACACTTTTTTTAGATCGGTTTGAAAAGCAATGACATTTTTTATACATGCAAATATTGAATCCGGCCACTTTATTCCCTTCCCTCCGTTCATCTATATTTTTCTTACCTTAAGAAAAGTCATTCTTTTAAAAGTCATTCAAATAGTATAAAAATAGTTTATGAACAAAACCTTATTTCATCTATTATTTTCACACACACGCATATATATATATATATATATATATATATATATATATATATATATATATATATATTATCTAAAGTGGTTGTCTTGACAGACGGTATGTTCATGAATTTATGGACATGTTACTTACTTTTTATCTATACACTTCATTTGTTAAACTACATACTAAATTTAGAAATTTAAAAAATATATTTTTTTACATTATATACTTTTATATTTTCACATTCAAATTCACATTATTACTTGTTTTAACCTTTAAAATATAATATTTAAATTTTATAAAAATTACAACATTTAAAATAAAAATCACTTGATCTTTCTCTTTTATCAAAAATAAAAGTACGACACTAATTAAATGACACAAATTAAGGCATGTACGACACAAGTAAGGAGATCAAATAAGGCATGTATGACGTGATAAGAGCAAGTCCAACGACTTCTCTAAACGTTTCTTCAAAATAAAAATTTAAAACTCATGTTATTCATATTTTTTTGCTGCAATTCCAATAAATTCTCTATTTTTAATGAGTTTAACATTTACACCCCCGTCCCGCAAGTATTGGAATATTTACTTTTTCACGGTACTCAATGATCATGTTTGGCCGTCAATATCTCTAGATACAAATAATATTTTTTTTCATAAAAATTGATATTTAGAAATAGATGTTAAGATGAATCTAAAAATATCTTACATGATAGTTTTATTATACATATATTGATTTTGTATTTTGGGTCAAAGTTTACTAAGTTTAATTTAGAAAAGTAAATATGCCAATACTCACTAGATGGGAGAGTATTTCACAATAATAACTTTTGCAATTTAAATAAAAGTAATAGATTCAATTACTCTCCAAAAATACTAGCTTTAAAAAAAAGTTAGGAATGCCACTAGTTTTAATGGTTCATTTCTAAGAAATTATTAAATAGCCTATAACTAATTTGTTTATTTTAATAAATTTTAAAGTAGTGACTATTAAATTCATCAAAGTCATCAGTTAGGAAATTTAAAGTTTTAAATTCATCAAAATAAGGCAATATTTTGGCCAAAAATTAAAATAAGTCGAATTTCAAAACACAACCATTGTGATATTTCTCTATTTCTCATCGAGTGAATAAAGAATGCAATAACTAATTTTTTATAGCATCATATCGTGATTCTTGCTAAGTGTTATTTCAAGATCATACGTATTGTTATGGAAAGGCTACTGTTAGATGGGGTCATTTTATAATTAATATAACTAATAGGGTGATTTTATGTTTGCATTTTATTTCTTTCAATGAGGTTCCCATAATTTGAAAATTGTTTAAATGGAAAAAAATGTCCAAAATGGTACACACTTTTAAGTGAAATTCACAGCTTGTTGCGTACTTTGTTTATAAAATTGTTTCGAAGAGGTGCCAACTTTTTCATTAATGTTCCGAAATGGTACTCTTTAGTAAAAGTGGATACCATAATTGCACAATTTTGATCCAAATTGGTAGTCATTTTTGCTGAAAGGGACCTTTTTGAGACATAAAAGAAAAATTAGGTACCTTTACGGGACAAATTCAAAATTTAGGTACCAAACTGTTAATTACTTTTAAGTGAGATGCACAGTTTGGTACCCTGTTTTTAAAATTGTTCTGAAGAGCTACCCACTTTTTCATTAATTTTCCGAAAAGGTACTCTTAAGTTAAAAGTGGATATCATCGTTGCACAGTTTTGATCCATATTGTTACTCATCTTTTGTTGAAAGGTACCATTTTGAGACATAAAATAAAAATTGGGTACCTATGCAGAACAAATTCAAATTTTGGGTACCAAACTATTAATTCCGATAAAAAGCGGGTACCATTTTGGAAAATCTGTCAAAATGTAATTCAAAATATGAATAATTATAGTCTAATATTAAATCTTTAAAAATGTATCAAAAAAATAAATAAATATAAGGACGAGGTTTGTCATGATTGGTCTAACTGTTGGGCTGTCTATTAGGAGAAACTCTCTAAGTTAAAAAATACCATAAGATTTTAAAATTGATCACTCTATGTTTAAAATACAATGTCTCACATGATATTTTTACTTTACAATATCTCAAAATTGGTCTACCCATTAAGAAAGAAATCAATGTGAATTGAGTGAAATATCATTATAAGTAAGTTTGAGACGTTATCGTACATGGCACATCTGCACATTATTTAGACATGATTAATTCATTCATGATGGCACGTATATTGCAAAAATGAATATGTCAAAAATTTATCCAATTTTATTACTACATTTTATATATTTTTGTATGTTAAGCAATCTGAACCATAGAAAAAAGGAAATTTTTTTATTATAACTCAAAACAAGATAAATTGATGAAAATGCATGTGTGCACGTGAAATTTAAGAGTTGTGTAATGGATACTTATTTATCTGTTAAGCCGCACTAACTTATGCCTCTGTCGCCAGAAGGTTGTACCATTCCACCGCCAACCTCAATTTACCCCAAATTACTCCCCGGGGGACATCAGAGCCGGTACCCTTGTTTTATTTTCTTCTTCTTCATTTCAATTAATGATGGAAATCTGTGGCTTTGCCAGTGCTTCAAATAATGGCAATGGCCGGAAACCCAGCCGGCAACCGCATAGACTCTGACAAAAACCTCTCAGCCCTTCTAGAAGGGCCCAGTGAAGAGAAAAAGTGAGCCAAAAAACTCATGCCCGTACTAAGGCGTCCAACATCAGGGGGAAATGGGTTGAGAAATGTGTGAGCCCAACTGCAACTTTAGGTTGTGTCTCCAAACCCACACATGGTGCGTGAAGGCGCATTAGCCTACAACCTCGTCACCAGAAAACTCTACTATTCCATCGCCCACTTGAATTTGTCCCAAATCACCCCGCGACAGGCCCTGCAGATGGTAGCTTTTCCATCACGTCCTGGGCAGGCATAATAATCGTCCTGATTGGGTTGAAGATACCGGAGATATGGAGGACTATAAATGGATCTTAAAGCATCATGTTGGAGGACTTTCAGAGGTCGATGATTCTGAGATGTGGCCCGTGGCTGCATTGGTGACCCCATTTGGCGCAACTTTAAGGTGTCAGACCCGCAACGGGAAGAATGCACTGACTGATCCGATGTCAGAACGGTTCTTGTCCGTTGGATTGTGTTTATAAACATAAAATTAATTAGACATATTGTGAAAATACTATTTGGTATTGTGTAACAGAATTATAGTGTTGTCGATCCAACAACCCTATTTTATGTTTTAGTAGATCAAAACCAACAAAAAAACAAAAAAATCAAATAACACGGAAAGTAATATATATATATATATATATCTCCATGTGTATGTAGTTAAATTTGATATTATATTTAAAAGCAATAATGTGTATGTATATGTGTGTTCGGGTTTTTACTCATAGTTTCCTCCCAAAAATAAATAATCTGAGTACTTTTATTATTTTTTATGTCATTCACTCAATTTGATCTATTCATTTTATGTTTCAAAATTTATTTATATTTATTTTATGTGCATTAATAGAGGAAAAAATAAAGTGTGCATAAATATCCGTTCAGTGAATATTTTTTCCTCTTTTCCAGTATGGACTTTTCCTTTATTGAGCAATCGAGTTGGATTGAAATCAACATGAATTGAGTGAAATATAATTATAATTATGTGCAAACATCGTGCAGTGAAAATATGCATGTCATTTAGAGGCACTTAATTTATTGTGACACATATATTGCACTAACAGATATCTCAATTTTTTTAATAAAAATTATACTTATTAGATTTAGGAACAGTGATAAGGAAAAGATCTATTCCTTATCAAAAAGTGTGGTGAGTTCTTCCTTTTTCACTACATTAATCGCCAGTGAAAATTCGGATTGGGTTCAAATTAGTCAAGGGTTTGGTAGCAGTTAGGGTTAAATTTTGATTTAGCGATTAATATTGTTAATCTTTCCATGTCCTCAAGATATCATGCCGCATATGCATAATACACATATGTACACATCTGTGGTTAAATGTGATATTATATATAAAATAAAAAGGTTGTATTTATGGGATTTTTTTTATTATTTTCAGTTTCCTCCCGAAAATAAACAATGTGTGTGCTTTTATTATTTTAAATGTCATTCACACAATTTGATCTACTCATTTTATATTTTAAATATTATTTATATATTTCTACATGCATAAATAGAGGGAAAAAGTAATGTGTTCGTAATTATCTGTTTATTGAACAAAATTTTCCTCTTCTTCCTATATCGACTTTTTCTCTTTTGAGCAATTGAGTAAGATAGGAATTATGTGAATTGTATGAAATATCATTATAATTTAGTGTGTATAGTTATTTTATAGTGCATATATGCACATTATTTGTCGCACTTCATTCATTGTGGCACGTATATTGCACGAACGGATGTTAAAAAAATCTTCAATTTAATCACTACACTTTATGTATTCTTATATATTGAGAAAATTGGATGAGAGAAAAAAGGAATATTTTATTATAACTCAAAAGAATATGAATTGATGAAAGTGCGAGTGTGCACGTGCAATTTAAGAGCTGTGTAATGGGTACTTTTACTATCTTTTATTCTGCACTAGCTTATGCCTCCACATATTATGATAAAGTTTACATCATATTTTCATAATACAGTATAAAGTAGTGCAAAACACAATAACAAAGTTTGTTACCATTATTGAGACATAGTTAATGTTTGGGTTTCGTAAATGAAGCCACGTGTCACTCAAAAGACGTTTCTCTTTATGAACTCTCCCTATAAATTCACCCCCACGAACTCACACTCATCCTCACACTTCACTGTAGCTAAACTCATTCAACAATCTAGCCACCATAACGATAGTCCTGATTGGGGCGGAGGTACTATAAATGGATCTTGAAGCATCTCGTCGAAGGAATGCCGGTGGTCGATGATTCTGAGATGTGGCACGTATATTGCACAAAGATATATGTCAAAAAAATTCTCCAATTTTATTAATATATTTTATGTATTTTTATATGTTCAACGATCAAGACGAGAGAGAAAAAGATAATTATGTACTTTAATTCAAAAGAAGATGAACTGAAGAAAGTGTGTGTGTTCGTGCAACTTAAGAGCGGTCTAATAAGTTCTTTAATTATCTCGCCTGTCACACTAGCAATGTTTTTATATGTTCAACAATCAAAACGAGAGAGAAAAGGATAATTATGTACTTTAATTCAAAAGAAGATGAATTGATGAAAGTGTGTGTGTGTGTGTTCGTGCAACTTAAGAGCGGTCTAATGAGTTCTTTAATTATCTCGCCTGTCACACTAGCAATGTTTTTAAACCATTTGATGAGATTCTGTCTTTATAAATACACTCCCCTTTACACACACACTCTACTCACATCAGCTTATCCTTTTTCTTCTTCAACATTCCTCTATCCTTCTTCTTCTTCAACAATATTCCTTCACCCTTCTTCATCTTCCCGTTCTTTTAACCTTAATTCAACAACAAAACATCGAATTTCCTCATCTTAACAAAAACAAATGTCGTCGGCCAGTGTTTCTTCTAGTGGATCAGGCGGCGATGATCGCAACCCAACCCGGAGGTCGGGGAAAACCCCAAAGCGAAATGGCCCATCATCGTGTAAGGGAACCGAAAGGGGAAAAGGCGGTCCGAAAAATATGTCCTGCCCGTACAGCGGAGTGCGCCAATGTACGTGGGGCAAATGGGTGTCGGAAATTCGTGAGCGCCGCATCCCGGGACGGTTGTGGTTAGGAACTTACAAAACAGCTGGGGAAGCAGCCATCATCTACTACAAAACAATGAGATATTAATGGTTTTGACCATTCATTAGAAGCTATATATTTTTACAAGTTATGATTCATTGTATATAGTGAGGAACTAAATCAGTAAAATTAGTAGGTTAACAAGTTATGATTGATTATATATAGTAAAGAATAGAATCAGTAATATATTATAATATTAGTATGTTATTTTAAACAACTTGAATTTTTTTTAGTGAAAATAATTTCATTATCCCTGATTGACAGCACCAAAGCAAACAAATTCTATTATATGACATTGGGACAATTGTCTGTATATATTAACCAGTTAGATATCACACTTTTTTTTAGGTCGGTTTGAAAAGCAATGACATTTTTTATACATGCAAATATTGAATCCGGCCACTTTATTCCCTTCCCTCCGTTCAAATAGTATAAAAATAGTTTGTGAACAAAAACTTATTTCATCTATTTTCTCACACACACACATGTGTGTGTATATATATATATATATATATATATATATATATATATATATATTTTATCAATAGTGGTTGTCTTGACAGACGGTATGTTCATGAATTTATGGAGATGTTACTTACTTTTTATCTATACACTTCATTTGTTAAACTACATACTAAATTTTGAAATTTAAAAAATATATTCTTTACATTATATACTTTTATATTTTCACATTCAAATTCACATTATTACTTGTTTTAACCTTTAAAACATGATATTTAAATTTTATAAAAATTACAACATTTAAAATAAAAATCACTTGAACTTTCTCTTTTATCAAAAATAAAAGTAAGACATTAATTAAATGACACAAATTAAGGCATGTATGACACAAGTAAGGAGATCAAATAAGGCATGTATGACGTGATAAAAGCAATTCCAACAACTTCTCTAAACGTTTCTTCAAAATAAAAATTTAAAACTCATGTTATTCATATTTTTTTGCTGCAATTCCAATAAATTCTCTATTTTTAATGAGTTTAACATTTACACCCCCGTCCCGCAAGTATTGGAATATTTACTTTTTCACGGTACTCAATGATCATGTTTGGCCGTCAATATCTCTAGATACAAATAATATTTTTTTTCATAAAAATTGATATTTAGAAATAGATGTTAAGATGAATCTAAAAATATCTTACATGATAGTTTTATTATACATATATTGATTTTGTATTTTGGGTCAAAGTTTACTAAGTTTAATTTAGAAAAGTAAATATGCCAATTCTCACTAGATGGGAGAGTATTTCACAATAATAACTTTTGCAATTTAAATAAAAGTAATAGATTCAATTACTCTCCAAAAATACTAGCTTTAAAAAAAAAGTTAGGAATGCCACTAGTTTTAATGGTTCATTTCTAAGAAATTATTAAATAGCCTATAATTTGTTTATTTTAATAAATTTTAAAGTAGTGACTATTAAATTCATCAAAGTCATCAGTTAGGAAATTTAAAGTTTTAAATTCATCAAAATAAGGCAATATTTTGGCCAAAAATTAAAATAAGTCGAATTTCAAAACACAACCATTGTGATATTTCTCTATTTCTCATCGAGTGAATAAAGAATGCAATAACTAATTTTTTATAGCATCATATCGTGATTCTTGCTAAGTGTTATTTCAGGATCATACGTATTGTCATGGAAAGACTACTGTTAGATGGGGTCATTTTATAATTAATATAACTAATAGGGTGATTTTATGTTTGCATTTTATTTCTTTCAATGAGGTTCCCATAATTTGAAAATCGTTTAAATGGAAAAAAATGTCCAAAATGGTACACACTTTTAAGTGAAATTCACAGCTTGTTGCGTACTTTGTTTATAAAATTGTTTCGAAGAGGTGCCGACTTTTTCATTAATGTTCCGAAATGGTACTCTTTAGTAAAAGTGGATACCATAATTGCACAATTTTGATCCAAATTGGTAGTCATTTTTGCTGAAAGGGACCTTTTTGAGACATAAAAGAAAAATTAGGTACCTTTACGGGACAAATTCAAAATTTAGGTACCAAACTGTTAATTACTTTTAAGTGAGATGCACAGTTTGGTACCCTGTTTTTAAAATTGTTCTGAAGAGCTACCCACTTTTTCATTAATTTTCCGAAAAGGTACTCTTAAGTTAAAAGTGGATATCATCGTTGCACAGTTTTGATCCATATTGTTACTCATCTTTTGTTGAAAGGTACCATTTTGAGACATAAAATAAAAATTGGGTA
This sequence comes from Rubia yunnanensis, assembly GCA_037428765.1. Taxonomy (NCBI): domain Eukaryota; kingdom Viridiplantae; phylum Streptophyta; class Magnoliopsida; order Gentianales; family Rubiaceae; genus Rubia; species Rubia yunnanensis. The sequence continues at coordinate 104,278,594 of CM075067.1, forward strand.
CCTATGCAGAACAAATTCAAATTTTGGGTACCAAACTATTAATTCCGATAAAAAGCGGGTACCATTTTGGAAAATCTGTCAAAATGTAATTCAAAATATGAATAATTATAGTCTAATATTAAATCTTTAAAAATGTATCAAAAAAATAAATAAATATAAGGACGAGGTTTGTCATGATTGGTCTAACTGTTGGGCTGTCTATTAGGAGAAACTCTCTAAGTTAAAAAATACCATAAGATTTTAAAATTGATCACTCTATGTTTAAAATACAATGTCTCACATGATATTTTTACTTTACAATATCTCAAAATTGGTCTACCCATTAAGAAAGAAATCAATGTGAATTGAGTGAAATATCATTATAAGTAAGTTTGAGACGTTATCGTACATGGCACATCTGCACATTATTTAGACATGATTAATTCATTCATGATGGCACGTATATTGCAAAAATGAATATGTCAAAAATTTATCCAATTTTATTACTACATTTTATATATTTTTGTATGTTAAGCAATCTGAACCATAGAAAAAAGGAAATTTTTTTATTATAACTCAAAACAAGATAAATTGATGAAAATGCATGTGTGCACGTGAAATTTAAGAGTTGTGTAATGGATACTTATTTATCTGTTAAGCCGCACTAACTTATGCCTCTGTCGCCAGAAGGTTGTACCATTCCACCGCCAACCTCAATTTACCCCAAATTACTCCCCGGGGGACATCAGAGCCGGTACCCTTGTTTTATTTTCTTCTTCTTCATTTCAATTAATGATGGAAATCTGTGGCTTTGCCAGTGCTTCAAATAATGGCAATGGCCGGAAACCCAGCCGGCAACCGCATAGACTCTGACAAAAACCTCTCAGCCCTTCTAGAAGGGCCCAGTGAAGAGAAAAAGTGAGCCAAAAAACTCATGCCCGTACTAAGGCGTCCAACATTAGGGGGAAATGGGTTGAGAAATGTGTGAGCCCAACTGCAACTTTAGGTTGTGTCTCCAAACCCACACATGGTGCGTGAAGGCGCATTAGCCTACAACCTCGTCACCAGAAAACTCTACTATTCCATCGCCCACTTGAATTTGTCCCAAATCACCCCGCGACAGGCCCTGCAGATGGTAGCTTTTCCATCACGTCCTGGGCAGGCATAATAATCGTCCTGATTGGGTTGAAGATACCGGAGATATGGAGGACTATAAATGGATCTTAAAGCATCATGTTGGAGGACTTTCAGAGGTCGATGATTCTGAGATGTGGCCCGTGGCTGCATTGGTGACCCCATTTGGCGCAACTTTAAGGTGTCAGACCCGCAACGGGAAGAATGCACTGACTGATCCGATGTCAGAACGGTTCTTGTCCGTTGGATTGTGTTTATAAACATAAAATTAATTAGACATATTGTGAAAATACTATTTGGTATTGTGTAACAGAATTGTAGTGTTGTCGATCCAACAACCCTGTTTTATGTTTTAGTAGATCAAAACCAACAAAAAAACAAAAAAATCAAAAAACACGGAAAGTAATATATATATATATATATATATATATATATATATATCTCCATGTGTATGTAGTTAAATTTGATATTATATTTAAAAGCAATAATGTGTATGTATATGTGTGTTCGGGTTTTTACTCATAGTTTCCTCCCAAAAATAAATAATCTGAGTACTTTTATTATTTTTTATGTCATTCACTCAATTTGATCTATTCATTTTATGTTTCAAAATTTATTTATATTTAGTTTATGTGCATTAATAGAGGAAAAAATAAAGTGTGCATAAATATCAGTTCAGTGAATATTTTTTCCTCTTTTCCAGTATGGACTTTTCCTTTATTGAGCAATCGAGTTGGATTGAAATCAACTTGAATTGAGTGAAATATAATTATAATTATGTGCAAACATCGTGCAGTGAAAATATGCATGTCATTTAGAGGCACTTAATTTATTGTGACACATATATTGCACTAACAGATATCTCAATTTTTTTAATAAAAATTATACTTATTAGATTTAGGAACAGTGATAAGGAAAAGATCTATTCCTTATCAAAAAGTGTGGTGAGTTCTTCCTTTTTCACTACATTAATCGCCAGTGAAAATTCGGATTGGGTTCAAATTAGTCAAGGGTTTGGTAGCAGTTAGGGTTAAATTTTGATTTAGCGATTAATATTGTTAATCTTTCCATGTCCTCAAGATATCATGCCGCATATGCATAATACACATATGTACACATCTGTGGTTAAATGTGATATTATATATAAAATAAAAAGGTTGTATTTATGGGATTTTTTTATAATTTTCAGATTTCTCCCGAAAATAAACAATGTGTGTGCTTTTATTATTTTAAATGTCATTCACACAATTTGATCTACTCATTTTATATTTTAAATATTATTTATATATTTCTACATGCATAAATAGAGGGAAAAAGTAATGTGTTCGTAATTATCTGTTTATTGAACAAAATTTTCCTCTTCTTCCTATATCGACTTTTTCTCTTTTGAGCAATTGAGTAAGATAGGAATTATGTGAATTGTATGGAATATCATTATAATTTAGTGTGTATAGTTATTTTATAGTGCATATATGCACATTATTTGTCGCACTTCATTCATTGTGGCACGTATATTGCACGAACGGATGTTAAAAAAATCTTCAATTTAATCACTACACTTTATGTATTCTTATATATTGAGAAAATTGGATGAGAGAAAAAAGGAATATTTTATTATAACTCAAAAGAATATGAATTGATGAAAGTGCGAGTGTGCACGTGCAATTTAAGAGCTGTGTAATGGGTACTTTTACTATCTTTTATTCTGCACTAGCTTATGCCTCCACATATTATGATAAAGTTTACATCATATTTTCATAATACAGTATAAAGTAGTGCAAAACACAATAACAAAGTTTGTTACCATAATTGAGACATAGTTAATGTTTGGGTTTCGTAAATGAAACCACGTGTCACTCAAAAGACGTTTCTCTTTATGAACTCTCCCTATAAATTCACCCCCACGAACTCACACTCATCCTCACACTTCACTGTAGCTAAACTCCTTCAACAATCTAGCCACCATAACGATAGTCCTGATTGGGGCGGAGGTACTATAAATGGATCTTGAAGCATCTCGTCGAAGGAATGCCGGTGGTCGATGATTCTGAGATGTGGCACGTATATTGCACAAAGATATATGTCAAAAAAATTCTCCAATTTTATTAATATATTTTATGTATTTTTATATGTTCAACGATCAAGACAAGAGAGAAAAAGATAATTATGTACTTTAATTCAAAAGAAGATGAACTGAAGAAAGTGTGTGTGTTCGTGCAACTTAAGAGCGGTCTAATAAGTTCTTTAATTATCTCGCCTGTCACACTAGCAATGTTTTTATATGTTCAACAATCAAAACGAGAGAGAAAAGGATAATTATGTACTTTAATTCAAAAGAAGATGAATTGATGAAAGTGTGTGTGTGTTCGTGCAACTTAAGAGCGGTCTAATGAGTTCTTTAATTATCTCGCCTGTCACACTAGCAATGTTTTTAAACCATTTGATGAGATTCTGTCTTTACAAATACACTCCCCTTTACACACACACTCTACTCACACCAGCTTATCCTTATTCTTCTTCAACATTCCTCTATCCTTCTTCTTCTTCAACAATATTCCTTCACCCTTCTTCATCTTCCCGTTCTTTTAACCTTAATTCAACAACAAAACATCGAATTTCCTCATCTTAACAAAAACAAATGTCGTCGGCCAGTGTTTCTTCTAGTGGATCAGGCGGCGATGATCGCAACCCAACCCGGAGGTCGGGGAAAACCCCAAAGCAAAATGGCCCATCATCGTGTAAGGGAACCAAAAGGGGAAAAGGCGGCCCGGAAAATATGTCCTGCCCGTACAGTGGAGTGCGCCAATGTACGTGGGGCAAATGGGTGTCGGAAATTCGTGAGCGCCGCATCCCGGGACGGTTGTGGTTAGGAACTTACAAAACAGCTGGGGAAGCAGCCATCATCTACTACAAAACAATGAGATATTAATGGTTTTTACCATTCATTAGAAGCTATATATTTTTACAAGTTATGATTCATTGTATATAGTGAGGAACTAAATCAGTAAAAAATTATAATATTAGTAGGTTAACAAGTTATGATTGATTATATTTTTTTTTTAATTGAAGACTCACCTAAGTGAGGGGGAATATATTGGCTCCCCAAACCATAAAAAGAGTAGAAGATGAGTGTTAATGGTAGATACAGCAAAATGTAGTGTCTTTAAGGAAACTAGTGACCTGCCTTCAGAAGGTCGATGCAAAGTTAAAATTGCGATTCCAACGCAAAGAATCTCCACCCCCTGTGTTAATTCTTTCGTTGGCTAGGCAAGATTAACTAGACAAATTGTAAACCTAAGCTTAAGCAACAGAGGAAGAATTGCTCTGAGCTTCTTAGGTTCCTCGTGAGGTGATGTTCCAATGTGCATTGAGTCAGAATCCGAATGTGTAGAGATGAAGCTGAGGAGTACGCCATCCGAGATGAAGCTGAGGAGAGCGCCTGAGTATATGCCGACTTCTTGTAAATGGACCTGAGGGCAAGTACAGAGAAAAATAGTAGTCTCCATTCTAATTGACGGCATGCATATATTCAAGGTGAAAAACAGTGCATCATTGAAGTTGAGAAGGGTCAATTCCAAAAAGAAAACTATCAGTCGCCTTAAATTCTCTTGGTAAGTAGTCTTCGGCCATATTTAAAGATTTGGGAGGAGCTTCTGTTGGCAGTGGCACAGTTTTTGGAGGATTCCTCTAATCATGGATATTCTTGGATAGGGTCAAAGAGGAACGGGTGAAAACCGTTTTTGGTGTGGAGGTATAATCCTTTTTAGTGTATTTCCTCTGTTTATTTTTTGTCACCGTTTGGTTGGGATTAAGGAATTTGGATAGTCTGTCATGTTCGAGATATAGGTTAGCTTTTATTACTTCTAAAGGTAGATTCATTTGTGACTCGAGTATTTTCTGCTGCTTCGGGTAGGTGTCAGAGTTAATCCAGTCTAGTGGTTTGAATGTAAATCCCTTACGAGGTAAAAGGGGGAGTCTGATTACAGTTGTTTCGAAAGGGAATGGTGACTCAGCCGGGATAATGTTTTTTGGGGGGGTCAATTTGTTGGATCTTGTATGTTGTGCTTGAAAGCTTGCTGGTTTCTGCAATCTGAGTTGAAGTGACTGTAGCTGTAGGATTGCTATCATGGTGTTTATCATTGACCTTCTCAATTTGAGTGCTGTCATAACCAGCATTATCAGAAATGAATGAGGCATTAGCATTCCCAGAGTTTAAAAAGATATCAACAGGTCCAGAGTTTAAAGGGACTACAGCATTATGATGAGTTTTATGGATATCAGTATGACCAGATTTAAAAGGGACAACATTATTTCCGGAGTTTAGAAATGCAACTGCATTTTCCTGGGACTTATATGTATCAACGTTATCAGATTTGAAAGAGTTATCAGCCATCCCAGACTTTAAAGAGATATCATCATAACCAGAGTTTAAAGAGAGAACAGCGTTAACATGAGACTTATTATTATCCGCACTCCCAGATATAATTGAGACATTAGCATTTCCAGAAATTAAAGAGACATCAATATATCCAGCATTATCAGGTTTGAAAGAGGAATCAGCATATCCAGAGTTCAAAGAGGCATCAGGATCATCATGAGATTTGTAGATATCAGTACTACCAGAATTGTTAAAGGCAACAGCATTCACAGAGTTTAAAGAGGGATCAGCATAACCAGAGATGGCAGAAATATCATGAGGTTTAGTGGAAACCTGGGAACCCTGTCTAAGGTTCAAATCTTCAGTACTTTCGTTTTTGTTCATTTGTGGAGCACCTTGTGTGGGGTTGCCAACCTGTGAACCTTGTCTAAGGCTCTGAACTTCAGAACTTGCGATTGTGCCCGAATTTGAGTTTCCTTTCGCAGCATCAGTGACCGGAGAAGTCTGCTTGACAGAAGTATCTGCCTTATTCTTATAAACAAAGTGAGTCTTAGTCATAGAGGGGCCAGATGGAGGAATACCATGCCCTTTACCTTTATTCCTTCCCTGTTCATCATTGGGAATGGCTTTTTTACCTTCTTTAGTGGTGTTTCCTTGGGGTTTCCAGGGAATGAATTTGGAAGAGTTCTTCTCAAATCTGCAAACTGAGTCCGTATGTCCTAGTTTAAGGCAGTTAGAGCAATAAAATGGAATCCCTTCATATTCGATGTATTGCCAGAAGCCTATGTCTCTAAAACTTAGCCAAATTCGTTCCAACATAGGTTTAGTAACATCCAGTTCAACACAGATTCTAGCGACATGTGGTCTAGTCCTATTGATTGAAGCCTTGTCTACCCTAATAGGAGTACCAATTAGGTTGCCAATAGACATAAGAACAGAATAGTCAAAAAATTGCTGCGGTAAGCCATAGAGAGAGATCCAAATCGGGACAATAGGGGACTCAGCATTAGGATTAAAATTGGGAACCCATTTTGACATTCTAACAGAGTAAGCACCGAAGTTCCAGATTTTATGTAACCAACATCGATAATAATCTTCAGGAATAGCAAAGGATATCAAAACCTGACGATTGTCGAGCAAGGTGATGTTACTGTGCCCTATAAATCCGGCCGTGTGAAAATCTTTCCTGAGCTTTTCGAGTAGAGGGCGGCTACGTGAGAACTTTCCGATCAGCGTCCATTTGAGGGGGGCCTCTAATCTGATACATTCATCCTCTGTAAAGTGGAGGCCCGGCTCTCCCAGGTGGTCAATTTTTGCCTTTGGGATGAAGTATTGGACATCGTGATGGGTTACCGGACCCAGATTTAGGGGTTCTCGTAGTTCCTGAGTGATAGCTTGGGCGTAGGAAAGCGGAGGCGGTGGCTCCGCCATAGCGGCGGTGCCGGATTGTGAAGGAACGGCCGGCGCAGAGCCGTTGGAGCGGGTCGCACGTTTAGTGTGTGGGAATCGCACCTAGACGGATTTTTTTGATTGATTATATATATTAAAGAATAGAATCAGTAACATATTATAATATTAGTATGTTATTTTTAAATAACTTGAATTTTTTTTAGTGAAAATAATTTCATTATCCCTGATTGACAGCACAAAAGCAAACAAATTCTATTATATGACATTGGGACAATTGTCTGTATATATTAACCAGTTAGATATCACACTTTTTTTTAGATCGGTTTGAAAAGCAATGACATTTTTTATACATGCAATTATTGAATCCGGCCACTTTATTCCCTTCCCTCCGTTCATCTATATTTTTCTTACCTTAAGAAAAGTCATTCAAATAGTATAAAAATAGTTTATGAACAAAACCTTATTTCATCTATTATTTTCACACACACACATATATATATATATATATATATATATATATATATATATATATATTATCTAGAGTGGTTGTCTTGACAGACGGTATGTTCATGAATTTATGGACATGTTACTTACTTTTTATCTATACACTTCATTTGTTAAACTACATACTAAATTTAGAAATTTAATAAATATATTTTTGACATTATATACTTTTATATTTTCACATTCAAATTCACATTATTACTTGTTTTAACCTTTAAAATATAATATTTAAATTTTATAAAAATTACAACATTTAAAATAAAAATCACTTGAACTTTCTCTTTTATCAAAAATAAAAGTAAGACATTAATTAAATGACACAAATTAAGGCATGTACGACACAAGTAAGGAGATCAAATAAGGCATGTATGACGTGATAATAGCAAGTCCAACAACTTCTCTAAACGTTTCTTCAAAATAAAAATTTAAAACTCATGTTATTCATATTTTTTTGCTGTAATTCCAATAAATTCTCTATTTTTAATGAGTTTAACATATACACCCCCGTCCCGCAAGTATTGGAATATTTACTTTTTCACGGTACTCAATGATCACGTTTGGCCGTCAATATCTCTAGATACAAATAATATTTTTTTCATAAAAATTGATATTTAGAAATAGATGTTAAGATGATTCTAAAAATATCTTACATGATAGTTTTATTATAAATATATTGATTTTATATTTTGGGTCAAAGTTTACTAAGTTTAATTTAGAAAATTAAATATGCCAATACTCACTAGATTGGGAGAGTATTTCACAATAATCACTTTTGCAATTTAAATAAAAGTAATAGATTCAATTACTCTCCAAAAATACTAGCTTTAAAAAAAAGTTAGGAATGCCACTAGTTTTAATGGTTCGTTTCTAAAAAATTATTAAATAGCCTATAACTATATTGTTTATTTTAATAAATTTTAAAGTAGTGACTATTAAATTCAATAAAGTCATCAGTTAGGAAATTTAAAGTTTTAAATTCATCAAAATAAGGCAATATTTTGGCCAAAAATTAAAATAAGTCGAATTTCAAAACACAACCATTGTGATATTTCTCTATTTCTCATCGAGTGAATAAAGAATGCAATAACTAATTTTTTATAGCATCATATCGTGATTCTTGCTAAGTGTTATTTCAGGATCATACGTATTGTTATGGAAAGACTACTGTTAGATGGGGTCATTTTATAATTAATATAACTAATAGGGTGATTTTATGTTTGCATTTTATTTCTTTCAATGAGGTTCCCATAATTTGAAAATCGTTTAAATGGAAAAAATTGTCCAAAATGGTACACACTTTTAAGTGAAATTCACAGCTTGTTGCGTACTTTGTTTATAAAATTGTTTCGAAGAGGTGCCAACTTTTTCATTAATGTTCCGAAAAGGTACTCTTTAGTAAAAGTGGATACCATAATTGCACAATTTTGATCCAAATTGGTAGTCATTTTTGCTGAAAGGTACCTTTTTGAGACATAAAAGAAAAATTAGGTACCTTTACGGGACAAATTCAAAATTTAGGTACCAAACTGTTAATTACTTTTAAGTGAGATGCACAGTTTGGTACCCTGTTTTTAAAATTGTTCTGAAGAGCTACCCACTTTTTCATTAATTTTCCGAAAAGGTACTCTTAAGTTAAAAGTGGATATCATCGTTGCACAGTTTTGATCCATATTGTTACTCATCTTTTGTTGAAAGGTACCATTTTGAGACATAAAATAAAAATTGGGTACCTATGCAGAACAAATTCAAAATTTGGGTACCAAACTATTAATTCCGATAAAAAGCGGGTACCATTTTGGAAAATCTGTCCAAATGTAATTCAAAATATGAATAATTATAGTCTAATATTAAATCTTTAAAAATGTAATTCAAAATATGAATAATTATAGTCTAATATTAAATCTTTAAAAATGTATCAAAAAAATAAATAAATATAAGAACGAGGTTTGTCATGATTGGTCTAACTGTTGGGCTGTCTATTAGGAGAAACTCTCTAAGTTAAAAAATACCATAAGATTTTAAAATTGATCACTCTATGTTTAAAATACAATGTCTCACATGATATTTTTACTTTACAATATCTCAAAATTGGTCTACCCATTAAGAAAGAAATCAACGTGAAATGAGTGAAATATCATTATAAGTAAGTTTGAGACGTTATCATACATGGCACATCTGCACATTATTTAGACATGATTAATTCATTCATGATGGCACGTATATTGAAAAAATGAATATGTCAAAAATTTATCCAATTTTATTACTACATTTTATATATTTTTGTATGTTAAGCAATCTGAACCATAGAAAAAAGGAAAATTTTATTTTAACTCAAAACAAGATAAATTGATGAAAATGCATGTGTGCACGTGAAATTTAAGAGTTGTGTAATGGATACTTAATTATCTGTTAAGCCGCACTAACTTATGCCTCTGCCGCCAGAAGGTTGTACCATTCCACCGCCAACCTCAATTTACCCCAAATTACTCCCTGGGGGGCTTCAGACCGGTACCCTTGTTTTATTTTCTTCTTCTTCATTTCAATTAATGATGGAAATCTGTGGCTTTGCCAGTGCTTCAAATAATGGCAATGGCCGGAAACCCAGCCGGCAACCGCATAGACTCTGGCAAAAACCTCTCAGCCCTTCTAGAAGGGCCCAGTGAAGAGAAAAAGTGAGCCAAAAAACTCATGCCCGTACTAAGGCCTCCAACATCAGGGGAAATGGGTTGAGAAATGCGTTAGCCCAACTGCAACTTTAGGTTGTGTCTCCAAACCCACACATGGTGCGTGAAGGCGCATTAGCCTACAACCTCGTCACCAGAAAACTCTACTATTCCATCGCCCACTTGAATTCGTCCCAAATCACCCCTCGACAGGCCCTGCAGATGGTAGCTTTTCCATCACGTCCTGGGCAGACATAATAATCGTCCTGATTGGGTTGAAGATACCGGAGATATGGATGACTATAAATGGATCTTAAAGCATCATGTTGGAGGACTTTCAGAGGTCGATGATTCTGAGATGTGGCCCGTGGCTGCATTGCTGACCCCATTTGGCGCAACTTTAAGGTGTCGGACCCGCAACGGGAAGAATGCACTGACTGATCCGATGTCAGAACGGTTCTTGTCCGTTGGATTGTATTTATAAACATAAAATTAATTAGACATATTGTGAAAATACTATTTGGTACTGTGTAACAGAATTATAATGTTGTTGATCCAACAACTCTGTGTATGTAGTTAAATTTTCCATGTCTATGTAGTTAAATTTGCCATGTGTATGTAGTTAAATTTGATATTATATTTAAAAGCAATAATGTGTATGTATATGTGTGTTCGGGTTATTACTCATAGTTTCCTCCCAAAAATAAATAATTTGAGTACTTTTATTATTTTTTATGTCATTCACTCAATTTGATCTATTCATTTTATGTTTCAAAATTTATTTACATTTAGTTTATGTGCATTAATAGAGAAAAAAATAAAGTGTGCATAAATATCAGTTCAGTGAATATTTTGTCCTCTTTTCCAGTATGGGCTTTTCCTTTATTGAGCAATCGAGTTGGATTGAAATCAACATGAATTGAGTGAAATATAATTATAATTATGTGCAAACATCGTGCAGTGAAAATATGCATGTCATTTAGAGGCACTTAATTTAATGTGACACATATATTGCACTAACAGATATCTCAATTTTTTTTTATAAAAATTATACTTATTAGATTTAGGAACAGTGATAAGGAAAAGATCTATTCCTTATCAAAAAGTATGGTGAGTTCTTCCTATTTCACTACATTAATTGCCAGTGAAAATTCGGATTGAGTTCAAATTAGTCAAGGGTTTGGTAGCAGTTAGGGTTAAATTTTGATTTAGCAATTAATATTGTTAATCTTTCCATGTCCTCAAGATATCATGCCGCATATGCATAATACACATATGTACACATCTGTGGTTAAATGTGATATTATATATAAAATAAAAAGGTTGTATTTATGGGAGTTTTTTTATTATTTTCGGTTTCCTCCCGAAAATAAACAATGTGTGTGCTTTTATTATTTTAAATGTCATTCACACAATTTGATCTACTCATTTTATATTTTAAATATTATTTATATATTTCTACATGCATAAATAGAGGGAAAAAAATAATGTGTTCGTAATTATCTGTTTATTGAACAAAATTTTCCTCTTCTTCCTATATCGACTTTTTCTCTTTTGAGCAATTGAGTAAGATAGGAATTATGTGAATTGTATGAAATATCATTATAATTTAGTGTGTATAGTTATTTTATAGTGCATATATGCACATTATTTGTCGCACTTCATTCATTGTGGCACGTATATTGCACGAACGGATGTTAAAAAAATCTTCAATTTAATCACTACACTTTATGTATTCTTATATATTGAGAAAATTGGATGAGAGAAAAAAGGAATATTTTATTATAACTCAAAAGAATATGAATTGATGAAAGTGCGAGTGTGCACATGCAATTTAAGAGCTGTGTAATGGGTACTTTTACTATCTTTTATTCTGCACTAGCTTATGCCTCCACATATTATGATAAAGTTTACATCATATTTTCATAATACAGTATAAAGTAGTGCAAAACACAATAACAAAGTTTGTTACCATAATTTAGACATAGTTAATGTTTGGGTTTCGTAAATGAAGCCACATGTCACTCAATAGACGTTTCACTTTGTGAACTCTCCCTATAAATTCACCCCCACGAACTCACACTCATCCTCACACTTCACTGTAGCTAAACTCCTTCAACAATCTAGCCACCATAACGACAGTCCTGATTGGGCCAGAGGTACTATAAATGGATCTTGAAGCATCTCGTCGAAGGAATGCCGGTGGTCGATGATTCTGAGATGTGGCACGTATATTGCACAAAGATATATGTCAAAAAAATTCTCCAATTTTATTAATATATTTTATGTATTTTTATATGTTCAATGATCAAGACGAGAGAGAAAAAGATAATTATGTACGTTAATTCAAAAGAAGATGAACTGAAGAAAGTGTGTGTGTTCGTGCAACTTAAGAGCGGTCTAATAAGTTCTTTAATTATCTCGCCTGTCACACTAGCAATGTTTTTATATGTTCAACAATCAAAACGAGAGAGAAAAGGATAATTATGTACTTTAATTCAAAAGAAGATGAATTGATGAAAGTGTGTGTGTGTTCGTGTTAAGAGCGGTCTAATGAGTTCTTTAATTATCTCGCCTGTCACACTAGCAATGTTTTTAAACCATTTGATGAGATTCTGTCTTTATAAATACACTCCCCTTTACACACACACTCTACTCACATCAGCTTATCCTTTTTCTTCTTCAACATTCCTCTATCCTTCTTCTTCTTCAACAATATTCCTTCACCCTTCTTCATCTTCCCGTTCTTTTAACCTTAATTCAACAACAGAACATTGAATTTCCTCATCTTAACAAAAACAAATGTCGTCGGCCAGTGTTTCTTCTAGTGGATCAGGCGGCGATGATCGCAACCCAACCCGGAGGTCGGGGAAAACCCCAAAGCGAAATGGCCCATCATCGTGTAAGGGAACCGAAAGGGGAAAAGGCGGCCCGAAAAATATGTCCTGCCCGTACAGCGGAGTGCGCCAATGTACGTGGGGCAAATGGGTGTCGGAAATTCGTGAGCGCCGCATCCCGGGACGGTTGTGGTTAGGAACTTACAAAACAGCTGGGGAAGCAGCCATCATCTACTACAAAACAATGAGATATTAATGGTTTTGACCATTCATTAGAAGCTATATATTTTTACAAGTTATGATTCATTGTATATAGTGAGGAACTAAATCAGTAAAATTAGTAGGTTAACAAGTTATGATTGATTATATATAGTAAAGAATAGAATCAGTAACATATTATAATATTAGTATGTTATTTTAAACAACTTGAATTTTTTTTAGTGAAAATAATTTCATTATCCCTGATTGACAGCACCAAAGCAAACAAATTCTATTATATGACATTGGGACAATTGTCTGTATATATTAACCAGTTAGATATCACACTTTTTTTAGGTCGGTTTGAAAAGCAATGACATTTTTTATACATGCAAATATTGAATCCGGCCACTTTATTCCCTTCCCTCCGTTCAAATAGTATAAAAATAGTTTGTGAACAAAAACTTATTTCATCTATTTTCTCACACACACACATGTATATATATATATATATATATATATATATATATATATATATATATATATACATATATATTTTATCAATAGTGGTTGTCTTGACAGACAGTATGTTCATGAATTTATGGAGATGTTACTTACTTTTTTATCTATATACTTCATTTGTTAAACTACATACTAAATTTTGAAATTTAAAAAAATATATTTTTTACATTATATACTTTTATATTTTCACATTCAAATTCACATTATTACTTGTTTTAACCTTTAAAACATGATATTTAAATTTTATAAAAATTACAACATTTAAAATAAAAATCACTTGAACTTTCTCTTTTATCAAAAATAAAAGTAAGACATTAATTAAATGACACAAATTAAGGCATGTATGACACAAGTAAGGAGATCAAATAAGGCATGTATGACGTGATAAAAGCAAGTCCAACAACTTCTCTAAACGTTTCTTCAAAATAAAATTTTAAAACTCATGTTATTCATATTTTTTTGCTGCAATTCCAATAAATTCTCTATTTTTAATGAGTTTAAAATTTACACCCCCGTCCCGCAAGTATTGGAATATTTACTTTTTCACGGTACTCAATGATCATGTTTGGCCGTCAATATCTCTAGATACAAATAATATTTTTTTTCATAAAAATTGATATTTAGAAATAGATGTTAAGATGAATCTAAAAATATCTTACATGATAGTTTTATTATAAATATATTGATTTTATATTTTGGGTCAAAGTTTACTAAGTTTTATTTAGAAAAGTAAATATGCCAATACTCACTAGATGGGAGAGTATTTCACAATAATAACTTTTGCAATTTAAATAAAAGTAATAGATTCAATTACTCTCCAAAAATACTAGCTTTAAAAAAAAAGTTAGGAATGCCACTAGTTTTAATGGTTCATTTCTAAGAAATTATTAAATAGCCTATAACTAATTTGTTTATTTTAATAAATTTTAAAGTAGTGACTATTAAATTCATCAAAGTCATCAGTTAGGAAATTTAAAGTTTTAAATTCATCAAAATAAGGCAATATTTTGGCCAAAAAATAAAATAAGTCGAATTTCAAAACACAACCATTGTGATATTTCTCTATTTCTCATCGAGTGAATAAAGAATGCAATAACTAATTTTTTATAGCATCATATCGTGATTCTTGCTAAGTGTTATTTCAGGATCATACATATTGTTATGGAAAGACTACTGTTAGATGGGGTCATTTTATAATTAATATAACTAATAGGGTGATTTTATGTTTGCATTTTATTTCTTTCAATGAGGTTCCCATAATTTGAAAATCGTTTAAATGGAAAAAAATGTCCAAAATGGTACACACTTTTAAGTGAAATTCACAGCTTGTTGCGTACTTTGTTTATAAAATTGTTTCGAAGAGGTGCCGACTTTTTCATTAATGTTCCGAAATGGTACTCTTTAGTAAAAGTGGATACCATAATTGCACAATTTTGATCCAAATTGGTAGTCATTTTTGCTGAAAGGGACCTTTTTGAGACATAAAAGAAAAATTAGGTACCTTTACGGGACAAATTCAAAATTTAGGTACCAAACTGTTAATTACTTTTAAGTGAGATGCACAGTTTGGTACCCTGTTTTTAAAATTGTTCTGAAGAGCTACCCACTTTTTCATTAATTTTCCGAAAAGGTACTCTTAAGTTAAAACTGGATATCATCGTTGCACAGTTTTGATCCATATTGTTACTCATCTTTTGTTGAAAGGTACCATTTTGAGACATAAAATAAAAATTGGGTACCTATGCAGAACAAATTCAAAATTTGGGTACCAAACTATTAATTCCGATAAAAAGCGGGTACCATTTTGGAAAATCTGTCAAAATGTAATTCAAAATATGAATAATTATAGTCTAATATTAAATCTTTAAAAATGTATCAAAAAATAAATAAATATAAGGACGAGGTTTGTCATGATTGGTCTAACTGTTGGGCTGTCTATTAGGAGAAACTCTCTAAGTTAAAAAATACCATAAGATTTTAAAATTGATCACTCTATGTTTAAAATACAATGTCTCACATGATATTTTTACTTTACAATATCTCAAAATTGGTCTACCCATTAAGAAAGAAATCAATGTGAATTGAGTGAAATATCATTATAAGTAAGTTTGAGACGTTATCGTACATGGCACATCTGCACATTATTTAGACATGATTAATTCATTCATGATGGCACGTATATTGCAAAAATGAATATGTCAAAAATGTATCCAATTTTATTACTACATTTTATATATTTTTGTATGTTAAGCAATCTGAACCATAGAAAAAAGGAAAATTTTTATTATAACTCAAAACAAGATAAATTGATGAAAATGCATGTGTGCACATGAAATTTAAGAGTTGTGTAATGGATACTTATTTATCTGTTAAGCCGCACTAACTTATGCCTCTGTCGCCAGAAGGTTTTACCATTCCACCGCCAACCTCAATTTACCCCAAATTACTCCCCGGGGGGCATCAGAGCCGGTACCCTTGTTTTATTTTCTTCTTCTTCATTTCAATTAATGATGGAAATCTGTGGCTTTGCCAGTGCTTCAAATAATGGCAATGGCCGGAAACCCAGCCGGCAACCGCATAGACTCTGACAAAAACCTCTCAGCCCTTCTAGAAGGGCCCAGTGAAGAGAAAAAGTGAGCCAAAAAACTCATGCCCGTACTAAGGCGTCCAACATCAGGGGGAAATGGGTTGAGAAATGTGTGAGCCCAACTGCAACTTTAGGTTGTGTCTCCAAACCCACACATGGTGCGTGAAGGCGCATTAGCCTACAACCTCGTCACCAGAAAACTCTACTATTCCATCGCCCACTTGAATTTGTCCCAAATCACCCCGCAACAGGCCCTGCAGATGGTAGCTTTTCCATCACGTCCTGGGCAGGCATAATAATCGTCCTGATTGGGTTGAAGATATCGGAGATATGGAGGACTATAAATGGATCTTAAAGCATCATGTTGGAGGACTTTCAGAGGTCGATGATTCTGAGATGTGGCCCGTGGCTGCATTGGTGACCCCATTTGGCGCAACTTTAAGGTGTCAGACCTGCAACGGGAAGAATGCACTGACTGATCCGATGTCAGAACGGTTCTTGTCCGTTGGATTGTGTTTATAAACATAAAATTAATTAGACATATTGTGAAAATACTATTTGGTATTGTGTAACAGAATTGTAGTGTTGTCGATCCAACAACCCTGTTTTATGTTTTAGTAGATCAAAACCAACAAAAAAACAAAAAAATCAAATAACACGGAAAGTAATATATATATATATATATATATATATATATATATATATCTCCATGTGTATGTAGTTAAATTTGATATTATATTTAAAAGCAATAATGTGTATGTATATGTGTGTTCGGGTTTTTACTCATAGTTTCCTCCCAAAAATAAATAATCTGAGTACTTTTATTATTTTTTATGTCATTCACTCAATTTGATCTATTCATTTTATGTTTCAAAATTTATTTATATTTATTTTATGTGCATTAATAGAGGAAAAAATAAAGTGTGCATAAATATCCGTTCAGTGAATATTTTTTCCTCTTTTCCAGTATGGACTTTTCCTTTATTGAGCAATCGAGTTGGATTGAAATCAACATGAATTGAGTGAAATATAATTATAATTATGTGCAAACATCGTGCAGTGAAAATATGCATGTCATTTAGAGGCACTTAATTTATTGTGACACATATATTGCACCAACAGATATCTCAATTTTTTTAATAAAAATTATACTTATTAGATTTAGGAACAGTGATAAGGAAAAGATCTATTCCTTATCAAAAAGTGTGGTGAGTTCTTCCTTTTTCACTACATTAATCGCCAGTGAAAATTCGGATTGGGTTCAAATTAGTCAGGGGTTTGGTAGCAGTTAGGGTTAAATTTTGATTTAGCGATTAATATTGTTAATCTTTCCAGGTCCTCAAGATATCATGCCGCATATGCATAATACACATATGTACACATCTGTGGTTAAATGTGATATTATATATAAAATAAAAAGGTTGTATTTATGGGATTTTTTTTATTATTTTCAGTTTCCTCCCGAAAATAAACAATGTGTGTGCTTTTATTATTTTAAATGTCATTCACACAATTTGATCTACTCATTTTATATTTTAAATATTATTTATATATTTCTACATGCATAAATAGAGGGAAAAAATAATGTGTTCGTAATTATCTGTTTATTGAACAAAATTTTCCTCTTCTTCCTATATCGACTTTTTCTCTTTTGAGCAATTGAGTAAGATAGGAATTATGTGAATTGTATGAAATATCATTATAATTTAGTGTGTATAGTTATTTTATAGTGCATATATGCACATTATTTGTCGCACTTCATTCATTGTGGCACGTATATTGCACGAACGGATGTTAAAAAAATCTTCAATTTAATCACTACACTTTATGTATTCTTATATATTGAGAAAATTGGATGAGAGAAAAAAGGAATATTTTATTATAACTCAAAAGAATATGAATTGAAAAAAGTGCGAGTGTGCACGTGCAATTTAAGAACTGTGTAATGGGTACTTTTACTATCTTTTATTCTGCACTAGCTTATGTCTCCACATATTATGATAAAGTTTACATCATATTTTCATAATACAGTATAAAGTAGTGCAAAACACAATAACAAAGTTTGTTACCATAATTGAGACATAGTTAATGTTTGGGTTTTGTAAATGAAGCCACGTGTCACTCAAAAGACGTTTCTCTTTATGAACTCTCCCTATAAATTCACTCCCACGAACTCACACTCATCCTCACACTTCACTGTAGCTAAACTCCTTCAACAATCTAGCCACCATAACGATAGTCCTGATTGGGGCGGAGGTACTATAAATGGATCTTGAAGCATCTTGTCGAAGGAATGCCGGTGGTCAATGATTCTGAGATGTGGCACGTATATTGCACAAAGATATATGTCAAAAAAATTCTCCAATTTTATTAAAATATTTTATGTATTTTTATATGTTCAACGATCAAAACGAGAGAGAAAAAGATAATTATGTACTTTAATTCAAAAGAAGATGAACTGAAGAAAGTGTGTGTGTTCGTGCAACTTAAGAGCGGTCTAATAAGTTCTTTAATTATCTCGCCTGTCACACTAGCAATGTTTTTATATGTTCAACAGTCAAAACGAGAGAGAAAAGGATAATTATGTACTTTAATTCAAAAGAAGATGAATTGATGAAAGTGTGTGTGTGTGTTCGTGCAACTTAAGAGCGGTCTAATGAGTTCTTTAATTATCTCGCCTGTCACACTAGCAATGTTTTTAAACCATTTGATGAGATTCTGTCTTTATAAATACACTCCCCTTTACACACACACTCTACTCACATCAGCTTATCCTTTTTCTTCTTCAATATTCCTCTATCCTTCTTCTTCTTCAACAATATTCCTTCACCCTTCTTCATCTTCCCGTTCTTTTAACCTTAATTCAACAACAAAACATCGAATTTCCTCATCTTAACAAAAACAAATGTCGTCGGCCAGTGTTTCTTCTAGTGGATCAGGCGGCGATGATCGCAACCCAACCCGGAGGTCGGAAAACCCCAAAGCGAAATGGCTTATCATCGTGTAAGGGAACCGAAAGGGGAAAAGGCGGCCCGGAAAATATGTCCTGCCCGTACAGCGGAGTGCGCCAATGTACGTGGGGCAAATGGGTGTCGGAAATTCGTGAGCGCCGCATCCCGGGACGGTTGTGGTTAGGAACTTACAAAACAGCTGGGGAAGCAGCCATCATCTACTACAAAACAATGAGATATTAATGGTTTTGACCATTCATTAGAAGCTATATATTTTTACAAGTTATGATTCATTGTATATAGTGAGGAACTAAATCAGTAAAATTAGTAGGTTAACAAGTTATGATTGATTATATATAGTAAAGAATAGAATCAGTAACATATTATAATATTAGTATGTTATTTTTAAACAACTTGAATTTTTTTTAGTGAAAATAATTTCATTATCCCTGATTGACAGCACCAAAGCAAACAAATTCTATTATATTACATTGGGACAATTGTCTGTATATATTAACCAGTTAGATATCACACTTTTTTTAGATCGGTTTGAAAAGCAATGCCATTTTTTATACATGCAAATATTGAATCCGGCCACTTTATTCCCTTCCCTCCGTTCATCTATATTTTTCTTACCTTAAGAAAAGTCATTCTTTTAAAAGTCATTCAAATAGTATAAAAATAGTTTATGAACAAAACCTTATTTCATCTATTATTTTCACACACACACACATATATATATATATATATATATATATATATATTATCTAGAGTGGTTGTCTTGACAGACGGTATGTTCATGAATTTATGGACATGTTACTTACTTTTTATCTATACACTTCATTTGTTAAACTACATACTAAATTTAGAAATTTAATAAATATATTTTTTACATTATATACTTTTATATTTTCACATTCAAATTCACATTATTACTTATTTTAACCTTTAAAACATAATATTTAAATTTTATAAAAATTACAACATTTAAAATAAAAATCACTTGAACTTTCTCTTTTATCAAAAATAAAAGTAAGACATTAATTAAATGACACAAATTAAGGCATGTACGACACAAGTAAGGAGATCAAATAAGGCATGTATGACGTGATAAGAGCAAGTCCAACGACTTCTCTAAACGTTTCTTCAAAATAAAAATTTAAAACTCATGTTATTCATATTTTTTTGCTGCAATTCCAATAAATTCTCTATTTTTAATGAGTTTAACATTTACACCCCCGTCCCGCAAGTATTGGAATATTTACTTTTTCACGGTACTCAATGATCATGTTTGGCCGTCAATATCTCTAGATACAAATAATATTTTTTTTCATAAAAATTGATATTTAGAAATAGATGTTAAGATGAATCTAAAAATATCTTACATGATAGTTTTATTATAAATATATTGATTTTATATTTTGGGTCAAAGTTTACTAAGCTTAATTTAGAAAAGTAAATATGCCAATACTCACTAGATGGGAGAGTATTTCACAATAATAACTTTTGCAATTTAAATAAAAGTAATAGATTCAATTACTCTCCAAAAATACTAGCTTTAAAAAAAGTTAGGAATGCCACTCGTTTTAATGGTTCGTTTCTAAAAAATTATTAAATAGCCTATAACTATATTGTTTATTTTAATAAATTTTAAAGTAGTGACTATTAAATTCATCAAAGTCATCAGTTAGGAAATTTAAAGTTTTAAATTCATCAAAATAAGGCAATATTTTGGCCAAAAATTTAAATAAGTCGAATTTCAAAACACAACCATTGTGATATTTCTCTATTTCTCATCGAGTGAATAAAGAATGCAATAACTATTTTTTTATATCATCATATCGTGATTCTTGCTAAGTGTTATTTCAGGATCATACGTATTGTTATGGAAAGACTACTGTTAGATGGGGTCATTTTATAATTAATATAACTAATAGGGTGATTTTATGTTTGCATTTTATTTCTTTCAATGAGGTTCCCATAATTTGAAAATCGTTTAATTGAAAAAAAATGTCCAAAATGGTACACACTTTTAAGTGAAATTCACAGCTTGTTGCGTACTTTGTTTATAAAATTGTTTCGAAGAGGTGCCGACTTTTTCATTAATGTTCCGAAAAGGTACTCTTTAGTAAAAGTGGATACCATAATTGCACAATTTTGATCCAAATTGGTAGTCATTTTTGCTGAAAGGTACCTTTTTGAGACATAAAAGAAAAATTGGGTACCTTTATGGGACAAATTCAAAATTTAGGTACCAAACTGTTAATTACTTTTAAGTGAGATGCACAGTTTGGTACCCTGTTTTTAAAATTGTTCTGAAGAGCTACCCACTTTTTCATTAATTTTCCGAAAAGGTACTCTTAAGTTAAAACTGGATATCATCGTTGCACAGTTTTGATCCATATTGTTACTCATCTTTTGTTAAAAGGTACTATTTTGAGACATAAAATAAAAATTGGGTACCTATGCAGAACAAATTCAAAATTTGGGTACCAAACTATTAATTCCGATAAAAAGCGGGTACCATTTTGGAAAATCTGTCAAAATGTAATTCAAAATATGAATAATTATAGTCTAATATTAAATCTATAAAAATGTATCAAAAAAATAAATAAATATAAGGACGAAGTTTGTCATGATTGGTCTAACTGTTGGGCTGTCTATTAGGAGAAACTCTCTAAGTTAAAAAATACCATAAGATTTTAAAATTGATCACTCTATGTTTAAAATATAATGTCTCACATGATATTTTTACTTTACAATATCTCAAAATTGGTCTACCCATTAAGAAAGAAATCTACGTGAATTGAGTGAAATATCATTATAAGTAAGTTTGAGACGTTATCGTACATGGCCCATCTGCACATTATATAGACATGATTAATTCATTCATGATGACACGTATATTGCAAAAATGAATATGTAAAAAATTTATCCAATTTTATTACTACATTTTATATATTTTTGTATGTTAAGCAATCTGAACCATAGAAAAAAGGAAAATTTTTATTATAACTCAAAACAAGATAAATTGATGAAAATGCATGTGTGCACGTGAAATTTAAGAGTTGTGTAATGGATACTTAATTATCTTTTAAGCCGCACTAACTTATGCCTCTGTCGCCAGAAGGTTGTACCATTCCACCGCCAACCTCAATTTACCCCAAATTACTCCCCGGGGGGCATCGAAGCCGGTACCCTTGTTTTATTTTCTTCTTCTTCATTTCAATTAATGATGGAAATCTGTGGCTTTGCCAGTGCTTCAAATAATGGCAATGGCCGGAAACCCAGCCGGCAACCGCATAGACTCTGACAAAAACCTCTCAGCCCTTCTAGAAGGGCCCAGTGAAGAGAAAAAGTGAGCCAAAAAACTCATGCCCGTACTAAGGCGTCCAACATCAGGGGGAAATGGGTTGAGAAATGTGTGAGCCCAACTGCAACTTTAGGTTGTGTCTCCAAACCCACACATGGTGCGTGAAGGCGCATTAGCCTACAACCTCGTCACCAGAAAACTCTACTATTCCATCGCCCACTTGAATTTGTCCCAAATCACCCCGCGACAGGCCCTGCAGATGGTAGTTTTTCCATCACGTCCTGGGCAGGCATAATAATCGTCCTGATTGGGTTGAAGATACCGGAGATATGGAGGACTATAAATGGATCTTAAAGCATCATGTTGGAGGACTTTCAGAGGTCGATGATTCTGAGATGTGGCCCGTGGCTGCATTGGTGACCCCATTTGGCGCAACTTTAAGGTGTCAGACCCGCAACGGGAAGAATGCACTGACTGATCCGATGTCAGAATGGTTCTTGTCCGTTGGATTGTGTTTATAAACATAAAATTAATTAGACATATTGTGAAAATACTTTTTGGTATTGTGTAACAGAATTATAGTGTTGTCGATCCAACAACCCTGTTTTATGTTTTAGTAGATCAAAACCAACAAAAAAACAAAAGAATCAAATAACACGGAAAGTAATATATATATATATATATATATATATATATATATATATATATCTCCATGTGTATGTAGTTAAATTTGATATTATATTTAAAAGCAATAATGTGTATGTATATGTGTGTTCGGGTTTTTACTCATAGTTTCCTCCCAAAAATAAATAATCTGAGTACTTTTATTATTTTTTATGTCATTCACTCAATTTGATCTATTCATTTTATGTTTCAAAATTTATTTATATTTAGTTTATGTGCATTAATAGAGGAAAAAATAAAGTGTGCATAAATATCAGTTCACTGAATATTTTTTCCTCTTTTCCAGTATGGACTTTTCCTTTATTCAGCAATCGAGTTGGATTGAAATCAACTTGAATTGAGTGAAATATAATTATAATTATGTGCAAACATCGTGCATTGAAAATATGCATGTCATTTAGAGGCACTTAATTTATTGTGACACATATATTGCACTAACAGATATCTCAATGTTTTTTATAAAAATTATACTTATTAGATTTAGGAACAGTGATAAGGAAAAAATCTATTCCTTATCAAAAAGTGTGGTGAGTTCTTCCTTTTTCACTACATTAATCGCCAGTGAAAATTCGGATTGGGTTCAAATTAGTCAAGGGTTTGGTAGCAGTTAGGGTTAAATTTTTATTTAGCGATTAATATTGTTAATCTTTCCATGTCCTCAAGATATCATGCCACATATGCATAATACACATATGTACACATCTGTGGTTAAATGTGATATTATATATAAAATAAAAAGGTTGTATTTATGGGATTTTTTTATTATTTTTAGTTTCCTCCCGAAAATAAACAATGTGTGTGCTTTTATTATTTTAAATGTCATTCACACAATTTGATCTACTCATTTTATATTTTAAATATTATTTATATATTTCTACATGCATAAATAGAGGGAAAAAATAATGTGTTCGTAATTATCTGTTTATTGAACAAAATTTTCCTCTTCTTCCTATATCGACTTTTTCTCTTTTGAGCAATTGAGTAAGATAGGAATTATGTGAATTGTATGAAATATCATTATAATTTAGTGTGTATAGTTATTTTATAGTGCATATATGCACATTATTTGTCGCACTTCATTCATTGTGGCACGTATATTGCACGAACGGATGTTAAAAAAATCTTCAATTTAATCACTACACTTTATGTATTCTTATATATTGAGAAAATTGGATGAGAGAAAAAAGGAATATTTTATTATAACTAAAAAGAATATGAATTGATGAAAGTGCGAGTGTGCACATGCAATTTAAGAGCTGTGTAATGGGTACTTTTACTATCTTTTATTCTGCACTAGCTTATGCCTCCACATATTATGATAAAGTTTACATCATATTTTCATAATACAGTATAAAGTAGTGCAAAACACAATAAAAAAGTTTGTTACCATAATTGAGACATTGTTAATGTTTGGGTTTCGTAAATGAAGCCACATGTCACTCAAAAGACGTTTCTCTTTATGAACTCTCCCTATAAATTCACCCCCACGAACTCACACTCATCCTCAAATTCACTGTAGCTAAACTCCTTCAACAATCTAGCCACCATAAAGATAGTCCTGATTGGGGCGGAGGTACTATAAATGGATCTTGAAGCATCTCGTCGAAGGAATGCCGGTGGTCGATGATTCTGAGATGTGGCATGTATATTGCACAAAGATATATGTCAAAAAAATTCTCCAATTTTATTAATATATTTTATGTATTTTTATATGTTCAACGATCAAAACGAGAGAGAAAAAGATAATTATGTACTTTAATTCAAAAGAAGATGAACTGAAGAAAGTGTGTGTGTTCGTGCAACTTAAGAGCGGTCTAATAAGTTCTTTAATTATCTCGCCTGTCACACTAGCAATGTTTTTATATGTTCAACAATCAAAAAGAGAGAGAAAAGGATAATTATGTACTTTAATTCAAAAGAAGATGAATTGATGAAAGTGTGTGTGTGTTCGTGCAACTTAAGAGCGGTCTAATGAGTTCTTTAATTATCTCGCCTGTCACACTAGCAATGTTTTTAAACCATTTGATGAGATTCTGTCTTTACAAATACACTCCCCTTTACACACACACTCTACTCACACCAGCTTATCCTTATTCTTCTTCAACATTCCTCTATCCTTCTTCTTCTTCAACAATATTCCTTCACCCTTCTTCATCTTCCCGTTCTTTTAACCTTAATTCAACAACAAAACATCGAATTTCCTCATCTTAACAAAAACAAATGTCGTCGGCCAGTGTTTCTTCTAGTGGATCAGGCGGCGATGATCGCAACCCAACCCGGAGGTCGGGGAAAACCCCAAAGCAAAATGGCCCATCATCGTGTAAGGGAACCAAAAGGGGAAAAGGCGGCCCGGAAAATATGTCCTGCCCGTACAGTGGAGTGCGCCAATGTACGTGGGGCAAATGGGTGTCGGAAATTCGTGAGCGCCGCATCCCGGGACGGTTGTGGTTAGGAACTTACAAAACAGCTGGGGAAGCAGCCATCATCTACTACAAAACAATGAGATATTAATGGTTTTTACCATTCATTAGAAGCTATATATTTTTACAAGTTATGATTCATTGTATATAGTGAGGAACTAAATCAGTAAAAAATTATAATATTAGTAGGTTAACAAGTTATGATTGATTATATTTTTTTTTTAATTGAAGACTCACCTAAGTGAGGGGGAATATATTGGCTCCCCAAACCATAAAAAGAGTAGAAGATGAGTGTTAATGGTAGATACAGCAAAATGTAGTGTCTTTAAGGAAACTAGTGACCTGCCTTCAGAAGGTCGATGCAAAGTTAAAATTGCGATTCCAACGCAAAGAATCTCCACCCCCTGTGTTAATTCTTTCGTTGGCTAGGCAAGATTAACTAGACAAATTGTAAACCTAAGCTTAAGCAACAGAGGAAGAATTGCTCTGAGCTTCTTAGGTTCCTCGTGAGGTGATGTTCCAATGTGCATTGAGTCAGAATCCGAATGTGTAGAGATGAAGCTGAGGAGTACGCCATCCGAGATGAAGCTGAGGAGAGCGCCTGAGTATATGCCGACTTCTTGTAAATGGACCTGAGGGCAAGTACAGAGAAAAACAGTAGTCTCCATTCTAATTGACGGCATGCATATATTCAAGGTGAAAAACAGTGCATCATTGAAGTTGAGAAGGGTCAATTCCAAAAAGAAAACTATCAGTCGCCTTAAATTCTCTTGGTAAGTAGTCTTCGGCCATATTTAAAGATTTGGGAGGAGCTTCTGTTGGCAGTGGCACAGTTTTTGGAGGATTCCTCTAATCATGGATATTCTTGGATAGGGTCAAAGAGGAACGGGTGAAAACCGTTTTTGGTGTGGAGGTATAATCCTTTTTAGTGTATTTCCTCTGTTTATTTTTTGTCACCGTTTGGTTGGGATTAAGGAATTTGGATAGTCTGTCATGTTCGAGATATAGGTTAGCTTTTATTACTTCTAAAGGTAGATTCATTTGTGACTCGAGTATTTTCTGCTGCTTCAGGTAGGTGTCAGAGTTAATCCAGTCTAGTGGTTTGAATGTAAATCCCTTACGAGGTAAAAGGGGGAGTCTGATTACAGTTGTTTCGAAAGGGAATGGTGACTCAGCCGGGATAATGTTTTTTGGGGGGTCAATTTGTTGGATCTTGTATGTTGTGCTTGAAAGCTTGCTGGTTTCTGCAATCTGAGTTGAAGTGACTGTAGCTGTAGGATTGCTATCATGGTGTTTATCATTGACCTTCTCAATTTGAGTGCTGTCATAACCAGCATTATCAGAAATGAATGAGGCATTAGCATTCCCAGAGTTTAAAAAGATATCAACAGGTCCAGAGTTTAAAGGGACTACAGCATTATGATGAGTTTTATGGATATCAGTATGACCAGATTTAAAAGGGACAACATTATTTCCGGAGTTTAGAAATGCAACTGCATTTTCCTGGGACTTATATGTATCAACGTTATCAGATTTGAAAGAGTTATCAGCCATCCCAGACTTTAAAGAGATATCATCATAACCAGAGTTTAAAGAGAGAACAGCGTTAACATGAGACTTATTATTATCCGCACTCCCAGATATAATTGAGACATTAGCATTTCCAGAAATTAAAGAGACATCAATATATCCAGCATTATCAGGTTTGAAAGAGGAATCAGCATATCCAGAGTTCAAAGAGGCATCAGGATCATCATGAGATTTGTAGATATCAGTACTACCAGAATTGTTAAAGGCAACAGCATTCACAGAGTTTAAAGAGGGATCAGCATAACCAGAGATGGCAGAAATATCATGAGGTTTAGTGGAAACCTGGGAACCCTGTCTAAGGTTCAAATCTTCAGTACTTTCGTTTTTGTTCATTTGTGGAGCACCTTGTGTGGGGTTGCCAACCTGTGAACCTTGTCTAAGGCTCTGAACTTCAGAACTTGCGATTGTGCCCGAATTTGAGTTTCCTTTCGCAGCATCAGTGACCGGAGAAGTCTGCTTGACAGAAGTATCTGCCTTATTCTTATAAACAAAGTGAGTCTTAGTCATAGAGGGGCCAGATGGAGGAATACCATGCCCTTTACCTTTATTCCTTCCCTGTTCATCATTGGGAATGGCTTTTTTACCTTCTTTAGTGGTGTTTCCTTGGGGTTTCCAGGGAATGAATTTGGAAGAGTTCTTCTCAAATCTGCAAACTGAGTCCGTATGTCCTAGTTTAAGGTAGTTAGAGCAATAAAATGGAATCCCTTCATATTCGATGTATTGCCAGAAGCCTATGTCTCTAAAACTTAGCCAAATTCGTTCCAACATAGGTTTAGTAACATCCAGTTCAACACAGATTCTAGCGACATGTGGTCTAGTCCTATTGATTGAAGCCTTGTCTACCCTAATAGGAGTACCAATTAGGTTGCCAATAGACATAAGAACAGAATAGTCAAAAAATTGCTGCGGTAAGCCATAGAGAGAGATCCAAATCGGGACAATAGGGGACTCGGCATTAGGATTAAAATTGGGAACCCATTTTGACATTCTAACAGAGTAAGCACCGAAGTTCCAGATTTTATGTAACCAACATCGATAATAATCTTCAGGAATAGCAAAGGATATCAAAACCTGACGATTGTCGAGCAAGGTGATGTTACTGTGCCCTATAAATCCGGCCGTGTGAAAATCTTTCCTGAGCTTTTCGAGTAGAGGGCGGCTACGTGAGAACTTTCCGATCAGCGTCCATTTGAGGGGGGCCTCTAATCTGATACATTCATCCTCTGTAAAGTGGAGGCCCGGCTCTCCCAGGTGGTCAATTTTTGCCTTTGGGATGAAGTATTGGACATCGTGATGGGTTACCGGACCCAGATTTAGGGGTTCTCGTAGTTCCTGAGTGATAGCTTGGGCGTAGGAAAGCGGAGGCGGTGGCTCCGCCATAGCGGCGGTGCCGGATTGTGAAGGAACGGCCGGCGCAGAGCCGTTGGAGCGGGTCGCACGTTTAGTGTGTGGGAATCGCACCTAGACGGATTTTTTTGATTGATTATATATATTAAAGAATAGAATCAGTAACATATTATAATATTAGTATGTTATTTTTAAATAACTTGAATTTTTTTTAGTGAAAATAATTTCATTATCCCTGATTGACAGCACAAAAGCAAACAAATTCTATTATATGACATTGGGACAATTGTCTGTATATATTAACCAGTTAGATATCACACTTTTTTTTAGATCGGTTTGAAAAGCAATGACATTTTTTATACATGCAATTATTGAATCCGGCCACTTTATTCCCTTCCCTCCGTTCATCTATATTTTTCTTACCTTAAGAAAAGTCATTCAAATAGTATAAAAATAGTTTATGAACAAAACCTTATTTCATCTATTATTTTCACACACACACACATATATATATATATATATATATATATATATATATATATATATTATCTAGAGTGGTTGTCTTGACAGACGGTATGTTCATGAATTTATGGACATATTACTTACTTTTTATCTATACACTTCATTTGTTAAACTACATACTAAATTTAGAAATTTAATAAATATATTTTTGACATTATATACTTTTATATTTTCACATTCAAATTCACATTATTATTTGTTTTAACCTTTAAAATATAATATTTAAATTTTATAAAAATTACAACATTTAAAATAAAAATCACTTGAACTTTCTCTTTTATCAAAAATAAAAGTAAGACATTAATTAAATGACACAAATTAAGGCATGTACGACACAAGTAAGGAGATCAAATAAGGCATGTATGACGTGATAATAGCAAGTCCAACAACTTCTCTAAACGTTTCTTCAAAATAAAAATTTAAAACTCATGTTATTCATATTTTTTTGCTGTAATTCCAATAAATTCTCTACTTTTAATGAGTTTAACATATACACCCCCGTCCCGCAAGTATTGGAATATTTACTTTTTCACGGTACTCAATGATCACGTTTGGCCGTCAATATCTCTAGATACAAATAATATTTTTTTCATAAAAATTGATATTTAGAAATAGATGTTAAGATGATTCTAAAAATATCTTACATGATAGTTTTATTATAAATATATTGATTTTATATTTTGGGTCAAAGTTTACTAAGTTTAATTTAGAAAATTAAATATGCCAATACTCACTAGATTGGGAGAGTATTTCACAATAATCACTTTTGCAATTTAAATAAAAGTAATAGATTCAATTACTCTCCAAAAATACTAGCTTTAAAAAAAAGTTAGGAATGCCACTAGTTTTAATGGTTCGTTTCTAAAAAATTATTAAATAGCCTATAACTATATTGTTTATTTTAATAAATTTTAAAGTAGTGACTATTAAATTCAATAAAGTCATCAGTTAGGAAATTTAAAGTTTTAAATTCATCAAAATAAGGCAATATTTTGGCCAAAAATTAAAATAAGTCGAATTTCAAAACACAACCATTGTGATATTTCTCTATTTCTCATCGAGTGAATAAAGAATGCAATAACTAATTTTTTATAGCATCATATCGTGATTCTTGCTAAGTGTTATTTCAGGATCATACGTATTGTTATGGAAAGACTACTGTTAGATGGGGTCATTTTATAATTAATATAACTAATAGGGTGATTTTATGTTTGCATTTTATTTCTTTCAATGAGGTTCCCATAATTTGAAAATCGTTTAAATGGAAAAAATTGTCCAAAATGGTACACACTTTTAAGTGAAATTCACAGCTTGTTGCGTACTTTGTTTATAAAATTGTTTCGAAGAGGTGCCAACTTTTTCATTAATGTTCCGAAAAGGTACTCTTTAGTAAAAGTGGATACCATAATTGCACAATTTTGATCCAAATTGGTAGTCATTTTTGCTGTAAGGTACCTTTTTGAGACATAAAAGAAAAATTAGGTACCTTTACGGGACAAATTCAAAATTTAGGTACCAAACTGTTAATTACTTTTAAGTGAGATGCACAGTTTGGTACCCTGTTTTTAAAATTGTTCTGAAGAGCTACCCACTTTTTCATTAATTTTCCGAAAAGGTACTCTTAAGTTAAAAGTGGATATCATCGTTGCACAGTTTTGATCCATATTGTTACTCATCTTTTGTTGAAAGGTACCATTTTGAGACATAAAATAAAAATTGGGTACCTATGCAGAACAAATTCAAAATTTGGGTACCAAACTATTAATTCCGATAAAAAGCGGGTACCATTTTGGAAAATCTGTCCAAATGTAATTCAAAATATGAATAATTATAGTCTAATATTAAATCTTTAAAAATGTAATTCAAAATATGAATAATTATAGTCTAATATTAAATCTTTAAAAATGTATCAAAAAAATAAATAAATATAAGAACGAGGTTTGTCATGATTGGTCTAACTGTTGGGCTGTCTATTAGGAGAAACTCTCTAAGTTAAAAAATACCATAAGATTTTAAAATTGATCACTCTATGTTTAAAATACAATGTCTCACATGATATTTTTACTTTACAATATCTCAAAATTGGTCTACCCATTAAGAAAGAAATCAACGTGAAATGAGTGAAATATCATTATAAGTAAGTTTGAGACGTTATCATACATGGCACATCTGCACATTATTTAGACATGATTAATTCATTCATGATGGCACGTATATTGAAAAAATGAATATGTCAAAAATTTATCCAATTTTATTACTACATTTTATATATTTTTGTATGTTAAGCAATCTGAACCATAGAAAAAAGGAAAATTTTATTTTAACTCAAAACAAGATAAATTGATGAAAATGCATGTGTGCACGTGAAATTTAAGAGTTGTGTAATGGATACTTAATTATCTGTTAAGCCGCACTAACTTATGCCTCTGCCGCCAGAAGGTTGTACCATTCCACCGCCAACCTCAATTTACCCCAAATTACTCCCTGGGGGGCTTCAGACCGGTACCCTTGTTTTATTTTCTTCTTCTTCATTTCAATTAATGATGGAAATCTGTGGCTTTGCCAGTGCTTCAAATAATGGCAATGGCCGGAAACCCAGCCGGCAACCGCATAGACTCTGGCAAAAACCTCTCAGCCCTTCTAGAAGGGCCCAGTGAAGAGAAAAAGTGAGCCAAAAAACTCATGCCCGTACTAAGGCCTCCAACATCTGGGGAAATGGGTTGAGAAATGCGTTAGCCCAACTGCAACTTTAGGTTGTGTCTCCAAACCCACACATGGTGCGTGAAGGCGCATTAGCCTACAACCTCGTCACCAGAAAACTCTACTATTCCATCGCCCACTTGAATTCGTCCCAAATCACCCCTCGACAGGCCCTGCAGATGGTAGCTTTTCCATCACGTCCTGGGCAGACATAATAATCGTCCTGATTGGGTTGAAGATACCGGAGATATGGATGACTATAAATGGATCTTAAAGCATCATGTTGGAGGACTTTCAGAGGTCGATGATTCTGAGATGTGGCCCGTGGCTGCATTGCTGACCCCATTTGGCGCAACTTTAAGGTGTCGGACCCGCAACGGGAAGAATGCACTGACTGATCCGATGTCAGAACGGTTCTTGTCCGTTGGATTGTATTTATAAACATAAAATTAATTAGACATATTGTGAAAATACTATTTGGTACTGTGTAACAGAATTATAATGTTGTTGATCCAACAACTCTGTGTATGTAGTTAAATTTTCCATGTCTATGTAGTTAAATTTGCCATGTGTATGTAGTTAAATTTGATATTATATTTAAAAGCAATAATGTGTATGTATATGTGTGTTCGGGTTATTACTCATAGTTTCCTCCCAAAAATAAACAATTTGAGTACTTTTATTATTTTTTATGTCATTCACTCAATTTGATCTATTCATTTTATGTTTCAAAATTTATTTACATTTAGTTTATGTGCATTAATAGAGAAAAAAATAAAGTGTGCATAAATATCAGTTCAGTGAATATTTTGTCCTCTTTTCCAGTATGGGCTTTTCCTTTATTGAGCAATCGAGTTGGATTGAAATCAACATGAATTGAGTGAAATATAATTATAATTATGTGCAAACATCGTGCAGTGAAAATATGCATGTCATTTAGAGGCACTTAATTTAATGTGACACATATATTGCACTAACAGATATCTCAATTTTTTTATAAAAATTATACTTATTAGATTTAGGAACAGTGATAAGGAAAAGATCTATTCCTTATCAAAAAGTATGGTGAGTTCTTCCTATTTCACTACATTAATTGCCAGTGAAAATTCGGATTGAGTTCAAATTAGTCAAGGGTTTGGTAGCAGTTAGGGTTAAATTTTGATTTAGCAATTAATATTGTTAATCTTTCCATGTCCTCAAGATATCATGCCGCATATGCATAATACACATATGTACACATCTGTGGTTAAATGTGATATTATATATAAAATAAAAAGGTTGTATTTATGGGAGTTTTTTTATTATTTTCGGTTTCCTCCCGAAAATAAACAATGTGTGTGCTTTTATTATTTTAAATGTCATTCACACAATTTGATCTACTCATTTTATATTTTAAATATTATTTATATATTTCTACATGCATAAATAGAGGGAAAAAAATAATGTGTTCGTAATTATCTGTTTATTGAACAAAATTTTCCTCTTCTTCCTATATCGACTTTTTCTCTTTTGAGCAATTGAGTAAGATAGGAATTATGAGAATTGTATGAAATATCATTATAATTTAGTGTGTATAGTTATTTTATAGTGCATATATGCACATTATTTGTCGCACTTCATTCATTGTGGCACGTATATTGCACGAACGGATGTTAAAAAAATCTTCAATTTAATCACTACACTTTATGTATTCTTATATATTGAGAAAATTGGATGAGAGAAAAAAGGAATATTTTATTATAACTCAAAAGAATATGAATTGATGAAAGTGCGAGTGTGCACATGCAATTTAAGAGCTGTGTAATGGGTACTTTTACTATCTTTTATTCTGCACTAGCTTATGCCTCCACATATTATGATAAAGTTTACATCATATTTTCATAATACAGTATAAAGTAGTGCAAAACACAATAACAAAGTTTGTTACCATAATTTAGACATAGTTAATGTTTGGGTTTCGTAAATGAAGCCACATGTCACTCAATAGACGTTTCACTTTATGAACTCTCCCTATAAATTCACCCCCACGAACTCACACTCATCCTCACACTTCACTGTAGCTAAACTCCTTCAACAATCTAGCCACCATAACGACAGTCCTGATTGGGCCAGAGGTACTATAAATGGATCTTGAAGCATCTCGTCGAAGGAATGCCGGTGGTCGATGATTCTGAGATGTGGCACGTATATTGCACAAAGATATATGTCAAAAAAATTCTCCAATTTTATTAATATATTTTATGTATTTTTATATGTTCAACGATCAAAACGAGAGAGAAAAAGATAATTATGTACTTTAATTCAAAAGAAGATGAACTGAAGAAAGTGTGTGTGTTCGTGCAACTTAAGAGCGGTCTAATAAGTTCTTTAATTATCTCGCCTATCACACTAGCAATGTTTTTATATGTTCAACAATCAAAACGAGAGAGAAAAGGATAATTATGTACTTTAATTCAAAAGAAGATGAATTGATGAAAGTGTGTGTGTTCGTGCAACTTAAGAGCGGTCTAATGAGTTCTTTAATTATCTCGCCTATCACACTAGCAATGTTTTTAAACCATTTGATGAGATTCTGTCTTTATAATACACTCCCCTTTACACACACTCTACTCACACCAGCTTATCCTTTTTCTTCTTCAACATTCCTCTATCCTTCTTCTTCTTCAACAATATTCCTTCACCCTTCTTCATCTTCCCGTTCTTTTATCCTTAATTCAACAACCAAACATCGAATTTCCTCATCTTAACAAAAACAAATGTCGTCGGCCAGTGTTTCTTCTAGTGGATCAGGCGGCGATGATTGCAACCCAACCCGGAGGTCGGGGAAAACCCCAAAGCGAAATGGCCCATCACCGTGTAAGGGAACCGAAAGGGGAAAAGGCGGCCCGGAAAATATGTCCTGCCCGTACAGCGGAGTGCGCCAATGTACGTGGGGCAAATGGGTGTCGGAAATTCGTGAGCGCCGCATCCTGGGACGGTTGTGGTTAGGAACTTACAAAACAGCTGGGGAAGCAGCCATCATCTACTACAAAACATTGAGATATTTATTGTTTTGACCATTCATTAGAAGCTATATATTTTTACAACTTATGATTCATTGTATATAGTGAGGAACTAAATCAGTAAAAAATTATAATATTAGTATGTTAACAAGTTATGATTGATTATATATAGTAAAGAATAGAATCAGTAACATATTATAATATTAGTATTATATTTTTAAACAACTTGAAATTTTTTTAGTGAAAATAATTTCATTATCCCTAATTGACAGCACCAAAGTAAACAAATTCTATTATATGACATTGGGACAATTGTCTGTATATATTAACCAGGTAGATATCACACTTTTTTTACGTCGGTTTGAAAAGCAATGACATTTTTTATACATGCAAATATTGAATCCGGCCACTTTGTTCCCTTCCCTCCGTTCAAATAGTATAAAAATAGTTTGTGAACAAAAACTTATTTCATCTATTTTCTCACACACACACATATATATATATATACATATATATATATATATGTATTATTAATAGTGGTTGTCTTGACAGACGGTATGTTCATGAATTTATGGAGATGTTACTTACTTTTTATCTATACACTTCATTTGTTAAACTACATACTAAATTTTGAAATTTAAAAAATATATTTTTTACATTATATACTTTTATATTTTCACATTCAAATTCACATTATTACTTGTTTTAACCTTTAAAATATAATATTTAAATTTTATAAAAATTACAACATTTAAAATAAAAATCACTAGAACTTTCTCTTTTATCAAAAATAAAAGTAAGACATTAATTAAATGACACAAATTAAGGCATGTATGACACAAGTAAGGAGATCAAATAAGGCAGGTATGACGTGATAAGAGCAAGTCCAACAACTTCTCTAAACGTTTCTTCAAAATAAAAATTTAAAACTCATGTTATTCATATTTGTTTGCTGCAATTCCAATAAATTCTCTATTTTTAATGAGTTTAACATTTACACCCCCGTCCCACAAGTATTGGAATATTTATTTTTTCACGGTACTCAATGATCATGTTTGACCGTCAATATCTCTAGATACAAATAATATTTTTTTTCATAAAAATTGATATTTAGAAATAGATGTTAAGATGAATCTAAAAATATCTTACATGATAGTTTTATTATAAATATATTGATTTTATATTTTGGGTCAAAGTTTACTAAGTTTAATTTAGAAAAGTAAATATGCCAATACTCACTAGATGGGAGAGTATTTCACAATAATAACTTTTGCAATTTAAATAAAAGTAATAGATTCAATTACTCTCCAAAAATACTAGCTTTAAAAAAAAGTTAGGAATGCCACTAGTTTTAATGGTTCATTTCTAAGAAATTATTAAATAGCCTATAACTAATTTGTTTATTTTAATAAATTTTAAAGTAGTGACTATTAAATTCATCAAAGTCATTAGTTAGGAAATTTAAAGTTTTAAATTCATCAAAATAAGGCATTATTTTGGCCAAAAATTTAAATAAGTCTAATTTCAAAACACAACCATTGTGATATTTCTCTATTTCTCATCGAGTGAATAAAGAATGCAATAACTAATTTTTTATAGCATCATATCGTTATTCTTGCTAAGTGTTATTTCAGGATCATACGTATTGTTATGGAAAGACTACTGTTAGATGGGGTCATTTTATAATTAATATAACTAATAGGGTGATTTTATGTTTGCATTTTATTTCTTTCAATGAGGTTCCCATAATTTGAAAATCGTTTAAATGGAAAAAATTGTCCAAAATGGTACACACTTTTAAGTGAAATTCACAGTTTGTTGCGTACTTTGTTTATAAAATTGTTTCGAAGAGGTGCCGACTTTTTCATTAATGTTCCGAAAAGGTACTCTTTAGTAAAAGTGGATACCATAATTGCACAATTTTGATCCAAATTGGTAGTCATTTTTGCTGAAAGGTACCTTTTTGAGACATAAAAGAAAAATTAGGTACCTTTACGGGTTCAAAATTTAGGTACCAAACTGTTAATTACTTTTAAGTGAGATGCACAGTTTGGTACCCTGTTTTTAAAATTATTCTGAAGAGCTACCCACTTTTTCATTAATTTTCCGAAAAGGTACTCTTAAGTTAAAAGTGGATATCATCGTTGCACAGTTTTGATCCATATTGTTACTCATCTTTTGTTGAAAGGTACCATTTTGAGGCATAAAATAAAAATTGGGTACCTATGCAGAACAAATTCAAAATTTGGGTACCAAACTATTAATTCCGATAAAAAGCGGGTACCATTTTGGAAAATCTGTCAAAATGTAATTCAAAATATGAATAATTATAGGCTAATATTAAATCTTTAAAAATGTATCACAAAAAATAAATAAATATAAGAACGAGGTTTGTCATGATTGGTCTAACTGTTGGGCTGTCTATTAGGAGAAACTCTCTAAGTTAAAAAAATACCATAAGATTTTAAAATTGATCACTCTATGTTTAAAATACAATGTCTCACATGATATTTTTACTTTACAATATCTCAAAATTGGTCTACCCATTAAGAAAGAAATCAATGTGAATATAGTTAAATATCATTATAAGTAAGTTTGAGACGTTATCGTACATGGCACATCTGCACATTATTTAGACATGATTAATTCATTCATGATTGATACGAATTAGGTTTATTTATTTATATTTATTTATTAGGATTTTTAGAAGATAACGCTATACTCTTTTTTCCATTGGGTTTTTAATGAGGTAGTGTGATCATTTATTTTATTCTAGAATAAGGCCCATTAATTCTGCCATGTTGGCCTTTGAAGAATTAATGTTTCGGTCATGCATTTATTTTAGTGTTTAGAATATTTAGTTATGATTTGATTAGAATTAGATTTGGTAAGATTAGATAAGCCAATATTCATTCAAGATTTATCTTGAAGAATATAGTCATTTATTTTAGGTAGTTCAGTTAAATATGGTTTTAGCTTCTTACAGCTGCCATAATCCTTTTCATTTTCTTATTTGTAATTTTTGAAGACCATACCTATGTACTATAAATAGGGCTGGTATTCAACATTATTTTTACCTTACAACTTTTCATCAATCAAATATACAACCTTTTGAGTTCATACTCTTTGCTTGCAAGCTATTCCATTGTTGCTTAACCCCGAGGGCTAGTTAAGTATCAATAAACCTTGTAATCTAATCCTGAGGGCTAGTTAGAGAGCAAGTCGAAGTTAGGCGTACCCCGAGGGCTAGACTCCTGAATTTCGTGCGAGATAGTGCGGGTTTGCAGATCCCTTCACTAGATCAAAGATATAATTCCGCAATTCGTGAGTCTTCGCAAGGAGATTCATATCAGTTGGTATCAGAGCAAAGCGAAAAATCCTTGGGATTTCAAGTTTTGTTTTGGTGAACGTCGTTTCACTCACCAAAATAATCTGCAAACTCTAATGATGAAATTAGTACAGTAGTAAGCAGAGTCGATCCCACGAGGAACAGAGCAAAATCTATAATAAAATAGCTACTAATATAGAACAATTTTGGTGTAGCCACCACGCCTTAATTTTTAGATTTATCTAACAACTAATAATGCAACTATAAAATATAAAATAATAATGCAAACTAAAATATATAATTGTCTATAAAATATATGAATAAGGTAATCGGCTCGGAATAACTCACATTAGTTAAACATAGATCATAGGCGCAAAGATAAATCAATTCATATGCATCTATCAGTTATAGGAAAGTAGATACGCTTAACCTCCCCAATTCTTTCGTACTTTATCGACAATTAACCAATTATAATTAATTAATTGTTTCTCTTACCAAGATGCCTCCGGAAAGTATTCGCTGAACCAGATACACACCTCGATAGCATTAAGAATGAAAAGAACCTGATATAGCAATTACCCAAGTATTCGCAAGTAGTAACGCACACTTAATTATTCTCCATCTTGCTATTACAGTCTTAGCTAGTTAGCTGTTTTTCACAAGAACTCGCTACTTACTAACCCTTTCCAACGATTACGTATTGGTGGAATTAGATAGCATTATCCCAATAATATTCAAGTTGATCATGCTCAAATATATCAAGAATAAAATAAACCAAGAACAATCAAGAACACATAAGAATCAATTATAAAACAATTAGGCCTCACGATTCATAAACTTAATGCTTGTTATTCCATGCCGATATATAAATTAGCTACTCATAATAATTAAACTAAACAAATATATAATATAATAATAATACATAATCAAAATAATAAACCAATACTACCAGACCGTGACTTTGTATCCAAGCATGCTGCTGCGAAAACAAAGCTGAATACAAAAATATAACTAATGTCTCTGTAACTATAATTATGTCTCCTCCTCCTTCTCTGGCGTGTATATATATTTATATACACCAAACCAAAACCAAAACCAAAACCAAATCCAAATCAACTTCTAATTACTTTTCTTCTTATGGAAGAAATAAGGAAATAAGATAATATCTATTCTAATTCTAAATAACTAATTCCTACAATTAAGGAATTTCAAATGGAAGGAGATAATACAATCTTTATCAATATGGGCAGTGAATATATTTATTTCCTTCAAATCCACATGTCTTCAATAATTCACTTTTCACCCCATAACTTCAGCAATTCTGCTTTTGCTTCTCTTCCTTCATCCCTGGAAAAATGTCTTATAAAATAAGAACATTTTCCATTGGAGCACATCGCCTCATTAAAAACCTTAACCTGGAAAACCCAGTGGGAAAAAACCGTTGGTTAAGGGAAAAAGAGTACAATGTATAGCTCCCTCTCAATTCTCCGCAATTAATGAATTCCTACACCAAAAACACCTTAAAGTGCAAATTATATCTCAATAAAATCATAATAATCCCACAAAATATGAACACAATATAACACTCATCATGTTTGAATTTATTTATTTAGAAAAAAGAAAAAAAAGGAAGAAAAACGTCTGCCACCGCCAGAAAACTCGTGTCGCCGCTCAGCTCCGAACGCCACCTCCGGCGAGTCCAGCTCCTCCATCTCCGTCTCTGATCGACCATCCGAAGCCACCGTTCTGCTCTCCATCAACAGAAACTCCGATCGCCGCCAGTGTGATCTGTTCCAGTTCTCTGATTAGAGTTATCCGCAGCTCCATCTCCGACAAATCTCGGCAAATCCTCCATCTTTCTTTGTCCGGCGAGCTCGCCTCGCCCGCCTAGTTTTCCGTAGCCAAGAATCCTTGCCTTTCAGAGTTCTCCAACCGCCGGCAGCGTAGGTTCAGCACGGAGAAGAAAAGTTTCAGGTTCCAGCGAAGAAGAAGGCGCGCGTGATCTTCACGCGCGAGTCATCAACAGGGCGCGTGAATCTCACGCGCGAGACAGTTGAGACGCGTCTGCTCACGCGCTCAGTTTTGATCCGTTCTTCATCCCGCGAGATCTAAATTTATCGCGATATTTTATTATTCTCGCGAGTTGGTTTGTTTTTCGTGAGTTATCTCGCCAGCAGCCTTTTTCTCACGAGTTGAAGCCACATCAGCATCCAGTCACTGCCTAGTTAGCGTTTTGTCACCGTTTTAATTAGTAGTTCTTCACAGGGATGGCTTGGGACGTTGATCTACAGTTATTTTTATATCGTTCACGTTTCGAGGACGAAACTTTTTGACCTCGGAGGGAATGATACGAATTAGGTTTATTTATTTATATTTATTTATTAGGATTTTTAGAAGATAACGCTATACACTTTTTCCCATTGGGTTTTTAATGAGGTAGTGTGATCATTTATTTTATTTTAGAATAAGGCCCATTAATTCTG
Source organism: Rubia yunnanensis (assembly GCA_037428765.1). Taxonomy (NCBI): domain Eukaryota; kingdom Viridiplantae; phylum Streptophyta; class Magnoliopsida; order Gentianales; family Rubiaceae; genus Rubia; species Rubia yunnanensis. The sequence continues at coordinate 104,319,146 of CM075067.1, forward strand.
CCATGTTGGCCTTTGAAGAATTAATGTTTCGGTCATGCATTTATTTTAGTGTTTAGAATATTTAGTTATGATTTGATTAGAATTAGATTTGGTAAGATTAGATAAGCCAATATTCATTCAAGATTTATCTTGAAGAATATAGTCATTTATTTTAGGTAGTTCAGTTAAATATGGTTTTAGCTTCTTAAAGCTGCCATAATCCTTTTCATTTTCTTATTTGTAATTTTTGAAGACCATACCTATGTACTATAAATAGGGGTGGTATTCAAAATTATTTTTACCTTACAACTTTTCATCAATCAAATATACAACCTTTTGAGTTCATACTCTTTGCTTGCGAGCTATTCCATTGTTGCTTAACCCCGAGGGCTAGTTAAGTATCAATAAACCTTGTAATCTAATCCTAAGGGCTAGTTAGAGAGCAAGTCGAAGTTAGGCGTACCCCGAGGGCTAGACTCCTGAATTTCGTGCGAGATAGTGCGGGTTTGCAGATCCCTTCACTAGATCAAAGATATAATTCCGCAATTCGTGAGTCTTCGCAAGGAGATTCATATCAATGATGGCACGTATATTGCAAAAATGAATATGTCAAAAATTTATCCAATTTTATTACTACATTTTATATATTTTTGTATGTTAAGCAATCTGAACCATAGAAAAAAGGAAAATTTTTATTATAACTCAAAACAAGATAAATTGATGAAAATGCATGTGTGCACGTGAAATTTAAGAGTTGTGTAATGGATACTTATTTATCTGTTAAGCCGCACTAACTTATGCCTCCGTCGCCAGAAGGTTGTACCATTCCACCGCCAACCTCAATTTACCCCAAATTACTCCCCGGGGGGCATCAGAGCCAGTACCCTTGTTTTATTTTCTTCTTCTTCATTTCAATTAATGATGGAAATCTGTGGCTTTGCCAGTGCTTCAAATAATGGCAATGGCCGGAAACCCAGCCGGAAACCGCATAGACTCTGACAAAAATCTCTCAGCCCTTCTAGAAGGGCCCAGTGAAGAGAAAAAGTGAGCCAAAAAACTCATGCACGTACTAAGGTGTCCAACATCAGGGGGAAATGGGTTGAGAAATGTGTGAGCCCAACTGCAACTTTAGGTTGTGTCTCCAAACCCACACATGGTGCGTGAAGGCGCATTAGCCTACAACCTCGTCACCAAAAAACTCTACTATTCCATCGCCCACTTGAATTTGTCCCAAATCACCCCTCGATAGGCCCTGCAGATGGTAGCTTTTCCATCACGTCCTGGGCAGGCATAATAATCATCCCGATTGGGTTGAAGATACCGAAGATATGGAGGACTATAAATGGATCTTAAAGCATCATGTTGGAGGACTTTCAGAGGTCGATGATTCTGAGATGTGGCCCGTGGCTGCATTGGTGACCCCATTTGGCGCAACTTTAAGGTGTCAGACCCGCAACGGGAAGAATGCACTGACTGATCCGATGTCAGAACGGTTCTTGTCCGTTGGATTGTGTTTATAAACATAAAATTAATTAGACATATTGTGAAAATACTATTTAGTATTGTGTAACAGAATTATAGTGTTGTCGATCCAACAACCCTGTTTTATGTTTTAGTAGATCAAAACCAACAAAAAAATCAAATAACACAGAAAGTAATATATATATATATATATATATATATATATATATATATATATCTCCATGTGTATGTAGATAAATTTGCCATGTGTATGTAGTTAAATTTGATATTATATTTAAAAGCAATAATAAGTATGTATATGTGTGTTCGGGTTATTACTCATAGTTTCCTCCCAAAAATAAATAATCTGAGTACTTTTATTATTTTTTATGTCGTTCACTCAATTTGATCTATTCATTTTATGTTTCAAAATTTATTTATATTTAGTTTATGTGCCTTAATAGAGAAAAAAATAAAGTGTGCATAAATATCAGTTCAGTGAATATTTTTTCCTCTTTTCCAGTATGGGATTTTCCTTTATTGAGCAATCGAGTTGGATTGAAATCAACATGAATTGAGTGAAATATATTTATAATTATGTGCAAACATCGTGCAGTGAAAATATGCATGTCATTTAGAGGCACTTAATTTATTGTGACACATATATTGCACTAACAGATATCTCAATTTTTTTTATAAAAATTATACTTATTAGATTTAGGAACAGTGATAAGGAAAAGATCTATTCCTTATCAAAAAGTGTGGTGAGTTCTTCCTTTTTCACTACATTAATCGCCAGTGAAAATTCGGATTGGGTTCAAATTAGTCAAGGGTTTGGTAGCAGTTAGGGTTAAATTTTGATTTAGCGATTAATATTGTTTATCTTTCCATGTCCTCAAGATATCATGCCGCATATGCATAATACACATATGTACACATCCGTGGTTAAATGTGATATTATATATAAAATAAAAAGGTTGTATTTATGGGATTTTTTTATTATTTTCAGTTTCCTCCCGAAAATAAACAATGTGTGTGCTTTTATTATTTTAAATGTCATTCACTCAATTTGATCTACTCATTTTATATTTTAAATATTATTTATATATTTCTACATGCATAAATAGAGTGAAAAAATAATGTGTTCGTAATTATCTGTTTATTGAACAAAATTTTCCTCTTCTTCCTGTATCGACTTTTTCTCTTTTGAGCAATTGAGTAAGATAGGAATTATGTGAATTGTATGAAATATCATTATAATTTAGTGTGTATAGTTATTTTATAGTGCATATATGCACATTATTTGTCGCACTTCATTCATTGTGGCACGTATATTGCACGAACGGATGTTAAAAATATCTTCAATTTAATCACTACACTTTATGTATTCTTATATATTGAGAAAATTGGATGAGAGAAAAAAGGAATATTTTATTATAACTCAAAAGAATATGAATTGATGAAAGTGCGAGTGTGCACGTGCAATTTAAGAGCTGTGTAATAGGTACTTTTACTATCTTTTATTCTGCACTAGCTTATGCCTCCATATATTATGGTAAAGTTTACATCATATTTTCATAATACAGTATAAAGTAGTGCAAAACACAATAACAAAGTTTGTTACCATAATTGAGACATAGTTAATGTTTGGGTTTCGTAAATGAAGCCACGTGTCACTCAAAAGACGTTTCTCTTTATGAACCCTCCCTATAAATTCACCCCCACGAACTCACACTCATCCTCACACTTCACTGTAGCTAAACTCCTTCAACAATCTAGCCACCATAACGATAGTCCTGATTGGGGCGGAGGTACTATAAATGGATCTTGAAGCATCTCGTCGAAGGAATGCCGGTGGTCGATGATCTTGAGATGTGGCACGTATATTGCACAAAGATATATGTCAAAAGAATTCTCCAATTTTATTAATATATTTTATGTATTTTTACATGTTAAACGATCAAAACGAGAGAGAAAAAGATAATTATGTACTTTAATTCAAAAGAAGATGAACTGAAGAAAGTGTGTCTGTTCGTGCAACTTAAGAGCGGACTAATAAGTTCTTTAATTATCTCGCCTGTCACACTAGCAATGTTTTTATATGTTCAACAATCAAAACGAGAGTGAAAAGGATAAATATGTACTTTAATTCAAAAGAAGATGAATTGATGAAAGTGTGTGTGTGTTCGTGCAACTTAAGAGCGGTCTAATGAGTTCTTTAATTATCTCGCCTGTCACACTAGCAATGTTTTTAAACCATTTGATGAGATTCTGTCTTTACAAATACACTCCCCTTTACACACACACTCTACTCACACCAGCTTATCCTTTTTCTTCTTCAACATTCCTCTATCCTTCTTCAACAACAACAAAACATCGAATTTCCTCATCTTAACAAAAACAAATGTCGTCGGCCAGTGTTTCCTCTAGTGGATCAGGCGGCAATGATCGCAACCCAACCCGGAGGTCGGGGAAAACCCCAAAGCGAAATGGCCCATTATCGTGTAAGAGAACCGAAAGGGGAAAAGGCGGCCCGGAAAATATGTCCTGCCCGTACAGCGGAGTGTGCCAATGTACGTGGGGCAAATGGGTGTCGAAAATTCGTGAGCGCCGCATCCCAGGACGGTTGTGGTTAGGAACTTACAAAACAGCTGGGGAAGCAGCCATCATCTACTACAAAACAATGAGATATTAATGGTTTTGACCATTCATTAGAAGCTATATATTTTTACAAGTTATGATTCATTGTATATAGTGAGGAACTAAATCAGTAAAAAATTATAATATTAGTAGGTTAACAAGTTATGATTGATTATATATAGTATAGAATAGAATCAGTAACATATTATAATATTAGTATGTTATTTTTAAACAACTTGAATTTTTTTTAGTGAAAATAATTTCATTATCCCTGATTGATAGCACCAAAGCAAACAAATTCTATTATATGACATTGGTACAATTGTCTGTATATATTAACCAGTTAGATATCACACTTTTTTTAGATCGGTTTGAAAAGCAATGACATTTTTTATACATGCAAATATTGAATCCGGCCACTTTATTCCCTTCCCTCCGTTCACCTATATTTTTCTTACCTTAAGAAAAGTCATTCTTTTAAAAGTCATTCAAATAGTATAAAAATAGTTTATGAACAAAACCTTATTTCATCTATTATTTTCACACGCACACACACACATATATATATATATATACATATATATAATTTTATCTAGAATGGTTGTCTTGACAGACGGTACGTTCATGAATTTATGGACATGTTACTTACTTTTTATCTATACACTTCATTTGTTAAACTACATACTAAATTTAGAAGTTTAATAAATATATTTTTTACATTATATACTTTTATATTTTCACATTCAAATTCACATTATTACTTGTTTTAACCTTTAAAATATAATATTTAAATTTTATAAAAATTACAACATTTAAAATAAAAATCACTTGAACTTTCTCTTTTATCAAAAATAAAAGTAAGACATTAATTAAATGACACAAATTAAGGCATGTACGACACAAGTAAGGAGATCAAATAAGGCATGTATGACGTGATAAGAGCAGGTCCAACAACTTCTCTAAACGTTTCTTCAAAATAAAAATTTAAAACTCATGTTATTCATATTTTTTTGCTGCAATTCCAATAAATTCTCTATTTTTAATGAGTTTAACATTTACACCCCCGTCCCGCAAGTATTGGAATATTTACTTTTTCACGGTACTCAATGATCATGTTTGGCCGTCAATATCTCTATATACAAATAATATTTTTTTTCATAAAAATTGATATTTAGAAATAGATGTTAAGATGAATCTAAAAATATCTTACATGATAGTTTTATTATAAATATATTGATTTTATATTTTGGGTCAAAGTTTACTAAGTTTAATTTAGAAAAGTAAATATGCCAATACTCACTAGATGGGAGAGTATTTCACAATAATAACTTTTGCAATTTAAATAAAAGTAATAGATTCAATTACTCTCCAAAAATACTAGCTTTAAAAAAAAGTTAGGAATGCCACTAGTTTTAATGGTTCGTTTCTAAAAAATTATTAAATAGCCTATAACTATATTGTTTATTTTAATAAATTTTAAAGTAGTGACTATTAAATTCATCAAAGTCATCAGTTAGGAAATTTAAAGTTTTAAATTCATCAAAATAAGGCAATTTTTTGGCCAAAAATTTAAATAAGTCGAATTTCAAAACACAACCATTGTGATATTTCTCTATTTCTCATCGAGTGAATAAAGAATGCAATAACTATTTTTTTATATCATCATATCGTGATTCTTGCTAGGTGTTATTTCAGGATCATACGTATTGTTATGGAAAGACTACTGTTAGATGGGGTCATTTTATAATTAATATAACTAATAGGGTGAATTTATGTTTGCATTTTATTTCTTTCAATGAGGTTCCCATAATTTGAAAATCGTTTAAATGGAAAAAATTGTCCAAAATGGTACACACTTTTAAGTGAAATTCACAGTTTGTTGCGTACTTTGTTTATAAAATTGTTTCGAAGAGGTGCCGACTTTTTCATTAATGTTCCGAAAAGGTACTCTTTAGTAAAAGTGGATACCATAATTGCACAATTTTGATCCAAATTGGTAGTCATTTTTGCTGAAAGGTACCTTTTTGAGACATAAAAGAAAAATTAGGTACCTTTACGGGTGCAAAATTTAGGTACCAAACTGTTAATTACTTTTAAGTGAGATGCACAGTTTGGTACCCTGTTTTTAAAATTGTTCTGAAGAGCTACCCACTTTTTCATTAATTTTCCGAAAAGGTACTCTTAAGTTAAAAGTGGATATCATCGTTGCACAGTTTTGATCCATATTGTTACTCATCTTTTGTTGAAAGGTACCATTTTGAGGCATAAAATAAAAATTGGGTACCTATGCAGAACAAATTCAAAATTTGGGTACCAAACTATTAATTCCGATAAAAAGCGGGTACCATTTTGGAAAATCTGTCAAAATGTAATTCAAAATATGAATAATTATAGTCTAATATTAAATCTTTAAAAATGTATCACAAAAAATAAATAAATATAAGAACGAGGTTTGTCATGATTGGTCTAACTGTTGGGCTGTCTATTAGGAGAAACTCTCTAAGTTAAAAAATACCATAAGATTTTAAAATTGATCACTCTATGTTTAAAATACAATGTCTCACATGATATTTTTACTTTACAATATCTCAAAATTGGTCTACCCATTAAGAAAGAAATCAACGTGAATTGAGTGAAATATCATTATAAGTAAGTTTGAGACGTTATCGTACATGGCACATCTGCACATTATTTAGACATGATTAATTCATTCATGATGGCACGTATATTGCAAAAATGAATATGTCAAAAATTTATCCAATTTTATTACTACATTTTATATATTTTTGTATGTTAAGCAATCTGAACCATAGAAAAAAGGAAAATTTTATTTTAACTCAAAACAAGATAAATTGATGAAAATGCATGTGTGCACATGAAATTTAAGAGTTGTGTAATGGATACTTAATTATCTGTTAAGCCGCACTAACTTATGCCTCTGCCGCCAGAAGGTTGTACCATTCCACCGCCAACCTCAATTTACCCCAAATTACTCCCCGGGGGGCTTCAGACCCGGTGCCCTTGTTTTATTTTCTTCTTCTTCATTTCAATTAATGATGGAAATCTGTGGCTTTGCCAGTGCTTCAAATAATGGCAATGGCCGGAAACCCAGCCGGCAACCGCATAGACTCTGGCAAAAACCTCTCAGCCCTTCTAGAAGGGCCCAGTGAAGAGAAAAAGTGAGCCAAAAAACTCATGCCCGTACTAAGGCGTCCAACATCAGGGGGAAATAGGTTGAGAAATGTGTGAGCCCAACTGCAACTTTAGGTTGTGTCTCCAAACCCACACATGGTGCGTGAAGGCGCATTAGCCTACAACCTCGTCACCAGAAAACTCTACTATTCCATCGCCCACTTGAATTCGTCCCAAATCACCCCTCGACAGGCCCTGCAGATGGTAGCTTTTCCATCACGTCCTGGGCAGACATAATAATCGTCCTGATTGGGTGTAAGATACCAGAGATATGGATGACTATAAATGGATCTTAAAGCATCATGTTGGAGGACTTTCAGAGGTCGATGATTCTGAGATGTGGCCCGTGGCTGCATTGCTGACCCCATTTGGCGCAACTTTAAGGTGTCGGACCCGCAACGGGAAGAATGCACTGACTGATCCGATGTCAAAACGGTTCTTGTCTGTTGGATTGTATTTATAAACATAAAATTAATTAGACATATTGTGAAAATACTATTTGGTATTGTGTAACAGAATTATAATGTTGTTGATCCAACAACTCTGTGTATGTAGTTAAATTTTCCATGTGTATGTAGTTAAATTTGCCATGTGTATGTAGTTAAATTTGATATTATATTTAAAAGCAATAATGTGTATGTATATGTGTGTTTGGGTTATTACTCATAGTTTCCTCCCAAAAATAAATAATCTTAGTACTTTTATTATTTTTTATGTCATTCACTCAATTTGATCTACTCATTTTATGTTTCAAAATTTATTTATATTTAGTTTATGTGCATTAATAGAGAAAAAAAATAAAGTTTGCATAAATATCAGTTCAGTGAATATTTTTTCCTCTTTTCCAGTATGGGCTTTTCCTTTATTGAGCAATCGAGTTGGATTGAAAGCAACATGAATTGAGTGAAATATAATTATAATTATGTGCAAACATCGTGCAGTGAAAATATGCATGTCATTTAGAGGCACTTAATTTATTGTGACACATATATTGCACTAACAGATATCTCATTTTTTTAATAAAAATTATACTTATTAGATTTAGGAATAGTGATAAGGAAAAGATCTATTCCTTATCAAAAAGGGTGGTGAGTTCTTCCTTTTTCACTACATTAATCGCCAGTGAAAATTCGGATTGGGTTCAAATTAGTCAAGGGTTTGGTAGCAGTTAGGGTTAAATTTTTATTTGGCAATTAATATTGTTTATCTTTCCATGTCCTCAAGATATCCTGCCGCATATGCATAATACACATATGTACACATCTGTGGTTAAATGTGATATTACATATAAAATAAAAAAGTTGTATTTATGGGATTTTTTTTATTATTTTCAGTTTCCTCCTGAAAATAAACAATGTGTGTGCTTTTATTATTTTAAATGTCATTCACTCAATTTGATCTAATCATTTTATATTTTAAATATTATTTATATATTTCTACATGCATAAATAGAGGGAAAAAATAATGTGTTCGTAATTATCTGTTTATTGAACAAAATTTTCCTCTTCTTCCTGTATCGACTTTTTCTCTCTTGAGCAATTGAGTAAGATTGGAATTATGTGAATTGTATGAAATATCATTATAATTTAGTATGTATAGTTATTTTATAGTGCATATATGCACATTATTTGTCGCACTTCATTCATTGTGGCACGTATATTGCACGGACGGATGTTAAAAAAATCTTTAATTTATTTACTACACTTTATGTATTTTTATATATTGAGAAATTTGGATGAGAGAAAAAAGGAGTATTGTATTATAACTCAAAAGAATATGAATTGATGAAAGTGCGAGTGTGCACGTGCAATATAAAAGTTGTGTAATGGGTACTTTTACTATCTTTTATTCTGCACTAGCTTATGCCTCCGCATATTATGATAAAGTTTACATCATATTTTCATAATACAGTATAAAGTAGTGCAAAACACATAACAAAGTTTGTTACCATAATTGAGACATAGTTAATGTTTGGGTTTCGTAAATGAAGCCACATGTCACTCAAAAGACGTTTCTCTTTATAAACTCTCCCTATAAATTCACCCCCACGAACTCATACTCATCCTCACACATCACTGTAGCTAAACTCCTTCAACAATCTAGCCACCATAACGATAGTCCTGATTGGGGTGGAGGTACTATAAATGGATCTTGAAGCATCTCGTCGAAGGAATGCCGGTGGTCGATGATTCTGAGATGTGGCACGTATATTGCACGAAGATATATGTCAAAAAAATTCTCCAATTTTATTAATATATTTTATATGTTCAACAATCAAAACGAGAGAGAAAAAGATAATTATGTACTTTAATTCAAAAGAAGATGAACTGAAGAAAGTGTGTGTGTTCGTGCAACTTAAGAGCGGTCTAATAAGTTCTTTAATTATCTCGCCTGTCACACTAGCAATGTTTTTATATGTTCAACAATCAAAACGAGAGAGAAAAGGATAATTATGTACTTTAATTCAAAAGAAGATGAATTGATGAAAGTGTGTGTGTGTGTGTTCGTGCAATTTAAGAGCGGTCTAATGAGTTCTTTAATTATCTCGCCTGTCACACTAGCAATGTTTTAAACCATTTGATTAGATTCTGTCTTTATAAATACACTCCACTTTACACACTCTACTCACACCAGCTTATCCTTTTTCTTCTTCAACATTCCTCTATCCTTCTTCTTCTTCAACAATATTCCTTCACCCTTCTTCATCTTCCCGTTCTTTTAACCTTAATTTAACAACCAAACATTGAATTTCCTCATCTTAACAAAAACAAATGTCGTCGGCCAGTGTTTCTTCTAGTGGATCAGGCGGCGATGATCGCAACCCAACCTGAAACTCGGGGAAGCCCCAAAGCGAAACTCCCCATCATCGTGTAAGGGAACCGAAAGGGGAAAAGGCGGCCCGGAAAATATATCCTGCCCATACATCGGAGTGCGCCAACGTACGTGGGGCAAATGGGTGTCAAAAATTCGTGAACGCCACAGCCCGGGAAAGTTGTGGTTAGGAACTTACAAAATAGCTCGGGAAGCAGCCATAGTCTACAACAAAACAATGAGATATTTATGGTTTTGACTATTCATTAGAAGCTATATATTTTAACAAGTTATGATTCATTGTATATAGTAAGGAATTAAATCAGTAAAAAATTATAATATTAGTAGGTTAACAAGTTATGATTGATTATATATAGTAAAGAATAGAATCAGTAATATATTATAATATTAGTAGGTTAACAAGTTATGATTTATTTTATATAGTAAATCATAGAATTAGTAACCTATTATAATATTAGTATGTTAGTTTTAAACAACTTGGATTTGTTTTAGTCAAAATAATTTCAATATTCCTGATTGATAGTACCCAAGCAAATAATTTTTATTATATGGCATTAGGACAATTGTCTGTGTATATTAACCAGTTAGATATCACACTTTTTTTAGGTCGGTTTGAAAAGCAATCACATTTTTTTTACATGCAAATATTGAATCCGGCCACTTTCATCCCTTCCCTCCATTCCTCTATATTTTTCTTACCTTAAGAAAAGTCATTCTTTATAAAGTCATTCAAATAGCATAAAAATAGTTTGTGAACAAAAACTTATTTCATCTATTATTTTCACATATATTTTTTTTTATCAAGAGTGGGTCTCTTAACAGATGGCCTATCCATAAGTTTATCGACATGCCACTTATTTTTTATCTATACACTGCATTTGTTAAACTACATACTAAATTTAGAAATTTAACAAATATATTTTTTACATTATATACTTCTATATTTTCACATTCAAATACACATTATTACTTATTTCAACCTTTAAAATACAATAATTAAATTTTATAAAAATTACAATATTTAAATTTAAAATCACTTGGACTTTCTCTTTTATCAAAAATAAAAGTAAGACATTAATTAAATGACCTAATTAAGGCATGCAGGACACAAGTAAGTAGATCAAATAAGACATGTATGACTTGAGTAAGAGCAAGTCCAACAACTTCTCTAAAAGTTTCTTCAAAATAGAAATTTAAAACTTATGTTATCTATAATTTTTTTGATGCAACTCCAACAAATTCCCTATTTTTACAGAGTTACATTTACTCCCCCATCCCGTAAGTATTGGCATATTTACTTTTCACGGTCTTTAATGATCATTTTGACCGTCAATATCTCTAGATACGTACAATACATTTTCATAAAAAATTGATATTTAGAAATAGATGTTAAGATGAATATAACAATATCTTAAATGTATATAATTATGACTGTGCGGGAGAAACACACACACTAGAGGTGCAATTTTTGTAGCAACTATGAAGCATGGGAGGGGTCGGCCACGGAAGAAGGTGGCTCCAACGATGGCGGAGTGGAGTAGATCAATACGGAAGGAGCGTGTTGAGGCTACCAGTCCAATGGAGGAAGAGGAAGAGGATCTATCGGAGGAAAACACTAAGACGGTGGAAGCTACTGAAGAGGTAAACCCTACCATCTCAACTGATAAGGCCAATTTGATTGAAAATTGGGAGAAAAAGGAGGGGATGTTATGGGTTGACATTATCAGTGGGAATAGGGTTCAGAAAAATGGGATGAAGATTGATTTTGTAGCTCCTACTGTTATAGATGGTGAAATTGAGGCAGAGATTGAGATGGAGGATGTGAAGGATGAACTAGAATATTGGGAAAATTCTTTGATTATGTATGTGTTCGAGGGGAATTTAATAATGAATGTTGTGAAAAGGTTTGTCATGAAATTCTGGCCATTTTTCAATGCACCGGAGTTACTGTACAATGACAAAGGATATTTTATTCTTTGTTTCAAATCTGAGAGGGATAGGGATAAAGTTCTGAGGAGGGGGCTGTACACGATCTACGGCATGTCAATGTTCCTGTAACTATGAAAGCCTAACTTTTCCTTGAAAAGTGATATGGTGTGAATTCTGCCTGTCTGGGTAAAATTACTGAACCTACCAGTACATATATGGGGGGCCTAAGAGTTTAGGGACGATAGGAAGTGCGGTGGGTAAGCCCTTTTTCACAGATGAATGCACTGCAAGTAAGCTGTGGGTATCATATGCAAGGATTTTGGTGGAAACTGATATTTCACAGCAGATTAGGGAAGTTGTAAAAATCAAGGATATTGAAGGAAACAAAATCCAACAGCCAATTGAAATAGAAGGGAGACCACTGTTCTATGACAAATGTCAGCTGGGAGGGAATATATGTAGCAGTGTGGGAGAAAGGAAGAAAAAGGTACAAGTGTGGCAGTAAAAGAAAAGAGCAGAACCAGTTGAAGGGAAGAACATTAATAATGATAGCATACAACATGCAGTGATCAGTGAGAAGGTGGTGACACATCAGGAAATGGAAGGAAATGCCTGGAAAGTGGTGGCACCAAGGAGCAGAGGGAAACAAAAGGAGGGTATGGCTGTAACACAGGGAGAATGTAACAGGCAATGTTTGATGGGACTGGAGGAAGCTCTGGGAATTTTGATAGATTCTCCAAGGAGCTTTAACCACATTCCATGATCATCTCATGGAACATGAGGGGGTTAAATAATACAGCGAAGCAGAGAGAGATTTACTCCCATCTTTCTGGTATGAATTTTATGATTGTTGTTATAGTAGAAACTAGAGTTAAAAAAGAAAACATGAATAAAGTAAAGAAGTGTTTCAAAGACAGGTGGCAAGTTATGGATAATTATGAGGCTCACCCTAATGGAAGAATATGGCTATTATGGGATGATAAAAAAGTTAGAGTAATGAAGATGGAAGTGGCTGATCAGATGCTATTATGTGAAGTTACTGATAGAAGTGGTGAATTGCTGTGTTGGTTGACTGCTATCTATGCCGGGAATCAGATAAAGGTGAGGGAGAAACTCTGGAAGGATATTGAAAAATCTCATAATCTGATTACTGGGCCTTGGTTCCTAATAGGGGATTTTAACAATGTCATAGGCACAAACGACAGAGTCGGAGGTAATTATGTAAGCCTAATGAATACTGGGAACTTGAACAAATGATGATGACTATTGAATTGAGCAAATGTGAATCAACGGGAGACTTCTACACGTGGTCGAATAGACAGGTTTGAGGAACCATCTATTCTAAAATTGATCGAGGAATGGGAAATGCACAATGGTTTCTGAGGTTTCCTAAGTCTGTAGTAAAAATATGGATCCGGGGATCTCAGACCATTCATTACTCAGGGAAAAGCTGTTTGAAGACAAGAAGAGAAGACCTAGACAGTTTAAATTCTTAAACTGCCTGCTAGAAAGGGAGGAAGTTCTGATAACCATTAAGGAGAGTTGGGAGAAACAAGTGACTGGTAGGCATATGTATGTTGTGTGGATGAAATTACAGAGGCTACAGAAAGACTTAGAACTGGTTAAGCAGGTTGGTGGGGTAAAAACAAAATTGGAGCAATCCAGAGAAGAACTCAGTAAAGCTCAAAGAGATTTGATGATGGACATGATGGATAAAGAAAAAGTACAGATGGTTATAACCTGTATTGAAGAAGTGTATAAGTGAAGTGGAATAGACAAGAAGATAGCTAAACATAAATCGAAGATAGATTGGCTACGCTTGGATGATGGGAACATTTAGTATTTCCATGCATCGGTGAAATAAAAAAAACAAGGCAACAAGCATGCTGAAAATAGAAAGAGATGATGGAAGTGTGACCACTGAGTAGGAGGAAATTGAAGCAGAGGTACTAAGTTTTTATGAGAATTTGATTGGCAGGACAAGTAACCGATCTGAAAGCATTGATATAGAGATCATGAGGAATGGAAGAACGTTGAATAATTAATGCAGAAGGATACTGATTGTGGGTGTTTATGAGAAGGAGATATATTAAGCCTTGAAGGGTATAGGTGACATGAAAACCTCAGGTTGTGATGGGTTTAATGCGATATTTTTTAAGTAAATTGGGGGGTGGTGAAGGATGATACCATTAAGGCAGTGATAGATTTTTTTGAAACAGGAAGGATATGCAGAGCTGTAAACAGCACATTAGTGACCCTCATTCCCAAAAGCCTCACAGCAAGGTGAAGGATTACGGGCCCATATCATGTTGTTCAACATTGTACAAGGTGATATCAGACGTAATGACTAATCGGCTGAGCTAGGTAATTGGAAAGATAGTTCAAATCAACCAGGCTGCCTTCGTTCCCGGGAGATGTATACATGACCATATCAAGGTGATCTATGAATTGCTAAGAGGATACAACAACCAGGGAGGAATCCCGAGATGTGATGTGCAGATGGATATATAGATAGCGTTCGACACAGTTGAATGGGAAGCGCTTGAGGAAATTATGAAGGAGATAGGAATACCTGAGAACTTTGTGAAATGGGCTATGATTGGTGTGAAAATAGTGTCATACAGGTACAATGTCAATGACAACACTACCAGGTTCATCCAGGCAAAGAGGGGGATTAAGGCAGGGAGACCCCATCTCGCCATTGCTATTTGTACTCGTTATGGAATATATGACAAGGTGCTTACACGATAGTAACAAGAAGGAAGGATTCAAATTCCATCCGAGCTGTGAAGTATTGTAGTTAAATAGTATCAACTTTGCGCATGATGTACTGCTATTATCAAAGGGAGATGATGTTTCTGTCGATATTCTGATGAAGGCTTACCAGAAGTTTGAGAACTCCACTGGGCTGAGGGTTAGCAGGAACAAATGCAACGTATACTTTGGAAATGTGGCACAAGACCAGGAAAGGAATATTCTGGAGCTGACAGGTTTCACGAAAGGAGAACTTCCATTCAGGTACCTTGGCATTCCTTTAGCTAGTATAAAGTTAACAATACATATGTGTCAGCCGTTGATTGAGAAAATAGTTGAACGGATTAAACACTGGAGTGCTAAACTGTTAAGTTACTCTAGTAGACTACAGTTGATTAAAATGTGATCTTCTCTGTTGTTAATTACTAGCTGCAATCTTCCCCCTACCAAAAGCAGTACTTAAACACATAGATGCCCTATGCCATACCTATCTTTGGTGTGGAGGAGAGACAATTTCCAGAAAGTCACCAGTGGCATGGGAATGAAAATGCGGAAGGAGAAAAACTGGGGGACTAGGTTTAATCTCTTTGCAGGAATGGAGTATGGCAAGTGAGAGTAAAACCTTATGGAATGTTTGTAGAAAAGCAGACATGCTATGGATATGTTGGTTTCATGCGTATTACATAAAGGATAGAGATGTATTGAAAGCTAAGATCCCAGCTAATGCATCATGGATGACCAAAAGTCTGGGGAAATGCAGGGAAAGGGTAATGAACATGGAGGCTTGGCAGAAACAGCAGAGGCTAAAGAAATTCAGCATTAGAAGGGTTTATGTGGAACTGAAGCAGGAGCAACAGGAAATGGTTTGGAGAAAACTCTTCTACAACAGCTATGCAAGGCCACAAGCAAAATTTACACTCTAGATGTGCTGTTTTAAGAGGCTGGTTACGAAAGAAGGATTGGCAAAGTTCGGAATAGGCAATGACAGAAAGTGCAGCTTCTGCGACATGGAGGAAACAGTGCAGCACTTGTTCTTCGACTGTACTGCAACGAAGGAAATCTGGAGGGATATGTTGCGATGGCTGAAGATGGTGAGGGAGCCTGGTACTTGGGATGAGGAGCTAGCATGGCTGGTGCAAAAATGTCGAGGCAAAGGAAGGAAAGTTCAGCTTTTGAAGATGACAGTAGCAGAAGCAATTTACTGGACTTGGAAGAGGAGAAATGAAGCATGTTTCCATAAACAGGAGAGCAAAGATATTGTAAGTAAAATCATAGAGTGTGTGGTATATAGAGCATGGGTTAAACCAAAGTTGAAAGCTTTATGTGCTCAGTTTATGGTAGATTTTGGCTGATATAGGGCCTTTGTAACACGAGGTTGTGCATATTTTTTGAAAGAAATGGAAGTTTTACCGAGTTCCAAAAGAAACAATATCTTACATGATAGTTTTATTTAAAATATATAGATTTTATATTTAGGGTCAAATTTTACTAACTTTAATTTAGAAAAGTAAATATGCCAATACTCACTAGACGGGGGAGTATTTCACAATAATAACTTTTGCAATTTAAATAAAAGTAATAGATTCAATTACTCTCCAAAAATACTAACTTTAAAAAAAAGTTAGGAATACCGCTAGTTTTATTGGTTCATTTATAAAACATAATTAAATAGCCTATAACTATTTTGTTTATTTTAATAAATTTTAAAGTAGCGACTATTAAATTCATAAAATTCACCAGTTAGGAAATTTAAAGTTTTTGCTGTTATTTAGAAAAATAAGGCAATATTTTGGCCCAAAAAAATAAATAAGTCGAATTTCAAAACACAACCATTGTGATATTTCTCTAGTTCTCATCGAGTGAATAAAGCAGGCAATAACTAATTTTTTTATATCATCATATCGTGATTCATGCTAAGTGTTATTTCATGATCATAAGTATTTTTTTGGAAAGACTACCATTACACGGGGTCGTTTTATAATTAATATAACTAATAGGGTGATTTTATATTTGCATTTCATTTCTTTCAATGAGGTTCCCATATTTTGAAATTCGTTTAAAATGGAAAAAATGTCCAAAATAGTGCACACTTTTAAGTGAAATTCACAGTTTAAGCGTGCCTTATTTTTAAAATTATTTCGAAGAGGTACCCAATTTTTCATTAATGTTCCAAAAAGTTACTCTTTAGTAAAAGTGGATACCATAATTGCACAATTTTGATCCAAATTGGTAGTCATTTTTTGCTGAAAGGTACCTTTTTGAGACATAAAAGAAAAATTAGGTACCTTTATGGGACAATTTAAAATTTTAGGTACCAAACTGTTAATTACTTTTAAGTAAAATTCACAGTTTGGTACCATGTTTTTAAAATTGTTCTGAAGAGGTACCCACTTTTTCATTAATTTTTCGAAAAGGTACTCTTCAGTTAAAAGAGGATACCATCGTTGCACATTTTTTTATCCAAATTGGTACTCATCTTTTGCTGAAAGGTTCCATTTTGAGACATAAAAGAAAATTTGGGTACCTTTGCAGAACAAATTCAAAATTTGGGTACCAAACTGTTAATTTCGATTAAAAGTGGGTACCATTTTGGAAAATCTATCAAAATTTATTTCAAAATATGAATAATTATAGTCTAATACTAAATCTTTTAAAATTTATCCCAAAATATAATTAATTATAAGAACGAGGTTTGTTATGATTGGTCTAACTGTTGAGCTGTTTATTAGGAGAAACTCTCTAAGTTTTAAAATACCATAAAATTTTAAAATTGATCACTCTATGTTTAAAATACAATGTCTCACAAAGTTTTTTTACTATACAATATCTCAATACCCATTAAGAAAGAAATCAACATGAATTGAGTGAAATATCATTATAAGTAAGTTTGAGAAGTTATCGTACATGGCACATCTGCACATTATTTAGACATGATTAATTCATTCATTATGGAACATATATTGCAAGATCGAATATGTCAAAATTTATCCAATTTTATTACTACATTTTATATGTTTTTGTATGTTGAGCAATCTGGACCATAGAAAAAAGGAAAATTGTATTTTAACTCAAAACAAGATAAATTGGTGAAAATGCATGCGTGCACGTGAAATTTAAGAGTTGTGTAATGGATACTTAATTATCTGTTAAGCCGCACTAACTTATGCCTCTGCCGCCAGAAGGTTGTGCCATTCCACCACCAACCTCAATTTACTCCAAATTACCCCTTGGAGGGCATCAGAGCTGGTACCCTTGTTTTATTTTTCTCTTCTTCATTTCAATTAATGATGGAAATTCGTGGCTTTGCCAGTGCTTCATATGATGGCAATGGCTGGAAACCCAGCCGACAACCACATAGACTCTGACAAAAACCTCTCAGCCCTTCTAGAAGGGCCCATTGAAGAGCAAGAGTGGGCCAAAAAACTCCTCATGCCCATACAAAGATGTCCAACATCATATATGGGGAAAATGGGTCGAGAAATCTGTGAGCCCAACTGCGACTTCAGGTTGTGGCTCGAAACCCACACATGGTGCGTGAACACACATTAGCCTACAACCCCGTCACCAGAAAACTCTACTATTCCATCGCCCACCCGAATTTTCCCCAAATCACCCCTCGACAGGCCCTGCAGATGGTAGCTTTTCCATCACAACCTGGGCAGGCATAATAGCTGTCCTGATTGGGTTGAAGGTACCAGAGATACGGAGGACTATAAATGGATCATAAATGATACGAATTAGGTTTATTTATTTATATTTATTTATTAGGATTTTTAGAAGATAACACTATACTCTTTTTCCCACTGGATTTTTTAATGAGGTAGTGCGATCATTTATTTTATTTTAGAATAAGGCCCATTAATTCTGCCATGTTGGCCTTAGAAGAGTTAATGTTTCGGTCATGCATTTATTTTAGTATTTAGAATATTCAGTTCTAATTTGATTAGAATTAGATTCAGTAAGATTAGATAAGGCAATATTCATTCAAGATTTATCTTGAAGAATATAGTCATTTATTTTAGGTAGTCTAGTTAAATATGGTTTTAGCTTCTTAAAGCTGCCATAATCCTTTTCAGTTTCTTATTTGTATTTTTTGAAGACCATACCTATGTACTATAAATAGGGGTGGTATTCAACATTATTTTTACCTTACAACCTTTCATCAATCAAATATACAACCTTTTGAGTTCATACTCTTTGCTTGCGAGCTATTCCATTGTTGCTTAACCCCGAGGGCTAGTTAAGTATCAATAGACCTTGTAATCTAATCCTGAGGGCTAGTTAGAGAGCAAGTCGAAGTTAGGCGTACCCCGAGGGCTAGACTCCTGAATTTCGTGCGAGATAGTGCGGGTCTGCAGATCCCTTCACTAGATCAAAGATATAATTCCGCAAATCGTGAGTCTTCGCAAGGAGATTCATATCAATAAAGCATCACGATGACTTTCAGAGGTCGATGATTCTGAGATGTGGGTCGTGGCTGCATTGGTGACCCCATTTGGCACAACTTTAAGGTGTCAGACAGCAACGGGAAGAATACACCGACTAATCAGATGTCGGAACGGTTCCAATCCGTTGGACTGTGTTTATAAAAATAAAACCAATTAGACATATTGTGAAAAAAATATTTGGTATTGTGTAACGGAATTTTAGTGTTGTCGATCCAACAACTCTGTTTTTTGTTTTAGTAGATCAAAACCAACAAAAAAACAAAAAAATCAAATAACAAGGAAAGTAATACACACACACACACATATATATATATATATATATATATATATATATATATATATATATATATATATCCATGTGTATGTAGCTTAATTTGATATTATATTTAAAAGCAATAATGTGTATGTATATGTGTGTTCTGGTTATTACTTTTTGTTTCCTCCCTAAAATAAATAATCTGAGTATTTTTATTATTTTTTATTTCATTCACTCAATTTGATCTACTCATTTTATGTTTTAAAAATTATTTATATTTACTTTATGTGCATTAATAGAGAAAAAAATAAAGTGCTCATAATTATCAGTTCAGTGAATATTTTTTCCTCTTTTCCACTATGGGCTTTTTCCTTTATTGAGCAATCGAATTGGACTAAAATAAACATGAATTGAGTGAAATATAATTATAATTATGTGCAAACATCATGCAGTGAAAATATGCACGTCATTTAGAGGCACTTAATGTATTGGGACACATATATTGCGCTAACAGATATCTCAAATTTTTTATAAAAATTATACTTATTAGATTTAGGAACAGTGATAAGGAATAGATCTATTCTTTATCAAACAGTGGTGAGTTCATCCTTTTTCACTACATTAATCGCCAATGAAAATTCGGATTGGGTTCAATTTTTTTGGTCAAGGGCTTGGTAGCAGCTAGGGTTAAATTTTGATTTAGCAATTAATATTGTTTGTCTTTCCATGTCCTCAAGATATCATGCCGCATAGGCATATATACATATAAGCACGCATCAGTGGTTAAATGTGATATTATATATAAAATAAAAAAGTTGTATTTATGTGATTTTTGTTTATTACTTTCAGTTTCCTCCCAAAAATAAACAATGTGTGTGCTTTTATTAGTTTTAATGCATTCACTCAATTTGATGTACTCATTTTATATTTTAAATATTATTTATATTTTTTTACGTGCATAAATAGAGGGAAAAATAATGTGTTCATAATTATCTGTTTATTGAACAAAATTTTCCACTTCTTCCTGTATCGACTTTTTCTCTATTGAGCAATTGAGTAAGATAAGAATTACGTGAATTGTATGAAATATCATTATAATTTAGTATGTGTAGATATTTTATAGTGCAGATATGCACATCATTTGTCGCATGATATGAATCCCCTTGCGAAGAATCTGGATTGCGGAATTAACATCTTTGATAAAACAAGGGAACTCGCAAGCCCTTCAATGCCACACGAAATTCAAGGTCTAGCTCTCGGGGTACACTCAATTTTGATTCGCTCTCTAACTATCCCTCAGAATCAGATTACAAGGTTTATTGATACTTAACTAGCCCTCGGGGTTAGCAACAATGGAATAACTCGCAAGCAAAGAGTATGAACTCAAAAGGCTGTATATTTGATTGATCAAAAGTGTTCAAATTCGTCCATAGGGCCTCCCTTTTTATAGGGTTACAATCTTGCCTCAAACCCTAATCACAAATGGAAACTGAATCGACTTATGACAGCTTTAAGAAACTAAAATGATATCTAACTAAAATACCTAAAATAAATGGTAATCTAAGGTAATCTGGTTGAATTCTTCAAGAAGTAACCTTGAAAAATATTACCTTATCTAATCTTACCAAATCTAATTCTAATCAGAATAAAATTGAATATACTAAACCTTGATGGACTGTATTTTCGAAATTCAGCTCTTCAAAGCCAACATGGCCGAGCTATCAGTCCAATAAACCCAACATGAAATAATTTTATAATATTTTACAGTGATCACACTACCTCATTAAAAATCCAGTGGGAAAAAAGAGTATAGTGCTCTTCATGATGTCTTCAGTTCATCGACAATCTTGAATAATTAATCCAAGATGTTGATGGTGACTCCTTCTTCAATTCTTCATCATAAAGGCGATCAATCAAAGCATTTAAAGCAGGATCCCTAAGCTTAGTCCTTGACCTAGTCATAGGTCCCGCCATGTCACTTAGAGGATCCCGAACATATCATTTCAATGTTTGATCAAGTCGTGAAATGTCTTCATTTATGGTGGTAGTCATCTTGGCATCTCCATCATTGTGGCACTTCATTCATTGTGGCACGTATATTGCACGAACGGATATATTAAAAAAATTCTTCAATTTAATTACTACACTTTATGTATTTTTATATATTGAGAAATTTGGATGAGAGAAAAAAGGAGTATTGTATTATAACTCAAAAGAATATGAATTGATGAAAGTGCGAGTGTGCACGTGCAATATAAAAGTTGTGTAATGGGTACTTTTACTATCTTTTATTCTGCACTAGCTTATGCCTCCGCATATTATGATAAAGTTTACATCATATTTTCATAATACAGTATAAAGTAGTGCAAAACACAATAACAGAGTTTGTTACCATAATTAAGACATAGTTAATGTTTGGGTTTAGTAAATGAAGCCACATGTCACTTAAAAGGCGCATCTCTTTATAAACTCTCCCTATAAACTCATCTCCACAAACTCACACTCATCCTCACACTTCACTGTAGCTAAACTCCTTCAAAAATCTAGCCACCATAACGATAGTCCTGATTGGGCTGGAGGTACTATAAATGGATCTTGAAGCATCTCGTCGAAGGAATGCCGGTGGTCGATGGTTCTAAGATGTGGCACGTATATTGCACGGAGATATATGTCAAGAAAATTCTCTAATTTTATTACTATATTTTATGTATTTTTATATGTTGAGCAATTAAAACGAGGGAAAAAAGATAATTGTGTACTTTAATTCAAAAGAAGAAGAGTTGAGGAAAGTGTGTGCAATTTAAGAGCAGTCTAATGAGTTCTTTAATTATCTCGCATGTCGCACTAGCTTACCAATCCACCACCAATCTCATTTCTCCCCAGATCATCCCTTAGAGAGCCATCAAGAATGAAAAACAAATGAAAATATTAATAAACCAAGTGTTTCTCCGGATCTATTGCCTATGCTTTTATCCCTTCTTCGTTGCCAGCGTTTATGTTGTTGTAATTAATGGTCTGAACTCTATCTCTCTCTCTCACACACTTATAGCTAGCAAAACAATTTTAGGTAAGACTTGAAGTCATGTAGTGCCTATCCTTTTATCCTCCCCTAGTTTTCTTCACGCATCTATCTACTTCATCAATTTACGTTCAATTTAAAAGCTGTGTAATGGGTAATTTTATCATCTTTTATGTCACACTAACTTACGACTCCCCCGCCAGAAAGTTATACTATCATGTAACCTGCTTGAATTTGCCACCTATCAACCCTCAGAGGACCCCGTAGATGGCAGCTATCATGCTGCGTCCGATTTGCCAATGATAGTTTTTGCCATTGAGGGTATAAATGTATCATGAAGCAACTTGCAAATGACTGTCTTATACGAAATAGGTTTTATTTATTTATTTTTATTTATTAGGGTTTTTAGAAGATAATGCTACACAATTTTTTTCACTGGGTTTTTTATGAGGTAGTGTGATCATTTATTTTATTTTAGAAAAAGACACATTAATTCAGCCATGTTGGCCTTGGAAGAATTAATGTTTCAGTCATGCATTTATTTTTGGGTTTAGAATATTTAGTTCTAATTTGATTAGAATTAGATTTAGTAAGATTAGATAAGGCAATATTCATTCAAGATTTATCTTGAAGAATATAGTAATTTATTTTAGGTAGTCTAGTTAAATATGATCTTAGCTTCTTAAAGCTGCCATAAACCTTTTTCGTTTCTTGTTTGTATTTTTGAAGACCATACCTATGTACTATAAATAGGGGTGGCTTTCAACATCATTTTCACCACACCACTTTTATCAATCAAATATATAACCTTTTGAGTTCATACTCTTTGCTTGCGAGCTATTCCATCCGCAAGGGCTAGTTAAGTATCAATAAACCTTGTAATCTGATCCTGAGGACTAGTTAGAGAGCAAGTTGAAATTAGGCGTACCCCGATGGCTAGACACCTGAATTTCGTGCGAGATATTGATGGCTTGTAGATCTCTTCACTGGATCAAAAATATTAATCTCGCAATCGTGAGTTTTCGCAAGGAGATTCATAACACTATCAGAGGTTGATGATTCTGAGACGTGGGTTGTAGATGCGGTTAAAGCCTCGTTCAACACAACCTTAAAGCAGCAGACTAACGATGGGGAGAATTAATGTACCGACTAGTTAGATGTCGAATGGTTCCTGTCCATTGAATTGTGTTTATAAAACATTTTTTAAAGGAAACATCTTGTTTTGAGTTGATAAGAGAACCACTACTACATTAATTCATCTCACTAGTAACGAGCATTCCTTAACACATAAAGCTACATGAAGATGCTGATATCCGAGAGCATTGTGTACCTCAGCTACCGGCGAAATTGAGACCGAGGATCATGTTGTTGTCCTTGGGCAGATACCAGACATTGCCGCTCCTGGCCAGAGTATTGACATTCTCCTTGGAAGCTTCAATTCTCCTGAGCTCGAAATGATCGGACCACGTTGTGTACTTTGGGGTGTATATATTGGAGAATATGAAGATGAAAACGCAGACTTTTTCTGCACCAAAAACCATTCATGCGTGTCACTAATTAGTGGGTATCAGAGCCCTTTTTATCTAGGAGACGATGTCCGCCGAGAACTCGCCGACACGGGCACGAGGACGGAGCCGGGGACGGAGCGTCATCCGGAGGAATGGCCCCGAGGTCGTCGTTCACGAACGAATCGTGCAGGAGCGGACAAATCTCGGCGGCAACATCGTTTACCCCACTCTGACGGCGACGAATTATATCGAGTGGGCCTTGGTCATGAAGATCAATCTCTGGGCGCAAGGATTCTGGGAGGCTGTTTCCGGCGTCGGAGAACCAGGCGAGCCAGAGGACATGGCCGCGCTCTCGGCGTCCGCGCGGTGCCTCCGGAGATGATTTCGGCCCTCGCCGTGAAGAACTCAGCACACGAGGCATGGGAGGCAATCAGGATGATGCGAGTCGGGGTGGATCGCGTGCGAGAGGCGACGGCGCAACGATTGCGCAAGGAATTTGAACAGATTACGTTCAAAGATGGTGAGTCGCTCTATGCGTTCGGCATGCGCATCACCGGCATCGTCAACAACCTCCGCTCTTTGGGTGACGCCGTCAAGGAGGTGAAGGTGGTCCAGAAGTTCCTGCGTGAGGTATCGAGCCAGTACGCGCAGATCGCCTGTTCAATCGAGACGCTCCTCGACTTGGATGGCATGACTGTCGAGGAGCTGATCGGGCGGCTCCGGTCGGCTTCTGAACGGTGCTCCATCAACTCCACGGGCAACTCAGGTGGACAAGTTCTTCTCACGGAATAGGAGTGGATAGCGCGCGGGAAACAACGCGAGCAAGGGCAAGGATCCAACTCTGGAACCAGCGCAAAGGGGAAGGCTAAGTGGAAGGGGAAACAGCAGGGTCACGGCCGCGATGGCAGCCAACGAGCCTCTAGCCATGATAGGGATATGACCAAAATAAAATGTTACAATTGTAACAAGTTCGCGGGTCATATCTCCAGAGACTGCCCGGAACCGCGTCGGGAGCGCAAGGAACGGGCAAACCTTGTGCAAGATCAGGAGGAGGAGGCGGCCCTACTGGTGGCGAGGTTGCACTCACTCACGATCGGGAGCCAGGTGTCCGACGAGCATGTGCTTCTGAATGAGGTGCGATCTTAGGCAAAGGCAACGGGACAGGACGGGAGATGCAGCACGGTGTGGTTTCTAGACTCCGGCGCTAGTTCCCACATGTGTGGCAGACGTGAGCTGTTTTCTGAACTGGACACCAACGTGCGCGGGTCTGTCAAGCTCGGAGATGACACATCGGTAGAGATAGAAGGCCGTGGAACGATCCTCTTCACATGTCTGAATGGGGAGCATCTGATGCTCTCGGAGGTGTACTACATCCCGCGCGTACTGGCTCGGTACCTCATGCGGGTCATACCTTGTGCAAGATCAGGAGGAGGAGGCGGCCCTGCTGGTGGCGAGGTTGCACTCACTCACGATCGGGAGCCAGGTGTCCGACGAGCATGTGCTTCTGAATGAGGTGCGATCTCAGGCGAAGGCAACGGGACAGGATGGGAGATGCAGCCCGGTGTGGTTTCTAGACTCCGGCGCTAGTTCCCACATGTGTGGCAGACGTGAGCTATTTTCTGAACTGGACACCAACGTGCACGGGTCTGTCAAGCTCGGAGATGACACATCGGTAGAGATAGAAGGCCGTGGAACGATTCTCTTCACATGTCTGAATGGGGAGCATCTAACGCTCTCGGAGGTTTACAACATCTCGCGCCTTCACAGTAGCATCATCTCCTTGGGGCAGCTAGACGAACTCGGATACGACACTGGAATCCGACATGGCTGGCTCCAACTGCGCGACCAAGACGGGAGCTTGCTCGCGCGAGTGCCAAGAAGCCGCGGATGACTCTACTTGCTCCACCTAAACATGGCGCAGCCCGTCTGCCTTGCCATGCACGGCTCCGAGAGCGGTTGGCGTTGGCATGCTCAATATGGGCACATGCACTTTGGAGCTCTCCGATGACTCGCGCATGACGATATGGTGCATGGACTCCCGATGATTGACGATGTCGAGCGTAAGTGTGATGCATGCTTGGCCGAAAAGCAAAAACGTGCACCATTTCCTCACCAAGCTTGGAACCGCGCAAACGAATATCTCGGACTTGTGCACGCAGACTTGTGTGGACCGATCGATCCACCCACGCCTGGAGGTAAACGGTATTTCCTTCTAATGGTGGATGATTACAGTAGGTATATGTGGATATCTTTGCTAGCCACGAAGGATCAAGCAGCTGAGGTGATCAAGAAGATCTTGGCAGCAGCCGAACTACAAAGCGGGAGCAAGTTGAAGATGATGCGCACCGACCGTGGCGGTGAATTTACTTCCCAGGAGCTTGGTGAGTATTTCGCCGAACGAGGAGTACAACGGCAGCTGACGGCGCCATACACACCG
Organism: Rubia yunnanensis; assembly: GCA_037428765.1. Classification (NCBI taxonomy): domain Eukaryota; kingdom Viridiplantae; phylum Streptophyta; class Magnoliopsida; order Gentianales; family Rubiaceae; genus Rubia; species Rubia yunnanensis. Next base: position 104,345,601 of record CM075067.1, read on the forward strand.
TAACAAAATGGAGTCGTGGAGCGCCGAAACCAAACAGTGGTTGGAACGGCGCGCTGTGTTTTGAAGGCGAAGGGGGTGCCGGTCAGATTCTGGGGTGAGGCGGTGACGACGGCGGTGTACCTGTTGAACCGGGGAACGACAAAGAGCGTCATCGAAAAGACCCCCTACGAAGCATGGCACGGGCGCCGACCAAGTGTGCAACACCTCCGCGTCTTCGGGTGTGTCGCTCATGTCAAGGCTGCGCATCCAAACCCAAAGGAGCTGGACGACAGAAGCATCCCGATGGTTTTGCTGGGTTACGAGCCGGGCACCGCAGCATACCGCGTCTATGATCCCGCCAAGGATCGAGTCAGAGTCTCCCGTGACATCATTTTCGACGAGGATGCGGCATGGGATTGGACACTTCCGGGACGAGAGCAAGGAGGTGATCGACTTGGAGAAATGGAGACGTTCTCCCTCGAGCGTTTTGCTTCTCAAATTGCAGGCACTAATGCGAGCTGGAGCACGACGCACACGGAATGCGCATCACCTTCAAATGCCGGAGATTCGCCGCCCACTCCAACAACTCCGGTTGCACCACCACCGCCGACGGTGGAGTTCGTGTCCCCACCAACCGGTGCATCGGAGCCATCTCCAGGCGAGGAGGCGCCTCTCCGGTACCGCACATTGGACAGTTTATACGATGCAACTGTTAACGTAGAAGCTGAAGAAGACGACGACCAGTGTCTCCTCACCGCCGAGGAACCGAAGTGTCTGGCTGAAGCGGAGATGGACGAGGAATGGCCAGCATCGAGGAAAATCAGACGTGGCGGCTCACTGAACTGCCGGCGGGACATCGAGCTATTGGGCTCAAATGGATTTTTAAGCTAAAAAAGGATGCAGCTGGCGAGGTGGTGAAACACAAGGTGCGGCTGGTGGCAAAAGGTTACGTACAACGACAGGGAGTGGATTACGAGGAGGTATTTTCTCCGGTGGCTCGTTTGGAGACGGTGCGGATGATGATTGCGATTGCAACGCATCACGGGTGGCCGATCCACCACATGGACGTGAAGACGGCGTTCCTCAATGGCGACTTGATCGAAGAAGTCTACGTCGAGCAACCACCGGGTTTCATTGCTCGCGGCAAGGAGCACAAGGTGCTTCACCTCAAGAAGGTGATGTACGGACTGCGTCAAGCCCCGAGAGCGTGGAACGCGAAACTTGATGCGAGTCTGCGCGGCCTGGGTTTTGTGCGGAGTGAAGCGGAGCATGCTGTTTATCGGCGCGGCATCAATGAGGCGCTAACCCTCATAGGTGTTTATGTGGACGATCTCATAATCACGGGGTCATCAATCGAAGAGGTGATCAAATTCAAGAAGGAAATGACTAGTCTTTTCAAGATGAGTGATCTTGGTGGACTTAGTTACTATTTGGGAATCCAGGTGCAGCAGAGGGATGATCGAATCACTCTTTGTCAAGCATCTTATGCGAGGAAGTTGTTGCAAAAGGCTGGAATGGAGCATTGCAATCCTTGTGCAGCACCAATGGAGGCGCGACTTAAGCTCAGCAAAACTGGTGACGGAGGACCAGTAGATGCTACTCTCTATCGCAGCATAGTGGGGAGTCTCCGCTACCTTGTCCACACAAGGCCGGACATCTCGTACGCCGTCGGCTATGTAAGCCGATTCATGGAGAAACCCACAACGGTGCACTATGCAGCGGTGAAACACCTGTTGAGGTATGTGGCGGGAACCTTGAACCTTGGAATTTCGTATAGGAGAGGAAGCGGAACCTTGGAGTTGACAGGTTATAGTGATGCTGATTTAGCCGGAGATATCGATGATCAGAAGAGCACGACCGGCCTCATCTTCTTTCTCGGACGAGCTCCGGTGAGTTGGCAATCGCAGAAACAACGAGTGGTGGCAATTTCGTCATGCGAATCGGAGTACATTGCAGCTGCTACTGCCGCTTGCCAAGGAATTTGGCTTAGCAGGTTGCTCGGAGAACTCTTGAACGAGCAACCACGAGTGCCGAGATTGCTGGTGGACAACAAATCGGCGATTTTTCTCACCAGAAATCTTGTGTTTCATGATCGGAGCAAGCACATCGACACCCGATACCATTTGATCCGCGACTATGTGGAACAGGGTGAGCTCGAGATTGATCACGTCAACACGGAAGCGCAGCTCGCTGACATTCTGACGAAGGCTCTCGGACGCGTTCGTTTTCATACGCTAAGAGGCAGAATCGGAGTTGCTGACATGAGCTAGGCGAAGACAAGATTAAGGGGGTGATTTGTTGCTGTTTATAATCTTGTTTTTTCTTTAGCATTTTAGTTATCTATTTTCGTCCGTTTTTTGCTTTGTTGCGTTAGTTCCGTTTTTTTTGGGTAGTCGTGATTTAGCACGAGAATAGGTGGGTGAAAATGGTTCGAAATGATCGGACCACGTTGTGTACTTTGGGGTGTATATATTGGAGAATATGAAGATGAAAACGCAGACTTTTTCTGCACCAAAAACCATTCTTCTTCTCGTTCTGGTTTTTTTTTCGTTTGCTGCAAACTTTCGTTTCAGTTTTGTGTTCGTTCTGTTTTGCTTCTGAAAACCAACAATAACTGCAGCCCTCCTCTCTTGCTCAGCTTTCATCACAACGAATTTGGACCTCTCCGCCTCCTGCCGCGCAGCTTGCGCCACCTGCTTCTGCTCCACCGCCTTGGAGAACTTCACCCCGTACGACAAGTGCGTAAAATGTCATCCAGCACAATATTGAAATCCCTATCCCTAAAGACCAAGCTCTCCTTCACCAGAGCGGAGACCTGAGGCCTGTCGGTCAGGAGCTGGTCGGCATTGAACTGCACCACCCCAGGTGATTGTGTTTATAAAACTTAAATTAATTAGATATGTGGTGGAAAAACTATATAGTAATCGCTTCATCCCAGCGTAAGGATTTTATAAAAAATAATTGTACATACATGTAGGCCCTATCCGGTTTGGTTAAATTTCAACACATTTCAGTACCAGTAAACTAAATTCAGCATATATAAACCAAATTCAACACCAATAAACTTAACATTGAAAGAAAAAATTAATAAATAAACATTCATCACTAAGTGAAACTAAATTCAGCAATATTAAATTAAATTCAACATCAATAAAATAAATTCAGCACCAATAAATTAAATTTAGCACCAATAAACAGAATTCAGCACCAAATAAGCTCAACTGGACAGAGCCTTATTCATACTGATATGACAGAAAAAATTAATAATTAAAATGAATTAGCTAAATTTAAATCATTAATTTCTTCCCAAATAAAGTGTAAAATTGGTTTTACGATGGAGTACTGAGATAACTTAAAATTTAACTGAGACAGACGAAAATGGAAAATTAGAATATTACAGGAAAGGGGAATGAGATAGTCTTCTGTGAGGCACCCTAAACTTTAGGCAAGGGACTTTATGCAATTTTAATTATATTCTAGCTCCAGGGACCTATCTCTAATAATTTTACAGGGACCTATCTCTAATAATTTTATAGGGACCTATCGCTGATATTTTTTCAGAGGTTTTTTTTGTCCAATTTTTCCATCATTTTCCCGCCATTTGCAATATGAAAAAATATTCGAAAAAATATTTTTAAAATGTTTTTGAAATGAAAAAAATAATATGATCATTGAATTGAAAATTATAAACATTAGCTACAACTAGCTTAACATCAACAAAAAATCATAAAACATCGACTAAAAAATGCAGAAAAAAATATATAAAGTCAAATAAAACTGGAAAAAAATATATAAATCAACAAAAAATTGAAAAAAAACGTCGACTACAACTAAAAATCATAAACTAGCAATCAGAAAAACATCAACAATCATAAACTGAAAATCCTAAAAACATCAACAAAGCTTCAATCATCAATTTTTTATTTAAAAAACAACAAACATCAACCGATATCAACCAAAAACTAAAAACATCAATTCCTATCACCTAAACTTCACCCGAAAATGAAAAACGTCAACATAAGAAAGAAAAAAACACTACAAAAAATCAACCTATATCACCTAAAAACTACAAACATCACCTCATATCACATGAAACTCACCTAGAAATGAAAAACATCAACATGAGAGGAAAAAAACTAAAAATAACAACCCATATAACCCAAAAAAAGCTACAAAATATGGACTCATATTAACTAAAACTTACCCGAAAATGAAAAACATCAACATGAGAGGAAAAAACTAAAAATATCAACAAAATAACTACGGTATCTCAAGAGTATAAATTATTCACTCTAAAAATCATAAAACATCAACAATTTTTTTTAAAAAAATAAAAATATATCAACCTATATCACCCAAAAGCTACAAAAATCAACTCCTAACAGTTGAACCCGATCCGGAAAATGAAAAACATCAACATATAAAAAATACACTACAAACATGAACTCATAGTACAAAAACCTCATCCGGAAATGAAAAACATCAACATGAGAAAATAAATTTTAAAAACTACAAATATCAATCCATCTCACCCAAAAAGCTACAAAAAATCAACTCATATCAATTAAACCCCACCCGAATACAAACATTAAAAAAAATCTACAATGCCTCAAGAACAAAAATTCTTCTAAAAAAAAAACCTAGTGGGATGTGAACTTAGGTCTGTACCTCAAAACCTATAACAATAACCACTACACCAAAGACTCATTATTGAACATACACTCAATCAAATAATATTAAACCTCAACATTTACATGGAGAACATAAATTCTTCTAAATAAAAGTCATGAAAAAAATATTAAACCTTAACAAGTATTTGAAAAAAAAAGATAACACAACATTAAACCTCACCTCTCATGAGCAGAAGCTCAGTCCGCCGCAGATGTCACACGTGAAGACGTGCACATCGTCTTCATTCTTCAGGTGTGTTCATCTCACGCACCTCCAGTGAGTTATGCTTCCTCCGCCAAGCGCCTCCTCCGTCACTTCCTTCGTCGCCTCCGGAGTCAAATTAATTGAAGCTTCTCAACGTCCTGCCACTAGTGGAGGATGGCTCAATAAAGACACCACTTAGAAGGCGGTTCTGTCTGATTTTTTTAAGAACTGCCTTTAATGAGGATGCAGGAGGAGGTTTCGAGTTCGATACTCCCTCCCAAGTCACACCTGGAGGTTCAAAGTCACTTTTTAATTGATTGAAGAACTGCGTTTAATTAGGTGTCTTTGTTGGGCTTTTTTAACCCAATATATAAAGAAAATGCAAACCCTTTCCTCCCTTGGTATTTTTTTTTAGAAGCCAAGCCCATTAGAATTTTTGCCCTTCATTTTAACCCTCATTGCCTCACATATCCCTCCCATCACAGACGCACGCCACCACACGGTACTCCCCCCACCACCTTCATCTCACTCCTCCACCACCCCTCCAGCCATCTCTGACCTTCACCTCTCTGCGGCCCCCACCCTCACTCCTCCACCACCATCCCTATGTCCCACGTGAAACCCTCACCCTTCGCCACCTGTAACCCTCACACCCTGCCACCTGTAACCCTAATGTCTCCGCTGCTTGAAACTCCAATGCCTCCACCACTTGAAACTCACGCCACGCCACCTCGATTCCTCACAATTCTGCCGCATCTCGACGCTCCACCGTGAAGCCCTTCGTGAAGAACCACCATATCGCCTTGGTTCCTCATGCCTCTACCATGCCTCGGCACACCACTGTGAAGCCCGCTGTGACACACCACTGTGAAGACTCCACCACGAATGGACACCACGTCGGAGAACCCTCCACTGTGCCTGAGAACCAGTGAATCTTTATCTTTTTTGGATTAACAAAAGCTTTTCATTACCAAAAAACTCGGTGAAGTACAAGTGATCTATCGATCAAAATATCCTTTCTCCCCATTTACGATCCCCTATTGGATTCTAACATCAAATTAGCACATTTTCCTTTCAACTTTGTATCTAACCGTGCCCTATATGCAATGGTTTCTAAGATACTATCTATAATTTACTCCTCTTGTTGTTGCACTCTTCCAAAACAAATATCATTTTTGCAACTCCAAATGCTATACATTGTTTCTGCGAGTGCTATCTTCGTGAGTCTGCTCAGTCATCCTTTTCCTTTGCAGGCTGCCTTCAACCACTCCAATTCCTGCTCCCAGTTTCTCGGTTATCTATTCCACTTCAGCCACTTCAATACTGCTCCCCAGATTTTCTTTGTTTTCAGGCATTCAAAAAACAAGTGATTGGTCTCATCATGTTCACAGAAAGGACACAGTTTACCTTTGTCAATTCCCATCTTCAAGAGTCTTTCTTTTGTTGCAAGGCGCTTTTGACATCCACACCACAGTGGTCTCTTACCAATTAAATATATTATTTTTATCTATCTCTCTCTTCCACCTCACCTTAAGAGACCACCACTTTTGTTCTCCACAATGGCAAGAGACCACTCTCTACTATTTATAGACCCCACTTGATTTTTCTATCCTACTCATTAATTTTTTACATTTAATTTAAATAAATTTGTGCACCCAAAATAAATTGAATGTGAAATTTCATACATACATTTTTATTTTTAAAATTTAATTTTGTTTTTTACAAAATTCATATTTTATTTTTAAAAATCAAATTTTACAAAAAAAAATCCACATTTTATAAAAAAAAAGATCAGATTTTAAATTTCAAATTTTACAAAAAAAAATAGATTTTTACAAAAACTAAATTTCAAAATTTTCAAATTTTAAGAAAAAACAAGGTTGGGACAAGAGAGGACAAAAGGTGGACCACATGTGGTCTCTTGGGTAGTTTCTTGGTAAGAGACCATGGAGTGGTCTCTTATTATTACTGTGGTAGTTTTCGGTCTCTAGAGCAATCTCTTAATTTTAATAGACTACCAATGTCCTTGCTCTAATCTCCAAGTATATCAAGGTCAGATATATCGTACACCAACGTTCAAAAGAGAAAAGGCAGTAAAAGTAAGTTTGTCACAGCAACCTCAAACTAGGGTTTATGATCTCTGACATGATTGCAAAAGAAAACAATGAATTAGGATTAAGAAATGTTAGTAGATCATTGGACAAACAATGGCGGAGATTCGCGAGTCGAGGATCGGTTTACTACGTTGGTTAGGGACGTAAAATACAGCTCGACACTGCCGGGACCCGCTCAACGAAATGGTTGCCCAACCCTAGCCCTATATATTACAATGAGACAACGGGAAAAAGGCGGGCGGCAGTAGCCTAACCCTAACCCTAATCCTATATATTACATCCTTCCTGTGCCCTTAGAGTACATCTAGGTTGGATTGCCGCACTCCCTCCATTTCTATGGGTTTGACATGTCTATGGGCTTGACATCTTAGTTTCACGTATTTGAATTTATAATGAATAAAATAAGTAGATGAAATTTTATTTAGAAAGGAAAAAAAATTAATGGATGAAATTGAAGGACAATTCCTATACGGTACCACAGGGATACCATATTTACTGTATCCCCAATAATAACAATGGTAATAAAATAGTTATTTACTATCCATTATTTTTTTCGGAGATAATTTTGGAATATTTATAATCAATGTATTTGAGTTAAAATAGTATACCGGGGGATATACCATGCTGAACCGTACCCCAGAGGTGCGATATAATTTGTCATTGAAGGAATCTTGCGAATGAAGTGTGTCAAACTTAGGGGTGTTCATGGGTCGGTGCGGGTCAGCTGATCCGGCCCAAATTGACACTAAATTTAGGGTCAATGGGTCTGGTAGGTTGGGTCAAAATTCCCATATTTTAGGGTCGGGTCATGAGTCGACCCAAATTGACCAAAATCATATAAAAATAGTAACTTTTTAAAAAAATATATTTTAGCTTTGTAAATATATTTTTTTTCAAGAATGTTAAAATTATTTATGAAGTAAATTAATGGTAGATATATTGTACTTCCTCCGTCCCACTTTAAACTTCCTAATTACTTTTTGGAATTCAAACTTTGTAAATTTTGACCCTAAATAAAAATTAATGTATATAATAAAAATATCGCGTGGGATCTAGTTAGATTCATCTTAATATCTATTTTCTAAATATCAATTTTATATACATAATTATTAGAGTGCGTCTCTTGAAAGACGGTCTTTCCATAAGTAATGGAAAGACCAAGGTTTAAAGTGTAAATTAGAAGAAATGAAGATAAAATTTTCGGGTTGCATGAACCGGGTTATAAATTTTATAACTACTGCATGTTGCACACTAAATTTTTAATGTTGCAACTAAGACCTTTTACCTTTTATTATTCGAATTAAACCCCGTCTTTTCATAAGCCTATGGAAAGACTGTCTTTCCCAAGACTTTGCCTAATTATTATATGTAAATAAAGATATTTACAGTCAAGCATGCTCAGACCGTGAAAAAGCAATTAGGAAGTTTAAAGTGAGACGGAGAGAGTATTAAATTAATTCTTTTTTATGATTTTTTTTTCAAGAAAATTATGCAAAATTGCAAACGGGTCAAAATAGGTCAATTTTAGTCAAAATCCAACCCGGCCCATTTTAACCCAAATGGGACATTGACCCGACCAGACCCAAATGAGCTGGGTCAAAACAAGTTGGGTCGGGTAGGGCAATTTCAACACCCCTAGTCAAACTCATAGAAAACTACAACAAAATTGCTCTATTCTAAGTACATTTAATAATATTTTCTTACTAATGTTGTAATATAGTACTACTACGACATCAGGTAAGATAGTAAAATACTATCAATAAGATTTTTGTTAGTGTAGTTACTTATATCAACACTTTAAATATAGTGTTGTGATATCATTCTATCTCAACATTACATAATTTATGTCCAAATTAATGTAGGGATAGATGAGTTATAAATTTATTATTAAATGTAGTATAACATTTACTATAGTTCTAAATTTATATTTTTTAAAAATAATGGCACTGAAATAGTTATAGAGAGTCAAAATCTACATTAGTAAGATGATGTTCTAAAAACATCCTATTTTATAAGTTAACACTTTTATATAAAAATGAAAAAGCAATTTAAAAAATAATAAGATCAATGATTAATTATAGAGAAAAAATTGAGAAAAAGATAAAGTTTGGATAAGTATTTAATATTAAAAATCAAAATTGATATTTCTTTTTCTACAGCGGTTTCAAACTTGGACTCTTCCGGAATCCAGAGTATACGTGAATGGTATGAACACGCAAGAAAAGAATAGAAATAAAAACCATTAATTAAAATCTTGCTATATTCAATCATATCAATTTGCATGAAAGAGTGAACCAAAAATAATTGTCATTTTAATTAAGTGAAAAGTACTTTTAACATAAAAATAAAAAGTGATAAGATTTATGCCAAGTGAATTAACAGATCAAACAGACCAATTCATATGCAAATTAGTCACATTTGGTCAAACCTAAAAACATCACTATTATATCGATGTTTAATTACCAAACAATCAATTCAGCACTAGCAGTATTTTTAAAACATTTGATGATATTCTGTCATTATAAATACACTCCCCTTTATACACACACTCTACTCACACCAGCTTATCCTTTTTCTTCTTCAGCATTCATCTACCCTTCTTCTTCTTCTTCTTCTTCAACATTCCTTTAACCTTAATTCAACAGCCAAACATCTAATTTCCTCACCTTAACAAAAGCAAATGTCATCGGCCGATGTTTCTTCCAGTGGATCAGGCGGCGATGATCGCAACCCAACCCGGAAATCGGGGAAAACCCCAAAGCGAAACTCCCCATCATCGCGTAAGGGAACCGGAAGGGGAAAAGGCGGCCCGGAAAATATGTCCTGCCCGTACATCGGAGTGCGCCAACGTACGTGGGGCAAATGGGTATCAGAAATTCGCGAGCGCCGCAGCCCGGGGCGGTTGTGGTTAGGAACGTACAAAACAGCTCGGGAAGCAGCCATCGTCTACGACAACACCGCGTGGAAGCTTTTTGGGAAAACCGCTCGCCTCAACTTCCCGGAGAGAATCCTCCGGCGGGATGCCCCTCCACCAGCTCCGGCCGGTGGCGCTGCCTCTAGCTCCGGCGCCAACGAGGCTGCTGCCAAAACGGTGACCGAGAAAGGTGACGAGGAGTTTTGGAAGGAGCTTGGGGAGCTCGCCGGAGGCCTCCCGGAGATTAATGACTCCGATGAAGCGGTGACCGGAGCTCTGTTTGATGAAACGGTTGTGGATATGGATTGGGAGGCAATGGGGGAGTTCCCGTGGTGAATGCATGCGTACATGAAACAAGCGGTTGCCGCTTTATTTTTCTGTTTTTATTAGGTTAGATTTTGTTTAGTTTAAGGAAAAAATTTAAAAAGCAAAAAAAAAAGAAGAAATACCAAAAAGAAAAAAAAGAAGCAAAAGCTCAACAGAAAAGGAAAAAGAGGAGGGTGATATATAAATATGTTGTACTTTAATGTTCCTATTTTTGAATAAAATTGTATGTGTATAAATAAAAATGTAGTATGTATATGTACCTGTGTTTTGTTATTACTTTAATTTGGCTCTTAATCCTGTTCATAATGAATACATTTTCTAAAAGAAAATGAAAGGATGAAAAACAATATGACGTCAAGATTAGCTAATTCTTACCAGAAAAATAATACTTAGACTAAAATTAAAAAAAACTTTAATGCAATGAAAGAATTTAATGTTATATAACTACCTCCTCCCCTGATTCCCGATGTTTCTTAATTCGGTTATTGTGCTATTTTGTTATATGCTCAGCGATACACATTCATTAGTATAGTAAATTACTTTTCAGTAAATAAACACATACTTCCTCAGTTTTCGTATAAGTGTCTAATGTCCAACTTGCGAAGAAAATTATAAAATTGCTAATCAATAAAACAAAAAAAATTAAAAATTCTCAGTAGGGGTAGAAGTAGCAGCAACAACCGTAACAGTAGCAGCTGGTAGAGCAATATTTGTAGGAGACCATTCAAGGTAATTCTCTTGACCCTTCGGGACGGTGGGTGTAATAACCAAACCAGGTCCGTCAGAAGTGCCAATGAAGTAGGGCTTAGTTGACAAACGACCAACATGTATAGGTATTTTAGGGCCACATTGCAACTGCAACTGTTTCAGTAAAGTCGCAATTACCTCATAGTCATTATTGTTCTGAAGCGCAGTAGCCTCAAAACCAACATCAGTATGGGCGATACAAGTTGTAAACGTGGACCATCGCCAGGACCAATGAAGTAAGGATCAGTCGACACACGACCAATCAGTAAAGTAGTACGAGGGCCAGATTGCAATTGCAGCTGCTGAAGTAAAGCTGTAATCACATCATAACCACTCATAATCAGTAAAGTAGTACGAGGGCCAGATTGCAATTGCAGCTGCTGAATTAAAGCTGTAATCACATCATAACCACTCATATCCTGAATCTTCGGAGCAGCAAAACGAGGCTGATCTTCAGAGCCAGACATATTGTAAAAATCAGGTACAAATCAGAAGCACGGGACACACCGACGGAGAGTAAGCGGCGGCGCGTGAGGGCGAGCAGCGATCGTCGGACGTTGGACGGCGGCGAACGACGATCGGCGCATGGTGGTGGTTGGCGCGTGGCGTCAAGATCGGCGGTGCGTGGACGTCGGACGGCAGGTTTTAATGCAGCGAAAAATTTTCTATTCAGGTTTCAGAATTTTAAGCTCTGATACCATGATAAAATATAGAGAACTTTATTATGGTGCACTGATATTAATCAATGACACACCTCATCAATGATGAGGAGATTACAATATATAGGCTTACAACAAACCAAAGTCTAACAGAAATATAATTCTAAGTCTATAAGGAAACTATCATCTATAACTAATTCTATAAGGTAACTACCATCTATAACTAATTCTATAAGGTAACTACCATCTATAACCTTTCCTACAAGGAAAGGGTTTCTATTTCCTTAACAGTGTCTAACCACTTTTTAAAAAATTATTCATGAATAATTTTAAAAGTTCATTATCTTAAATTATTCATAATAAAACATTCTAATAAATAGACATTCTAAGAGTATACGATACGATGAATGTAACAAGATCTCACATGAAAATCATCACACTTATATATTTATAAATTTTTACAATCTATACAGTATCTGTTTTACTGATGAATAGTGAAATAGGGCACTTATAGAGGGACTGGGGAGTATTTATTAGTACGATAAATTATTACTTAACATAGTATCAAAATAGTGGACAAGAGCACCAAGCCGACGGCCTCCCACAGATTCACAACTTCAACATTTAGACTGCAGCCCGTTCTACAAAACGGTGCCGTTTAGGAGGCAACGAAAAAGGCCGACATTAACCCTAACCCGAATCTTGTTTATTACTTTTGTTTAGTTAATTTCCCTTCTGTTTAAAGTGATCAATTTATCTTGAAGTAAATAAAACGATGAATATAGGAAGAACTGAAGAGGCTCGTGACGAAAATTTGATTCATATGTGCACAAAATTTAACAAACATTGCGCAGACTACTTTGTGCAAATTACGTTAAAGAATAAAATAAACTTTGTGTAAAAATTTTGTGCTGATTTTGTGCATAAAATTAATAAATTCTTAACAAATTATATGCATGAAAAAATTGATAGACACTATTCTCATTCCCGTGTCTCTTTCTTCAAACTGGTTGCTTGGTGAAGAGCATGATTCGAGTGCTACCATGTTCTCGTGAACACTGTCAAATAAAGTTACTATCGTTATCCACTTGGTGCTCCAAGCTTCCGTTAAGTTCATTGTCGAGTTCGATGATGTATATTTCTCAATAGATGTAAGGCCATTTCACCTGATACATCTTCCCGACCACGCAGTCTCAGTAATATTTTCTTACCTTCTTGCATCTTTCATTTACCAACGAGCCGCCTAGGAGACCCGAGCAGGAAGAATACCACCAGCAAGAAATACAAGAGAGTGGAATCGCTAGAACCCCGAGCATCAGCCTCCACTATTAACTATTGTAGTCGATGGAGCGCCTATTGGATTGGCTATTGCTTCGTTAATGTATCATACAAAAAATTCACTCGTATTAACTAATCAAATTTGTTGAATAATTAGTTTTACGGAAAAAAAAAATATAAGCACTTAAACCTCTCTATATATAAAAGACAACCAGGTGCCAAGTACTGTGCGTTGACTTTGCAGGGAAGGAATGATGGATAACTGCGACAGTTAAATTTTCCATTACTTTGTGCAAATTTTGTGTACTAAATTAACAAAGTCGTGCAAATTCTGTACTTTTTTGCACAAATTTTGTGCCAAATGATGTTCCCATTGTGCATAAATTTGCACTATCCAGCTCCTTATGTTAAATCGGGAGGTTTTCATATACATCCAAGCAATTCAGTTGAAATTGATTGGTCATTAATACCGCCTTGGTACATAGGGTTTTCCATAGATTTCCATGGATCAGAAAAAAAAATTGTGGGTTGTGGCACAGTCATCCTTCAAATCATGCAATCATATGCTATTAATTAGGTTTATCTATATAATGTTGCAAATGTTAGAGTAGATGAATTAAACTAGACTCTGATAGCTAGGGTTTAGCACTCTTAACCTAACCTTCTTTATTTATATCCTAAATTAACTAGCCCCAATCATCAAGGATTTTAAATTTTACATGATACCTGCTAAGATTTCGACTCTTATAACTCTAATCTATTCTACTTATATCCTAAATAGACTAGCTCAAATTATCAAGAGATTTACGGTTTGAAGTGGCACTGCTACAAACTAAAAATAATGTAACACTTTAAAAGTGTTGTTTTAGGTGCTAAAAAACTATTGAGTTAGACCTACTGTAGCACTTTTACAAGTATTACCTTAGATGATACTGCATTAGATCCAACGCACAAGATTTAGACAACATTTTTCAAAGGTTTAAGTAACACTTTATAAGCTATCGTAACACTTTAACAAGTGCTACTAGAAAAGTGTTACGATAGTTCTAATTTATAATAGTGGTAGTTCAGATAACATTTTAAAGAGTATTGTGATGAAAATAGAATGTACTCGGTAGCCAACCCTTCTTGATATCCTCCATTTCCGATGGAGATGTGGACATTTTCCATTTGCAATACATAGGACAGTGCATTAGAACAATCAGCCATTCGTATTGAGGAGTATATTTCCCTAAAAGAGGCCAAAAGTACTTGAAGTTTAGACAAATTCTATCCCTTCAAACATTGATGCATGTTGGAATTGGTAGATGTAAACAGTATTATATCTCATAATTATAGAAGGTACATTTTGATTGGAAACGGATTTTCCTGTCCAATTGAGTTTTATTTATTTTTTAAAAATCATTCCTTCCTAGATGCTGGAAAAATTGCCAGCAACGATTACAATAAGTGGAATTGACATCCAACCTAACTAGCATCCAGCAATAATCAATCTATTGCAAGGATATTCAAATTACATGTCAACCACACTGATCGTCTGTATTATTACAGAGCAGAGATCCAATAAAAAAATGGTAACATTGCCCTCAGGGATATTAACTGGCTTCCCGCAAAAATCTTGTCCAATTGATTAGAATCTTTGGAATATATAGACCAACAGTTTTTAGAATGTTTGTTCTATATTTTTCGTTTTTTTGTTCGTGATTGCTTTCGCTTTTGGGATTCTTGTTCGTAATCGCTTCGCTTGCTGCATCTATCGAGCTTATCGGTGAATTGAAATGCTTCTTACCATAAGCTAAGAAGATATGACAATAATGTTTGCAGAAACCCTCTTGATCGAGTACCATAAAGGAGATGTACTTCCTAAAAATCCGTATGGAACTGGATATTTGTTTTTATCGGGCTTGAAAGGCATAGGATTTACCCTGCAAACACAGAAATTCCATCATTTTCTATACAGAAAATTAGAGTGATGATGTGAATATATGCAAATCGTGGAAACCCAAAAAATTTGTATGGGGATTTTAGTATGAGACAGGTGAGAGACCCGTAGAAAGTTGTCAATTGTCGGATAAAAGAAAAAATCACCGTGAAATTAGATGTCAAGCAAATGGCCAGCTTTTTTTCTTCTGTCCAACACTTAGCGACTTTTGATCGATCCCTCCCCTACTTTAGAAAATTAGTTTTTAATTAAAAAATAGGGAGAGTAATAATTAAGTCTTCATAAATCATCAAAAAAACCCTAACCAAATATAATGTTAAAAACTAAGAATGAACAACTGATTAAATCGGTTATCTTAGAAAAATTTGATTAAATCAAGAATGTATTTTCATTTTACTGAAATCAAATAGAATTTCAAAACTTTACAATTACTTTATGGTAAATTATATCTTATTCCAGGGGTACAGTTAGTATTGTATTTCCATGCATTAAATTGCATGTGAACAATGAAATTATATATGAATATGGCTAAATAATAGGAGCGTGTGTATTAGGTTTTACTACAAATTAAGCACACTTAGTTACTTGAAATACAGTGTGGTGTGTATTTTCAGTCGAATTGTTACTTTTCTGCCTTCCCCTAATATCCAACTTCAGGACACATGAGTATGTAATCGTACAAGATTGTGGACTTGTGGTTGATATCCGCACGAAATTAGATTCTTACACAAAATTTGCAAACATGCGTGCTCAAAATTTGATTTGTAAGTGCTCAAAATCTAACCTAACTCTGTGCAAATTATGCACCTGAGATTAACTAATTACTTTGTGCAGATTATTTTTTTGCAAATTTGGTCCAAGAAATTGACTAGCTTTGTGCAGAATTATTTAGTGCAAATTATGTGCATGAAACTAATAAACCTTGTGTGGAAGTAAAAGCCAAAAGAACATGAGTAACATAAAGTAACATTTCATTTTTTTCGAGAAAAAATTACGATAAATGAGCTAAAAAATACTCTTTAAATATCAATTATAAACAGCTAGTTAGAGAAATTTCACCGTACATGTGTGTGACATGCACGCTAACACCTGTTTAGCTTCGATCGTATAAACAAAGTTGTGGTTCCATATTGAAAATCATTTTTAAGAGATAAATGATGTACAAGGGCTTTTCAAATTATGTCCTTTTTTCATTAGGAAAAGGAAGCCCCTGCTCAAACTTGACGTGCAAAACTAGGGCTTGCTCGTTCTTTTTTTTCTTTTTCTTTTTGCAATGCCACCAAATCCTTGCCTTGTCGTTTTTAGTTACGCTGATGCAACAACTCAAAAAGTGACACAAATCTTTCAATTTGAAAACAGATAGTGCTTAGCTAGTATCGGTATCCAGTTAAAGTGTAAAAAAGCTAAAGTCGTGCATTTTTTCTTGTTTTCTTCTGCTCACATTTCTTGCCCGACCTCCTGATTTGCCTATTTTTTACACCACTAGACTTCAGTTATTCTTTTGGTTATTAAATCATCACGAACGCGAGGGTTAATAGGGTTCACATCTCTTTTCATATGTTGTAATTATACGATGTGCGATTACAACTTATGATATATGAGATAAACCTATTTTGCACGCTAATCGATATTACAATACTTTTGCTCAATAACTGGGCTTCAATTATTCAGTTAATTTGGTCTTTGATATTACTGGACAAAAGAAAGTTTCCTAGTTACCATATGTGTTGATTGTTTTACTTCTGGCGATAACACATGAGGATTGTTTTGTGTGAGTTCAGCTCATCCTGATTGATCATGGTTATTGCATGCTGAGGAATTTTGAAGATTGCATGTTCGACTGGCTCTATTTGCCTCATGCACGCCAACCATATACTAAGACAGCTGCATATATAATGTCACTCGATGCTGAGAAAGATATTCAGCTGCTGAAAACCTATGGTTGCGAAGCATCATTTCTCGAGTCGGTATCAGTGATCATAGATGATTACCTTGATAGATTGTCAGGTAATTGTTAATTTAAATAGACTTTGTGAATTTTGTATTCTATGTACTTGGATACATGTGGATGGAAATATTTCCCTCTATAAAAAAAAAGTAATTTTTTTTTATGTGATTACAACATATAATATGCGATAAACCTATTTTGCACGTAAGCTCAATACTTCTCAATAACCGGACTTCAGTTATTCAGTTAATTCGATCTTTGATAATGGACAAAAGAAAGTTTCCAAATTACCATATGTGTTGATTGTTTCTTTCTTGGTGATGAAACACGAGGCTCTTTTTATCCTCAAAATCTGCGAAAAAGTTTTTTGTTTTTCATGTACATCATGGCAGTAATAAACTTCCCTTTCTTCTTATTTTTTCTTATCTTCCTCCGCTTTATTTTCTTACCTCATTTCTCACGTCCCATGCAAATTATAGTAAATGCGCCTTTGTACTGCTCAAGCAAACCCCTATAAATAATTCTGTGCGAATTGAATTTGCACAAATATTATTTATTTAGTTAAAATTGGTTAATTTGAAAAATAATAAATTAAGTAATATATATATGACAATATACTATTCTATAGGATCTTGTTAGAATCGTTGCAATATCTATTTTCATAATATCAGCTGTTTATTATTTTAAATGTGCACAAGTAGAGATGTTAACGGTCAAAAATAATTTCGACTAACTTGCAAAAGTCAACATGTGCAAATACAGCTGGGACGGAGGGAGTAATCATTTCAATCCTTTGCAGAAAACCCCTATAAATACTCCAGCGATTCCGACGCACAACACATCCACCACAAAATGGAGAGGAAACCGGGCATTGGCCGCCGGAGCATCAACATGGAGCTGATTCCGTCCAAGAGCCGCCGCCAGGTCACGTTCTCATAGTGGCGGTAGAGTCTTTTCCAGAAAGCTCACGAGCTGGTCAACCTCTCGTTCTCTTGGTCCATCGCCGCCAGGGAAGACGTTCGGAAGTCCCGGTGTGACTCAGGTGCTCAAAATTTGATTCGTAAGAGCTCAAAATTTAACTATATGCAAATTCTTTACCTGAGTCTAACTAGCTTTGTGCAGATTATTTTATGCAAATTCCGTGCAAGAAATTTACAGGCTTTGTGCAGAATTATTTAGTGCAAATTATCATGAGCATGAAATTAATAAACTTCGTATTGAATTATTTAGTGCAAATTATCATGAGCATGAAATTAATAAACTTCGTATGGAATTATTTAGTGCAAATTTTGTGTATGAAATTAATGAACTATGTGCAGTGATGTGTATTGTTTAACTCGCCAAATAACCTGCAACTCAAATTAACAATAGTTAGTAATCGGTAAGAAGGGTTGATCCCACGAGGAGCAAAATCAACAGTTATTAATTATTTTTCCTATTAATTTAGAAAACACGTTTGGTGATGCCACCACGCCTTAATTTCAAGAATGATTTATAACCCTAAAATGAAAATACTGACTCTAAAAATGATTAATAAATATATGGATAAATAATATCGGCTAAGAATAACTCAGGCTAGTTATTATCGATCATAGGCGCAAAGATGAATCAATTTCTACACATCAATTGGTTATAGGGAAGTAGGTATACAATTCTGAACTTTGAACAACATGCTACATGTGTTGAAACATAGAATTCTGGCTCTCGCAATACTCTCGAAAGATATCAAATCTGTATACAAAATTTTTTTCTATTAAGTCTGTGAGATTAATGTAGCCGTGATGTCCTCTATATATAGTCTATATATAGTCCATGAGCAGATCGAAACTCTCAATAATTATCTCCATAATATTCCTATTCCTTATCTTCAACTTTCCATATGTTCCAACATGGAAAGTCATTGCACACATGAAGTTTATTCCACCTCCAATTCTGATACGCATGAATTTATGTGCAAATATAATTCCTTCTCCACATAATATTCAGATTACAATCAAATCACTGGGAGATTGGAATTATCAAATCTAATCCCTTAAAAGAAAGGAATTAATATATTCCATCCAAATCCTTTCCAATATTTATCAAATCAATTCCAAATTTCATAAATCCAGTCCAATCCCATAAATATAAGAATTGATATATTCTTCAATAAAAACACCATGGACGAAATATTTCCTTCTCAGATTTCTTCGTAAACTTCCATAGATCTCGATCGTACCTTCTTTGATGTTTCAACACAACAATTCCATATTTGCATAATTTTCATAAATTGCCAACTAAATAAATCTACACTTTACCGCGCAAGGATAACACAAATTAAAACAAGGTTGCATCCATGCTGCGCAAGAATGAAAGCAAACAATGGTGGAGATGACTAATTGAACGCATGGAAACCAATGCATACAATAATGATGTTTTGACCTAAACGAATAATATCTGTTGTGAAACAAATTTTGAAACCAAGAAATTCAACTAACTAATGTCTGCTCCATTATTCGAGGTAATGAAAAAGTGAATAAAACCAAAGTCTCCAATCTGAATCTATCCTCTGGAGCCGAATTAATGATGAAAACTAAAAAAACTCCCCCTTCCATCGTGTATCTGCGTTCTTGTACGCACGCAACACTACAAATCAATTACAATCCTTTTCCAATTTTAAATTCTAATTTTTAAAAGATAAGATCTAAAATATCTCCACAATATCTCCAAAAATATCTCCATAATATCTCCAAAAATATCTCCACCAATCTCTTACAATTATCCCAAAATACTTTCTAATCAGCTTCAATTATTTCTCCAAATAAGCTCCATGGTTTTTTCTCGTCTGCGCATTAATTTTGACGGATTCTTTTGCCATAATAGCCATACTTCTCACAAACTTCCTTCTAATTCCTCTTAAGCCAAAAAAACTGTAATCTGTGACAAATTAAACACCTAAAGTGCACATTAATCCTGAAAAATTACAGTTAATCTCAATAAAATATAAAACATAATTCATACACATCATGCATATTCATTTTGTGCAAAGTAAATGTATTTGAGTAACATAACGTAACATTTTAAAGAAATGTATATGAGTAACATAAAGTAACATTTCATTTTTCTTTGACAAACAATTACGAATAATGAGCTTAAAAAAACGATTTTGTGTCTGATACAGCTGGGAAAAAACCACTCTACATATATGATCAATCAAAAGCAGCTAGAGAATTTTCACTTGTACATGTGTATGTGAGGTTGTATACATCCTACCACCTGTTAGCTTACATCATATAAACAAAGTTGTGTCTCCATATTGAAAATTATTTTTAAGTGACAAAAAAACATGTTATCATCACTTACTATTCCATGTACACAAACAAATTAGAATTTTACTATAAAATTGATAACTTTATAGAACATAAATTGTGTTATTATATAACTGATTCATAAGTCTTTCAATTACGGTGAGCATTTTAGAGATAAGGGCTTTTCAAATTAAGTCATTTTTTTCATTAGGAAAAGGAAGCCTAATGAAAACTTGACGTGCAAAACAAGTGCAAAACAAGGGCTTGCACGTTTTTTTGCCACTGCTTCCGCAGTCAGCTTATGATATGGGATAAATCTAATTTACACGTTAATTGATACTAAAATACTTCTTTTCAATATTTGGGCTTCGGTTATTCAGTTAATTTGGTCTTTGATAATTAATGGACAAAAGAAGGTTTCCTAATTCCCATATGTGTTGATTGTTTTTTTCCTGGTGATGACACATAAGGCTTATTTCGTGTGAGTTCAGCTTATCCCGATTGATCATGGTTACAGCTTGCCAGAGAATTTTAAAGACTGCATGTTTGACTGACTCCATTGGCCTCAGGAACGCCAACCATATAATGCTTTTTTTTAAAAAAACAAAATTGGGTAATAACTCAAAATGAGCCCCCAATAAAATCCCTCCCCTCCCTTTGCCCTGGTGAGAATTGAACCCATGACCTCATGGTAGTAGCACTAGACTTCAACCGCTAGGCTAACATTCAATTCCCGCCAACCATATATTGCTGAGACAACTGCATATATAATGTTACTCGATGCTGAGAAAGATATTCTGATACGATGTCAAAATATCATTTATTTACAGTTTTCTTAGTTTAGTATTTTTAGTAAGATAACACTATACTCTTTTTTTCATTGGATTTTTTAATGAGGTGGTGTTATCATTTGTAATTTACTTCATTTTAGAATAAAGCTCATTAACTCAGTCATGTTGGCTTAGAAGAGTTTTGGTATATTTTAACTAGGGCTTAGAATATTTAGTTTTGATTTGATTAGAATTAGATTTGGTAAGATTTGATAAGTATTCATTCAAGATTATCTTGAAGAATATAGTCATTTATTTTAGGTAGTCTAATTAAATATAGTTTAAGCTCCTTAAATCTGTCATAATCTTTTTCAGTTTCTTGTTTGTATTCTCGAAGATCATACTTATGTACTATAAATGGGGTGTTTTTCAACATTATTTTGATACAACTATGATCATTTAGAAATATAAACCTTTGAGTTCATACTCTTGTTGCTTGCGAGCTTCTTTCATTGTTGCTTAACCCCGATGGCTAGTTAAGTTTCAATAAACCATGTAATCTGATCTTGAGGGCTAGTTAGAGAGCAAGTCAAGATTAGGCGTACCCTGAGGGCTAGACACTTGAATTTTGTGCAAGATAGTGAGGGTTTGCAGATCCCTTCACTTGATCAAAGATATTAATTCCGCAATCGTGAGTCTTCGCAAGGAGATTCATATCATATTCAGCTGCTGAAAACCTATGGTTGCGAAGCATCATTTCTCGAGTCGGTATCAGTGACCATAGATGGTTACCATGATAGATTGTCTGGCAATTTTTAATTTAAATAGACTACGTGCATTTTGTATTCTATTTAGTTGGATACTTGTGGATTGAACTATTCCCCTTGACTAAAAAAAAAAAAAGCTTGGTTTGTGCGATTACAACATATAATAAGGGGTAAACCTATTTTTCATACTAATTGATATTGTAATACATCTCCTAAATAATTGACATCAATTATTCAGTTAATTTGGTCTGTGATAATTAATGGACAAAAAGAAGTTTCCTAATTGCTATATGCGGTGATTGTTTTTTTCCTGACGATGACACATGAGGCTCGTTTTGCCCTTAAAATCTGCAAACTAATTTGTTGCTTTTCATGTGCATCATAGCAGTAATAAACTTCCCCCAACTTTTCTTCTTATTTTTCTTATCTGCCTCCACCTTATTTTCTTACATCATTTCTCAAGTCCCATGCAAATTATAGTAAATGCACTTTTTTTATGCTCAAGTTTCTCACCAAATGCATCCTTTTAATGCTCAAGTTTATTCATAAATTACATCTAGGTTGGATGTACCGCACCAACATGTAAAAAAGAGGGAAAAAAGTAAACAGTAAAAGTAGAACATGTTACATGAAAAACCTTAAGGTTTACAATTTCTGACTTGACTGCAAAAGAAAACCACAAACCCAAAATGTAGCTAAATTAGGGTTTACTCTTCAATGCATGAATGATGGAGAGTTATGATAATTTTCATTTACTTTGGACAAATTATTTGTACAAAATTAACAAACTGTGCAATTTCTGTGCTTTTTTGTGCAATTTTTGTGCCAAATGATGTTCCCATTGCACGTAAATCTACACTATTCAGCTGTTCACATTATAAATCACGAGATTTTCATACGCATCCGAGAAATTCAATTGAAATTGTTGACCACGAAGAAGCCTTTGATGAATATTCCATGGATTTCAAAAACCGATTCATCAACAATAAAGAATCTTCTTGTACAGAAAATTTATCTTCATTTCGGTGCCAGCTGAACCAGGCATGAGTTTTGTTCTTGATGTCAAAAATTCCATGTCTGAAACTTGCCTCTGTATATGCCGAATAGCTTGGTTGTGGCATAATCATCCTGTGTAGAAAATAATGACAAAATTGACTAACCCGATTATATTTTACATTCTTCAAATCAGGTAATCCTGTGCTATTAATTAAGTTGATGTTCCATTAATTATATTGTTTAGATAACATAATAAAGAGTATTGTGATGAAAATATATAGAACATATATTGATATGAATCTCCTTGCGAAGACTCGCGATTGCGAAAATAATATCTTTGATCTAGTGAATGGATCTGCAAACCCTCACTACATGCAAAATTTAGGTGTTTAGCCCTCAGGGTATGCCTAACTTCGACTTGCTCTCCAACTAGCCCTCAAGATCAGATCACAAGGTTTATTGATACTTAACTAGCCCTCGGGGTAAATCAACAATGGAAAGCAACAAGAGTTTGAACTCAAAGATTTATATTTCTGAATGATGGTAGTGATACAAATCTCAAAAATTCAACCCCTATTTATAGGGATGAATTCGTCCAAAACCCTAGTCCTCATCAAAACGGGTTTTGGTAATTCCTGTCAGAAACTGAATAGAATTATGGTAGCTTTAAGAAGCTAAAACTATATTTAACTAAAATACCTAAAATAAACTGTCTATGGCCGAAATTAATCCAAATTACAACTTGGATGAATATTGCCTCATTTAATCTTACCAAAACTAATGCTAATCAGAATAAAACTCAATATTTTTTAAACCCTAATGAACTGGTTCGAAAATTAGCTCTAAAATTAGCTCTTCAAGCCCACATGGCCGAGCTCTACAGTCTAGGATCCAAAATGAAATAATTTTACAATATTTTACAGTGATCACACTACCTCATTAAAAACCCAGTGGAAAAAAAGAGTATAGTGTTCTTCATGATGTCTTCAGTTCTTCGACAGTCTTGAACAATAAATCCAAGATGTCGATGATGACTCCTTCTTCAATTCTTCATCATAAAATTGATTCATTAAAGCATTTAAAACACATCAGAGCAGTTGATATTCGTATCATTCCCTCCTAGATTGAAAAGTTTCATCCTCGAAACGAGAAGCATATAACCTATAAAGACATCCTTGAATTCCTGTAACAACTTAACAAACCGTGAAAGCAAATCTACAGGAATATCTTCTTTGGAATAGTAACTTTGTTTAAAAGACATTATAAGAAGAAAATAATGATTAGTCAAAGATCGATTCGCATCTCTTATTGAAGCATAAAATGATTTACTAGATTCAGTAGATAGTTCAGGCCTCATCATATAAATAGAAAGTAAATGACTAAGATGTGAAGTCAAGACTTTGTGTGACTTTTAACCCGTTTTCTCTGATGTTGGAACATCATATCCTTTCATTGCTTCAGAATCAACGCCCTCAGTCTGTATCGGTGTTGGAACATCACCATGCTCAGCTTCGTTCACTCCATCGGAACTTTCTCCCCCTATCTCCATGTCTGGTGTTAGAACAAAAGCTTGTTCACCACCAAGATCATAATCTACTCTAGCCACATTTACTGATGTTTGAACATCAGAATATTTAATCACACCAGGCATATCTATTTCCATATCCTCGTCATCTCTACCCGTCTCCATACTCTGTGTTGGAACATTATCAACATCAATGTCTTCCAACTCCTCATCATCCTAAACCATAATTCAAGAAGTGGCCATCTCTCTAATCTATTCGACCATCATGTTTATCTCATGATCAAACTTGACCATTTCATAATCATCCTCACAGGCATGCCAATCATAAATTCTAATAATCTTTTCACCATAATGTCTTCAATACCAACTTCCAACATGCCCGACCACGCCTCCAATTTTCTCTCCTCTTTTTATTTTTTTATTTTTTCTAACATATGTACAGATAAAATAAATCATACAGATCTTGAGAAAAGAATAAATACCTCAAATTTGACAAACACCTAAGTGTTGTCTGAGGAGCTCAAAAGTTGCAGAGTCCAGCAGCTTTATGAAAATATCTGCAGATGATTCCGATGTTGGAACATCGTTAAACACCACTTCTTTCCCCTCAACCTGATCTCAAATAAACCGATGCCTTTTATCAATATGCTTCGTTCGAGAATGTTGGACTGGATTTTTAGACATATCAATTGCATTTTTGTTGTCACACAACACCTTAAATCCTAAACCTACATTACAGATTAGGTCATCCATCACGGGTTGTAATGCAGCATTTGAATCTTCCTACTTTAAACAAAATTTGTACAGTTTGTCCTTTAGCTAAAAAAAAGTTAGAAATTCTTTTCCTGATTCAATATCTCACAGTTTTGCTATTTTTATTTTGATTCATATGGATATATGGGAGCCTTTAAGGATAAAACCCACTACTGGAGCACAATACTTCTTAAACATAATTGAAGATTACAGTAGAGCCACTTGGACTTTTATGCTAAAGTCTAAAATCTCAGTTCATTGTCTACTGAAATCTTTCACACTCATGATTCAAAATCAGTTTAATAAGACCATTAAAGTCATCATAAGTGACAATGATACAGAATTTACAAATCAAGAATGTCAGTCTTTGTTTGCTTCTCTGGGAACTGTTCATCAAAAATCTTGCCCATACACTCCTCAACAAAATGGTGTTGTGGAAAGAAAACATAGACATTTGATTGAAGTGGCACGATCTTTCATGTTTCAATCAAATTTTCCACTTCATGTTTGGGAAGATTCAGTTCTAGCAGCTACATATACCATAAACATACTGCATTATTCCATTCTAGAGTGGAAATCACCATATGAAATCCTATATGGAAAACCACCTAATCTATCTTCTCTTAGAACCTTTGGATCTTTGTGATATGCATCTAATCTCAGTCCACTCAAACACAAATTTAGTCCTAGATCACAGCCATGCTATTCATAGGATATCCACGTAATCAGAAAGGTTATAAGGTATATGATTTGGTAAATGAAAAGGCTCTTGTCACCAGAGATATAATTTTCCATGAACACATCTATCCTTTTCAGTCAGTATAATAAACTTGTCATATTTGATCCCGCTGATCAGGCTTCACAGCCACAATTCATAATCAACACTGAGCGTGATTACCCTTATCCTACTTTTCCATCTCAGGCACCTAATCATAATTCAGATAAGTCATATCATGATTTGAATCTTAATGAACACATCTCTCCTTCTCACAGTCACACACCTCATACAAATGTTTTCATTGATGAACCTGTTTCTAACTCAGAAAATCAAAATCACATCTCTGATCCTATTGTTTCACCAGTTCTTAGACAAAGTACTAGGGTCAAAAATAAACCTTGTTGGATGCAGGACTTTGTAGTCAATCATGTCTCTTCTTCTGATGTCTTCATACCAATTTGTCCTACCACTCATAGTGCTTTTGTTGCTAAATTGTCAAAAATCCATAAGCTCATACTTATAAACAAGCATGCAGTAATATACATTGGATACAGGCTATGGAAGCAAAATTGATGCATTAGAAAGAAATCACACTTGGGACTTAGTCTCTCTACCTGCATGAAAAAGGCCGATTGGGTGCAAATTGGTGTTCAAAGTTAAGTGCAGGGTTGATGGTTCAGTGGAGAGGTATAAAGATAGGCTGGTAGCTAAGGGTTATTCACAGATTGAAGAGGTGGACTACTTTGATTCTTTTTCACCTGTGGCTAAGCAAATTACAGTCAAGTTGCACATAGCCATCACAACATCTCATAATTGGCATTACATCAAATAGATGTGAATAATGCATTTCTGCATGGCTACATCACTAAAGAGATGTATATGGTACCTCCATAGGGGTTTAAGAAGACCCTTCCTTATCAGGTCTGCAAGCTCAGAAAGTCCCTTTATGGCCTTAAACAAGCATTCAGAGAATGGAATGTTGAATTCTCCAAACAATTTATCAAATTTGGATTACAACAGTCCAAACATGATCATTTCCTATTCATTAAACACATTAGTCAGTCATCTCTTATTCTTTTGATTTATGTAAATGATGTCTTGATCACTGGTTCTTCTAAAACTGAGATATCATAACTCAAATCCTATCTTCACAAGCGGTTTTCCATCAAAGACTTAGGACTTCCCAAGTTCTTTTTGGGCATAGAAATTTCTAGGTCTAAAGCTGGCATTTTTTCTTAACCAAAACAAATATGTTACTGATATTATCAATGATCTGCATTTGACTAAATGCACAGCTCTGTCTGCTCCTCTTCCTTCTTCCTGGAAAGCTAGGACAAGTCTGCTCCATTGCTTACTGATCCAGGGCCATATAGGAGATTAATTGGAAGCTGCTATACTTGTCTTTTACCAGACCTGACATCACATTTTTTGTACATCAACTTAGCCAGTTTGTTCAAACACCATCAGAACACCACTGGAAAGTTTTTGTCCATATTGTCAGGTATTTGAAGGGTTGTCCATCTCATGGCCTATTCTTCCCAACTCAGGAATCTTCGATTATATCTTCCTAGTGTGATGAAGACTAGAATACTTGTAAGATCACAAGAAGATCTGTCACTGGATATTATGTTTTCCTTGGCCAGTCCCTCATCTCTTAGAAATCAAAGGAGCAACACACAGTGAGCAAATCATCAGCCGAGTCTGAATATAAAGCCATGTCCATGACAGTTTCTGAGTTGAAATGGATTACTTATCTACTTTCAGACCTGCACATTCCAGTCCCTCTTCCTATACCTCTGAACTGTGACAATATAGTTGCTCTCCATATCACTCAAAATTTAGTATTTCATGAAATTACTAAACATATAGAAATAGACTATCATTATGTATGGGATGCCTATAATGATGGTTTTATTGATCATCCTCGTGTGAATTCTTATGATCAGCTTGCTGATGGTTTTGCCAAGTTACTTCCTCCAGTTTTAGCAGTTCACCTCTTATCTAATATGGGATTTTATGCTTCACAAAACTCCTCATCTTGAAGGGGGTGAAGGAATGTAACTAAGCTGCCACTGATGCCACTGATATTCTAATGTGCTACCGCACTAAACAAACACAATAGATCAACAGGAGAGCAAGACTCCATCTATGAAGCCTCCAGCTTCTTCTAGAAGCTCTTGGATCACAGGATCAGTCGAACAAGAAGCAAGTGGGAGCTTAGCCTTTGTCAATCAGTTTTTATAAAATTAGTTAGTTTTGTAAATGAATTTTTTGTTAGCTGGTTTTGCAAGTTGAATAGTTAGTTCAGGTAGTCACTGTATAAATAGGAGGCTTTGTATAGTTAATTTTAAGTTAATCAATACACAGAAAATATTTTCCCAAAAACGAGATCAGTTTTTCTCATTTCCTTTGAAGTTTTGTTCACTTTTTTAGCACTTTTTGGGAATCCTTCTGAATTTGTACATGGTATCAGAGCAATAGGTTTTTGATTAATCAAATTTCTCTCTTAGAAAGCTATTTTTGAACACCAGATCTTTGCTGCAATGGCTGGATACGTTGTTGATAATGATGGTTACGTAAGGATCATGCCTAATGATCCTTTGTCCCATTCGTCTTCTGATCATACTAGATTAACTGTGGTTTCATAATTACGGACAGAAAGAAACTATGTCATCTGGAGCCAGGCTATGATCACTACCTTCTCTGCAAGAAGAAAGTTGCAGTTCATCACCACTGGAGTTCCAAAACCAGATCCTGACTCACTGATCTATGACCAGTAGATGAAGGTTAACTCTACACTTGTGTCCTGGATCCAAAGCTCAATCAGCAGGGAGCTAGCTAGGAGCTTTCGTTTCCACATAGATGTGAAGGTACTCTGGGACGAAATCAAGGAAATATTCTCTATCAGTCAAGAACCTCTGTTTTTTGAACTAATGAAAACATTAGGTGAACTGAAGAAAGGATCAGCCTCAGTCACTCAATATTTCTCAAATATGAAGAGCATTTGGGATGAGATTGACATTATCAAGCCACGGTTAAGATGCACATGTTGTAACTATAATTGTAGATGTGGATTTCATGAAAAGGTGGAGATGCAGGCCAATCAGGATAGGCCGCAGCAGCTCATGGTTGGACTCAACAATGAGTTTAATGCCCTGAAGGATCAACTCATAGTTATGAATCCTTTACTAACTGTTGGAAAGGCCTACTCACTATTTCAAAAACAAGAGCAACAAAGAGAAGTGCAAGACAGTTTTGGTAACATTAATGAGAATGCGACAATGATGGTGAAGCAGGCATAACCTCAGTACAACACTAACAGATTCAACCAAAAAAACAAGGAAGGTAGGAAAATTAGTTTGAAGTGTGAGTACTGTTAAAAATCTGGACATCTGAGAGAGAACTGTTTCAAGTTGAATGGTTATCCAGACTGGTGGCTTGATTCAACCAAAGTCAAGACAAAACCCTATGCTAATGCAGCAGTTGCAGAAGCTAAAGAGAATGAGTAGATCAGTAATATTCCTTTGGATGCAGTGGATGGACATCAGTTTGGAAATGTTCAGTCAATGATTGCAAACATGATTCACAATGAGTTTAGCAAATTCATGAATGGGATAGCAAAGGAATCAGGATCAGAGATGGGGGGCATGATTAACTTTGCACCTTTTGGAGAATATTCAGGTAACTTCCATACCAATGTTGTTGTTACTGCCTGCTATTTTAAGTTTGGTTAATGGATTCTAGATAGTGGAGCATCATCTCACATTTGTGGAAATCTATCTATGTTTGAATCTTTCAATCAATTGATCACAAAATGCCTATCACTCTACTTGATCATTCTAGTGTACTAGCTGATTCCATTGGAACAATAAAACTAACATATTCAATTACTTTGCATAGTTATCTCTATGTGAAGTCTTTTAAGTTCAATCTCTTATCAGTCAACAAGTTGTCAGAACAATCTCTTATGTGCTTTGTCTTCTATCCTAATGCTTGTTCCATACATGACCTCAAGACTAAATCCAGTATAGGGGTAGCTACTGAAAACAATGGACTGTATCTCCTGAATTAAAAATCCTTTCTGCCATCAGTAATAAAGAGTTTCATCTTCAGTAAAGAGTCAAGTCAAGTAAAACATAAGTCCTTGTATTCTGCAAGAAAGTTTTCAGATACAAAAACATTGAATCTACATTACAGATTAGGTCATCCATCAAGGGTTGTAATGCAGCATTTGAATCTTCCTACTTTGAACAAAATTTGTACAGTTTGTCCTTTAGCAAAAAAAGTTTGAAATTCTTTTCCTGATTCAATATCTCACAGTTCTACTATTTTTATTTTGATTCATATGGATATATGGGGGCCTTTTAGGGTAAAAACCATTGTTGGAGCACAATACTTCTTAACCACAGGTTAAGATTACAGTAGAGCCACTTGGACTTTTATGCTAAAGTCTAAAATCCCAGTCCATTGTCTACTGAAATCTTTCATACTCATGATTCGAACTCAGTTTAATAAGACCATTAAAGTCATCAGAAGTGATAATGATACAGAATTTACAAATCAAGAATGTCAGTCTTTGTTTGCTTCTCTGGGAATTGTTCATCAAAAATCTTGCCCATACACTTCTCAACAGAATGGTGTTGTGGAAAGAAAACATAGACATTTGATTGAGTGGCCAGATTTTTCATGTTTCAATCAAATTTGCCACTTCATTTTTTGGAAGATTCAATTATAGCAGCTACATATACCATAAACAGGCTGCCTTCTTCCATTCTAGGCTGGAAATCACTATATGAAATCCTATATGGAAAACCACCTAATATATCTTCTCTTAGAACCTTTGGATCTTTGTGCTATGCTCTCATCTCAGTTCACTCAAGCACAAATTAAGTCATAGATCACAGCCATGCATATTCATTGGATATCCTTGTAATCAGGAAGGTTATAAGGTATATGATTTGGTAAATAAAAAGGCTCTTGTCACCAGAGATATACTTTTCCATGAACACATCTATCATTTTCAGTCCAACAGTTAGTATAATAAACTTGTCATACCTGATACCATTGATCAGGCTTCACAACCAAAATTCATAATCAACACTGAGCATGATGCACCTTATCATACTTATCCATCTCGGGCACCTAATCATAATTCAAATCAGTCATATCATGATTTGAATCTTGATGACCATATCTCTCCTTCTCACAGTCACACACCTCATACAAATTTTTTCATTGATGAACCTGTTTCTAACTCAGAAAATCAAAATCCCATCTTTGATCCTATTGTTTCACCGGTTCTTAGACAAAGCACTAGGATCATAAATAAACCTTATTGGATGCAGGACTCTGTAGTCAATCATGTCTCTTCTTCTGATGTCTTCATACCAATTTTTTCTACCACTCATAGTGCTTTTGTTGCTAAATTGTCAAAAATCCATGAGCCTCATACTTATAAATAAGCATGTAGTGATATACATTGGATACAGGCCATGGAAGCAGAAACTTTTTCTACCACTCATAGAGCAATCACACTTGGGACTTAGTATCTCTAACTGCAGGAAAAAGGCTAATTGGGTGCAAATGGGTGTTCAAAGTTATGTTCAGGGGCGATGGTTCAATGGAAAGGTATAAAGCTAGGTTGGTAGCTAAGGGTTATTCACAGAGTGCGCCAACGTACGTGGAGCAAATGGGTGTCAGAAATTCGCGAGCGCCACAGCCCGGGGCGGTTGTGGTTAGGAACGTACAAAACAGCTCGGGAAGCCGCCATCGTCTACGACAACACCGCGTGGAAGCTGTTCGGGAAAACCGCTCGCCTTAACTTCCCGGAGAGAATCTTCCGGCGGGATGCCCCTCCACCAGCTCCGGCCGGTGGCGCTGCCTCTAGCTCCGGCGCCAAAACGGTGACCGAGGAAGGTGACGAGGAGTTTTGGAAGGAGCTTGGGGAGCTCGCCGGAGGCCTCCCGGAGATTAATGACTCCGATGAAGCGGTGATCGGAGCTCTGTTTGATGAAACGATTGTGGATATGGATTGGGAGGCAATGGGGGAGTTCCCGTGGTGAATGCATGCGTACATGAAACAAGACTCAACAGAAAAAAGAAAAAGAGGAGGGTGATATGTAAATATGTTGTACTTTAATGTTCCTATTTTTGAATAAAATTGTATGTATATAAATAAAAAAATGTAGTATGTATATGTACCTGTGTTCTGTTATTACTTTAATTTGGCTCTTACTCCTGTTCATAATGAATACATTTTCTAAAAGAAAATGAAAGGATGAAAAACAATATGACGTCAAGATTAGCTAACTCTTACCAGAAAAATAATACTTAGACTAAAATTTTAAAAAACTTTAATGCAATGAAAGAATTTAATGTTATATAACTACCTCCTCCCCTGATTCCCGATGTTTCTTAATTCGGTTATTGTACTATTTTGTTATATGCTCAGCGATACACATTCATTAGTATAGTAAATTACTTTTCAGTAAATAAACACATACTTCCTCAGTTTTCGTACAAGTGGCTAACCACTTTTTAAAAATTATTCATGAATAATTTTAAAAGTTCATTATCTTAAATTATTCATAATAAAACATTCTAATAAATAGACGTTCTAAGAGTATACGATACGATGAATGTAACAAGATCTCACATGAAAATCATCACACTTATATGTTTATAAATTTTAACAATCTATACAGTATCTGTTTTACTGATGAATAGTGAAATAGGGCACTTATAGAGGGAGCGGGGGAGTATTTATTAGTACGATAAATTATTACTTAACATGGTATCAAAATAGTGGACAAGAGCACCAAGCCGACGGCCTCCCACAGATTCACAACTTCAGCATTTAGACTGCAGCCCGTTCTACAAAACGGTGCCGTTTAGGAGGCAACAAAAAAGGCCGACATTAACCCTAACCCGAATCTTGTTTATTACTTTAGTTTAGTTAATTTCCCTTCTGTTTAAAGTGATCAATTTATTTTGAAGTAAATAAAACGATGAATATAGGAAGAACTGAAGAGGCTCGTGACGAAAATTTGATTCATATGTGCACAAAATTTAACAAACATTGCGCAGATTACTTTGTGCAAATTACGTTAAAGAATAAAATAAACTTTGTGCAAAAATTTTGTGCTGATTTTGTGCATAAAATTAATAAATTCTTAACAAATTATATGCATGAAAAAATTGATAGACACTATTCTCATTCCCGTGTCTCTTTCTTCAAACTGGTTGCTTGGTGAAGAGCATGATTCGAGGGCTACCATGTTCTCGTGAACACTGTCAAATAAAGTTACTATCGTTATCCACTTGGTGCTCCAAGCTTCCATTAAGTTCATTGTCGAGTTCGATGATGTATATTTCTCAATAGATGTAAGGCCATTTCACCTGATACATCTTCCCGACCACGCAGTCTCAGTAATATTTTCTTACCTTTTTGCATCTTTCATTTACCAACGAGCCGCCTAGGAGACCCGGGCAGGAAGAATACTACCAGCAAGAAATACAAGAGAGTGGAATCGCTAGAACCCCGAGCATCAGCCTCCACTATTAACTATTGTAGTCGATGGAGCACCTATTGGATTGGCTATTGCTTCGTTAATGTATCATACAAAAAATTCACTCGTATTAACTAATCAAATTTGTTGAATAATTAGTTTTACGGGAAAAAAAATATAAGCACGTAAACCTCTCTATATATAAAAGACAACCAAGTGCCAAGTACTGTGCGTTGACTTTGCAGGGCAGGAATGATGGATAACTGCGATAGTAAAATTTTCCATTACTTTGTGCAAATTTTGTGTACTAAATTAACCAAGTTGTGCAAATTCTGTACTTTTTTGCACAAATTTTGTGCCAAATGATGTTCCCATTGCGCATAAATTTGCACTATCCAGCTCCTTATGTTAAATCGGGAGGTTTTCATATACATCCAAGCAATTCAGTTGAAATTGATTGGTCATTAAAACCGCCTTGGTACATAGGGTTTTCCATAGATTTCCATGGATCAGAAAAAAAAATTGCGGGTTGTGGCACAGTCATCCTTCAAATCATGCAATCATATGCTATTAATTAGGTTTATCTATATAATGTTGCAAATGTTAGAGTAGATGAATTAAACTAGACTCTGATAGCTAGGGTTTAGCACTCTTAACCTAACCTTCTTTATTTATATCCTAAATTAACTAGCCCCAATCATCAAGGTTTTTAAATTTTACATGATATCTGCTAAGATTTCGACTCTTATAACTCTAATCTATTCTACTTATATCCTAAATAGACTAGCTCAAATTATCAAGAGTTTTACGGTTTGAAGTGGCACTACTACAAACTAAAAATAATGTAACACTTTAAATGTGTTGTTTTAGGTGCTAAAAAAATACTGAGTTAGACCTACTGTAGCACTTTTACAAGTATTAATTTAGATGATACTGCATTATATCTAACGCATTCAAGATTTAGGTAACAATTTTCAAAGGTTTAAGTAACACCTTATAAGCTATCGTAACACTTTAACAAGTGCTGCTAGAAAAGTGTTGCGATAGTTCTAATTTATAATAGTGGTAGTTCAGATAACATTTTAAAGAGTATTGTGATGAAAATAGAATGTACTCGGTAGCCAACCCTTCTTGATATCCTCCATTTCCGATGGAGATGTGGACATTTTCCATTTGCAATACATAGGACAGTGCATTAGAACAATCAGCCATTCGTATTGAGGAGTATATTTCCCTAAAAGAGGCCAAAGGTACTTGAAGTTTAGACAAATTATATCCCTTCAAACATTGATGCATGTTGGAATTGGTAGATGTAAATAGTATTA
Organism: Rubia yunnanensis; assembly: GCA_037428765.1. NCBI lineage: Eukaryota > Viridiplantae > Streptophyta > Magnoliopsida > Gentianales > Rubiaceae > Rubia > Rubia yunnanensis. The sequence goes on from CM075067.1 coordinate 104,380,033, forward strand.
TATCTCAGAATTATAGAAGGTACCTTTTGATTGGAAACGGATTTTCTTGTCCAATTGAGTTTTTATTTTTTAAAAATCATTCCTTCCTGGATGCTGGAAAAATGGCCAGCAACGATTACAATAAGTGGAATTGACATCCAACCTAACTAGCATCCAGCAATAATCAATCTATTGCAAGGATATTCAAATTACATGTCAACCACACTGATCGTCTGTATTATTACAGAGCAGAGATCCAATAAAAAAATAGTAACATCGCCCTCAGGGATATTAACTGGCTTCCCGCGAAAATCTTGTCCAATTGATTAGAATCTTTGGAATATATAGACCAACAGTTTTTAGAATGTTTGTTCTATATTTTTCGATTTTTTGTTCGTGATTGCTTTCGCTTTTGGGATTCTTGTTCGTAATCGCTTCGCTTGCTGCATCTATCGAGCTTATCGGTGAATTGAAATGCTTCTTACCATAAGCTAAGAAGATATGACAATAATGTTTGCAGAAACCCTCTTGATCGAGTACCATAAAGGAGATGTACTTCCTAAAAATCCGTATGGAACTGGATATTTGTTTTTATCGGGCTTGAAAGGCATAGGATTTACCCTGCAAACACAGAAATTCCATCATTTTCTATACAGAAAATTAGAGTGATGATGTGAATATATGCAAATCATGGAAACCCAAAAAATTTGTATGGGGATTTTAGTATGAGACAGGTGAGAGACCCGTAGAAAGTTGTCAATTGTCGGATAAAAGAAAAAATCACCGTGAAATTAGATGTCAAGCAAATGGCCAGCTTTTTTTCTTCTGTCCAACACTTAGCGACTTTTGATCGATCCCTCCCCTACTTTAGAAAATTAGTTTTTAATTAAAAAATAGGGAGAGTAATAATTAAGTCTTCATAAATCATCAAAAAAACCCTAACCAAATATAATGTTAAAAACTAAGAATGAACAACTGATTAAAGTACAGTGTGGTGTGTATTTTCAGTCGAATTGTTACTTTTCTACCTTCCCCTAATATCCGCAAGAAATTAGATTCTTACACAAAATTTGCAAACATGCGTGCTCAAAATTTAACCTAACTCTGTGCAAATTATGCACCTGAGATTAACTAATTACTTTGTGCAGATTATTTTTTGCAAATTTGGTCCAAGAAATTGACTAGCTTTGTGCAGAATTATTCAGTGCAAATCATGTGCATGAAACTAATAAACCTTGTGTGGAAGTAAAAGCCAAAAGAACATGAGTAACATAAAGTAACATTTCATTTTTTTCGAGAAAAAATTACGATAAATGAGCTAAAAAATACTCTTTAAATATCAATTATAAACAGCTAGTTAGAGAAATTTCACCGTACATGTGTGTGACATGCACGCTAACACCTGTTTAGCTTCGATCGTATAAACAAAGTTGTGGTTCCATATTGAAAATCATTTTTAAGAGATAAATGATGTACAAGGGCTTTTCAAATTATGTCCTTTTTTCATTAGGAAAAGGAAGCCCCTGCTCAAACTTGACGTGCAAAACTAGGGCTTGCTCGTTCTTTTTTTTCTTTTTCTTTTTGCAATGCCACCAAATCCTTGCCTTGTCGTTTTTAGTTGCGCTGATGCAACAACTCAAAAAGTGACACAAATCTTTCAATTTGAAAACAGATAGTGCTTAGCTAGTATCGGTATCCAGTTAAAGTGTAAAAAAGCTAAAGTCCTGCATTTTTTCTTGTTTTCTTCTGCTCACATTTCTTGCCCGACCTCCTGATTTGCCTATTTTTTACACCACTAGACTTCAGTTATTCTTTTGGTTATTAAATCATCACGAACGCGAGGGTTAATAGGGTTCACATCTCTTTTCATATGTTGTAATTGTACGATGTGCGATTACAACTTATGATATATGGGATAAACCTATTTTGCACGCTAATCGATATTACAATACTTTTGCTCAATAACTGGGCTTCAATTATTCAGTTAATTTGGTCTTTGATATTAATGGACAAAAGAAAGTTTCCTAGTTACCATATGTGTTGATTGTTTTACTTCTGGCGATAACACATGAGGATTGTTTTGTGTGAGTTCGGCTCATCCTGATTGATCATGGTTATTGCATGCTGAGGAATTTTGAAGATTGCATGTTCGACTGGCTCTATTTGCCTCATGCACGCCAACCATATACTAAGACAGCTGCATATATAATGTCACTCGATGCTGAGAAAGATATTCAGCTGCTGAAAACCTATGGTTGCGAAGCATCATTTCTCGAGTCGGTATCAGTGATCATAGATGATTACCTTGATAGATTGTCAGGTAATTGTTAATTTAAATAGACTTTGTGAATTTTGTATTCTATGTACTTGGATACATGTGGATGGAAATATTTCCCTCTATAAAAAAAAATTAATTTTTTTTCATGTGATTACAACATATAATATGCTATAAACCTATTTTGCACGTAAGCTCAATACTTCTCAATAACCGGACTTCAGTTATTCAGTTAATTCGATCTTTGATAATGGACAAAAGAAAGTTTCCAAATTACCATATGTGTTGATTGTTTCTTTCTTGGTGATGAAACACGAGGCTCTTTTTATCCTCAAAATCTGCGAAAAAGTTTTTTGTTTTTCATGTACATCATGGCAGTAATAAACTTCCCTTTCTTCTTATTTTTTCTTATCTTCCTCCGCTTTATTTTCTTACCTCATTTCTCACGTCCCATGCAAATTATAGTAAATGCGCCTTTGTACTGCTCAAGCAAACCCCTATAAATAATTGTGTGCGAATTGAATTTGCACAAATATTATTCATTTAGTTAAAATTGGTTAATTTGAAAAATAATAAATTAAGTAATATATATATGACAATATACTATTCTATAGGATCTTGTTAGAATCGTTGCAATATCTATTTTCATAATATCAGCTGTTTATTATTTTAAATGTGCACAAGTAGAGATGTTAACGGTCAAAAATAATTTCGACTAACTTGCAAAAGTCAACATGTGCAAATACAGCTGGGACGGAGGGAGTAATCATTTCAATCCTTTGCAGAAAACCCCTACAAATACTCCAGCGATTCCGACGCACAACACATCCACCACAAAATGGAGAGGAAACCGGGCATTGGCCGCCGGAGCATCAACATGGAGCTGATTCCGTCCAAGAGCCGCCGCCAGGTCACGTTCTCATAGTGGCGGTAGAGTCTTTTCCAGAAAGCTCACGAGCTGGTCAACCTCTCGTTCTCTTGGTCCATCGCCGCCAGGGAAGACAGTTTACACGTTCGGAAGTCCCGGTGTGACTCAGGTGCTCAAAATTTGATTCGTAAGAGCTCAAAATTTAACTATATGCAAATTCTTTACCTGAGACTAACTAGCTTTGTGCAGATTATTTTATGCAAATTCCGTGCAAGAAATTTACAGGCTTTGTGCAGAATTATTTAGTGCAAATTATCATGAGAATGAAATTAATAAACTTCGTATGGAATTATTTAGTGCAAATTATCATGAGCATGAAATTAATAAACTTCGTATGGAATTATTTAGTGCAAATTTTGTGTACGAAATTAATGAACTATGTGCAGTGGTGTGTATTGTTTAACTCGCCAAATAACCTGCAACTCAAATTAACAAAAGTTAGTAACTGGTAAGAAGGGTTGTTGATCCCACGAGGAGCAAAATCAACAGTTATTAATTATTTTTCCTATTAATTTAGAAAACACGTTTGGTGATGCCACCACGCCTTAATTTCAAGAATGATTTATAACCCTAAAATGAAAATACTGACTCTAAAAATGATTAATAAATATATGGATAAATAATATCGGTTAAGAATAACTCATGCTAGTTATTATCGATCATAGGCGCAAAGATGAATCAATTTCTACACATCAATTGGTTATAGGGAAGTAGGTATACAATTCTGAACTTTGAACAACATGCTACATATGTTGAAACATAGAATTCTGGCTCTCGCAATACTCTCGAAAGATATCAAATTTGTATACAAATTTTTTTTCTATTAAGTCTGTGAGATTAATGTAGCCGTGATGTCCTCTATATATAGTCTATATATAGTTCATGAGCAGATCGAAACTCTCAATAATTATCTCCATAATATTCCTATTCCTTATCTTCAACTTTCCATATGTTCCAACATGGAAAGTCATTGCACACATGAAGTTTATTCCACCTCCAATTCTGATACGCATGAATTTATGTGCAAATATAATTCCTTCTCCACATAATATTCAGATTACAATCAAATCACTTGGAGATTGGAATTATCAAATCTAATCCCTTAAAAGAAAGGAATTAATATATTCCATCCAAATTCTTTCCACACAGGATATTTATCAAATCAATTCCAAATTTCATAAATCCAGTCCAATCCCATAAATATAAGAATTGATATATTCACCATGGACGAAATATTTCCTTCTCAGATTTCTTCGTAAACTTCCATAGATCTCGATCGTACCTTCTTTGATGTTTCAACACAACAATTCCATATTTGCATAATTTTCATAAATTGCCAACTAAATAAATCTACACTTTACCGCGCAAGGATAACACAAATTAAAACAAGGTTGCATCCATGCTGCGCAAGAATGAAAGCAAACAATGGTGGAGATGACTAATTGAACGCATGGAAACCAATGCATACAATAATGATGTTTTGACCTAAACGAATAATATCTGTTGTGAAACAAATTTTGAAACCAAGAAATTCAACTAACTAATGTCTGCTCCATTATTCGAGGTAATGAAAAAGTGAATAAAACCAAAGTCTCCAATCTGAATCTATCCTCTGGAGCCGAATTAATGATGAAAACTAAAAAAACTCCCCCTTCCATCGTGTATCTGCGTTCTTGTACGCACGCAACACTACAAATCAATTACAATCCTTTTCCAATTTTAAATTCTAATTTTTAAAAGATAAGATCTAAAATATCTCCACAATATCTCCAAAAATATTTCCACCAATCTCTTAAAATTATCCCAAAATACTTTCTAATCAGCTTCAATTATTTCTCCAAATAAGCTCCACGGTTTTTTCTCGTCTGCACATTAATTTTGACTGATTCTCTTGCCATAATAGCCATACTTCTCACAAACTTCCTTCTAATTCCTCTTAAGCCAAAAAAAATGTGATCTGTGACAAATTAAACACCTAAAGTGCACATTAATCCAGAAAAATTACAGTTAATCTCAATAAAATATAAAATATAATTCATACACATCATGCATATTCATTTTGTGCAAAGTAAATGTATTTGAGTAACATAACGTAACATTTTAAAGAAATGTATATGAGTAGCATAAAGTAACATTTCATTTTTCTTTGACAAAACAATTGCGAATAATGAGCTTAAAAAACACGATTTCGTGTTTAATACTGCTGGGAAAAAACCACTCTAAATATATGATCAATCAAAAGCAGCTAGAGAATTTTCACTTGTACATGTGTATGTGAGGTTGTAAACATCCTACCACCTGTTAGCTTACATCATCTAAACAAAGTTGTGTCTCCATATTGAAAATTATTTTTAAGTGACAAAAAAACATGTCATCATCATTTACTATTCCATGTACACAAACAAAATAGAATTTTACTAAAATATTGATAACTTTATAGAACATAAATTGTGCTATTATATAACTAATTAGTAAGCCTTTCATTCATGGTGAGCATTTTAGAGATAAGGGCTTTTCAAATTAAGTCATTTTTTTCATTAGGAAAAGGAAGCCTAACGAAAACTAGACGTGCAAAACAAGTGCAAAACAAGGGCTTGCACGTTTTTTTGCCACTGCTTCCACAGTCAGCATATGATATGGGATAAACCTAATTTACACGTTAATTGATATTAAAATACTTCTTTTCAATATATGGGCTTCAGTTATTCTGTTAATTTGGTCTTTGATAATTAATGGACAAAAGAAGGTTTCCTAATTCCCATATGCGTTGATTGTTTTTTTCCTGGTGATGACACATAAGGCTTATTTTGTGTGAGTTCAGCTTATCCCGATTGATCATGGTTAAAGCTTGCCAGAGAATTTTAAAGACTGCATGTTTGACTGACTCCATTGGCCTCAGGAATGCCAACCATATATTGCTGAGACAACTGCATATAAAATGTCACTCGATGCTGAGAAAGATATTCCGATACGTTGTCAAAATATCATTTATTTACAGTTTTCTTAGTTTAGTATTTTTAGTAAGATAACACTATACTCTTTTTCTCATTGAATTTTTTAATGAGGTGGTGTTATCATTTGTAATTTACTTCATTTTAGAATAAAGCTCATTAACTCAGTCATGTTGGCTTAGAAGAGTTTTGGTATATTTTAACTAGGGGTTAGAATATTTAGTTTTGATTTGATTAGAATTAGATTTGGTAAGATATGATAAGTATTCATTCAAGATTATCTTGAAGAATATAGACATTTATTTTAGGTGGTCTAATTAAATATGATTTAAGCTCCTTAAATCTGTCATAATCCTTTTCAGTTTCTTGTTTGTATTCTCGAAGATCATACTTATGTACTATAAATAGGGGTGTTTTTCAACATTATTTTGATACAACTATGCTCATTTAGAAATATAAACCTTTGAGTTCATACTCTTGTTGCTTGCGAGCTTCTTTCATTGTTGCTTAACCCCGATGGCTAGTTAAGTTTCAATAAACCATGTAATCTGATCTTGAGGGCTAGTTAGAGAGCAAGTCGAGATTAGGCGTACCCCGAGGGCTAGACACTTGAATTTTGTGCAAGATAGTGAGGGTTTGCAGATCCCTTCACTTGATCAAAGATATTAATTCCGCAATCGTGAGTCTTCGCAAGGAGATTCATATCATATTCAGCTGCTGAAAACCTATGGTTGTGAAGCATCATTTCTCGAGTCGGTATCAGTGACCATAGATGGTTACCTTGATAGATTGTCTGGCAATTTTTAATTTAAATAGACTACGTGCATTTTGTATTCTATTTAGTTGGATACTTGTGGATGGAACTATTCCCCTTGACTAGAAAAAAAAAAGCTTGTTTTGTGGGATTACAACATATAATATGGGGTAAACCTATTTTGCATACTAATTGATATTGTAATACATCTCCTAAATAATTGACTTCAATTATTCAGTTAATTTGGTCTATGATAATTAATGGACAAAAGGAAGTTTCCTAATTGCTATATGTGGTGATTTTTTTTTCCTGACGATGACACATGAGGCTCGTTTTGCCCTTAAAATCTGCAAACTAATTTGTTGTTTTTCATGTACATCATAGCAGTAATAAACTTCCCCCAACTTTTCTTCTTATTTTTTTCTTATCTTCCTCCACCTTATTTTCTTACATCATTTCTCAAGTCCCATGCAAATTATAGTAAATGCACTTTTTTTATGCTCAAGTTTCTCACCAAATGCATCCTTTTAATGCTCAAGTTTATTCATAAATTACATCTAGGTTGGATGTACCGTACCAACATGTAAAAAAGAGAAAAAAAATAAACAGTAAAAGTAGAACATGTTACATGAACAACCTTAAGGTTTACAATTTCTGACTTGACTGCAAAAGAAAACCACAAACCCAAAATGTAGCTAAATTAGGGTTTTCTCTTCAATGCATGAATGATGGAGAGTTATGATAATTTTCATTTACTTTGGACAAATTATTTGTACAAAATTAACAAACTGTGCAATTTCTGTGCTTTTTTGTGCCAAATGATGTTCCCATTGCACGTAAATCTACACTATTCAGCTGTTCACATTATAAATCACGAGATTTTCATACGCATCCGAGAAATTCAATTGAAATTGTTGACCATGAAGAAGCCTTTGATGAATATTCCATGGATTTCAAAAACTGATTCATCAACCATAAAGAATCTTCTTGTACAGAAAATTTATCTTCATTTCGGTGCCAGCTGAACCAGGCATGAGTTTTGTTCTTGATGTCAAAAATTCCATGTCCGAAACTTGCCTCTCTATATGCCGAATAGCTTGGTTGTGGCATAATCATCCTGTGTAGAAAATAATGACAAAATTGACTAACCCGATTATATTTTACATTCTTCAAATCATGTAATCTTGTGCTATTAATTAAGTTGATGTTCCATTAATTATATTGTTTAGATAACATAATAAAGAGTATTGTGATGAAAATATATAGAACATATATTGATATGAATCTCCTTGTGAAAACTCGCGATTGCGGAATTAATATCTTTGATCCAGTAAATGGATCTGCAAACCCTCACTACGCACAAAATTTAGGTGTCTAGCCCTCAGGGCATGCCTAACTTCGACTTGCTCTCTAACTAGCCCTCAAGATCAGATCACAAGGTTTATTGATACTTAACTAGCCCCCTCTGGGTTAATCAACAATGGAAAGCAACAAGAGTATGAACTCAAAGATTTATATTTCTGAATGATGGTAGTGATACAAATCTCAAAAATTCAACCCCTATTTATAGGGTTGAATTCATCCAAAACTCTAGTCCTTATCAAAACGGGCTTTGGTAATTCCTGTCAGAAACTGAATAGAATTATGGTAGCTTTAAGAAGCTAAAACCATATTTAAATAAAATACCTAAAATAAACTGTCTATGGCCGAAATTCATCCAGATTACAACTTTGATGAATATTGCCTTATCTAATCTTACCAAAACTAATGCTAATCAGAATAAAACTCAATTTTTTTTAAACCCTAATGGACTGGTTCGAAAATTAGCTCAAAAATTAACTCTTCAAGCACATGGCCGAGCTCTACAGTCTAGGATCCAAAATAAAATAATTTTACAATATTTTACAGTGATCACACTACCTCATTAAAAATCCAGTGGGAAAAAAGAGTATAGTGTTCTTCATGATGTCTTCAGTTCTTCGACAATCTTGAACAATAAATCCAAGATGTCGATGATGACTCCTTCTTCAATTCTTCATCATAAAATTGATTCATTAAAGCATTTAAAACACATCAGAGCAGTTGATATTCGTATCATTCCCTCCTAGATTGAAAAGTTTCATCCTCGAAACGAGAAGCATATAACCTATAAAGATATCTTTGAATTCCTGTAACAACTTAACAAACCGTGAAAGCAAATCTACAGGAATATCTTCTTTGGAATAGTAGCTTTGTTTAATAGACATTATAAGAATAAAATAATGATTAGTCAAAGATCGATTCACATCTCTTATTGAAGCATAAAATGATTTACTAGATTCAGTAGATAGTCCATGCCTCATCATATAAATAGAAAGTAAATCACTAAGATGTGAAGTCAAGACTTTGTGTGACTTTTAACCCATTTTCTCTAATGTTGGAACATCAAATCCTTTCATTGCTTCAGAATCAATGCCCTCAGTCTGTATCGGTGTTGGAACATCACCATGCTCGGCTTCGTTCACTCCATCAGTACTTTCTCCCCCTATCTCCATGTCTGGTGTTAGAACATAAGCTTGTTCACCACCAAGATCATGATCTACTCTAGCCACATTTACTGATGTTTGAACATCAGAATATATAATCACACCAGGCATATCTATTTCCATGTCCTCGTCATCTCTACCCGTCTCCATACTCTGTGTTGGAATATTATCAGCATCACTGTCTTCCAACTCCTCATCATCCTAAACCATAATACAAGAAGTGGCCATCTCTCTGATCTATTCGACCATCATGTTTATCTCATGATCAAACTTGACCATTTCATAATCATCCTCACAGGCATGCCAATCATAAATTCTAATAATCTTTTCACCATAATGTCTTCAATACCAACTTCCAACATGCCTGACCACGCCTCCAATTTTCTCTCCTCTTTTTATTTTTTTTATATTTTTTCTAACATATGTACAGATAAAATAAATCATACAGATCTTGAGAAAAGAATAAATACCTCAAATTTGACAAACACCTAAGTGTTTTCTGAGGAGCTCAAAAGTTGCAGAGTCCAGCAGCTTTATGAAAATATCTGCAGATAATTTTGATGTTGGAACATCGTTAAACACCACTTCTTTCCCCTCAACCTGATCTAAAATAAATTGATGCCTTTTATCAATATGCTTCGTTCGAGAATGCTGGACTGGATTTTTAGACATATCAATTGCATTTTTGTTGTCACACAACACCTTAAATCCTAAACCTACATTACAGATTAGGTCATCCATAAAGGGTTGTAATGCAGCATTTCAATCTTCCTACTTTAAACAAAATTTGTACAGTTTGTCCTTTAGCTAAAAAAAAGTTAGAAATTCTTTCCTGATTCAATATCTCATAGTTTTGCTATTTTTATTTTGATTCATATGGATATATGGGAGCCTTTTAGGGTAAAAACCACTACTGGAGCACAATACTTCTTAAACATAATTGAAGATTACAGTAGAGCCACTTGGACTTTTATGCTAAAGTCTAAAATCTCAGTCCATTGTCTACTGAAATCTTTCATACTCATGATTCAAAATCAGTTTAATAAGACCATTAAAGTCATCATAAGTGACAATGATAAAGAATTTACAAATCAAGAATGTCAGTCTTTGTTCGCTTCTCTGGGAACTGTTCATCAAAAATCTTGCCCATACACTCCTCAACAAAATGGTGTTGTGGAAAGAAAACATAGACATTTGATTGAAGTGGCAAGATCTTTCATGTTTCAATCAAATTTTCCACTTCATGTTTGGGAAGATTCAGTTCTAGCAGCTACATATACCATAAATAGACTGCCTTCTTCCATTCTAGAGTGGAAATCACCATATGAAATCCTATATGGAAAACCACCTAATCTATCTTTGATATGAATCTCCTTGCGAAGACTCACGATTTGCGGAATTATATCTTTGATCTAGTGAAGGGATCTGCAAACCCGCACTATCTCGCACGAAATTCAGGAGTCTAGCCCTCGGGGTACGCCTAACTTCGACTTGCTCTCTAACTAGCCCTCAGGATTAGATTACAAGGTTTATTGATACTTAACTAGCCTTCGGGGTTAAGCAACAATGGATTAGCTCGCAAGCAAAGAGTATGAACTCAAAAGGTTGTATATTTGATTGATGAAAGGTTGTAAGGTCAAAATAATGTTGAATACCACCCCTATTTATAGTACATAGGTATGGTCTTAAAAAATGACAAATAAGAAAATGAAAAGGATTATGGCAGCTTTAAGAAGCTAAAACCATATTTAACTGAACTACCTAAAATAAATGACTATATTCTTCAAGATAAATCTTGAATGAATATTGTCTTATCTAATCTTACCAAATCTAATTCTAATCAAATCATAACTAAATATTCTAAACACTAAAATAAATGCATGACCGAAACATTAATTATTCAAAGGCCAACATGGCAGAATCAATGGGCCTTATTCTAAAATAAAATAAATGATCACACTACCTCATTAAAAACCCAATGGAAAAAAGAGTATAGCGTTATCTTCTAAAAATCCTAATAAATAAATATAAATAAATAAACCTAATTCGTATCATTCCCTCCGAGGTCGAAAAGTTTCGTCCTCGAAACGTGAACGATATAAAATAACTGTAGATCAACGTCCCAAGCCATCCCTGTGAAGAACTACTAATTAAAACGGTGACAAAACGCTAACTAGGCAGTGACTGGATGCTGATGTGGCTTAAACTCGTGAGAAAAAGGCTGCTGGCGAGATAACTCACGAAAAACAAACCAACTCGCGAGAATAATAAAATATCGCAATAAATTTAGATCTCGCGGGATGAAGAACGGATCAAAACTGAGCGCGTGAGCAGACGCGTCTCAACTGTCTCGCGCGTGATATTCACGCGCCCTGTTGATGACTCGCGCGTGAAGATCACGCGCGTCTTCTTCTTCGCTGGAACCTGAAACTTTTCTTCTCCGTGCTGAACCTACGCCGCCGGCGGTCGGAGAACTCTGAAAGGCGAGGATTCTTGGCTACGGAAAACTAGGCGGGCGAGGCGAGCTCGCCGGACAAAGAAAGATGGAGGATTTGCCGAGATTTGTGGGAGATGGAGCTGCGGATAACTCTGATCAGAGAACTGGAACAGATCACACTGGCGGCGATCGGAGTTTCTGTTGACGGAGAGCAGAACGGTGGCTTCGGATGGTCGATCAGAGACGGAGATGGAGGAGCTGGACTCGCCGGAGGTGGCGTTCGGAGCTGAGCGGCAACACGAGTTTTCTGGCGGTGGCGGAAGTTTTTCTTCTTTTTTTTTAAATAAATAAATTCAAACAAAACTTGAAATCCCAAGGATTTTTCGCTTTGCTCTGATACCAACTGATATGAATCTCCTTGCGAAGACTCACGATTTGCGGAATTATATCTTTGATCTAGTGAAGGGATCTGCAAACCCGCACTATCTCGCACAAAATTCAGGAGTCTAGCCCTCGGGGTACGCCTAACTTCGACTTGCTCTCTAACTAGCCCTCAGGATTAGATTACAAGGTTTATTGATACTTAACTAGCCCTCGGGGTTAAGCAACAATGGATTAGCTCGCAAGCAAAGAGTATGAACTCAAAAGGTTGTATATTTGATTGATGAAAGGTTGTAAGGTCAAAATAATGTTGAATACCACCCCTATTTATAGTACATAGGTATGGTCTTCAAAAATTACAAATAAGAAAATGAAAAGGATTATGGCAGCTTTAAGAAGCTAAAACCATATTTAACTGAACTACCTAAAATAAATGACTATATTCTTCAAGATAAATCTTGAATGAATATTGGCTTATCTAATCTTACCAAATCTAATTCTAATCAAATCATAACTAAATATTCTAAACACTAAAATAAATGCATGACCAAAACATTAATTCTTCAAAGGCCAACATGGCAGAATTAATGGGCCTTATTCTAAAATAAAATAAATGATCACACTACCTCATTAAAAACCCAATGGAAAAAAGAGTATAGCGTTATCTTCTAAAAATCCTAATAAATAAATATAAATAAATAAACCTAATTCGTATCAATCTTCTCTTAGAACCTTTGGATCTTTGTGTTATGCATCTAATCTCAGTCAACTCAAACACAAATTCAGTCCTAGATCACAGTCATGCATATTCATAGGATATCCTTGTAGTCAGAAAGGTTATAAGGTATATGATTTGGTAAATAAAAAGGATCTTGTCACCAGAGATATAATTTTCCATGAACACGTCTATCCTTTTCAGTCAATATAATAAACTTGTCATATTTGATCCCGCTGATCAGGCTTCACAGCCACAATTCATAATCAACACTGAGCGTGATGCCCCTTATCATACTTAATAATCTCAGGCACCTAATCATAATTCAGATCAGTCATATCATGATTTGAATCTTGATGAACACATCTCTCCTTCTCACAGTCACACACCTCATACAGATGTTTTCATTGATGAACCTATTTCTAACTCAGAAAATCAAAATCACATCTCTGATCCTATTGTTTCACCAGTTCTTAGACAAAGCACTAGGGTCAAAAATAAACCTTGTTGGATGCAGGACTTTTTAGTCAATCATGTCTCTTCTTCTGATGTCTTCGTACCAATTTTTCCTGCCACTCATAGTGCTTTTGTTGCTAAATTGTCAAAAATCCATAAGCTCATACTTATAAACAAGCATGCAGTAATATACATTGGATACAGGCTATGGAAGCAAAATTGATGCACTAGAAAGAAATCACACTTGGGACTTAGTCTCTCTACCTATAGGGAAAAGGCCAATTGGGTGCAAATTGGTGTTCAAAGTTAAGTGCAAGGCTGATGGTCCAGTGGAGAGGTATAAAGCTAGGCTGGTAGCTAAGGGTTATTCACAGATTGAAGAGGTGGACTACTTTGATTCTTTTTCACCTGTAGCTAAGAAAATTATAGTCAAGTTGCTCATAGCCATCACGGTATCTCATAATTGGCATTACATCAAACAGATGTGAATAATGCATTTCTGCATGGCTATATCACTAAAGAGCTGTATATGGTACCTCCACAAGGGTATAAGAAGACCCTTCCTTGTCAGGTCTGCAAGCTCAGAAAGTCCCTTTATGGCCTTAAACAAGCCTTCAAAGAATGGAATGCTGAATTCTCCAAACAATTTATCAAATTTGGATTACAGCAGTCCTAACATTATCATTTCCTATTCATTAAGCACATTAGTCAATCATCTCTTATTCTTTTAATTTATGTAGATGATGTCTTGATTACTGGTTCTTCTAAAACTGAGATATCATAACTCAAATCCTATCTTCACAGGCGGTTTTCCATCAAATACTTAGGACTTGCCAAGTTCTTTTTGGGCATAGAAATTCCTAGGTCTGATGCTGGCATTTTTTCTTAATCAAAACAAACATGTTACTGATATTATCAATAATCTACATTTGACTGAATGCACATCTCTATCTGTTTCTCTTCCTACTTCCTGGAAAGCTAGGACAAGTCTGCTCCATTGCTTACTGATCCAGGGCCATATAGGAGATTAATTGGAAGCTGCTATACTTGTCTTTTACCAGACCTGACATCACATTTTCTGCACATCAACTTAGCCAGTTTATTCAAACACCATCAGAACATCACTGGAAAGTTGTTGTCCATATTGTCAGGTATTTGGAGGGTTGTCCATCTCATGGCCTATTCTTCCCAACTCAAGAATCTTCGATTATATCTTCCTATTGTGATGAAGACTGGAATACTTATAAGATCACAAGAAGATCTGTCACTGGATATTATGTTTTCCTTGGCCAGTCCCCCATCTCTTAGAAATCAAAGAAGCAGCACACAGTGAGCAAATCATCAGCCGAGTCTGAATATAGAGCCATGTCCATGACAGTTTCTGAGTTGAAATGGATTACTTATCTACTTTCAGACCTGCACATTCCAGTCCCTCTTCCTATACCTCTGAAATGTGACAATATAGTTGCTCTCCATATCACTCAAAATCTAGTATTTCATGAAATTACTAAACATATAGAAATAGGCTATCATTATGTATGGGATGCCTATAATAATGGCTTTATTGATCCTCCTCGTGTGTATTCTTATGATCAGCTTGCTGATGGTTTTACCAAGTTACTTCCTCCAGTTTTAGCAGTTCACCTCTAATCTAAGATGGGATTTTATGCTTCACAAAACTCCTCATCTTGAAGGGGGTGAAGGAATGTAACTAAGCTGCTACTGATGCCACTGATATTCTAATGTGCTAATGCACTAATCAAACACAACAGATCAACAGGAGAGCAAGACTCCATCTATGAAGCCTCCATCTTCTTCTAGAAGCTCTTGGATCACAGGATCAGTTGAACAAGAAGCAAGTGGGAGCTGAGCCTTTGTCAATCAGTTTTTATACAATTAGTTAGTTTTGTAACTGAATTTCTTGTTAGCTGGTTTTGCAAGTAGAATAGTTAGCTCAGGTAGTCACTGTAAAAATAGGAGGCTTTGTATAGTTAATTTTAAGTTAATCAATACACATAAAATATTTTCCCAAAAACGAGATCAGTTTTTCTCATTTCCTTTGAAGTTTTGTTCAATTTTTTAGCACTTTTTGGGAATCCTTCTGAATTTCTAGATGGTATCAGAGCAATAGATTTTTTATTAATCAAATTTCTCTCTTAGAAAGCTATTTTTGAACACCAGATCTTTGCTGCAATGGCTGGATACGTTGTTGATAATGATGGTTACGTAAGGATCATGCCTAATGATCATTTGTTCCATTCATCTTCTGATCATACTAGATTAACTGTGGTTTCATAATTGCGGACAGAAAGAAACTATGTCATCTGGAGCCAGGCTATGATCACTACCTTCTCTGCAAGAAAAAAGTTGCAGTTCATCACCACTGGAGTTCCAAAACCAGATCCTGACTCGCCGATCTATTATCAGTAGATGAAGGTTAACTCTACACTTGTGTCCTAGATCCAAAGCTCAATCAGCAGGAAGCTAGCTAGGAGCTTTCGCTTCCACACAGATGTGAAGGTACTCTGGGAAGAAATCAAGGAAAGATTCTCTGTCAGTAAAGAACCTCTTTTTTATGAACTAATGAGAACATTAGGTGAACTGAAGAAAGGATCAGCCTCGGTCACTTAATATTTCTCAAATATGAAGAGCATTTGGGATGAGATTGAAATTATCAAGCCACGATTAAGATGCACGTGTTGTAACTATAATTGCAGATGTGGATTTCATGAAAAGGTGGAGATGCAGGCCAATCAGGATAGGCCGCAGCAGCTCATGGTTGGACTCAACAATGAGTTTAATGCCCTGAAGGATCAGCTCCTACTTATGGATCCTTTACTAACTGTTGGAAAGGCCTACTCACTATTTCGAAAACAAGAGCAACCGAGAGAAGTGCAGGACAGTTTTGGTAACATTAATGAGAATGCGGCAATGATGGTGAAGAAGGCATCAACTCAGTACAACACTAACAGATTCAACCAAAAAAAGAAGGAAGGAGATAGGAAAATTATTTTGAAGTGTGAGTACTGTTAAAAATCTGGACATCTGAGAGAGAACTATTTCAAGTTGAATGGTTATCCAGACTGGTGGCTTGATTCAACCAAAGTCAAGACAAAACCCTATGCTAATGTAGAAGTTGCAGAAGCTGAAGAGAATGAGTAGATCAGTAATACTCCTTTGGATGCAGTAGATGGACATCAGTTTGGAAATGTTCAGTCAATGATTGCAAACATGATTCACAATGAGTTTAGCAAATTCATGAATGGGAAAGCAAAGGAATTAGGATCAGAGATGGGGGGCATGATTAACTTTGCACCTTTTGGAGAATATTCTGGTAACTTCCATACCAATGTTGTTGTTACTGCCTGCTATTTTAAGTTTGGTGAATGGATTCTAGATAGTGGAGCATCATCTCACATTTGTGGAAATCTGTCTATGTTTGAATCTTTCAGATCAATTGATCACAAAATGCCTATCACTCTACTTGATTATTCTAGTGTACTAGCTGATTCCATTGGAACAATAAAACTAACATATTCAATTACTTTGCATAGTTGTCTCTATGTGAAGTCTTTTAAGTTCAATCTCTTATCAGTCAACAAGTTGTCACAATAATCTCATATGTGCTTTGTCTTCTATCCTAATGCTTGTGTCATACATAACCTCAAGACTAAATCCATTATAGGGGTAGCTACTGAAAACAATGGACTGTATCTCCTGAATCAAAAATCCTTTCTGCCATCAGTAATAAAGAGCTTCATCTTCAGTAAAGAGTCAAGTCAAGTAAAACATAAGTCCTCGTATTCTGCTAGAAAGTTTTCAGATACAGAAACATTGAATCTACATTACAGATTAGGTCATCCATCAAGGGTTGTAAAGCAGCATTTGAATCTTCCTACTTTGAACAAAATTTGTACAGTTTGTCCTTTAGCAAAAAAAGTTTGAAATTCTTTTCCTGATTCAATATCTCACAGTTCTACTATTTTTATTTTTATTCGTATGGATATATGGGGGCCTTTTAGGGTAAAAACCATTGTTGGAGCACAATAATTCTTAACCACAGGTTAAGATTACAGTAGAGCCACTTGGACTTTTATGCTAAAGTCTAAAATCACAGTCCATTGTTTACTGAAATCTTTCATACTCATGATTCAAACTCAGTTTAATAAGATCATTAAAGTCATTAAAAGTGACAATGATACAGAATTTACAAATCAAGAATGTCAGTCTTTGTTTGCTTCTCTGGGAATTGTTCATCAAAAATCTTGCCCATACACTCCTCAACAGAATGGTGTTGTGGAAAGAAAACATAGACATTTGATTGAGTGGCCAGATCTTTCATGTTTCAATCAAATTTGCCACTTCATTTTTGGGAAGATTCAGTTTTGGGAAGATTCAGTTCTAGCAGCTACATATACCATAAACAGACTGCCTTCTTCCATTCTAGGCTGGAAATCACTATATGAAATCCTATATGGAAAACCACCTAATATATCTTCTCTTAGAACCTTTGGATCTTTGTGCTATGCTCTAATCTCAGTCCACTCAAGCACAAATTAAGTCATAGATCACAACCATGCATATTCATCGGATATCCTTGTAATCAGGAAGGTTATAAGGTATATGATTTGGTAAATAAAAAGGCTCTTGTCACCAGAGATATACTTTTCCATGAACACATATATCCTTTTCAGTCCAACGGTTAGTATAATAAACTTGTCATACATGGTCCCATTGATCAGGCTTCACAACAATAATTCATAATCAACACTGAGCATGATGCACCTTATCATACTTATCCATCTCGGGCACCTAATCATAATTCAAATCAGTCATATCATGATTTGAATCTTGATGACCATATCTCTCCTTCTCACAGTCACACACCTCATACAAATTTTTTCATTGATGAACCTGTTTCTAACTTAGATAATCAAAATCCCATCTCTGATCCTATTGTTTCACCGGTTCTTAGACAAAGCACTAGGATCAGAAATAAACCTTATTGGATGCAGGACTCTGTAGTTAATCATGTCTCTTCTTCTGATGTCTTCATACCAATTTTTTCTACCACTCATAGTGCTTTTGTCGCTAAATTGTCAAAAATCCATGAGCCTCATACTTATAAATAAGCATGTAGTGATATACATTGGATACATGCCATGGAAGCAAGAACTTTTTCTACCACTCATAGAGCAATCACACTTGGGACTTAGTATCTCTAACTGCAGGAAAAAGGCTAATTGGGTGCAAATGGGTGTTCAAAGTTAAGTACAGGGCTGATGGTTCAATGGAAAGGTATAAAGCTAGGTTGGTAGCTAAGGGTTATTCACATATTGAAGGGGTGGACTACTTTGATTCTTTTTCACCTGTGGCTAAGCAAGTTACAGTCAGGTTGCTCATAGCCATCACAGCATCTCATAATTGGCATTTACATCAAATAGATGTGAATAATGCATTTCTGCATGGCTATATCACTGAAGAGCTGTATATGGTACCTCCACAGGGTTATAAGAAATCTCTACCTCATCAGGTCTGCAAGCTCAAAAGGTCCATTTGTGGCCTTAAACAAGCATCCAGAGAATGGAATGTTGAATTCTCCAAAAAATTAATCAATTTTGGATTGCAGGAATCCCAACATAATCATTGTCTATTCATTAGGCACAGTGGTCAGACATATCTTATTCTTCTGATTTATGTAGATGATGTCTTAATCACTGGTTCTTCTGAAACATAGAAAAGGAGCAGATCAGTAATACTCCTTTGGATGCAGTGGATGGACATCAGTTCGGAAATGTTCAATCAATGATTGAAAATATGATTCACAATGAGTTTAGAAAATTTGTGAAAGGGAAAGCAAAGGAATCAGGATTAGAGATGGGGGACATGATTAACTTAGCACATTTTAGAGAATATTCAGGTAACTTCCATACCAATGTTGTTGCTACTGCCTGTTGTTTTAAGTTTGGTGAATGGATTCTAGATAGTGGAGCATCATCTCACATTTGTGGAAATCTGTCTATGTTTGAATCTTTCAGATCAATTGATCACAAAATGCCTATTACTCTACCTGATCATTCTAGTGTACTAGTTGATTCCATTGGAACAGTAAAACTAACATATTCAATTACTTTGCATAATTGTCTCTATGTGAAGTGTTTTAAGTTCAATCTCTTATCAGTCAACAAGTTGTCACAATAATCTCATCTGTGCTTTGTCTTCTATCCTAATGCTTGTGTCATACATGACCTCAAGACTAAATCCATTATAGGGGTAGCTACTGAAAACAATGGACTGTATCTCCTAAATCAAAAATCCTTTCTGCCATCAGTAATAAAGTGCTTCATCTTCAGTAAAGAGTCAAGTCAAGTAAAATATAAGGCCTTGTATTTTGCTAGAAAGTTTTCAGATACAGAAGCATTGAACCTACATTACAGATTAGGTCATCCATCAAGGGTTGTGATGCAGCATTTGAATCTTCCTACTTTGAACAAAATTTGTACAGGCTGTCCTTTAGCAAAAAAAAGTTTGAAATTCTTTTCCTAATTCAATATCTCACAGTTGTCTATACTTGACTTTTACCAGACCTGACATCACATTTTCTGTACATCAACTTAGCCAGTTTGTTCAAACACCATCAGAACACCACTGGAAAGTTGTTGTCCATATTGTCAGGTATTTGAAGGGATGTCCATCTCATTGTCTATTCTTCCCAACTCAGGAATCTTCTATTTTATTAGCCTATTGTGATGCAGAGTGGAATACTTGTAAGATCATAAGAAGATCTGTCACTGGATATTGTGTTTTCCTTGGCCAGTCCCTCATTTATTGGAAATCAAAGAAACAACACACAGTGAGCAAATCATCAGCTGAGTTTGAATATAGAGCCATATCAAGGACAGTTTCTGAGTTGAAATGGATTACTTTCAGACCGGCACATTCCAATCCCTCTTCCTATACCTATGAAATGTGACAATATAACTGCTCTCCATATCACTCAAAATCCAGTATTTCATGAACGTACTAAACATATAGAAATAGACTGTCATTATGTCGGTGATGCCTATAATGATGGTTTTATTGTTCCTCTTCATGTGTACTCTCATGATCAGCTTGTTGATGATTTTACCAAGTTACTTCCTCCAGTTTCAGCAGTTCACCTCTTGTCCAAGATGGGATTTTGTGCTTCACAAACTGGGCTGCTACTGATGCCACTGATCTGCTAATGTGCTACTGCACTAATCAAACACAACGGGTCAGCAGGAGAGCAGGACTCCATCTAGAAGCCTCCAGCATCTTCTGGAAGCTCTTGGATCACATGATCTGTTGAACAAGAAGCAAGTGGGAGCTGAGCCTTTGTCATTCAGTTTTTATATAGTTAGTTAGTTTTGTAACTGAATTTCTTGTTAGCTGGTTTTGCAAGTTGCACAGTTAGCTCAGGTAGACACTGTATAAATAGGAGACTTTGTATAGTGAATTTTAAGTTAATCAATACACAGAAAATATTTTCCCAAAATCAAGATCAGTTTTGCTCTTTTCCTTTGAAGTTTTGTTCAATTTTTTAGCACTTTCGGGAAATCCTTCTGGATTTCTACAAAAACGAAAGGTAAATTGTTGTTTAGAG
Source organism: Rubia yunnanensis (assembly GCA_037428765.1). Lineage (NCBI taxonomy): Eukaryota > Viridiplantae > Streptophyta > Magnoliopsida > Gentianales > Rubiaceae > Rubia > Rubia yunnanensis. The sequence goes on from CM075067.1 coordinate 104,401,058, forward strand.
AGTGAGTTTCGTTTCCTTTAACCCAATCTGGTCACCCAGCAAAGCTGATCGCCTCACGAAGACAAGGCATTCCGCAAATATTGATTGACAAATACAGTAGCATTACTCAACTAATTGTCCCCCAATATACAAAAACAATGCCCACTAATAGTTTTCTTCCTTTAGTAACATTACACCAATTAATTAATAACGAGTCTTGTTTTAGCCAGTGTAAAATTTAGTGATCCCTATGCAATTATTAAACATTTTGAGTAAGGCGGGACTTTTTTCAAAGAGTCCGTCTCTTGAAAGACGGTCTTTCCATAAGTTATGGAAAGACCAAGGTTTAAAGTGTAAATTAGAAGAAATTAAGATAAAATTTATGGGTTACATGAACCGGGTTATAAATTTTATAACTACTACATGTTTCATACTAAAACTTTAATATTGCAACTAAGACCTTTTACCTTTTATTATTCTAATCAAACCCTGTCTTTCCATAAGCCTATGGAAAGACCGTCTTTCCCAAGACTTTGCCTTTTTCAAAAGGAGCAAATAAATTTGGAGAAGATAAAATTTTGTATAATTCTTTTACAAAAAAATATATCACTACCTAAATTTAGACAAGAGACCGTCACATTAATCAAGTGTTTCCACCTTCAAAAAACAAAATTAAGTGTTTCCGGTAGTTCAATTCATAAGGCTATGTGTCACCTTTATTAAATTACAACTTATTCTATAATAATAAATCATACTACCTCCGTCCCAGCCGAATCTGCACACTTTTTGGTCAACTTTCTCAAGACATGTTTGACCATAATTTTCAACTAGTATATAGACACCAATATCATCATGTAAGATATTGCTGGATTCCCTGCATGATGTATTTTCTAAATATCAAATTTTAACATACTGTTAATATACGTAACTAAAGTTATCGTTGGTCAAATATAACCTGACAAACTTGACCAAAAAGTGTGCACATTCGATTGGGACAGAGTAATAACTCTAACGTGTTATCAAATCTTAAAGTTGGTCTAGTGAATGTACATTCTCACATTTTAACATGCATGCATGTGACCCATTACTCTTCACATTTGCTTTATGAATAATAATGCCGCATGTGAGGAACTCATTTTATTAGATCACAAGCCATTTCCTCCTTCCATCTCCCCATAAAGTTTCAACTTTTTATTTTTGTTAGTATCAACCAAAGATTCCTAATTTCCTTGTTTAGGTTGAAAGTTATGGATGGAATTTGACCAACTCATTTTAATCCCTCACTTTTTCTATAACTTCACCATGCATAAATGTTTGTGTAAAAAGGATATAGAACCCTTACGCTTAGGGGTGGATTCAGTACGGTTCATATCATTTTTTTGCTAATACCACATATCATACCAACAATGTCTGTATGTTATTTTTACAAACTAATACCGTACCAAATCCTTCACATACCAACACATTGTCATACATAAAAGTTGGTTGGTAACGGTACGGTATGGTATGGTAGAATACCACCAAGTATAAAATATAATTGTCATACATAAAAGTTGGTTGGTAACGGTACGGTATGGTATGGTAGAATACCACCAAGTATAAAATATAATAAATTGACTCTTTTCCCATAAAACAAATTACAAATAATTTTTAAAAAATATTTACTGTATAATCTTGACTTTAGATAATTAATATTCTCTAATCATAATAATAAAGTAAGATAACATCAAATTAAAAGGTACAATAAGTAAGTTATAATAAATCAAATAAAATTACAATTTTAATTTTAATTTTTTTTAAGGTTTAAAACAAAAATGTTAGTTGTCGAGAAATCTAATTTAAGAAAATATTTTAAAATTTTATCAATTTCTAGCATATTTTAAATTATTGCTATTGGTTCTAATATTAACTAATGATTAAATATTAACCAAATAAAAGATCATATTCCACATAATATTAGTTATATTTTTAATATATACATGTGTGGTACAGTACTATAATACCGTGATAATATTTCAATATCATTACTATACCATCATAAATGTGATGCGGTACTACCATACCACATCATTGATCACCAACTTTTTCAGTACAAATGGTATGTAATTCGATTGATAAATTAGTTGGTACGACAGTTTAGCTCAAAATACCAGCCCTACTCCCGATGAGACAGAGGGAGTAGTTTATAATTGAAACACGCGTTCGTAAGACATTTGTTATAATTTAAGGCGGACCCGGTCATAACATTAACTACAGCTTGCTACCTAACTTGATCCATTGGGACTACAATTCATGTACTTCCTCCAAATTGCAAGATGCTAATGCTCTAGCCGGCCGGCAAACGGCATCCTCTAGATTTATCGTTAAATCCAGAAGTAAAACCTTAAGCGAAAGAAAAAACCAGCTGCGTATTCAACCTTTAAGATTGGAAGTTCAAATCCTTCACTTCTATTTGATTGTGCTCATTAACTAAGTTAATTAGCTAAACACTCTGAGCTTGATCGACCATGGATAAAAGTGGTCAAGCAAGCACCAAGCAACATGGAAAGGTAATTAAACAAACTTCTTAACTACGTTCAAGTGTTTGATTTTATATTGAAATCCTTCCGAGCTGAACTTTTACTGCACTGAACTAAACTAAAATTAATGATAATAGACCAAAGCTAAGCTAAATTTATCAGTTCGAAATTTTACTGACTGAAATGTAGCGTAGATAAACTTGAGAGAACAGGGCATGAGCGTTCATGTTTCCCTACATCTTTGTATGACTTTTCTGAATTTACCATCCTTTGTTTTCTTTTTTCAAAGAAAACTAGCCACTTGAAAATATCAGTGCAATCTTATGTTATTTCTGATGTTCTCCTAACTGACGATAAAGTTTACGTTGTATATAAGGGATTACCCTTCATTTCATTAATGCAATAACATTAAAAATATGCAGGAGGCGGACGAATCATCAAGTTTGGTGAGCAACGGTTGCGTGGACTACAAAGGAAGAACCGCAGATAAACGAAGAACCGGCGGATGGAGAGCTGCACCATTCATAATCGGTAAAATCCCTTACTATGTCCGTCCCAGTCCAAACTTCCCACTTGCTATTCTGACACTATTCTCTATCAAAATTCAATCGCATATTTGAAAAGATATAGAAACAGCAATTTGAATTCCGCGTAACAAGTAGTTTCCAAGTATCAACTTTTTATCTACCGTTATCATACGTAATTAAACATACCAACGATCAAACATGTTTTTTGAACATGTGTGACAGAAGGAGTATTATGTGAAATTAAACTGAAATAATATATTAATTTTTACCATATTTGCAGTGAATGAGGTTGCAGAGAGATTGGCGTTTTACGCAATTGCGGTGAACATGGTGACTTATTTGGTGCGTGAAATGAATCAATCTCTAGCCGACGCCGCCACTAATGTTACCGATTGGATTGGAGCCGCTTTTGTTCTTACTCTCCTCGGTGCATTTCTTGCTGATGCTTATTTGGGGCGGTTTTTGACCATTGTCGTCTTCACCTGCATATACCAAGTGGTAAGAACCCTTTATACTGATCCGTCTCACTAGTAGCTGCATACTTTTTTATCCTGATTTTAAAGAAGAAAATGATAGTTTAGTTGTCCATTTTTAGGAGACCTTTTTTGTGCCACGTTTCTAAACGAAATGTTTTCAACTGATTCTTTTGTTGGAGATGACACATTCTAATGAAGTCGGCGGACCTGTTAATGGCTACATGGATTGAAACTTTTGTAATACAACAACTTTTGAGATTAAATTAATGTTTTTAAAAAATTTCATTCGCCAGTGCCATCTACCATGTTTTGAATACAGTCAAACCAATCATACTCGTCTTATCTTCTGACGTCCCTCCTTTCCATGTTCCATACTTCCCAGTAGTAACACTATCACTACTAGAAACACTAATTCAACGTTAACTTGCTTAAATCGGTTAAAAATACGTAGGAACCAAGTGAGAACATTTGCAACAATATATAATAACATTTTAGTAACAATTTGTTTTTAAAAAAGAACAAAACTAGTAATTTACCTAAACATAGGTATCGAAGCTTTCATTTTCTCGATCTTTAGGGGTCGATAACTTATCTATTTAAAACTACACATTACAGTAAATTTAATAATATGTCAGTGATCTTATAAATTGATTTTAGTTCAGGTCAGATGAATATGAAATATGTAACTGATGTAAATATGTATAGGGATTGGTGGTATTAACCCTATCAGCCTCAATAGACAGCTTGAGACCACCATTATGCCTCAAAAAGCCATGCACGCCGGCATCAGCCTCCCAAAACGCCTTCCTCTACACCGCCCTATACCTCATCGCCCTCGGAACCGGCGGCATCAAGCCGTGCGTCTCCTCCTTCGGTGCCGACCAATTCGACGAGTCGGACGAAACGGAAGCCCGCAAGAAGTTCTCCTTCTTCAATTGGTTCTTCTACGCCATAAACATGGGCGCGATGTTGGGAATCACGGTTCTTGTGTATTTGCAAGTGAAGAAAGGGTTTGGTTGGGGTTTCGCGGTCCCGGCCGGAGCCACGTTTTGCTCTCTGCTAATCCTGTGCGCCGGATTCACGAAGTACCGGTACCAGAAGCCGGCCGGGAGCGCGTATACTAGGTTTTTGCAGGTTATTGTGGTCTCTGTGAGGAACCATTTTGATGGAACTAAAGTTATCGATGGTCAGGCGCTTTATGAGGTTCGGACTGAGAAATCTGATATTTCTGGTGCGAGAAAGCTTCCTCACACCAAACAATACAGGTTAGATGTTCGTTGATTTACACATACATGAATTATTTTAGTTGTGCGTTTTTTAAACTTGCTATATATTTGTGCTTAGAAATTAATGACGATAGTTTTAGTTATACTCTATGCATGAAGCGAATTCATATTTTATATTTATTGGTCAAATTTTAGTTTCATGCAAGAGAGAGCGAAACTAGAAAGGACTATTATCGTAAGAAAATATAGGTTTATATATTCATTTTTCAGTAGTTCCACATATTGTTCGTAAAATGTTGAATGGTCCATTTGTTATTTGTTAAAAAGGACGTTCAAAATCCACATTTAATTTAAAATACAACCATGTTTTGATTGGGAAAATATTAAACGCAACAAAAGACTTACATGATAAAGAAAGGGTCGTCTTTATATTTTTAAGAGAAAATGTTCAAAATGGTACACGTTTTAAAGTGAAATTAATAGTTTGGTACCTAATTTTTTTAAAAAAAATTGAAAGGTACCCACTTTTCCATTAATGTCCCGGAAAGGTACCTTTTAGTTAAAAGTGGGTACCAGTATGGCACAATTTTAATTCAAACGGGTACCTAATTTTTTGCTTAAAGGTACATTTTTGAGACATATATATAAAAAAATTTGGTACCCTTGATAAACTTAAAATTCGAGAATCAAACTACAAATTTCGATTAAAAGTGGGTATCAAGGAGAAACCCTCATATTTTTAAAGTTGGTGAACTGTAAAAAACTGTCAAAACAAATTGTTGTGTGTTAAGAATAATGAAATGCTCATTAGCAATGAGCTAGATTTGTGATAATTAATTATATCACTATTTATTACCAAGGGGGAATACTATGTCATTACCTCCTTAGAGGATGAAGAAATACACACCTCTCATTCTCTCATTTCCCACTTCTTCTCATCTTATCCTCTCTTCATCTTATCCTCTTCTCCATCTTATCTTTTTCCCCTTTCTCTCCTTCTTAGTGCAAAGTTAGTAAAAATTACAACACGTTATCAGCACGATCACTCTCCATCTTCATTGATTATCATCATGTCAAACCTTGTGAAGCTTGAATTCAGTCCACTGGACATTAGTGGAAACAACTATATGCCATGGATGATAGACGTTGAGATGCACTTGGAATCGATGAACCTCCTCGAGACAATCCAAAGGGGGAATAACTCATCAAGGATGGACAAGGCAAGATCTTTAATCTTCCTTCGTCGACACCTTGATGGGAGTCTCAAAAATGAATATCTCACTATGAAAGATCCACTTGAGTTGTGGGAAAATTTGAAAGAAAGGTACGATCACACAAGGGATGTAATGATCCCCATATACCGCGATGACTGGAACAATCTACGGTTCCAAGACTATAAGAAAGTCTGCGACTATAATTCTGCACTGTACACAGTAGTAACCCACTTGACATACTGTGGGGCTACAATAACTGACAATGAAATGCTGGAAAAGACTTTTTCTACTTTCCACGCATCAAATGTGACCTTGCAACAACAATATCGTGTGTGAGGTTTTAAAAGATATTCTGAGCTGATTGCTTGTCTCCTCATTGCGGAAAAGAATAACGAGTTGCTGATGAAGAATCATCAATCTCGCCCGACTGGCTCAAGAGCGTTTCCTGAAGCAAACGCTATTAACTCCGATGAACCCGAATGCAAAAAATATTTTCAGGGTCGAGAGAGAGGTCGAGGTCGTGGACGAGGTCGAGATCGTGGTCGTGGTTACGGATGTGGTCGAGGTGGTTACAATTTGTCCTATAAGTCCGGTAACTACTACCACAAGAAGCATCAATATGAGAGGAACCATGAAAGTACCCATAAAAGGGGAAAAGACGCCAATTCATCAAAGGGATCTGGAACCTCTTGTTTCAGATGTGGTGGAAAAGGACATTGGTCAAGAGTCTGCAGAATCCCGAAGCACTTATGCGATCTCTACCAAGAGTCCATAAAAGGAAAGGGGAAGGAGGCAAACTTCAACGAATCCACTCATTTCGAAGCTTCTGATTTCAATGATGATTTCATGGACATAGTTGGTGACTTCACTGAGCAACCAAGTGGTGGAAACTAAAATAAGGACAGTTGTATTACTATTATTGGGAATGAAGCCAAATGGTCCGATGTCTGTTATATATATATATATAAATGGTTTTATTTAAAGCTTGCTACTTTCAAATTTATTGTCTTTCTTATCAAATTTATTTTGTTTTTAATTAAAGAGGTGAAATGGATAAAGCTAATCGTGAAACCATTCAAAGGATTAAAAATGAAGAAATTTGCATACTCGATTGTGGAACAACACACACTATATTAAAGGATAAAAGGTTTTTCTCAAAGGTAAAACCAACGCGGACCATTGTGAATACAATATCAGGTCCAGTAGATTTGATTGAAGGAGTTGGAGAGGCAAATTTTACATTGCCAAATGGCACAATGTTTACAATAAATAATGTCTTATTTTCGCCAAAGTCCAAAAGGAACTTATTGAGTTTCAATGATATATATTCTCATGGATTTGATGCTCAGTCTATAACTAAAGGTACAATGAAATATATGCTTCTCATTATGTATAAATTTGGAAGGAAATACATACTTGAGAAACTACCTATGCTCCATACTGGACTGCATAAATGCAGTAGAATCAAATACGGCAGTGATCAAACCTTCAATACTTACGGTATGGCATGATCGGCTTGGTCATCCTGGTTTAACTATGATGCGAAGAATTATTGAAAGCTCACATGGGCATCCACTGAAGGACCAGAAGATCCCTCATGGAAAATCTTTTCAATGTAAGGCTTGTTCCCTTGGAAAGCTAATCATAAGGCCTTCACCGGGAAAGGTTGAAACAGAATTACGAGCATTTCTTGAACGTATTGAAGGTGATATATGTGGATCTATCCATCCACCATGTGGACCATTTCGTTACTTCATGGTATTGATAGATGCTTCTAGCAAATGGTCACAAGTATGCCTGTTATCAACTCGAAATATGGCATTTGCTAAATTACTCGCTGAGATAATCAAATTACGAGCCCAATTTCCTGATCATACGATCAAGAAAATCAGACTTGATAATGCCGGTGAATTCACGTCCCAAACTTTCGATGATTATTGTATGTCAATTGCGATTGTTATCGAGCATCATGTTGCTCATGTGCACACACAAAATGGTCTGGCTGAATCACTGATAAAACATCTTCAACTCATTGCTAGACCATTAATAATGAGACACGCTCCCTACTTCAGTATGGGGTTATGCAATATTACATGCTGCAGCATTGATTTGCATCAGGCCAAGTGCATATCATAAATACTCCTCACTACAACTTACATTAGGCCAAGAAAAAAATATATCTTATCTAAGAATTTTTGTATGCGCTGTTTATGTGCCTATTGCACCACCGCAAAGAACAAAGATGGGACCACAAAGAAGTCTTGGCATTTATGTAGGCTTTGAAAGCTCATTTATTATTAGATACCTTGAACCCCTAACTGGGAATAGGTGTACAGCTCATTTTGCTGATTGTCATTTTGATGAAGAAAAATTTCAAGCATTAGGGGGAGAAAGAAAACAGCTGGAAAGAAATATTACATGGTTTGTACCAACATTATTGCATCTTGATCCTTATACAAAAGAGTGTGATGGAAAAGTCCAAAGGATTTTGCATATGCAAGATACAGCAAATCAACTTCCTGATGCCTTTACAAACACAAAGAGAGTGACTAAATCTCACATCCCAACTGATAATGCTCCTGCTCAAATTGAAATCCCGAAAGGGCAAATTGAAAACAAAGTCACTCATGAAATCACGACACGCCTAAAGCGTGGAAGACCATTCGGTTCCAAAAATAAAATTTCTCGTAAAAGAAAAGGATCATAGAAACAAGATGGCCCCAAAATGGAGGAACGTATTCCTGTAGAAATACAAAACGAGGAAAATCAAGAAATTTTGATTAATTATGCCAATACAGGTATTAGGTGGAATCGAAATTAAATTATGCACTCTCTTAAAATTTGGCATGCGATGTTATGGATGAAAATAATGGAGATCCCAAACCACGGTCTATTACCGAGTGCAAAAATAGACACGATTGGGCTGAATGGGAAAAGACCATTGAAGCTGAGTTAGACTCGCTTAACCGGCACTAAGTTTTTGGGCCTATAGTACTCACCCCTGAAGATGTGAGACCCGTTGGATATAAATGGGTATTTGTGCGAAAAAGAAATGAGAAAAACGAGATTGTGAGATACATGGCTAGACTCGTTGCACAAGGTTATTCTCAAAGGCCCGGAATTGATTTTGAGGAAACATATTCCCCAGTCATGGATGGAATTACATTCAGATTCCTTATCAGTCTAGCAGTTCATGAGAAACTTAATATGCACCTTATGGATGTTGTTACCGCATACTTATACAGATCGCTTGATGCTGAAATTTACATGAGGATCCCTGAAGGATTCAAAATGCATGAAGCATTAAGTTCAAAATCCAGAGAAAGATATTCAATCAAATTACAAAGATCTTTATATGGGTTAAAGCAATCCGGACGCATGTGGTACAACCGACTAAGCGAATATCTATTACAAAAGGGGTATGTAAATGACCCTCTTTGTCCCTGTGTTTTTGTCAAGAAAACAACATTCGGGTGTGTGATTATCGGTGTCTATGTTGATGATTTGAATATCATTGGGACCAATGAAGAGATTCTGTAACTAATCTCTTACTTAAAGAAGGAGTTCGAAATGAAAGACCTTGGGAAAACAAAATATTGTCTTGGTTTGCAGATTTAGCACTTGCAAAGTGAGATACTTGTGCATCAATCAAATTACACGAAAAAGGTATTAAAGAGATTCAATATGGATAAATCAAATCCATTGAGTACCTCAATGGTCGTAAGATCCCTTAATTTGGAAAAGGATCCATTTCGTCCATGTGAGGAATCTGAACAGGTTCTTGGTCCAGAAGTACCATATTTCAGTGCAATTGGTGCACTTATGTATCTCGCTAATTGCACTCGACGGGATATAACTTTTGCTGTTAATTTATTAGCGAGGTTCAGTTCATCTCCAACTAAAAGGCACTGGAACGGAATCAAACACGTGTTTCGTTACCTTCAAGGAACAATTGATCTGGGATTATTTTATTCCAACACCACGGAACCAGTTTTGGTTGACTATGCAGATGCAGGTTACCAGTCAGATCCACACAAAGGGAGATCTCAAACTGGGTATGTGTTTACTTGCGGAGGGACTGCGATTTCTTGGCGTTCACATAAACAAACACTCACCACTACATCATCAAATCATGCTGAGGTTATTGCATTGCACAAAGCAAGTCGAGAGTGCTTGTGGTTGAGGTCCATGACGCGACATATCAAAACCACAAGTGGTCTCCTATCAAATGAAAATCTCATCACACTTTATGAAGATAATGTTGCGTGTGTTAATCAAATGAAAGAAGGGTACATTAAAAGCAACAGAACAAAGCACATTTCTCCGAAGTTCTTTTCATTTACTCAAGAGCTGGAAGAGAGTAATATTATCAATATCCAATATATCTATTCCTGTGAAAACGCAGCAGATTTCCTCACAAAGGCTCTCCCCACTCCAGTGTTAAGAAAACATGTTCATAACATCGGAATGCGAAGACTATGAAATTTATGAAGAAATCACCAATGCCAACATGGGGGAAGCTATACGTGGCTATACTCTTTTTCCCTTACTGTGGTTTTTATCCCACTGAATTTTTCCAAGTAAGGTTTTTAATGAGGCAGCATGAACACGTAATTATTGAAATGAGCATTCCAGGGGAAGTGTTAAGAATAATGAAATGCTCATTAACAATAAGCTAGATTTGTGATAATTAATTATATCACTATTTATTATCAAGGGGGAATACTATGTCATTACCCCCTTATTCTACTATAAATACTCCCTTAGAGGATGAAGAAATACACACCTCTCATTCTCTCATTTCTCATCCTCTCCTTGTCTTATCATCTTCTCCATCTTATCTTCTTTCTCATTCTCTCTTTCTTACTTTCCACATCAAGCTCTTCACTAATTTCTCAATAAATTAGTGTAAAATTAGTGAAAATCACAACAATGTGTAATTTCTTGATCAAACAAACAAATCAAACACTCCACTTCATTCATTTAATTAGTTTGACTTGATCAAGAAAAGGACCAAAGCCGGCTGAAATCGTATAAATTTTACCATTCTTCTTACAAAGTGGTTCCCACTTCACATCAATATTTATTAATTCAATCCAAAAGTTTCATTGTCTTTAGAAAGATCTTTTCTAGGCTCTAGCTATACAGGCCCATAATCCAAACAAAGCAAACCTTCTCTGACCTCTCAATCTAATCGAGATCAGTTTGGTTTGCTCTCTTACACACAAACATTAAATATAGAAAGCTAAGTCAAAATAACCTTGACAAAAATCTTAATGTCACATCAAACCCTAATTAAATACTGCTTAGTGGTTTTCGCAGGATCATAATTTTGTTCTTATCTATAGCTTCATCCAATATTATATTCATTACTCCATTTAGAGTGACTTTGTTAAATATAATTCTTAAAAATTGTGTAGTATATAGAGATATATAAAAATGCAGTCCCCCCGTTAAACTTGTGCAGAATTCATTTTAGTTACATTTATCAAAGTTTGATAATGCATTTGAATAAATAATAACTACAGTATATAATATCGTATTGTAATATTGTTAAATTCGCTGTGATACGCAGTTTTTAAATATCAACTTTATATGCATCCTTATTATAAGTAATTAAAGATATTATCAAACAAACGTTTTTATTAGAGATCATGAAGGAATTATGTACAACTTTAAATAGAACAAAGAGAGTACAGTATATGTATTACAAGACTTAATTGAAGATTTTTTTTTTGGTATACTTAAATTATAAAAGAATAACCTATTTTCGATTTAACTTCAACCCACTTACGCTACATTCAATTCGACACAGCTGTTTATAATATTAAATTATACATATTTTAGTTTTGTCCCGCTCAATTCACTAGAAAAGAACATACTACTAAAAAGAAGAAGAGGGAAACTCTTAGGTCTTGCTCTCGTTTTCATGTTCCACTTTAAATTGCACAGAAATTTTTTCATCACGATCTCTAATAAACATGTTTGATTGTAAACTAGTGTAAACTTTGACAACGTTGATTGAAAAAAAAAAATTGTACAGGGGAGTATTAAACTTAATTGAACCGAATCGAACCAAAAATAAACACAGTTCAGTGAAAATAGTAGTAGTTGACATCAGATCAAAAGTAATTGAACTTAACTGACCTAAACTAAATTGATCCGACAATAATACCAAAGTACAATTTGTCCTTAATCAAATTTTATGGGTGATGAGATATGCAAGGGAACACAGATAGATTGATTAGAAATGCTGATACAAACTCTGCTCCCAATCATCCCCACAGGTTCTTCGACAAGGCCGCAGTAGTAACCGACGCCGAAAGCAACACCGCCACCAACCGATGGCGCCAATGCACCGTGACCCAAGTCGAAGAGCTCAAATCCTTCCTCCGAGTCCTGCCCGTGTGGGCCTCCACCATCGCCCTCTCCATCTCCTTCGCCCAGATGTCCACCTTCTTCATCACGCAGGCCCTCTTCATGGACCGCCGCATGGGGCCCCACTTCGACATCCCCGCCGGCTCAGTCCCCGTCTTCGCCACCATCAACGCCCTCCTCCTCGTACCCGTCTACGACAGGTACCTTGTACCAGTGCTCCGTCGCGCGACGGGGCACCGGTACGGGGTGACGTCCCTACAGAGGATGGGGGCGGGGCTGTTCGTGTCGGTGTTTGCGATGGTGGCAGCGGCGGTGGTGGAGAGGAAGCGGCGGACGGATTCGGATCCGAGGAGTATGAGTGTGTTTTGGCTGTTTCCGCAGTTTTTTCTTGTTGGGACCGCTGAGGTTTTTACGTATGTTGGGCAGCTTGAGTTCTTCTACGACGAGGCTACTGATGGTAATGTTAGGTTATTTATTTTACCCTGAATTTAAGAGTTTTAGGGATGGATTTACTAAAGATTTTATCGTTTGAAGACGTTCTTACCATAATCTATGGAAAAATTAAGGTTTAAACTATAAATTAAAAGAAATAAACATAAGAAATTTTTATTGCATTAATGGGGTTATAAACTTTATAACTACTACGTGTTGCATAATGAATTTTTAATATTGCAACTAAAACCTTTTATCTTTTTATTATTTTAATTAAACTCTGTCTTTCCATAAACTTTAGGAAAGACAGTATTTTCGAAGACTTTATCTATATTAAAATGAAATAAACTAGTAGTAGAACTGTTAAAAATAGGCAAAGTCTTGTAAAAGATCATCTATCCATAGACTTATGGAAAGACGGAATTTAATTTTTTGAATAATAAAAGGTAAAAGGTCTTTAGTGAAATATTAAGATTTTATTATGAAACGTGTAGTAGTTATAAAGCTTATAACTCAATTCATGGATCCCGAAAATTTTATCTTCATTTCTTCTAATTTACACTTTAAACTTTAATTTTTTCATAATTTATAAAAATACCAACTTTTAAAAGATGGGCTCTTGAAAATATAATAAAAATACGATTTGAAAATATGAAAAAGAATTGAGAAAGATGAGTATAACTGAGAGTACAACTTTTCATGAGACTTTAGCGTCAAAATACTTGCATTATCGTCACTATGTTTGTTTTTTCTTTTTCTTTTTTCTTAATGATTATGAAACAACTTGAAATTAAATAATGAAAATAAAATACGTCATGTATATTATCATGTACAATTTTGATTTAAAGTGGTCTTTTCTTCCAGTTGTATGCCGCCCTTCACCTACGCATAAAAATTACTCCCTCCGTCCCACCAGTAGTTGGTTAATTGATTTTTAACGAGTACAATTTTGTAAACGTTTACCGTAAATATCTATAGTTACTTATAATAATATCGCATATAAAATTAATATTTAAAAAATAGATATTAATCACATGATATTTTTATCATATATAAATTAATTTATATTTACGATCAAAGTTGACAAAGTTGGACTTCATAAAAAGCAATTAAATAATTACTGGTGAGAGGGAGCGTATTTTTTATCATATATTTCTTTTATATTAACATTTAAACACGTGTTATTACATTCTTAACTTATAATGTACCCTGTTTAAATTTGAAAAAGACAACATTTCAAACAGACTCTTTATTATTCTATGAAAAAGAAGCAATACTAAACGATATCATGTGTATCAATTTCAGCCAAGTACAACGATGAGGTGTACGATTAACACAACCAAGTTAAATAATATCAGAAGTCTATGTCCTTAAGATATGGATAATTTACTACATATTTTCACTTATCTGCTGCATTAATTAAATTTCATACTAATAAATTTTAAAATGTACACTTTATATTATATTTTTTTATATTTTTATATTAAATATACATTATTATTTATTTTATTTTATAAAATATAATGGCAAAGTCTTGGGAAAGATGGAATTTCCATAGGCTTACGAAAAAACGGGGTTTAATTAGAATAATGAAAGGTAAAAGGTCTTAGTTGCAACATTAAAAATTTAGTATGCAACATGTAGTAGTTATAAAATTTATAACTCGGTTCATGCAACCCGAAAATTTTATCTTCATTTCTTCTAATTTACACTTTAAACCTTGGTCTTTCCATGACTTATGGAAAGACCACCTTTCAAGAGACGCACTCAAATATATATATATATATATATATATATATATATATATATATATATATATATATATATTAAAAATATTAATTTTTAAGTTTAAAAGTTATCGGTACCTTTCCTAAGACTTCCCCGTAACACTAAATATTTATTATATCTGTGTATATATTAACAGGTACGAGGAGCATAAGCAGCGCGCTTTTCCTGAGCGAGATCGGCATCGGAAGCTGGCTGAGCACGGCGATCGTCAAGGCCGTCGAGGCGGCAACCGGCGGCGCAGAGAAGGGGTGGCTGCAGAATAATCTTAACAAAGGGCGGCTCGATTACTTCTACTGGATACTAGCGGCCATCAGCGGCGTCAATTTCCTGGTTTATTTGGTGGTGGCAGTGCGTTACAAGGGGCGGAGCGGCGGTGGCAGCAGCGGCGGAGCTGCCGTGAGGGATGAGCCTGTGGTTATTGGTCGGATTGATGGGGACAAAGATGGTGTTAAGGGCGATATAGGGGATTTACGAAGTGGGATGTTTTGAATTTATTAGTTAATTCATTTTCATTTATTCATCAGAACTACTTAATCAGCTTTGCTTATAAATTTATGTTTAATAGAGATGTAAATCAATCATAATTATCTGATTCTAAATAATTTACACCTCTATTAATGTTTAATTATATGTTTATGGGGATGAATTTACTAATTCCCCTTGGGTTTGCATTTTTTTCCTTTCAATTTACACTAGTGGAAAGCATGCCGATTAAAGGCGGTTTTATTAGACCAGAGAAGGCACATTTGCCTTTGATTGTTTCGATCAAAGGCGATTCCAAAAACCTCCTTCTATTGGATTCAAATTCGGAACCTATTTCTGGGGTTCCAAAAAAAAAGGAAGAAATGAATCTGACAACATTGGACATTTAGAGAAGCAAAAAAATACACACAAATCTCTGTAAACGTAGAAAAATAAACATGGCTTCTCATCGTCAGAGCAATCTCAACAGCGGCGCCCTTCTCGGCAATGGAGCTCTTCACCAGCGACGATCTTCTCAACGCCGAAGTCCTTCACCAGCGATGGCCTTCTCAGCGGTGGATCCCTTCACCAGTGGCGGAGCTTGTTCAGGCGACGCGAAAACCTTCTCAAGGCAGCGACGCGTCGGATGCCAGAGGCGTGAGCGGCGGTGCATTGATGGTGGGGGCCGATGGTGGAGGTCGTCGTGAGGGTGAAGGGCGTCTTGAGGGTGATGGTGGAGGGCGATGGTCAAGGGTGGAACTACCATGGCGCGTGGTAGGGCTCCAGCCCTACCTGAGATTCCGGCGCCATGGTGGTAGTAGTGATAAGCGGCTAAAGCAATTCCAGGTGGCGCATTGGAGTTTTCCGGTGTAATACACGTCTTGCCGGCATAATCGATTGGGGAAGAAGGCCGGAGCATGCCTTCTTTTTTTTTGGCCCTTAATACATCAAAACGACGTTGTTTTGGTTTAAGTCAAATGACGTCGTTTTGATTAGTGCAGGAAAAAAAATTGAATTTAGGTATTTGTATTGGGCCAAAATCCAAAAAAGGATGGCCCAAATACAAAACCCAATGGCCAAATCTTGCAACCAAGTGACAAACCCGAAATTGGTTTTTATTTGAACGTGAATCAGCAGGAGCAGACTGCCACCGTTCAGCCTCAGCTCCGCCCACTGCCGCTACCGCCGCCATCGTCCCGCCACCGGCCAAAGCCCCACCTGAAAAAATAAATCCTAGTTCCGCCACTGACAATGGTGGAGGTTGATGGTGGGTGATGGTGTGGAGGGCAGTGTGAGTTGGAGAGGAAAACCTAGTATGTTAACGTAAGGGGTGAGAGGTTGTATTGGAAAATCTGATTTGTATGGAAACTTAAAGGGTGAGAGGCTAGTATGGAAACTAAAAATCTGATTTGTAATTAAGTGTTGGGCCAAAATACCCAACCGAGAGTGGTTCTGAACTCGAAACCACTTTCGGGTCCCATTTAAATGCGGTTCTATAATAGGAACCGCCTTTAATTGGATCCGAAACTAGTTCTGAGTTTGGAACCTCATTCGGATCTTAATCAAAGGCGGTTCTATAATAGAACCGCATTTAATTGATATACATCAAAGGCGGTTCCTCAAGAACCGCCTTTGATCAATTAGGAACCGCCTTTAATTGGATCCAAAACTAGTTCCGAAATTGGAACCTCATTCGGATATCAATCAAAGGCGGTTCCTCAAAAAAAATTGATGGAATCGCCTTCTAATATTGCCTTTAATTGAGGCTTTTCCGAATCGCCTTCTAATATTGCCTTTAATTGAGGCTTTTCCACTAGTGTTAATTCTAGTCATATTTGACGGGTTTAGTCTTAAGAAAGACATATATGTTATAAATTACTGAACAATTAATTATATATATATATATATATATATATATTAATGTAAACAATTTTGATTACCCATAAACTATTACATCATTTATCTTTATCGTTCCATTTTATTTTTGAACATTCTTGACCACGAACTAATAGAAGTTTTAAGTCATATTTTTTCAATTAGTCTTATGTTCAGTTTTATCGATATATTTTCTATAACCCTATAATTCTTTACCAAAAAACAAAGGCAAAGCATATAGATGAAGTATGTTTCGAAAATCATAAAGGAGTAGCATATACAAAAGGATCTTAATCATTTATAAAGTCTCTTTTATGTGTTCTTTATAATATTATAAAGTCGATTTATAGGCATGCTTTCTTGGGATCTGTTAGCTCTAAAGTTTTTCCTACCACCATCACTAGTGATGATGATCTATTCCCACTTTACTTTAATCTCTTTTCCCTCTCCCAAAAGAGAAAAGATCTCAAGGAAATGTCATTTGATTTAAATTATTGGAAAGCATATTTTCAAAATGTCCTATTTTTGAAGTTTATTACTCCCTCCGTTTCACTAATAGTGCCACCAGGTTTGGATGCTTGGATTTAGGTAAAGAAATTGAGTAGATGAAATTAAAGAAACCTTACCAAAAATAGAAAGCGTGTCAATATAAAAGAAATAACTCAAAAAGGAAAGTGTGTCAATAACAAAGACACCGAGGGAGTATGACTAAATATTTAATTAAAAACAGATTAAAGGAGTAGCACAATAATATGGTCTCCATAGATTTTAATTAACTTGCTAGTAGAGATTGCAAATGATTAGGCCCTTGCATTCACAACATAAATTTGGGATTTTGCTAAATTAAAAACCACAAAATCCATTTTTTAAACTGTTTCAATACTTCCTCAGTTTTAAATTTAATTTTACACTAATTCTAAGCCAATTAACATTGTTTAATTTTGATCATTATATTTGAATAAAAATATATAAAAAATAATATTGTTGGATTCACCATAATGAGTAATTTTTTAGTATTAATTTTTTATACACCACTGTTACACGTAGTTAAATACAATAACTGTCAGATATATTTTTTAAGAGTGGGTCTCCTGACAGGCGGCCTATGCATAAGCTTATTGACAGGCCACTTATTTCTTACCTTATACTCTATATCTCTTAAATTACATACAAAATTTAAAAAATTTTAAAACATTTTTTATATCATATATTTTTATATTTTCACCTTCAAATACATATTATTACTTGTTTTAACTTATAAAATGTAATATTTAAATTTTATTAAAAAATTACAACATTTAATGCAAATGCCCCTGAGGACTGTCCATAAGATTATGGAAAGACCGCCTTTCCTCAGACTTTTCCATTTTTTAAATATTGTAAAAAACATTCTCCTGCAATTTAGTTCGAAACAGGATACGGTGATTTTTGGGAACAACCGTTTACTTCTTTGATAAAAATCAAACCATTAAATAACGACATACTAAAACCACAATCCAAAGGTTCGTAACCATTACATTCTCGTCCCCTTTCGCTCTTACCGCCCCGCTCTCCTATTGAGAGAAAAACAGCCCCAGAAAACCTAATTAAACATTAAAACAAAAACTTCATTACACACTGCAAGCATTTTAATATAGCATAGCACTTCTTCTTCTTCTTTTTCTTTTCCCCATCGGATAGTAGTATTGAGGTCAAAGTTAGGCTTCTGCCGGTCAAACTGCATTTTCCGACGGGCCGAGCAGCGGCTGCGCCAGAGACGACTTGCCATGGGCGGCGGTGATCCGGCTGCTGACGGCGAGGTCCGGCGAAGTAGATGGCGGAATAGCGTCGGACTTTTGCATGGCGAATTTCTGCTCTTCACTTTTGCCCCACAGAACCAAGTACAAACCTATTATGATCAGAACAGCTCCAATAACCCTGTAATAAATAATTATTTAATAATTAGTTGTTGAAAATTAATACTTCATCCATCCCGGGTGTATTTACACATGCTGACGTTTGTAAGTTGATCAAAATTATTTTTGTCCACTAATACACATTTAAAAATAATAAAAAGTTAACATTATGAAAATAGATATTGCGGCGATTCTAATAAAATCCCACATGATAATATATTAGCTTATATATTACTCTATTTTTAAATTTTAAACTAATTAATTTTAGAGTGCGTCTCTTGAAAGACGGTCTTTCCATAAGTCATGGAAAGACCAAGGTTTAAAGTGTAAATTAGAAGAAATTAAGATAAAATTTTCGGGTTGTATGAACCGGGTTATAAATTTTATAACTACTACATGTTGCATACTAAATTTTTAATGTTGCAACTAAAACCTTTTACCTTTTATTATTCGAATTAAACCCCGTCTTTCCATAAGCATATGGAAAGACCGTCTTTCCCAAGACTTTGCCTTAATTTTAACTAAATGAACCGTATTTATGCAAATTCAACTGGATAAAGGGAGTAATAAGGTTGCAAGTCATATTTTATTATTTTTAAAATCTCGAAATAGTTTCGGTCAACAAGTGAACTGTCCCTTGCGATATAAATAGGTGTGGCCTTCCGGCCTCGTGGCATTGTTTCCTCTCCAGAAAGCAGAAGATAATTTGTCACAACTACTGAACCAGATTCGTCCCTTCATTTTTATAAAATCTGAAATTATTTCATATTTTCTTATATGTTGAAAGTGTAGTTCATTAAATAAATTTGTAACAAACTCAAGGTTAAGCTTTTAAGTGAGTAATTAGGGCATATTTGGTGGAGTTGTGTTTATAAGTAAAGATAGTTTTCTTGAAAGTAGATGGAAATTAACTTCTGATTTTCTCCCCGAAGTAGTTTCGACTATTAAAATAAGCTAGTATTTTTAAGCACTTTACCAAATTAAAAAATGCATTTAGTTTATAAGCAAATCAGTTTATAAACCCTACCAAGTATACTTCTAGTATTTTTTCATGAAAACACACATAACGGGTAAGGGAAACCCTAATTGCCTCCTGTAAGCATATTTCAACGCAATAAACTCAACCCAGCACCAGATCAACCTAATCATTAACAAACGCTCAGCACAAATAAACTCAACTCCGGACCAAAAAAACCAAACATGCCAGTATCTAAGTTCAATAATAATCAAGTTCCCGAGTTTACCCTAATTCTGACACTATGGTGTGTAGACATGCAAACATAATTATGTGGGTCCCCTGTTAACATCATAATTAACTGACAATTATCTCTAATAATTAATTCGTTGGTGATTAAATCGTACTAATGAATAATAATGAGAAAAGAAGAGAAAATAATAATACCCTCCCAAGAAGAATTGCTCGCCCAAAGCAATGGAAGCCATAATGGCAACAACCAGGGTCTGAACAGGCTGATACACCGCCACGAACACGGGACCCCCCCTGTCGATGCACCATATCTGTACAGCGAAGGCGATCCCAGATGCTACCACTCCCTGCAATTAAAAAAAATGTGACGGTTTTAGAAGAACAGAAATAGAACAGAATAATTAAATGAGTATGCTTCTTGAAGAGCGTTCTTTCCCTGTGGAAAGATCAAGGTTTAGTTAAACTGTAAATTAGAAGAAATCAAGAAAAAATTTTGGATTACATTAATAGGGTTGTAAACTTAAAACTATTGCACATTGTATAATAATTTTTTGATATTGTAACTAGAAATTTTTACCATTCTAAAATTCTAATTCAACTTATTCGTTTCCTAGATTTTGCATGATTAATTAATGTTAGTAACTTATTTTTGAAAATAATGGGTGAGAATTTTCTGTCATTTCAAAACATCATTTTCTCCACGGACCCATTTTCTATCAGCTTCAAAGTTTTAACCAACCACTTTGATTTCTCAAATGGAGCTACTTATTTGTCGCACTCGATAAATCCAATTTATGGGCTGAAGGGACCTTTGATCTGTATGGAGTTTTGACTTTCTATTTGTCCTTCAGATAGTCATTCTTCTTTTTTCTTAAATAATTGTATTTTTCATTTTAATTTATTTTCTTAAATATTGTACCAAGCGAAAACAAAAACAAAAACAAAGTACACATGCATAAGGTTCAATTAAGTTGGGGTTTTGCCAATTGCTGTTCTGGTCTCACTTCTCCATTTTCACATGCAGTGATGGAAGTAATCTTTAGTTCATTCTTTTTCTTGGCCCTCCACAATTAATTTTCCTTTTAATTTTTGGAAAAAAAAAACATAAACGTAATTGTAAAAGAGTCCATCTCTTTGAAAGACGGCATTTCCATGAGTCATGGAAAAATCAAGGTTTGAAGTGTAAATTAGAATAAATAAAGATGAAATTTTTGGATTGCATGAATTAGGTTATGAACTTTAGTACTACTACACGTTGTATAATAAATTTTTAATATTGCAACTTAGAGATTTTACCTTTTATTATTCTAATTAAACCCTTATTTCCATAATTATATGAAAAAATCGTGGTTCACAAGAATTTGTCATTGTAAAATGAAGCACATATATTTCAAATGGGAAAAAAGGAAGTATCTTTTAGGGGTTTTTTTAAAAAAAAAAACGACTCTTCTAATTAAACAAATTCATTCCTCGTACCAAGTAAAGGAATATTGATCCATTTAATTAGAAGGAAAAATTTGACTAGTACCACTCTAAGATAGCAAATATCCCAAAAATTAAAATAAATATAAATGCGAGTCACCATTCAGTTGCTAGCTACTTGGTACAATTGAATATATTGATGGAGAAACAAACCTCATATTAGTTACTGGACCATTTTTTTCAATAATGAAAAAGATTTTTTAGAAATTCAGCATTTATAAATAGTGGGCCTAGAAATAGAAACATATGAATTCGACTGAATGCATTATTGAACGAAAACTTACCGCGTAGAAGACGGTAAAAAGCTCCCCTCCGGAGTGAATAAGCCACGCCTGACCATCCCTCTCAATAAAGGCAGCAATGATAAGAAACTGTAAAATCCCAAAAAACAACTGGTACGAGGTAAAAGAGAGCCGGGCCGGGTAACTTTTGAGAACCGGTTTTTGCAGCACGAGCCAACCGGACCACGACAGGCAATGTCCGATCAAGAAAATGCACCCCAGCGTCCAGCTCTTCCCGTCGGCGTTCCCCAGTTCCGGCACCGCCGCACTGATCGCCGGCGGCAATGACATCGTTTGGAGCGTTTTTGTCGGCGTGTAGATCGCCGGGCCTTTGTACAGAGTGATCACGGTGGCGCCGGCGACGCAGAATAGGGTTCCTAAAACCTTTGCGATACCGTCTTTCCTATTTATTCTCACTTCTTCAATTCTGCATGATTAAAATTGACGTTGATGAATTAAGGTTAGATAAACAAATTTGTTGGATGAAAATTATGAAATGGACTTGCCTGAGTATTGTGGCCATGAGAAATGTGATGGCTGGGACTGAGTTTTGTATGGCCGATGCGAAGGTTGGAGATGTGTGCTCCAATCCCAACAAGTAGAAACCTTGGTTTGCTGTTATTCTGAAGAAGATCAAGTGCAAAAGTAGCATAGTTTTGTAAGAAGGATATATTCAAATGTCAATTTAGTAATTAGTGATTCTACCTGAAATCTCTACAAAATCTCTACAAAATCTCTACAAATAACTCGACAATGTGAAACCTAATACTCCCTCCGTCCCAGACAGGAACTGGTTATTTTATATTATCATTTTCTTCAAGTCACGTTTCACCACTGATAACTGTAGTTACATATTATAAAAGATTGATATCTAAAAAACACATGCTGTAGGTAGTGGAATTGTTACTTATACGGTGATTTGTAGTAGTTGAAGCCTATGGTTAACTGTAGCTTGAAAAATGGCACCTGAAAAATACAGATTCAGTTGGGACGGAAGGAGGGGTATACAAACTACCCTTAGAATTTGCACCCTACCTAAGTGTAACTTGTCTTGATGCTCAATTTTCAAAGAATGGATTCAAAAGTTTTTGTTCTTTTTTTCACAAGGAGAAAAAAAAAAACAAACAATCAATATGGTATGCATCATACCCAACAACAGCCATGAGGAAGAACTTGACACTGAAAGCCCAAGTAAGCCGTGGCCGCTCTTTCCTGAACAAAAACCCAACAACCCAATAAATACCAAAGTACAACCAACCAAGCACAAGGTACAACTTCACATCACTTACTTCTCAAGAAAGTACGCAAATGGCAAGAGCAGAAGCAGAGCAAGAATGTTCCTATAAACCGGGAACACAACCTTGCTAATGCCCATATTAAGCGCAACCCGAGAAACCACATGAAACCCGGCGTATCCAAACTGCAGCAAAAGCATCGCGCCGTGGAGCTGGAACTTCTCCGGGATGGAGCACACCATTCTCTTGGCCGCCGCCGCCGCAGAGCCGCCGGAATCCGCCATGCTTTAGGTCGAGAAGTGGTGGAGAGAAATGGAAGTGGTGAAGATGGTGGTGGTTTGGGGTGGAGTTTGGGGGAGTATAAATATAGACCTGATGGGGGGAATGGATGGGCCTATAAAGGCGTTTCGTCAACAGTTAATGTTTTTGGTTGTCTCCCACATTCTTCTTCTTCCTCTTCTTCTTTCTACGTACTTGGGTGACATGACAACGCCCAATCGCACTAGGGGATTAAAGGGAGGGAGAAAATATGGTTCTTAATTTTGGGGTGGATTTTAACTTCACATGTGTGTGCACTTTTTATGTTTAGTTATGATTTTTTAAGGCATCTTATGATTTTATCTATAAAAAAATTAAGTAAGCCTAAAATAGTAAGAGTCCGTCTGTTGAAAAACTATCTTTCTATACAGCATGGAAAGATCAAGGTTTAAAGTGCAAATGAAAAGAAATGAAGATAAAATTTTTGGGTTGAATGAATCGGGTTATAAGATTTATAAGTACCACATGTTGCATAATAAATTTTTAATATTACAACTAATACCTTTTACCTTTCATTATTCTAATTAAACTCCGGCTATGGAAAGACGGTCTTTCCCGAGACTTTGCCAAATAGTAATAATAGAAATAAATTTTATTAAAATAAAAGTATCGAATGGAAATGAGTTGATAAAATTGAATCAAATTCAAATTAAAAAATTTATGATTAAAACATATACAAATCAATTTAATGGATATGGGTTGACATAGGAACCCATATGGATTGAAATCTGTAAGTTGAGCGGGTTTCAACCGACTCGTTTATGACCCTTTATGAAACGGGTCAAAATCTGGATCATACTTTATTTTAGTTACTCTTATTAGCTTAACATTTAATTCATCAGCCTATTTATCACCCCTGGTTGAGTTGGACCGTAACAGGCCCTTACATGTAGGGTTATATTCGTCATGAAAATGTGGGCAATGGTCAAAAAGTGGGAATATACGTCCATCGGACTAAGCTTCGACACAGATATCATATTAGAGTTGTGAACTTCTATTATAAAAATAATTAGTACAATATAGAGGTTATAACTCGTGATCTTATATATTGAACTATAACATTGTCAACTATTAATGTGGTACTCTGACACGCCCTCTCACATGCATTAGTATTATTCATCGTGTAAATATAGACAAAAGGTCCACAGTCCAAATAGTGAGAATATACATCCGCCAGACTAATATTCGGGCCTAAACCATATTAGAATCATGATCGTTTATGATAAAATCAATCGATATCATATGGAGGTGACTCGTGATCTCTAAACTCACGAAATTTCACTCTTTTACGATTTCCAAACAGGTGGATCTGTACTTATAAGGCATACTTCCTCCCTCCAAACGTAATATTCCTATGTTTATTTTACACATACATTTATAGATGTTGATGTGACGGATAAAATGGAAATACGAGTCCAACGGATGAAAATAGAAAGTATGAGTCTTACGCAGGTACGGAGGGAGTATTCAATTATGAGGCCGTCTCTTGTGAGACCAAGGACTAAAGGCAAAATAGGAAAAGAGCAAACTAAATTCGGGGGCAAAAAATTAATAGAACTGGACTAAATTGTAAATTATCACAATTACACATTAAATCCCTGAACTTTTAAAACATGAATATGCAACTCAATCTTGAAATCTTTGCAATTTAATACCCGGTCTCACCGTGAGACGGCCTTATACAAGACCCGGTCTTCAATTATAGGTATTATTTAATTGGCTCCGCTGAAGATGCATGCTATTAATGATGACAGGAGCGAGCCGGGCCGGTGGGGGTCGGAGGTGGTGTGGTGGTGGAGAGCCGCCATGGATAGATAGCGCGCACGAGGGCAGAGGTGGCCACACACCGCACACGCACCATGAAGCTACGTTTATAGGCCTCACCTGCATTTATTTTATTTTCTTCCTTGTCTTCATTTCCAATTTCCATTACTGCTCTGTCCCTAGTTTTTGTTTGCATTTTGCTAGCCTCACTAATTTAGTAGTTAGTCTATTATTTCAAAATCATTCGTTTTACCTAACTGAAATAGTATTTCTTTTTCTGAATAATTTGGAAAAGACTTGTTTCTACTCTTGATTTATCCATTTGTTGGATCAATAATTTAATTTAACTGGTGTTGCCATGGCCCGTACGGGTCAATGACCAGTTTTTTCAATGTGAACAATTTACTTGGTTCCTTGTCTGCTATTATTTGATTTTGTTGATAAAAAATAGGAATAAATATTGGCAAAGTTTTGGGAAAGTTATGGAAAGACGCAATTTAATTAGAATAATAAAAGGTAAAGATCTTAGTTGTAATATTAAAAATTTAGTATGCAACCTGCCGTAGTTATAAAATTTTAACCTGATTCATGCAAGCCAAAAATTTTATCTTTATTTTTTCTAATTTACACTTTATAGAATTGTTAAAAGGTCTAATTTTCAATATTATGTAATTGTTTTGAAATCCCACTGGACCAAAGTTTGGATAAATTGAAATTGAGCTTATTTTGTACTCCCTCTGTCTCAGCCAAACTTGCACAGAATCTTTTTCACGGTTTTCAATATACATATTTGACTGTAAATATGTGCAGTTACGAACAATAACAACATGTAAAAAACAAATATTTAGAAACTATATGTTACGACGAATCTAACAATATCTCACACGATAAAATTATCGTTCACATATGTATTCAAATATGTGATCAAAATTTGACATTTTTAATAAAAAAAAAGAAGATTATATGCTTTGGTTGGGACAGAGGAAGTAGTTTTTTATTCAATGTTGGTTCTAGAATATGAGAAGTTGAATTTGGACAAGGCTTGTTCGGTTGATGATCACATACTATATGCACAACTCCACAACTCGATCACCGTACAATGTTTTGTTTGAATCCAAACCATGTCTACTTTTTATGATCTTTACGAGTCTATGTCGGTCCAACCGGGTTGTGTTAATCGGTCCAACCAGGTTGTACATCAATTAAATTAATTATATTTGTGTTTATTTCAGGTCATTAATTTTCATACAGGACACAATTTGCAACTCCTTGAAATTCTAATTAGCTCATCCGACATGGCAATTAAAATTCTTATTAGTGATTTTTACACTTCTAACCCTAAATTTAAGTTGAAAATATTAATAGAACCTTCCAAAATATGAAAGTGTCAAAACAACTTTAATTTTACAATAAAATGTACAGTTATAACCTTTTGTCACTATTTTAGCATTGACCAGTCAATTTACCAGTCAATTTAGGTGTTGACTGGACATAATATGACAAAAATACCCTTGCTCCCATAAGCTGAAAATTACTTTTTTATTTTTTAAATACGGGGTAAAATCATCATTTCCTTAAATTCCGGTCAAATTTCCCATTAAGAATTGAAGTCAACAATGTTCAGGGTTAGATTGTCACATACATGATAAAATTAAAATTATTTTGACACTTTATCATTTTATAGGATTATGTTGCATACACTTTTATTTTAAAGTTAGAGTTATTTTAATCGACTCGTCTTATTGGTTAGTTATATCGTTGGGGTACATGCATCGGCGGATTCCTTCTCTTTGCGGCCAGCTTTTCGTGCAAATATTGATTGGAAAAAATGCAAAAGAGAAAAAGTTTTTACTGCTAATTAACTTTTGGATCGTCGTTGAGATAATCTAGAGAGGCAAAATATTCGCACTCCAAAAGCTTTGATATTAATTTACTCCTTCACTTTAAGAAACATTGTGTCCCCCTTATATTGAGACCAGCATCATTCTGAAATCTCTGTGGACAATGAATAAATAAGCCAAAGGCTGTCTAGAATGACAGACTAGTAGTGGTTTTACTGGCCTTCTCCTTTTTTTTATTTAAATCGCTCTAAAGAGGCTCTGTTTTTAACTTAATTGCAATTTATTTTAATTAACTTCAATTCAGATCATATCAGTTCAGTAAAAATAAAAAGAATATGCTAAAGTAGAGAGGCTTTTGTTTGATCCTACTTTTAATTTGACGTTGTTCATATCAGCACTAACACGCTTAATTCCTTCAAATTTCTATCATATCAGCACTAACACACTTAATTCCTTCAAATTTCTACAATGAAGAATGCTTAGGCGAGATTAGTACCAGGATGAGTGACTATTGAGAAATGAGGAAGTTCTTGTGTTTTACCCCTCCCTCCTTTTATCTTCCTCAATTCATGTACCCCCCTATGTCTCAGGTTAAACTGCACACTTCACTTTATGTCATTATTCATTGTCAAACTTTGACCATATATTTGAATAGATATATAAAAAATAATATTATCATATGTTATATGATTGGATTCGTCATAACAAGTAGCTTCTGAAAAGTAAAATTTTGTTTGTCATTATTATACGTAGTTAAACATATTAACGGTTAGACAAGTTTTTTAATGAGTGTAAAAAAAATTTTGTACAATTTAATTTGGGACGGAGTATTTGTTAGTCATATTTTTTCATTCATTCTATGATTTTACCATAATCCAACACACCTTTTCTATATATAATGGCAATCACCAAATTCATCAGAAGATCAACGAGGTAGGATCATATCAGCACTAATAAACTAAATTTCATTAAAAGTTCAAAATTAAATGTGTTTGAACGAAAACAGTAACAGAATCTATTATTAAGAGAAGTTCTCGCCTTGTGCGGCCCTCAAATAAAAATATTATAACCAAGTAGAATATCGAATCAATTTCAAAAACTACTTAGGGCGTGAGTTTAGCAGAGTTGTACTTATAAGCAAAGTTGATTTATTTAGAAAGAATGGAGAGATCAGCTTCTCATTTTCACCCAAAATTAGCTTCTGTCTTTAAAATAAAAAATTTTTTTAACACTTTACCAAATACTAAAAAATAATTACTTATAAGTAAAAATACTTATAAGCTCTGCGAACCAGAGCCTTACTAAAGTGATTGAACTATTTTTTACCCATGTAAATGGTCTTGAAAATAAGTTTACTCTGACAGCCATGTGTGCAGTGTAAAGTAGAAATATTGGAAGAAGGCAAAATAGGCAGAGGCCGTGTGAGAGCGTCTTCCATGACCCGGCCGGCATGAACCGGTCGGACACGACCGGGTCCAGTCCAGGTTGTAACGTTAATTACCATCTGTACGGCCTCTTGCTCTTCTGGCTCCACATTTGACAGCTAAACTCGAGATTTTGGTTGCACGGGAGAATCTTCACCCTTTAACCACTTCGGCCCCTCTATCCAACCCAAATCATGCCATTTCCCTTGTCTACCGCCCGGCTGACCCGGTTCGATTTATTCGGGTTCAATCATATCGGTTTAAAATTGAAAGATGTATATACGAGTTGGGTCGCATGGAGTTAAAATTATTGATTCTGTCTAGTCTAATTCAAATTTGGTTAATCAACACTTGATCGGTTCAAACTCCAATATCCATATGAAACTTTGAGTCCCTCGTTTTGAATGGCTGATTTTCCACAAGTTATGGAAATTAAGATTAAAAAATTAATTAATTTACATTAATCAGATAATAAATTTGTTATTGCACGTTGCATGATAAATTTTTAAGACAAAGTCTTGTGCGAGACGGTCTTACAGCGAGACCAGGGGTGGATTGGTAAATAATGGAGACTTAATTTCTGATGGGGTATTAATTATAATTATGAAATTCTATAGGGACTGAATGGATAATAAATGAAATATTAACCCTTATTGTTCCAGCATCTTCACGATGACGACCTTCACTTTTTCATCTTCACTTTCTCTCTCAAAAAACTGTCACTTTCTCTCTCTTTTTGAAGGGTTCCGTCGACGCTAAATCTTACCGGCCGTGATTTCCGTCAATTCTAGGCAATTCCGATGCTCAATCTGGACATAATCATGTTGTTCGTCCATTTTGTCGGTGTTTTCCGTCGGTGTTTAGCCTTGATTCTGCATCCAACGATTGATTGCAGTCGAAAAGGCATTCAATACCTAGGGTTTAACGGTAACTTTAAATCGTACCTATTGCAACATTGCTATACATTCTACCGATTCTATTTGACGTGCTTTTTTAGTTGATATTTATTTAAGATATTACTGATTGATGCTTCTGTAAGCCTTGATATTATTGAATTGGTGCTTGTGATCTATAAGTCTCGATATTACTGAATTGATGCTTCTGTATGCCCCGATATTACAGAATTGTTGCTTCAGTAAGTCTCTGGTAAACTCATAACGGCAAACTCTTTACCTTGCTATAATGTTAATCTTATACGATGTTATAAGCTTTTGAGTTTATATTTATTCAGGATGTTACTAATAAACCGAATTAATGTTTCAATCTATGAGCCTCGGCTAAAATTAAGGATGATAATACTAAGTTTTAATTTGCTTTTTCAAGCTTTCATATAGATATTTTATTAATTTGATTTGATATTTTAATGTTTTAATATGATATTTGGTGATTCATAGATGATGTTATATGTGAAGTTGGTTTGACTAATTGTTTGTATCATTTGATGAGGAAAAGTTTGATGCTAATATTTAGTTTTAGGATATTACTGATGTTTTTGATAGACTGGGTAAGCTTGATGTTTCAATCTGTAAGACTGGCTAAAATTAAAGCTGGCAGTGCTCTCATTTTTAATATGATGTTTCAAGCTTTCATATAGATATTTTTATTAATTTAATTTGATGTTTTAAGGTTTTAATATGATATTTGGTGATTCATAGATGATGTTATAAGTGAATTTGGTTTGACTGATTGTTCGTATCATTTGATAAGGTGATGCTAATGTTTAGTTTTAGGATATTAATGATGTTATTGATTGACCGAATTGATGTTTCATTCTGTAAATTTGTAAGTTTGATGTTTCAATCTGTAAGCCTCGGCTAAAATCAAAGCTGATAGTGCTTTCAGTTTTAATATGATTTTCAAGCTTTCATATAGATGTGTTATTAATTTTAGACGATGTTATATAAACTGTTAATTTGATTTGATGTTTTAAGGTTTTAAATTTATATTTTGTGATTTATAGATGATGTTACATGTGGAGTTGGTTTGGTTTGGGAGATTGGTTACGTCATTTGATGTGGTAAAGTTTGATGATCTGCTTTACATGTTGATCATTTAAGTTACGTTTAGTTTCTTTACTTGTTGATCAATTAAAATTTGATCTAATTGAGTTTTAATTGATTATTGTGATGTGTTTAAGTTTTAGTTTGATATAGTTGGTTACGCTAAAATGTTGGAAGAAGATGGTTGTGCTTTATTGGCTGTACATGGTCGTACAAGGGATGAAAAGGATGGAAGAAAGTTCCGTGCCAACTGGAGTGTGATCAAGGCTGATAAAGATGCTGCCAGGATTTGTCCTTGCTAATGGTAATGTACGATACATGGATGTTGTATGGAGCTGCTTGGAGAAAACAAGGGTTCAAGGCGTACTCTCAACTGAGTCTCTGCTAGAAAATCCAGCTCTATTTGCTAGATATGAGACTGCTGAATGGGGAACTGACAATGAACGTAACTGCATAGATGGCGAACTTGATCAAGCCAATTCAGTGGTTGAATATCTACAGTTTTGTGAGAGATACCTAGTGTCATGGAGGATGATACGTTCTCACATTCATAAGATGTTAGGAGAGTGGTTCAGGATTCAACCAAGTGTGAGAGAGGATTTTAATGTGCCATACAAACCGACATTTGAATTGAATGATTATTCAAACGAACTGATCTTTCAAGTTTTTATATTGATATTTAATTTATTTAGTTTGATGATATTTAATTTTGTTTTAAACAATTTGTCTAGCAAAATAAACCTAATTCTTGTATCACATCCAACCTAAATAGGTTTATACAGCATAAATATGTTTAAAGCATCATCAAATATATCAAATTTGATGCCAAAGAAAACAAACTTCAGAAATTGATTATCTAAAAAGGCATCTTCAAACTTTTGCATTATAACATTTCAAACTTCTTCAAACTCCTGCTGCATCAAATATATAACATCAAATATCTAGCTGATAGATCAATATGAAACATCAATTCATCTATTTGAAACTTCAATCTATATGTTTGAAACATCAGAAAATTGTTGCTATATATAACATCAATCTGTATGTCTAAAACATCTAAAACATTATTGTGTCTCTATCTCTTTAACTCCAGCAACTCGATGTTTTTTAACTGGTGAAAGGTTCCGGTAATGTAGTATACAGAACCATTGCGACGAGTCTAACCATACACTTCTCCAAGCAAACCAATCAATTCACCAAACAATTCTCCAAGCAGACCAAACAATTTTCCAAGCAGACTAGACCAAACAATTCTCCAAGCACAAACCATCCAGTGTGTGCACATCGAGACTAAAACCCCTTTCACCACAACTACCAATATGCAATGGTGTGATAGAACCAAACTTGCCCTTGGGATCCTAGGCAAGTATGATCTTGACCTCAATACCGAGGACACCCTAACAATAATTCAAACAAGAAAAATCAGAAACTTGGTAGAGCCAATAAACTAGGGTCCAAATGAGTTTTCAGTAATGATAGAGTTTTGAATTGTAACTAACATGTCTGAGTAAAACGTGTCTCACAGCAGAGTCAATGTACTCCTTGACGGGCTGTCCAGAGGAGATCATGTTCCATCCTTTGTTGCAGTTGCATTTAAAGTGATTATGGTTGATACATAGAACTGATATATGTGTGGCTTCATTAATTTTATCTCGTACACTGCAGGTTATAGGAATAACCAAGGGAAGCAAAGTGAAGTATGAACTTGACAAGAGAACTGGTTTGATCAAAGTACAGTGCCATTCAGTATTCTGGTATATATGTATTTTCCTTCCCTAACCACTGAGCTTTCCACTAAAAATGACCTCACAACCCTTATTCTTTGAAACATCAAACATTTGTTGATATAACATCTATCTGTATGTTTAAAACTTCTAACCGACCAAATACAGACCGACAAACGAAGATGCTATATAGACCAAACAATCAGCATAACCCTTATTCTTTGAAACATTAAACATATTTTGATATAACATCTATCTGTAAGTCTAAAACATCAAACCGACCAAATACAGACCAACAATTGAAGACGTTATACAGATCAAACAATCAGCCCGATTTTATCTTGAATCACCAGACAAGAATCAAGCATATGATGTTCATTCAACAATACTAATTGAAAGTACATCTAAATTGTTTCATTGAACTCAACTATCAACTAAAACTCAATTACTATCACCATCAACATAACCAGAAGGGGGAAAACACTTTTTAAAATAAGGACCAAAAGAACTACCTGAAGTAGTACTACTTCTTTGCGGCATCGATCTGGCAGTGGCGAATTTGATTATCTCGAAATTTGTGGCATCCAACTCCATCTGCAAACGACAACAAACGAAGACGCTATACAGACCAAACAATCAGCCTGATTTTGGCTTAAATCATTAGACCAGTACCCCAACCAGGAAATCAAACCCACCGGGAAACGGTGCAAAACTCACCGTGAAATCGTCGTAACCCATCAAATCCTACCTTGACGAATTCGGCAAGGAGACGATGCAAAATCCTCGCGAATTTGATAGGGTATTCAACTACGATGAATTACAAAGACGGCGAAGGCGATACAGAATTGAGCGAGGAAACTAGGGTTCGGCTAACATGAGGAGGCACGACAGAGAATATCGACATCGCGGACGGAGAAGGAGGGGAGGAGAGAGGCGGAGGAAGTTCGGTTGAAGGTGAGAGGCAGTGGCGGAGAAGGCAGGGAAGAGGAGAAGATACCTCTTGTGTGAACTGCGTTCCGTGTGCTTTTTTCTTGTTTATTTGCAAAATGATCCTCCATTTCTTTTGCAATTTTTTATTCAGGCACCGAAACAAAATAAATTATAATTTGACCTCGAATTTGATTTGCCATTTACCTATTTTCACTCTAGTCCTTGGTCTTATGATAAGACGGTCTCGCGGGAGACGAACTCAATTTTTAATATTGCAAATAAAATATTTTGAGGCAGTCTCTTGAAATACGGTCTTTCTATAAGTCATGGAAAGACCAAGGTTTAAAGTGCAAATAAGAAGAAATGAAGATAAAATTTTTGGGTTGCATGAATCGGGTAATAAACTTTATAACGACTACACTTGCATAATAAATTTGTAATATTGCAACAAATACCTTATACATTTTATTATTCTAACTAAACTCTGTATTTCCATAAACCTATGGAAAGACGGTCTTTCCCAAGATTTTGCCAAACATTTTACTTTATTATAATTGTAATTCAATTTCGTCTTTCCATATACCCATGGAAAGATGGTATTTCCCAAAACTTTACCTTAAACTTTTATATATTGGTAAGGATTTAAATGGCACTATAAAAAAATCATAATTCAGATAACACTTTTGCAGAAACTTAAAGTTCATAGTGTCTTTATTCCTAAATCAAAAGGATGATAAAAAAAAAGATATAAAACGAAAATTCTTAAGAAATCACTTCTTCTTTCCCCACCCCGTTCCAATTGGGCAAAACACTACTACCGAACTGCACTTGGGACTCTTTATTTGTCTGTTGATTAGTACTGAGCCATTAATTAAGGTAAAGAATCAGATTAATAATTACAAAGAGTACGCATGAGCAATGTCTTTTTCACTTTTCTGTGATTTTTTAGTTCTTAGCATAAACGGAAATAACAATAATAGAATACAAAAATGTGCAGTACGCCAATTGAATTTTTTTTTCCTTCTAAAAGATTCCTTATTTCCTGGTTGCACAAATAAAAAGGAGAATATCCCTTTTCTTTTCTTTATATCTTGGAGAAAAAGATTTTCCACTAAATTGATATGACAAAGTCTTGAGAAATATATACTGTGTCTTCATAGGTATATGAAAAGACGGAATTTAATTAGAATAATATGATATTAGGGTATTATATTTTACCGTGACTACCACTGAAACATTTGGGTTTTTGTTAGAAACATTACATATTTATATGTTTTATTATAATTATGTAATGCTCCCAACAAAAACTCAAACAGTGGAACTAGGACAAAATACGAGGGCGGCTGAATTATACGGGCTTAGATATTTGGTTACACTTTTGTGTGCCACTGTGTGTTACACCAATAAGATTCTTCCATGTGTCCCTCCTAAATTAACTATAATTAGTTTAATGATTTTTATCTTGGTATAATTTTTTTAGGAGGGCACATGGCATAATTCTATTGGTGTAATACACAGTTGTACACAAAAGTGTAACAGAAGATCCTGAGCTTGGACGAATTCCCTTCTTAGATGGAACTCTTTTCAATTTTAATGAGCCGGGAAGGACAAAGACTCAAAGAGTATTACTCCCTTAGTTCGCTGAAGTTTACCGGGGCAGTCTCACCGGCTCGCCCTGGGTTGGTTCCGCCAGTGCAAATAGGCGCATAAGTTTACCCAAATATCTCATAATCTGAATTTGACCCAAATTTAAATTGCTTCAACCCGCATTCTTTTCATCTTTCTTTGATAAAGTTACAATTGAATATCTGATCTTTTAATAGTTTATGGAAATATCGTCTTTTAAAAGACGGACCCAATTTCTATATTGCACGCTACAAATTATATTTCTTTGAGTCGGTCTCTTGAAAAACGGTATTTCCATAAGGTATGGAAAGACCAAGGTTTAAAGTGTAAATTAAAATAAATAAAAATAAACTTTCGAATTGCATGAATCGAGTTATAATTTTTATAACTACTACATGTTGCATAATAAATTTTTAATATTATAATTAAAACCTTTTACCTTTCATTATTCTAATTAAACTCCGACGGTCTTTCCCAAGATTATGCTTGTTTCTTTCCACACATTGAAAATAAAATTTAGAAAAGGGAAAACGGAAAGTAAATAAGCATTACGGGAATCATGCTTATCTCTTTCAGAATGATTCCCCGTCCCCTTCGTTGAAGGTGTTTTTTTCTTTCTCCTTTTTCCTGTTATTCTTATCATTGTGTTGGAGTACTATACTATTTTAATCAATCACTCAGAATACTATCACTTTCCTTAATTTGACCCACCAATATGTTCAGACCGGAATGTGACTACAAAATATCAGTACATTTCTTGGTTTTTTTTTCTAATATAAAATTACTATTTTTTAAGTCATGAATACATATGCAGGCATCACATGCCATCACTCGCAGAAATATTTATTGTTCTTTATTCTTTATTTGCTGTATATGCGAATATGCTTGGTTATAAGAAAATTTTGTAATGGTTTAAATTATTTTCAATCTAACTGCACTTAAATTCAATTTCATTTTGATAAAATTTAATTTAATTTAAATTAATTTTAACACCGTTCAATTCAATCATTTCAAATCACAATTAGTATATTGTACTCCTGGGGTACCGTGAATGTGCAAGGTATATAGGTATGATGTGCATTTCAATACTAATATTTGTGCGTATAATATTTACATAATAATTACACAGTAAATCCAATACACATAATATAATGCAAGTCCTTACAAATTAAAGTGTACAAAATATCCCTGAAGATATGGTGCTCAAGATATCCCATGGATACCATATAATTTACCTTCAATTCAAACCGTTAACCAAACCTAACTAGATACTCCCTATGTTTTTCTATATATGACACCATAGTTTTATGTACTTGAATTTAGGTGAAAAAAATGAGTGGATGAAATTGAATGTAGAAGGTAAAAAGTAGAAAGAGTGGATTAAATTAAAGGAATCTTGCCAAAAATAGAAAGGGTGTCAAATAAAAGAAAACATTCATTTATAGTATGTGTGTCATAAATAACAAAATAGAGGAAGTATTAAAATTAAAATTTTATCTTCATATATGACCCTGCACTCTTTGAATCGTAAATTGTATGATTTTTTTTCGCATAAACTGAACTTAATTGAAATAAACTAAACTAAAATTAAGCAAACTAATAATATTAATGGAGGTTGAACTAAATTAAAATAAATGAATTAATATATATTAAATTAAACCAGACTGAATTAAATCATAGTGACTAGAACTAAACTCAGCCCTTATCTCTCGAGTTGAATTTTTATTGAACTCAAATGAATTGAATTGAGTAAGATTGTTCTAGAATTAAACACAGTAAAAATTAAGAATAATTGATTTAAAAAATAGAACTTCGCTCCAAGGTTATGGAAAACTTCCAGAATCATTTGACAAAAAAAACTGGGGCGATGTTCATGCATTTGTAAGATTTTGTAAGAAGTACGCTTGCGTAATCGACTAAAGACTGATGTACATAATTATTTTATCTCGAAACCCAGAATAATCCAGAATAATCCTTTGTATCAGTCATTGTATCAGCCATTTTCAAGTGCATACAGGACTTTTTATATGATTGATTCAAAATAGATGAAAATTAAATTAAATAATATCTCAATTTAATTTCAATGGAAGTAAATTGCAGATAAGGTGAAAACATTAACTAAGTTTGAATTAAAAAATAATACTAGTATGGGTGAATTAAAAAACATTAACTAAATTGCAGTATAGTGGTGTTTTTCATGTCAAAAAATTAATCATTTTGGCTCATTTTGGCTGTACTAATTGCCATATTTTCTTAGCTTTCACTTTTCTTTTTTCTTCTTGCAGCCGCAGCCTCCCTTCCAAAAAACTTTACATTTTTCTCTTCTTTTCCCAATCTTTTCCGATGGAAGATGGAGAAACAAAATTTTATTTTAATTAATGTTTTTATTATTGAATAAGTGTGAGATTTATTTTCACAGATTAATTTTGTTCTTCAATCTGATCGATTAGATCGCTTTATTTATGATGATAACTCGATTTAGTTGTTCACGTTGAAGTTTTGTTCTCGATTTGCTTGTACGGATCGTGTGTTCACAATTTCGCTTGTAGTTTTATTTTTAGGTTTCCATTTATTTGGCTTTGTCAGATGTGTGTTTTTCAAAGTGTTTACAGTTTGAACAACATAGATCGTGGTTGGATCAAGTGGTGTTACAGCTGTAAAAGATCCCTGTTTGACACAGTGATATTGATGTGTGATACGCTCATCTTTGTCAAGTGGTCATGATTTTAGCGGAAAACAAGTTAATATCCCCGAGTGCGATGTTACTGTTTTTTTATTGAATATCTTATTTGTAATAGTACAGACGATCAGTTTGGTTGACATGTAATTTAGATGTCCATGCAATATCAAAGTCATTGCTAGAGACTAGTTAGATTCGATGTCAATTTCACTCATCGTAATTACCGCTGCGCGTTTTTCACTACCACAGAGACCCCCTCAAGTACCAATTTTTTAGCACCAGTTTCAAAAACCGGTGCCAAATATGTATTAGCATCGATTTTTTTAAAATTTTAATACCGGTTTTTAAACCGGTGTAATTTAACACCGGTTTTTTAAAATTTTAACACCGATTTTTAAAAAACTGGTGTTTATTTTTAAATAGCACTAGTTTTGGAAAAAAAATAGCACCATTTAAAAAAAAAACCAATGCTAAAAATTTTAAAAATTCTATCTTGCCGGCAAAAAATTTAAAATAGCACTGGCTTTGGAAAAATTCGCACCGATTTTTTTAAAAAGTGCTAAAAATTCTATCTTCCCGCCAAAAAATTACCAAAATTTTCAAAAGAGCACTGGTTTCGGAAAAAATAGCACCGTTTTTAAAAATCGGTTTCAGAAATTTTAAAATTTCTATCTTCCCGCCAAAAAAATTGCCAAAGATTTTAAAATTGCACCGATTTTGAAAAAAATGGCACAGGATTTTAAAAACCGGTGATAGAAATTTTAGAAATTTATTTTTCCCGTCAAAGAAATCACCAAAAAAATTTAAAATTCAATCTTCCAGCCAAAATATTCGTCTAAATTTTTAAAAGTTCAATCTTTTGCTAAAGAAGTCAAAAAATTTGCCAACAAAATTTTGCCAAAAATTTCAAATAATGTTGCCAGAAATTTCACGGGCTAGGAGCAGCTGCGCGAAGCCGCTCTAAGCTGATTTTTTTTTTTAACTTTCAAAACTGTTCACTTCTTTTGTTGACTTGAACTAATAACTAAGTTAAGTTAAATTAATCAACGATCAACCTTTATTGACCTAATATATGTAAATAAGAATAAAAAAATTTTACATTAACTAATTAATGTTCAACCATTAATTGATTTAGTATACATAAATACAACTTTAACTAGTCAATGGTTAATCCTTATTTGACTTTCGATATATAAACACTAATAACTAGGCTGACTTTGACTAATCAACGATCAAACTGTACTTGACTTTCAATAAATAAACACTAATAACTAAGTTGACTTTAACTAATAAACATTCAACCCTTACTTTACTTTCTATATATTAACACTAATAACTAGGCTGACTTTGACTAATCAACAGTCGAACTTTACTTGACTTTCAATTAAACACTAATAACTAAGATGACTTTAGCTAATTAACGGTCAAATTGTACTTAACTTTCCATATGTAAACACTAGTGACTAAGCTGACTTTAACTAATCAACGGTCAAACTTTACCCGGCTTTCAATATATAAACACTAATAACTAAGTTGACTTTGACTAATCAACGGTCAAACCTTACTTGACATTCTATATATAAATACTAGTGACTAAGTTGACTTCAACTAATCAACGGTCAAACTTTACTTGACTCTCTATATATATATATAAAAACACTAGTGACTAAGTTGACTTTAATTAATTAACGACCAAACTTTACTCGACTTTTAATATATAAACATTAGCAACTAGGTTAACTCTTACTAATCAGTGGTAATAACTAAGTTGACTTTAACTAATTAACCGCCAAATTTTACTCGACTTTCAATATGTAAACATTAATAACTAGGTTGACTTTGACTAATCAACGGTCAAACCTTACTTGACTTTCAATATATAAACACTAATTATTAGGTTAACTTTGACTAATCAATGGTCAAACCTTACTTGGCTTTCAATATATAAACACTAATAACTAAGTTGACTTTAACTAATTAACGGACAAAATTTATTTGAATTAGTATATATAAATACAAATAAAATGTTTGACTTTGACTAATCAACGGTCAACTCTTACTTGACTTTCTATATACAAACACTAATAACAAAGTTGACTTTAACTAATCCACGGTCAACCCTTACTTGGCTTTCTACATAAAATTACTAATAACAAAGTTGACTTTAACTAATCCACGGCCAGCCCAGGCAACCCTTACTTGGATTTCTACATACAACTAGTAATAACAAAGTTGACTTTAACTAATCAACGGTCAGCCCTTACTTTGCTTTCTATATACAAACACTAATAACTAAGTTAACTTTAAGTAATCCATGATAAACCCTTGACTTTCTATACAAACACTAATAACTAAGTCGACTTTGACTAATCAACGGTCAAACATTACTTGACTTTCAATATATAAACACTTTTTAGGTTGACTTTGACTAATCTACAGTCAAACCTTACTTGACTTTCAATGTATAAACACTAATTACTAGGTTGACTTTGACTAATAAATGGTCAAACCTTATTTGACTTTCAATATATAAACACTAATAACTAAGTTGACTTTAACTAATTAATGGTCAAACTTTATTTGAATAAGTATATATAAATACAAATAAAAATGTTTGACTTTGACTAACCAATGGTCAACCCTTACTTGACTTTCTATATACAAACACTAATAACTATGTTGAATTTGACTAATCGACTGTCAAATCCTACTTGACTTTCAATAAATAAAGGCTAATAACTAAGTTGACTTTAACTAATTAACGGTCAAACTTTATTTGAATCTGTATATATAAATACAAATAAAAATATTTGACTTTGACTAATCAACGGTCAATCCTTACTTGACTTTCTATATACAAACACTAATAACTAGGTTGACTTTGGCTAATCCACGGTCAAACCTTACTTGAGTTTCAATATATAAACACTAATTACTAGGTTAACTTTTGTATCTGTTCAACTAACTTCAATATGGTATTTGTTCAATCATGTATGATTCCTTGTAGTTTGGTGACTAGTTGTTCAGTTGTTGATTGTTTTGATTTGATTCTGGAAATAGGTACTTCCTCAAGGTCCTTCTTTAAGGGAATTGACATTTCTCTTAAAAGACGGTCTTCCATAAATTTTAAATATTACAATTAAAACCTTGAGTGAAATGTGATTTCAACCCAATGTTTTGTGAGAAAGTGCAGGAATGACCTTGTAAAATCATAAAGTGCAAAATTAACCCTGTAAATCGTTGACCAAAACGTCAACTCTAAAAATTTCTGGGAATAAGTGAAATCAATATTATGCCCCTGAGTAAAAAAACAATAAAAAGGACACCCTGGCCCTCATATCTTCATTTTCTTTCTTTCTAGATTTCTTTATTCAATTTCCTCGCTGTCTATCTTCCCCCATCACCACCACAAACCGTGCGAGAATCTGCGATGGAACGACGCTACTGCTCGACACTGCTCCCACCTGGTCGTGGAGGCAGATGTTGGGTGGAGAAGGGGAGGCGGGAGTGACGGAGCTGGTTTTGAGCGACGCTGTTTCTAGGGTTTATGCGAAACTTATGAATAGAGGCAGATCAGATCTAGGTATCGATTGGTTTGGGCGACGGTAGTTTCACCCAGCGACAGAACAGAGATGAGTCAGCGATGGTGGTGCGACAGACCAGCAAAATGACTGCAGACTGGAGCAGTTGTGGAGCAGCGGCGGCAAAGCGGTGCGGTGCACCGGGGGATAGGGTTTCTGGCGGAGCTAGGGCAAAGGTAGAGAGTTGTGGATCTAGGGCAACGGTGGCGCGTGATTCTTTCTGGTGGCTGGTAGTCTGGGTTTCTGGCGGAGCTAGGGCAGAGTTAGGAGGTGGCGGAGCTAGGGCGGAGGTAGGGGGTGGTAGAGCTAGGGCAGCAAAAACATTAAGCTTATGCACCATTGAGCTCAGGCACAAACTTTCTCAAATCAAAGGTAACTTTTAAGTGCATCTTCGTTTTGTTGCTTCAACCTCATGACATCTGCTCCTAAATTCAAATTTGAAGTAGTAGATACCAGTCATTCAAATTAGGGGTATTTCATTTGGTTACTGAATACTTGCAACTTCCTGAATGGTCTTAGTATCCAGAAATAAGAACTTAGGAGATTAGAAGATTGAATTCTGCTAATGCAAAGGGGCTTAATATGTATCTAGTGTGTTTCTTCTTTTATTGCACGATTACAAACAAGCAAATCTTTGCAGTTGGCCACAGCTCAAGATTCAGCCCTTGCTTTTGTTCCATGCATGACAACTACCAAAGTAAATGTTGTTTTTATATGTTTATAAGCTCATTTAATGTAGAACATGTTGACTGAGCTCTTGACTGTTTGTGTAACTAAATTGGATCAGGAATTTGAAGTGTGGTCCGGAAACACAGTGCTAAGTTTTTGCGACCATTACAAAAATGTGAACTGTTGCTAGTACAATGCAAATGATCAGGTACTTCCTCGCATTGTGGATCTGTTCATATATCTATTAATTTTTGCATTCTCGTTATAGTTTGATAATCCTTTTCTACTCTTTGTAGGAACTGTATACCGGGGGTAATGATAGGCAGATCAAGGTCTGGTCTCCTCCCAATTCAGCAACCTATTTTCATATACTTAGCCCAAATTTACTAATTACTTCTCCCTTGTCCAAATTTACCGCTCACCTCTGGTTTTCTCCGCTGCTCGCCAGCGGCGCTAGCCCCCGCTCACCTCTGGTTTTCTCTGCCGCCGCAGGCCAGAGATGATTGTATCTGTCGTTCAACTACCTTCAATAAGGTATCTGTTCAATCATGTATGATTCCATGTAGTTTGGTGACTAGTTGTTCAGTTGTTGATTATTTTGATTTGATTCTGGAAATAGGTACTTCCTCAAGGTTCTTCTTTAAGGGAAATGAGATGTGGAAAGAAGAGAACATATTGAAGGTAGTTGCAATAGTCTAACCTTTTCTTTTGATTAGACTGTGGACCATTTTATGTGGTAGGAATGTCATGTGT
Organism: Rubia yunnanensis; assembly: GCA_037428765.1. Classification (NCBI taxonomy): domain Eukaryota; kingdom Viridiplantae; phylum Streptophyta; class Magnoliopsida; order Gentianales; family Rubiaceae; genus Rubia; species Rubia yunnanensis. The sequence goes on from CM075067.1 coordinate 104,443,344, forward strand.
TGAAATTTCACACGGAAGGGACTCTTGAGGCTCTTGATTTCTAAGACTGATAATTGTCTGGCTTTGATTGCAGAAAGAAATGGCGGAAAAACCAAGGGCTGTCAATTCTCACAAAGAACGTAAGTTTTTAGAATACAAGTTTGAGAATGAGTGAAAAGTGGTTCGATAATGGAAGATGATGATATTCTTTCTTATTTTCCTTGTTTTAATCAGTTCTGCTAGACATTGAGTATGAGCCTCTGGTCCCCAAAGAGGAAAAAACAATGCTGGTAATTTTAGGAAATCTTTTAAATACTAACTTTTTAGTTATATCATCACTAGTTGGTTGAATATGTGTAACTTACCTTAATGTATATGTAAATTGTGTTATTTAAGCAAATTGTGATGTCAAACTTGAATTTAAAAAGATTTTCGGTGGTGCTGCTGGTGTGGATATGCTTTCTGGTTCTGCAGATCGTTAAGACAAGTTATATCTCCCATTAGAGACCTTGATTTGGTTTACTTAAAGCCATATTAAGTAACATTACTTGACGTGCGATTGTTGATTGTTGTTTGCAGATTAATCTAGCAGTTTGTAGTGCTTTGTACTGGGTGCTATTAACCAGCTGGTCCAGGAGGGAGCAACCTGCCAAATGCTGCAGCTGTTGCTAAAGGATAAATAGGTGTGCATCACCTTGTGTTTCCTTTTATTGCAATTTTAGTGCATTAGATGTAGATGCTATTTTACCTAACTGCAACTCTCACTTGATAATGGTAGCTACAAGTTAGAGTATGTTGTCTATTGATAATGCTACTGCAAAATTATGTATGTTGTGTGTTGTGTACATGTATGTTGTGTGTTGAGTACATGTATGTTCTCACCGTAGTGTGGTTTTGTGTTATAGTTTGGAATCTGTATGTTGTGTGTTGTAGCTGAACTTAACATCGGATTTGTGAATGCAGTATTTCAAAGATAACCCTGATGACTAGAATCTCCTTTACAACACTAAGAATGAACTCTACACTCAAGGCAGAAGATTGGACAATGTAGTGATATCTTGGGGGCATGATGAATACATGTATTTGGTACATTTTCTTCAATTTCTTAATGAGTAATTATTTTGAGTAATTAGTTCAGATCGGGTGAAAAGTTGAGTTTTTTGTTTTTCAGCATATGGTATGGTAGGGTATATTTGAGCATTTCTAAAGACCATACATTCAATATTAGTTGTGTGGCTTAACCTTGTGATTTGATGTGTACACGCCACATGATTCAATTGCTAGTTCAAGGTAAAGTTATGTTTAGTCCCGTAGATAGTTATGTTTCGGATTGTTATGTTTGGTCCCATGGATTATTAATTCTGTATCACACAATTTTTTGGTTTTATTTCTATATTATCAATTTTGGTGAAGTTAATTTTATTATTAAATTAATGTCCTACTAAATTGTTAATTTTGGGTCTTTTTTCCTTCTTCTGGAAGTGGCTGCGCGCAGCCGCTTTCAGAGGAAGGATTTTTTTTTAATCGTTGTAAATATTTTAGCACCGGTTAAAAAACCGGTGCTAACCAAAAAATGGTGCTAAAATTAGCACTGGTTTTAAAAACCGGTGATAACAAAAAAACTGGTGCTAAAATTAGCAGCTAATTTTGAAAACCGGTGAAACCTTTTCACCGCGCACTTAGGCACCGATTCCCCCCCCCCCCCCCCCCCCAAAAAATCGATGGTAGAATAAGAAAAAACCGATGCTAGAGGGGGATTCATGTGATGGCGTTCCCAGCATCTTTGAAAGATATTGATTTCATAAAATAAAAATAAATAAAAAGGCCATATTTTCTTAGTGTGACTCTGTTTCTGCATGTAAGACTGATTTTTCCTTTTTCTCCCATGTATTATTAAATCTATACACAACCAGTACATTCATGATTCATCATTGTAGCTTTTATACAAAATTTGCTCGGCGTTCATTTCGCATGATTTCGTATACTACCAGTCTTTAGTTTAACATCATGTTCTTGTTTGAGCCAAAAAAACAAACACAAACACAAACACAGAGAGAGTAGCACAGTGCCCACGTACGCGTGCTGTGATTTTCTTGAAAATGGTCGAAAACTAAATTCCACAAGGAAAAATGGTGACATTAACTGATTGCTGTTTTGTGCCCAGACAACATTAGAATGGGTGTTTCCCATGCTTTATCCTTCCTCACAACTGTGGAGACAGATACCATTCCAATCATAATGAGTAGTCATTTCTGTTTTCTCCAAGAGATTCTCAGTTTGTGTTTGGAATCAACAGGATTTTGAGATCGATTTTGACCATTCTGTCCTTGGCATCTAATGAATGACTTCCTTACTTCGATTGTTATTAGTTTTAAGTTGTATTGGGTTCAACTTAATTTAATTCAGATCCGTTTATTAGCGAGTTTTACATAATCGGAATTCTACTCTTGATAATTTATCGAGGGATTTCTGGCAAGGTTTACATAATCGGAATCCTACATCGATCATTTATTTGCATTAAAATCATAATTGCACCCATAAGTGAATGCAGCTCTCTGGATCCCTACTGATGTTGAGTGTGAAAGTAGGGGGAAAACACTTTATTATGCTGTATTGATATCACATCAGTGGCGCATTTTTTCAATAATGAGCATTACAGTATATACGTTACAAACTAAAGTCTAATAGAACTAAGATTCTAAATCTATAAGTAAATTATCATCTATAATCTAACATACAAGCAAACTATTTCTATAAGGTAACTACCATTTATAATATTTTCCTACAAGAAAATGAGCTATATTCCTTATTACACTCCCTCAAGTTGGAGCGTGATGAACAAGAATGTCCAACTTGCGAAGAAGATTATGAAATTGCTAATCATTAAAAAAAATCATCATAAAACGAGATTCAATTTCAGTAGTGGTAGAAGCAATAGCAATAATAGTAATATTAGCAGTTGGTAGAGTAGTATTAGTAGAAATTCTTGTGGGCGATGGTGGCGGGTGAATGGCAACGGCGGCAGCGCGTGAGGACAACAATTAAATGCGGCAGTGTCGCGTACGAATAACAAAGTGGATCACGATGGCGGTGCGGATCACGGTGGCGGAGGAGAAAGTAAGGGTGGCGGTGGCAACACAGATACAACTAAAGATAAGGGGTCCCAAATTGAACCTGCTTTGATAACATGTAAAATATAAAAGACTTTATTTTAGTGCATTGATATCACATCAATGACACATCTCATCAATATGTGGATTCAAATATATAGGCTACAAACTAAAGTCTAATAAAAATAAGATTCTAATTCTATAAGTAAATTACCATCTATAATCTAAGGTACAAGGAAACTAATTCTATAAGAAAATTAATTGTATAACCTAACTACCATTTATAACACTTCCTACAATCGTACAATGAAATGAGTACGATAATTCCTTATTAGGAGAGAACGAGATTAGATATTTTGGTAGTCCATGCCGTGAGTGTTCACCCAATTTTTTAAAAAAATCAAATGGAGTAAATTATTTTATCAATGAATATTAGTTTTTTTTTGGGTAATATGTAAATATAACCCTACATGTTGAAGATAGTGCAGATATAACCATGAGTTATTTTTTAGTGCAAATATAACTCTAACTATTATACATAAATGCAAATACAACCCTTAAGTCATTATTCCAGCATTGACTGGCTATTTCCGGCCATTGACCGATCGGAATGACCAAAATGCCCTTCTAACCTAAAATAAATTTTAAAAGATGAAAATACCCCCACCACCCACCACCTACCTCTGCCACCAGTCCCACCAAACCACCACCACCACCACAAATATGTTTCAGCCCAATCCACCAATCCACCTCCTTCTCCCCGGTCGAGCCACCCAATGCCACCTCAACTAGCTGCTCTGGCAGAACCATAGCCCCTCCACCACCTGAGCCGCACCCCTCCACAACCCGAGCCCCGCCAGCCACCACCTGAGCCCCACTCCGCCACCACCTAAACCCGCCACCCATACTCACCACTGCTACCTCATCCCTGCCTCAGCTCAGCCCCGCCTCGCCACTGCCTTAGCCCCACCATCGTGTGATCTCCTTTGCTCTCCTCCGCTCTGACAACCACCTCAGACCGAGACTGCTCTTCCTCCACCAAAACCCTAGCCCCATGCCACCATCGGCCACCATTTCCGGTGCCGCTCAACTAAGTGCCATAAAATTGAGACCCACCACCCATTCTCCCCACTCACCAGTCTTCTTCGCATCGCCGTCCATCGGAAACCCGCCTCCGCCTCCGCCTCCGCCACCGCTAGGGTGTCGGGGCTGGAGCCTCCGTTGGTGACTTGCGAATATGAAACAGAGGGGCAACGACGACCCTAGCCCGAATCTGAAACCTGCTATGGTCCCTGTTTGTGAATTCCGATAGTCGCCGCATCTGAAACAGAGAGGCAATGGCAAAATAGTAAGTTTGGGTTCTGAGAATAAGGGTTAGAAGTTTGGGGTCTGAGAATCACCGAAGAATTAGAAGTTTGGTCGGGAAATTTTGTAAGCAAAATAGTCACCAAAAGTTTATTTTTGGTGAAAAAGCAAAATAGACACCATATTTTTTTTGTGAAGAAGTAAAAAGAAGAGTTTATTTTTAGTTTTCCGCTTTAGTTTAGGGTTTTAGGTTAGAAGGTCAAAATAGTAAATTTATTTGTTTTAGAGGGGTAAAATTAACTTTTCACCAATTTTGATCTAAATCAGCCGGAGAAGGTTATATTTGCACATAACCTAAATATCTAGGGATATATTTACACTTTCAATTAACGCGGGATTATATCTGCACATTTGTCAATTATATAGGGTTATATATGCACTTTGCTCTCTTTTTTCAAAAGGCCTATTTTGATGAAGGAGATCCTGGCGACTGCCTCTGTTTCATTGGACGTGGCATACTTTCTTTTTTCGGTTATTTTTGTGAATTTGGCACACTTTCCTTTTTTTGGGTAAGATTCCTTCATTTTCATCCATTCATTCTACTTTTTTTTCTTTCTAAATTCAATTTCATCCACTCATTCCATTCACCTAAATCCAAGCACCTAAGACTAGTTTTCCACATCCAATCAAATGGACGTGGTACAATTTTTTTCTTTTACCCCATTAAAAATGGAATAGATACAAGAGTAAAGTGTTCATATAACCCTATATTTTGATGGTTTGTGCTAATATGACCCTATGAAGTTGGAAAGGGCTATTGTAACCCTATTTTTTGTTTGAATGTGCTAATATAACCCTGGAGGCCGGAATTTGGCCGGAATTTTAAGAATTGGCTATTTTACCCCTTACCTTTTAAAAAATAATTATTCAAAAACTTGAAAAAGACTATATTGCCCCTCAAAACCCTAAATTCTTGTCATATTTGTGTGCCTCCCCTTGAGCTCCTGAAGGAATTCTCTCAAAGAATTGTCTTGATTTCATCTCCCCCGCCGCGCTCTTCTTGCAATTATCTCATCTCCCCGTCACATCTACAAATCTTCCCTGGTGCCGACGAGCGGTGGAGAAGCGGGATTCAGAAGCTGGGGCAGGGCGGATCTGGGTGGACGAGCGGTGCCATCTATTGGTAGGCTTTTCAATCTGTGTTGAGTGGATCTGGGCGGGTCTGGTGCTAGGCGGGATAGGGCAGGGCAGAGCTGGAGGATCGATGCTGACGAGCGGTAAAGGAGTTGGATTCGGTGAACCAAACTCTACTCTCATGGTGGCAATGACTGCGGTGGTGGGATGGCGGCATTTTAGGTTTGGTTTGACGGAGGGCATGAGGACGATTATGGTGTCGCTAATAGAGGTGGCGATGGCAGGGACGGTGCCGGAGCCGGTGGCGGCGATGATGGCGGACTTCTCGTGTTGCAGAAGGTGGCAGAGCATCAGATGCTTTGGAGATGAGGAGATGAAGAAGAAGAAGAAGAAGAAGAAGAGTGCGGCGGTGGAGAGAAGGCGGCAGAGCGACGAGGCATCAGTTGCTTTGGAGATGGGGAGATGAAGAAGAAGAAGAGTAGGAATTGTCTTAATTTCACTGGATGTGGTGCGGTGGTGCAGAGGCGGGGGTGCGGTGGTGCAGAGGCGGAGGTGCGGTGGTTCAGAGGCGGAGGTGCGGTGGTTCAGAGGCGGTGGTGCAGAGGTTGGGTGCGGTGGTGCAGAGGTGGGAAAGAAGGCTGCAGAGCGGCGGAGCATCAGTTGCTTTGGAGATGAGGAGATGATGAAGAAGAACAAGAAAAGTAGGAGTTGTCTTGATGTTGTTGGATGCAGTGCGGTGGTGCAGAGGTTGGGTGCGGTGGTGCAAAGGCTGAGTGCAGAGGCGGGGCAGCGACATCTTCTTCCGTTACGTTCCTTTATGCCATATTCGATTAGCAGCTGAGCGATTCTTTGAGTTTATTGCTTAATTTTTCTGATATAATTGTTGGATTTAGTGGTTGAAATGGTCGAAGCGACGATTCAGAGGCAAGGCAGCTGATGGCCGCGGTGGTGCAGAAGCAGGGCGGCGGCGACTTTAATTTTTGGACGTCGTTTTATTTGTTCAGTTGCACACAAAAAAAAATGTCGCGAAGCGGCCTTCTTCTCCAGCTTCATCTCGCCGTCGCCGGAAGACGCGGATTTCGCTGGAAATCGATTCCTACAACCTACGGCCGGCGATTGAGGTAGGGTTGGAGCCCTACCTCGCGTACCACTAGTTCCGCCCCTGGTTATATGAGTATTTTGCCCTAGATATAAAGATAGTGCAATTCCAACGCTAGTGTCGAAGGTTTAGCGCACTACGATTACTAATGTATTTACTTATTTTCAATATGTCAAATCACTAGATATAATCGTTTTTAATAATTAGAGTGGAAGAAATCGTAGGATTGTAAAATTTGAACCGAGTCATTTCAAAATTCTGGTTCTTGGCGTCCATTAACTAAACAAACCAAACTTGAGCCGTTGGTTGGGTTTTTGAGTGGTTGCTTGGATGTGACACAACATGTTAAATCCTGGAAATTTGGTCAGATTGTGTTATAAGAGTTTGGCATCTCATTTAATATGTATGGATGGTTATTGGTTTGCAATAACCAGAAGCCACTCGTGTTGCAGAATTATTGCATGATTTGCCAAATCAAACAATGTCCCACCTCATCTTATTAACAAAGCATTTATCAACTGTGCTGTTCCCCGCCCAAATGCAGTACTCATCTATTTACGCGCAAAATTCAAACCAAATGTGCGCTTAAATGGAAGATTCATTGGACTCTTCTCGCCAATGATTGTATGCAGTGGCCAGAACCAGAAAAAATTTTCAGGGGAGACTGAAAAAATTTTTGGCGACGGAGACCTGGCGGCGTGGTGGCGGACCTGGCGGCGGTGGTGGCTGCTCTGCTCTGCTCTCGGCTCTTTGGCAAAAATGGATTATTGGATTGGGTTCAGTTTTGGCCCAATCCAATACACATTTCGTTTTTATTTTTTTTTCTTATTACAAATGAAACGACGTCGTTTCACTAACGTGAAAATGACGTCATTTTATTACTTAGGCAGCAAAAAAGAGAGAAGGCCGCGAAGCGGCCTTCTTCTCCAAGCAGAGGCGACCAGTTGCCGGAAGATGCGCCAAGCTCCGGCAAAGACGCGCTCGACGGCCGGATCAGTGCCTTCTACCTCCGGCCGGCAATCTAGGTAGGGTTGGAGCCCTACCTAGCCTACCATTGGATCCGCCCCTGATTGTATGGATCTTTTCTATTTTTTGCCAATCCCCCTCCCTACCTTAGAGGCCCTTGCCCCAGATGAGATTCGAACACTTCATTGTATTGGTGTTACCAGTTACCATACTTCAATTTACGAGATTAACAGTGGCAAAATAGACCTGCAATCCCCTGGTTAAATCCGGGTGGGTAATAGGTTAAATGGGTAACTGAAAATATGAGTTAGACAGGTTGGGTTACTTGGGTCCGTGAATTGACTGTGGGTTTATCCATATGGGTTGATCCATAAGGGTTGGTATATAAACTCACATGGGTCAATATATGGGTTGAAATCCACGAGTTTATCCATATGGGTCAATGTATGGTTTGAAATTCATGGATTTCATCCATATAGGTTGGTATATAAATCCATGTGGGTTTATCCAATTTTGACCCATGAGTTTAATGATTTTTGACTCGCGGGTTGAGAAGATTCCATCAACCCAATGCATTTTTTGACCCGTCATAATATGGGTCAAAATTGGTCGTGCACATATTTTTAATTACCTAAATTACCCAACTCATATTCGACTCGTCCGCTCATTTGTCACCCCTATATGAGATAATAAGTATCGTAGTGAACAAAACTTCTCACTCTGTCCCAAATAAAATTCGACGTGCGTCGTCATTGTATTAGTCTCACCAGATTTCAAACTTATGGGTTATGTAAATGAGATTCGAACACGCATCCTTGTACTAGTGTCACACCATTGATGAAAATGGAAAGCTTGTATTGTAAAACAAATCAGGAAAAAAAGAATGCTTTTCAGAAACCAGAATAGACTAAAGACTACGAGAATTTTACTTCATGCAAATGCGGTTGATATGCGTCTTCATTACACATCATTAACCTAACAGTTTGCGCATTACCTTAACATTCGTGAAAAAAATCCAACCCTTTTACAGCATTTGTCATCATCAAAGACCAGTCAGTCAATAAAAACCCAACTTTTCCATTTATCTAATTGATTACACTTTGACACGCTCAACAATGATATATACATTCTTAAGCCACAAAAACCACACAATTCTTCATATTGCAGCAGTCTAAAGAGGGTAGATCTACTCAGATTCAGATATTTATGCGATTTTCGTGACTCAGATTCAGATGAAACAATTCAAGGATAACAATTCCGACGATGCCATTCCAGACTACAATTTCAGCGTAAAACTAGCATTCGGATGAATTAGAAAGACATTGTTTCACAACACAGAGGAGATTATGCAAATCATACCGAATCCTACCGAATCATACCATATCATAGCATATGAATCAATCACTTCGAAATCCAGTACACAAGCATGCCAAAGGAGATAGAAAGTGTGCCCTAATAGTGAGCAAAAGGAAAGACAATCACCATACAAGCATGAATGGTGGGCATCTAATTGATTAGAAAGATTGACCTAGCAATACCAAGATACCTTCATATCATACAACGTAGGACCCTCTCTAGCATCATGTAATGGTTGACACCCTTTATCTCTCCTCATTGATTGGTTACACCACTTTTGAAATCCACGTTCATGGGAGTGACAAAGTCTCCATTAACAAGCCATTTGGTGGTAAGGGCCCCGGAAACCGGTAAGATAGACCAAGCCAACAGATTTCGACTAAAGTTCTAGCCAACTTGAGAGAAGATAGACGATTCATCTTCTTCTTCACAAAGTGGCACTAATGATCTTCCAAACACGACAAAAGAGATGGCTTTTGAGCTCGAGAAGAGCTCATACAAGGTATTGTCTCAATCAAGATTCACTACATAAAGCAGGGATTCATTACTCGTAGTAGGCTCTAACTAATACCTGACTTACGACTAACTAGAATGATAGTGCGGGAAACCAGTTTTACAATAAACACGCAACAACCGAACACGTTTCAGACAAGATGACAAAATGACTCCCATATAATAACATAACACCAGTATGAGAATCAAGATCAAACTCTCTGACAGGACATTTATGCACAAGTGAAAATGACTGCCACGAATGCTACAGAAGGACGGCTAAGCCATCATTACCATTTCGAATAACACTCCTAAGTGCCGGCTAAATAGAATAATCTTGATATTTGACTCTTACTTGGTTACAAACGTATGTACAGAAACTGAAATAAGAAAGTGACTTTCTACATTTACACGGACTACCTTTCACCGCGAGATAATGGATTTCTCACTCTTAAACTACAAATCACAAATAAAGTTGGTCAAATAATTGTCTGAAATTCAATATCCTACGCACATTCAGCAGCCCAGTATCAAGGAAAGTGAATGAAGGAAAACATATATCCAAAAAATTCACACAAGCCTTTAAACTGTATCACTGATCCAAGAAACTAAAGTTTATTAAGGTGATATTTAAAATGTTTTCCCTAAGCATAGACTACTAAGGTCTTCGAGAGAAGTCACCATGGCATACTGCCCTCCAATTAAAGCTGTAGCTGTTTTTTGGTAACTGTTATCCGGAAACTTTTTACAGCACAGTTTAAGATGACAAAACTTGAAGAAAGGTTTCAAGTCTAACATAATTAATGCAAGTCGCTTATGTGCGAGTCCATGAGTCATTTCAGAAAATGATAACATTCCAAGACAAAGAAGAGATTGTAAAGCACTATCAAGCAACACAAATCTATCCCTCTAAGGCTATACAGAAGTAGAAAAGGTAGAATATCAGATGCGATCTGCACATAAGCAAATAGAGCAAAGGAACAAGTTTGCATATGAAAGGAAATAAGTGACTAATAACAAGAGAAATACGAATAAGAAAAGATTTAGGAATTGCAACCACCATGGAATAATTAACTACAATTGACCATCTCCACAAACTCCTCTTCCACTCACAAATCTAGGATTGTAATATCTTACACATTAAACACATGATCAAAACAGCCAAGTCGTTATGGTAACGCAAAACGATATGTAACTCAAAGTTGTACTACCACACGCATAGTTAGGAAGATATTTTAAGAAAAATCCCGCCTATGTAACTATATGCATCTTTCACATCGCACGTCACCATGTACAAGATGGTCAACACCAACACCTATTTTCAGCTATGTAAAATGGAACATACAATGTCTTCCGTTTGAGTTAGGTAGTTTACTGTCGCCGCCAAATTATACATTGAAAAAGGGGACATTATTCAGCACCTGTATCCTCAACAGATTTCTTGTACTCTGGCTTGAGCTCATAAGTTCCTTGGTTTGTCCCCCTTTTATTGTAAACACACAGCTCGTTGAGAATCTCCTTAAGAAATTGCTGCAAAAACGAAACAACACAACACATACCATAAAACATTAATGTTAAGCATTAATCTTCTGGCCAGTGAAAAGAAGTCTATTCCTATTTCTAAGGGGCCAATAAATAAATGATTCGGATGCAAGAAAATGGAGAGGAAAAACTACTGCTCTAACCGCAAACATGATGGATAAGAATGACACTAAGAAGAAAATAATTGAAGAAAGAAGTCAAAGAACATACAGCAGGTTGATCTGTTTCTTGCACCAGTTGCTTCAAGGCCCAATTAGGTTGCCTTTCAAAAAGTTTAAACATGATATCTTCCAGTTCACCACGATCCCGTCTAGTTCTTTTGACCTCTGTTGGTTTAACTGGAGCTGCTTTCCTCTTCTCCTGTAGCAAAAGAGTACGTGGATAAAAATGTAACCTTCACACAGTCTCCAAAACTCTTTGGTAGAGAAAACATTAAATGCCTTGTTCCGCCTCAACGATAAGTCACATTATTGTTAAGTTTTGAAAAACAACTTTTACTTCAGAACAACTAAAGAAGAAGAAACTACACTTATCATAAGAAAACCACGATCCCTGGAATAGGCCGAGAAAGTGAATGGAGTACCTTAGAATTAGATGCAATTAGACCCACCATACCAGGCATAGGCCTCATGTGTGCACCACGATCATTGTCAATTACCTATCATAAGAAAACCATACACTAAGACTACAACTGCATAAAACAGAGCCAAATACTTTCTTAAACAATTAAAATCAACATCTTTTTTCATACCTGAATTTGTCTATTCTTCATATTTGATTTATTGGTCCTTTCACGACACATTTTTCTGTACTCTTCCATGTTTGTATTGTGGGGCTTCATATCAAATTTATGCTCAACCTTCCCTTCCGTAGAGAGTTTCCCTGCAAAACAGATTATGACAGTGCCAAATCAAAGATAGAGCTTCCTGAAACAAATTTAGGAATAAAAAATTTATCAAGTTGAAACATGGTTCAACGGCGATTCTAAGTGGAAATCAGTACTAAGATGCATAAGTATACTAGCCTTGAGTTGTCTCAGAAAATATAGCCATAGGAACGAAGTCCTTGAACATGTTCAACGCGTAACTTTTTGGAACTCCAGCTTCATTCCCAGCCATCTCCATAGTGAACTGCACTTAAGAAACCAGTCAGAAACTAACACAGAAAATCATATCAGACCTTTATCATATACCATGTTAACAACCTTGTGTACTTAACTGCAGACACACATACACATACACAACCCCCAAACAAAAATATAACACGCTAACAAGACTGGAAAACCAAGAGAAGAACCAAAAATGAGTAGAACAAGAAAAAAAAATCATCTTAGTACTAAATCAAAGACTGGTGCATTAATCCATTCGAACAAGCCAGCACATAAAAGACAATCAGCACTGATAACTATTACTCCCTCCCTCCAATTACATCGTGAAGAGCCTCGTCGCTATAACTAAATAACTAGGAACAAAGTCTATAGTAGTTAACCAGCATTAGTCTGCATCTACATGTTTGTATGCATTGCAACGAAACAATCGAAAACAGCGGAAACTGACACCACACTCCATGCTTTCAAAATAGTAGTATGCACTATACAGAAACATCAATCAGGTCACAATTCAGATGTCAAAAACGTGATTACACAGTTAAACAGCATAAAATCCCCATCTTTCCAAAATTGAAGTGACCAAACCTCAAGTACAATCAAACGCAACAATTATTCAACAAAACGCTTCAAGAAAACTCTTTTACACGACCCAATTAACAGAATCACCTGGTGGGAGTCTTCCGGGCGCATGGGATCGAGAGAGACGACTACTTTAGAGAGAGGGGCCTGAGAATCGGAAGGGGAGGCGGCGGAGTGAGCTTGCCATGACTTCGAAACCACCAGCGGGCACTTCATCAGCCACACCGCCTTGCCGGAATTGCTGGTGTCGACTGCGGTGGCGCTGCCGCCGTTTCCGCCACCGTCATCTTCCATGTCTGGAATTCTGCTTCTTTTGACTCTGAGTAGAATGTTTTCTGATATTGGTGTTTTTCGGAAATTTCGAGGTTACGCTATATTGCCGGTGGGGTGGGGGGGTCTCTTTGTAGTAATTCGGACCATACTGAGTAACTGAACCCGAACCGGATACTGTGCTTTTAGTGAAACGGGTCAAGATTAGGTTCTTGTTTCCTGTCTCCTGAAAACAGGCTTCTCTGTTTATGGACTCTGGGCTTAACTTAATGGGTGAGTATTTGATGTGGATTTAAGGAAATCTCACCTCAAAAGTTTAACTTGTGTGATAGAATGTTAATCTATAGAAAGTGAATATGGTATGGGATGAAAATACTGATGCCACCGCACTATCGACAGCATTAACGGCTCTGTTTTAAGATAGAACTATCCAATTTCAAAACTATAAATCATATTGTAGAATTTGTTTGGTGAATTTAGTATTGACAGCTATATCGTGGGTCTTGTTGAGGACGAATACATCATGATCACTGTAATATCGAAATCACTAACTGCACTCTGTTTGAAAGTGAACTCTGTAATTTTACTTTGTTGTGAATTTACCCAGGGTTAAAACACAATCCTCAATTCAATGTAAATATGCACTGATCACACTCTATTTGAGAGTAAACTAGGTAATTTCACTATTACCAACCATGTTGCAAATTTAATACTCCATATAGTATCAGTGTGAACAACGGTGTCATCTGTTTGGTTTGGGACGAAGGTATTGGAATCACTATCATCACTAAATACACTTTGCATTGAAGTTGAACTATGTACTTTCACTGTTACCAATCATGTCACAAATTTAGTACGTGATTTCACCATCACCAACGTATCATCAATTTAGTTTGAACACAGTGTGATCACGACAATATTGATATCACTAAATGCACTCTGTTTTGAGATTGACAACACTGGTATCACTGAATGCACTATGTTTTGAGATTGAACTCCTCATCTAACTATTACCATTCATATTATGGATTTATAAAGGGACAAATCTATTGTAATTTGTAATCACTCCAATATGAAAATCACTTGGTGTGAGGTGAATGGTGTCATGCAACTCTGCTACCAATCATGTCATCGGTGAAAATCTCATAATTACAGCATTGTGTATAGAGGTAACTCTGTTATTTTACTATCACCAACTATATCACACGGTTTTATGAAAGATAATATATGTTCTTATGATTTTGAAGATAGTCGATTATAGGATGATTTTTAAATTTATGTTACCTTTACATGAAAGTCTCGCACTTTTCACTTGATGATTAAGGGGTCGTGACTGTCTTATTTTTAAGAAAGTATTTGATTGATGGTTTGAGAAAGGGAAACATAATTAACACCCTAATCCATAAACCTCCCCATTATAGAGAGTGTTGCTTACTACTAAACTAGACCCAATTCTTACTTCACACTTACGGTTTCATTACACTTTCCAGAATTCGAGGCTTCTGTTTGGACGCCGGGCTCAAACTGGATGGGTCAGCCATGCCCTCTTCTGGGCCAAAAACTTATTAAAATAAATCAATTATTTAAGCTGCCCGAGATTCATCTCTTTTCTCTAAACAGAAGCTTCCGCGTAGCTTCCCTTGTGGCCCAACATCAACCATCTAGCCCGTACAAGACACTGGACTTTACTTGACTACAGTAGACAATGATTGAGGAAATGGTTTTATCTTCTACTCTCATCCCAAACAGAACAAATTTTCTACTGGTATAATTATATTTTAAAGACTATTTTTTTTTCCGACATAGTATCTTATACCATATTTTAGTCTTCAGTTTCCAAAAAACCCTCGTTCAGTACTCCACAAATTCATAACGATTTTTTTGGTCCCCTAGGTTGTTTTCAAGGTGGTCGTTAGGTGGATTTGGGGACCAAAAGATAGTATAAAATCATATGTTAGGGACCAAGAAAATAATTTAGTCTACCTGAAAACCATCCAGAAATTGGTTTGTGGACCAAATAAATCGTTCTGAATTTATGGGGTACTGAACGATGGTTGTTTTGTAATCGGTGATCAAAACATGGTATAAAATGCAATGTCGGGGATAAAAAAAAATCTAGTCTATTTTAAACTGTACTTTAATTAAGTTTAATTTAGCTCATAAAAGTTCAGTTATAAATGTATTTCATGATAATTTTGTTTGTGTCCACTTCTTTAATTACACTTATTTCTATTATTTCCCCTCACGTGGTTCTTACAATTATATCATATTTTTGCTACCTAGGCAATCACTAATTTGAAAATTACTAACTCCGTTTAGTTGTATGTGACACCATATCCTTAGGTACTTGAATTTAGGTGAATGAAATGAGTGGAAGAAATTGAATTTAGAAAAGAAAATGTAGAATGAGCGGATGAAACTGAATGAATCTTTCCATAAACTGAAAGTGTGCCAAACTCACAAAAAAAAGGAAAAAAAATGAAGAAACGGTTGTTGCTGCTAATTCTACCGCTATTGGACTTGAATCTCATTCTATGGTATTTTTTTAAAAAATAATTAGCAATTTCATAATCTTTTTCGCTAGTTGGACATTCTTGTTCATCATGCTCCAACTCGAGAAAGGGTATCAAGGAAATAGAAACCATTTTCTGTGTAGGGAATGTTATAAATGCTAGTTACCTTATAGAATTAGTTCTTTATAAGAATCGGTTATAAATGGTAATTTATAACTTATAATCTTTATAATTTTATTCACGATGGAGTTTAGTTTATTGCACCTCTATATATTGTAATCATTTTTATTAATGAAAATTATAATTAATGTGATAGCAACACACCATAATAGAATCTTCTACTCCCTCCATTTCTTTATTAGTAGCACACTTTCCTTTTTGGGTTGTTTCTTTTATATTGGCACACCTTCCATTTTTGGCAAGATTCCTTCAATTTCATCCACTCATTCTACTTTTTACTTTCTACATTCAATTTCATCCACTCATTCTACTTTTTACTTTCTACATTCAATTTCATCCACTCATTTTCTTCACCTAAATTCAAGCACCTAAACCTATGGTGTCACTATTGTGGAACGGACGGAGGATATTTTATCAACAGGACGCATCTAACAAACCAGTGGAAGTATTTTTTGTTTAGGAAGAACCGGGGAAGGGAGTACCAAATGAAAGCGATATGTATGTAATGCCAAAGAAGGGGGGAAAGACGTCATGGGTGAAGTGTCCTGATGTAAACTTTGAAAGGGAATCATCGACTTTTATTGGATGGGTGCCACAAGATTCTCCCCGTTACCGTAGTGGAGCTTTTGTACTCCCTCTGGTTCAGAAATACTGGTACTCAACCATTTCATTCACGCTTTGTTTGAAAAGTAAAATGAATCGAACAGATTGTATTCCCTCCGTTTCACTGAGAATGACACATTAGTTTTAGGTTTTTGGATTAATGTAACGAAAATAAGAGGTGGAAATTGAGTGTAGAAAGTAAAAAGTAGAATGAGTGGATGAGATTGTAGGAATCTTGGCAAAAATGGAAAGTGTGTCATTTAAAAAAATATCTCAATAAGGCAAGTGTTCCATTATTAGAGAAACGGAGGGAGTATTGGGAGAGCAAAATATAAATTAAGTGAATAAAACTAATTTTAATGAGTTCGTCTTTTGTTAGATTGTTTCATGGTGAGATCAAGGATTAGAGGCAAAATAGAAAAAGGACAAACTAATTTTGAGGGCAAAAAACTAATACAACTGGGCTAAATTGCAAATTATCACAATTACATATTAAATCCGTGAAGTTTTCAAATATCAATATGAAACCCCATTTTGAAATCTTTGCAATTTAATTCATGTTCTCACCGTGAGACGGTCTTATACAAGACTTTGTCAATCTTAATTGGTAAAGTTTTCGGAAAGATTATAGAAAGACGAGATTTAACTAGAATAATAAAATACAAAATATCTTAGTTGCAATATTAAAATTTTAGTATACAACGTGTAGTAGGTATAAAGTTTATAATCGGATTTATTCAACCCAGAAATTTTATCTTGATTTCTTCTAATTTGCACTTTAAACCTTAGTTTTTTCATGACTTATGGAAAGATCGTCTTTCAAGAGACGACTCATCTTAATCTGACCAAAAATTAAAAGTACCAATATTGAAGGGCATAATCCTAGGAAAGACCGTCTTTCCATAAGCTTATGGGAAAACGAGTTTAATTAGAATAATAAAAATGTATAAAATCTTAGTTGTAATATTACAAATTTATTATGCAACATATAGTAATTATAAAGTTATAATCAAATTCATGCAATCTAAAATTTTTATCTTCATTTCTTTTAATATACCCTTTAAACTTTCATTTTCTCATATCTTATTGAAAAATTATATTTAAAAAAACGAACTTTATTAAAAGACAAAAAAAAATGTCAATATTAAAAAACCGAAAGGAGTAGTAGTACGCTTGCGTGTTGTATACTCTGGTCAAACAAGAATAGTGAATTAGTGATCCATAACTTTTGCCAGGTTGCACTTGTAAATTTGTAACATTATCTTGCCCGATTATCAAACACAGATAGACATTCTACCACTCAACATTTGCAGCTTGCTCCCTACGTCATTTAATTTTGGCCCATTTTTCATTTACGGCTGTTTTTTATTTTATTAAAAAGTTGGCACTTATATTATAACCTAGTTTAAGGTACTTCTGATCACGTCTTGAACCTTTTCTTCTTCTAGTTTAACTTGGTTCATACAATTAACATCTTATCAAATATAGTGTCATAAATATATATGCCATGATAAAATAAATGGAGGGAGTATTATCCTTATGTCTCATCTGTATGTACACATATTTATCAACTTTCTCAGTTCAAGTTTGGCCAACGATAACTTTAGTTACGTATATTGTGTTAACATTTGACATTTAGAAAATACATCATTTAGGGAATCCAACAATATCTCACATGATGATATTGTGTCTATATACTAGTTGAAATTTACGATCAAACATGTTTTGATAAAGTTGACCAAAAAGTCTGCAGATTCGTCTGAGACAGAAGGTGTAGTTTATGTGCACACATAAATGTTTGCAAAATTTTAATATAACTCATTTAGGTTGTGTTTGACAGAATTTATAAATACCTTTTCTTCTAAAATAAGTATTTTTCTCAAGTACGATATAATAAGGATCTTTGCTTTTCTTCGTCAATTGAGAGTAATTCTTTCATTTCGCACCCCATAAGTGAAACAACGTCATTTGAATTTCCTGGTAATTTCCCTCATTTTTCAAAGATTAAAATATTTTTTTGTTCTCTTACATATGATCTTATATTATCTTTTGGTCTCCGAGATCAATACCGCTTCTTTCATCATCCAACAAATTCAAAATGATTTGTTTGGTCTCCAAGGTAATTTTCGGTAGTTTTGTGACCAAAAGATGGTATAAAATCATATGCTAGAGACAAAAAATTAATTTAGTATACCTGAAAACCACTCGGACTCTTGTTTGAGGACCAAACAAATTATTTGGAAATTTTTGGGTACCAAAAGGAAACGATATTGATTTCAAAGACAAAAAAAATAGTATAAAATTATATGTTAAAGACAAAAAAAATATTTTAATCTTTTCCAAAAATGACGTCGTTTAAGATACTTCTCCCCCTTTCCCCTCCTTTCTTCTGGATCTCATAGTGCCCTTTGACGCATCAACACCGCTAGTTAAAATAAAATACTTATAAGTCTTGTCAAATTCCATAAATTGGTTGAATTGAAAGCTTAAAAAGCGATTATTTTAAAAGAAAAAAAATATATTTGGAGAAAAAAGAATTAAAGTCTCCATCAATTTTTTAAATAAATCTGTTTTACTTATAAATACAATTTCACCCAACACACCCTTAATTCACTGAATTTGTAATGGTTTGTAGAACAAATTTTCAATGTTAAGAAGAATGTAATAGTCAAATGAACGAAAATACATATATTCCGGATTACAATATAATTGAAATCCAAAAGATTAAACAAAAAAAAAACTAGGAAATGAAATACCAAGACACTTTTGTTACTGTACTTGTGGATAAATTGAAGAAGCATGGTGCACGAATGCATGGACAAAACACAGAAATCAGCCCAGTTTGTAAACCCCAAAATAAACCCCAACTTGTTTGGAATTTACTCACATGCCATTCTTTCCAGACTTCTTCTCTCCGTAGAAGAGTATATACCCATGCCTTCTGCTGGTCCACGAAATACCAGTGAAGTATTAACACGTGTCATCTTCCTAGTGGTCTATCTCCACCCACTTTATCCTCCCGTACCCACTATATAGCATTCAATTCACACACGCGCACACTTTCAGAAACAGAAAAATATCCCACGCTTTTACAATGGATCGTCTCTCTCTACCCTATCTCCTCCTCCTCGGCGCGTGTATTCTCTTCGCTGCCGTGGATCCGGCTGCCGGGGCCGAGACCGACGATCCGATTATCAGGCAGGTCGTTCCGGACGGCGGCGATGATTCGCTTCTGAACGCCGAGCACCACTTCTCGTTGTTTAAGGCGGAGTTCGGGAAGACCTACGCGACTCAGGAGGAGCACGACTATAGGTTATCTGTGTTCAAGGCTAACCTGCACCGCGCGAGGCGCCACCAGGTTCTAGATCCTTCCGCCGTCCACGGCGTTACGAAGTTCTCCGACCTAACGCCGTCGGAGTTCCGCCGCGGCTTCCTCGGGCTGAAGAAGCGGAAGAGCGGACTCAGGCTTCCTTCCGACGCTAACAAGGCTCCGATCCTTCCTACCTCCGACCTGCCGGAGGATTTTGACTGGCGCGACCACGGCGCCGTCACCGCCGTTAAAGATCAGGTACTTTTGGAATTCGCTCACGCGCGAAGCACGTGTTTATATGTTTATATTTAGTTTTCGAGTGATTCTGATGGCGCGTGTGGATGAAACAGGGTCAGTGCGGCTCCTGCTGGTCGTTCAGTACAACCGGAGCTGTGGAAGGAGCTCACTATTTGGCGACTGGAGAGCTTGTCAGCCTCAGCGAGCAGCAACTTGTAGACTGTGACCACGAGGTTCGAATTTTCTCGTGTTGATTTTAATACGCCCTTGTTGTTGACTTTTTTTTTCGTGATCTATATATAGTCTGTTCTGTTTTGATCGATGTTGAGTGATGATTTAATTTAATTTTTTTTTGTTTTGAATCTTTTGATATATTTTAGCCAGTGACATGAGATCTGTTTTACTTAGCTATTATGCCGAATCAGATTCTTACCTCATATGCCTTTGGATTGTGTACTTGATTACATGTGATTTGTTACTCTGTGTATTGGACGAGGTAGATTATCTGTGATTTGTTAGATCAGTATGCCTGCTGATACTATAGGTGTGGATGATTTTCATGTTATCAGTCACTGCTCCTGCTTAATAGGTCTTTCAACACAGTGTTTTATTGTAGAGATGAAGTAATAGTTGGGTGATATTAGTTGCGTTGGAAAAGTGTTAATAGTTACTGCTAAATTACTAATGTTGCTTTGTGCTATTTAATTGTTCTGCCTGTGTTGTTTGCAAATGATTTTGAGAAGGTACGGGAATACGTACTAAGTTCTGGTTAATCTACTAAGTTCGTGTGTAGTATGTCCGAGTCGTTAGTGCTGGTTGTGACTCTTTGCCAAACGTGGAGGAAGTATTCTCTGTTCAAGTTTGTGCTTAACCATAGAAATATGATCTATATAGGCTGTTGTAGTATCCGATGAAAGTGCGTTAGTCATAATATGTTGCAAGAACTAGATTACGGTGATGTCAAATGAGGATTACTCAAACTGCCAATTCTTGATCACTTTTATGTTTTTGCAGTGCGATCCAGAAGAATCTGATTCCTGCGACTCTGGGTGTAATGGTGGATTGATGAACAATGCCTTTGAATACATACTAAAGAACGGTGGAGTTGAGCGTGAGAAAGACTATCCCTACACCGGCACTGATCGTGGTAAATGTAAATTTGATAAGAGCAAAATTGCTGCCACAGTATCAAACTTCAGTGTGGTTTCTATCGATGAAGAACAAATCGCTGCAAATCTTGTGAAGAACGGTCCTCTCGCAGGTACCTAACTACTCCAGTTATGATTATGTAGCTGCATAATGCAATCACACTCTAACAGTTTCTTTGTGTTGCGATCAGCAGACAAGCTAATTGTTTTTGTGTGTTTGTTTCAATTGTAGTCGCGATCAATGCCGCGTGGATGCAAACATACATGAGAGGTGTTTCCTGCCCTTACATTTGCTCAAAGCACCAGGATCACGGTGTGCTTCTAGTTGGCTATGGCGCTGCTGGTTATGCCCCCATCCGGCTCAAGGAAAAGCCCTACTGGATCATAAAGAACTCCTGGGGTGCAAACTGGGGAGACCATGGATACTACAAGATTTGCAGGGGGCGCAATCCATGTGGAGTTGATTCAATGGTCTCCGCTGTGGCTTCTGCTCATATTTCCTCTTAGTAAGTAACGTCTGAAACTCTGAATTCATCATCCACAAATGCATTTAACTATTGAAACTGCCTGCATACTCTGTAAATATTAATTTGCGACCACCTGTTCTTGGCAATGGTCGGGTACTTGTATCAGCTCATCAATATCTGCAAGCTTTGAATTAGCATAGCTTACTATTTGAATATATGTATAAGGGTGATGTTTGAACAGAATAATTATAATTATCCTCTTGGTTTCTGTTATTCTACTATAGTTATTCGGACTGTGTGAGCTGTGTGTTGTAAACTTGTGATTGATGAACCCTTAACGTGCTGATGTTATACTTTTTATTTAATTATACTACAACTACGGGATGCGCAAATGCTGTTTTTAGTTATTGTTCGGTTTGTAACTCGTGTATACTAATTACCACGGGGTGCCCAAATACAGTTTTTAGTTATTTAGGGTGTTTGGTTTGTAAAAGGAAATGTCAAATATATAAATTTAATATAAGAGCGAAGATTTTATATTTTTTAAATAACACATTTTTATCAATAATATTTCCGGCTTTAATACCGATATTTCTAATGATATTTTAAAAGATATTTTCCTGCAATAATTAATGAAATTAATGAAGGTTTAAATTGAATTTGTTTAATCAGTGATCAATAATGATGGATAAATATGCAAGTAAACTTGCATTTTAGTAAATTATACAACTAAATTTAAAAACATGTACTTCTTTGTTGTCCCCAGTATATTTTTGAACCGAAAATATTTTTAATTGTCTACATTTATAAATTGCTAATATTATGAAAATAAAAGTTACGGCATTTTAACAATATTCCACTCAATAATATATATTTTATATAGTACTCTTTGTTTATTTTTTAAATTAATTATTTTAATTAAATGAATTGCGTTGTGCAAATACTGTAACGGGGGAAGTATAAGATAATATTATTTATAATCTGTTTTGACAAGATAATAAATAAATCTTCAAATTTGAGAGGGTTGGGGCATGGTGAGTTCAAGAGGGAAGCTAACATTGTAAAATTTTCTATATTCAGTTTTAAGAGATTTATAAATTGTACTTATAATGTTTAACATTCTTAGAAAGATATATTTATAAAGACAAACTCTTGGAAAAATATCATTTTTCCATAAGTTTATGGAAAGATGAAGTTTAATTAAAATAATTAAAGGTAAAAAGTCTTAGTTTGAATCTCAAAAATTTATTATGCAACATGTAATAAAATTATTTATAACTTGATTAATTCAACTCGAAAGTTTTATCTTCTAATTTGCACTTTAAATTTTAGTCTTTCAAAAGATGAACTCATTTATAAAAGCTAAAAATAATTTTACGAAACTAATATTAATTATAAAAAATTTATTGACTAATATATGAAATTTATATTTATAATTAAATAAATAAATATTAGTGAAATTATATTGTTAATCAAAATATTAAAAAGTATTCTAAGTAAAATGAAAATATTTTTATTTTTCTTTATTAAGTGAATAGTATATAATTAAATTAAATATTCTTATTTTAAATTATATGAAAATAAATTGTAATTTTATTTATTATTTGAATATTAATAAATTTAAAAATATTTCATTTTATTTTAAAACTGTGATTTGACTCAATTTGGGTTGATTTAATTGTACTTGTAATGTTTAACATTCTTAGAAAGATATATTTATAAAGACAAACTCTTGGAAAAGATCGTCTTTCCATAAGTTTATGGAAAGATGAAATTTAATTAAAATAGTTAAAGGTAAAAAGTCTTAGTTGGAATCTCAAAGTTTATTATGCAACATGTAATAATATTGTTTATAACTTGATTAATTCAACTCGAAAGTTTTATCTTCTAATTTGCACTTTAAACTTTAGTCTTCCAAGAGATGAACTCATTTATAAAAGCTAAAATTAAATTAAATATTCTTATTTTAAATTATATGAAAATAAATTATAATTTTATTTATTATTTGAATATTAATAAATTTAAAAATAATTTATTTTATTTTAAAATTTTGATTTGACTCAATTTGGGTTGATTTATGACTCTCTCCAATCTGACCCATTTAAGTGGGTCATTTTGATTTGGATCGGGTCGATAGGGTTAAGGTCAAATTTTTATAAAAGCTAATTTTTTTTACAAAACTAATATTAATTATAAATATATTTCATATATTAGTATGAATTGTTTATAATTATATAATTTAAATCAAAATATTTAAAAGTATTCTAAGTAAAATAAAAATAATTGTATTTTTCTTTATTAAGTGAATAATATATAATAAAATATGAGTCCGTCTCTTGAAAGACGGTCTTTCCATAAGTTATGGAAAGACCAAGGTTTAAAGTGTAAATTACAAGAAATGAAGATAAAATTTTTGGGTTGCATGAACCGGGTTATAAATTTTATAACTACTACATATTGCATACTAAAACTTTAATATTGCAACTAAAACCTTTTACCTTTTATTATTATAATCAAACCCCGTTTTTCCATAAGCCTATGGAAAGACCGTCTTTCCCAAGACTTTGCCATAAAATATTCTTATTTTATTTTTATTTATTACTCCCTCTGTCCCAGCTCTTTTTGCACTCTTTCCTTTTTTGGACGTCCCAACTGTTTTTGCACTACCTTATTTTTTACCCAATTTTTGATTTTTTTTAACCCAATATTATTAGCCCACATTATTCCATAACCCTTCATAATCTCTATTTAACCAAATCTTGGGCTTAATCTGAACGAAAATAAAGGAAAAGAGTTAAGAATTTCAGGATATCCCACACAAAGCCTTCAAATAGTACTATTCTTAAAAATACTTCCAGATTCTCTCTCCGCAGAAAGAGCTGGGACGGAGGTAGTATTTGAAATCAATGAAAATAATTTTTTGTTCACTTAATTTGATTTGGCTCAAGTAAAATAATATTGATTTGGCTCAGTAATCAATGAAAATATTTTTTAAAAAATTTTACTATTCTTAACTTGATTTGATTTGGCTCAATTTGGGTTGATTTATGACTCAATCTAAACTGACCCAGTCTGATTTGGATCGGGTCGATATGAGTTAGGTCAAATTTTGATCCAAATTGACCCGTTTTGACCCATTTTCTTGAGAAAAAATCATTCTTAATTTCAACCACTAATTTACTTCATAAACAAATTTTAACATTTTTTAAAAGGCAAAGTCTTGGGAAAGACGGTCTTTCCATATGCTTATGGAAAGACGGGGTTTGATTGGAATAATAAAAGGTAAAAGGTCTTAGTTGCAATATTAAAGTTTTAGTATGAAACATGTAGTAGTTATAAAATTTATAACCCGATTTATGCAACCCAAAAATTTTATCTTAATTTCTTCTAATTTACACTTTAAACCTTGGTCTTTCCATAACTTATGGAAAGACCGTCTTTCAAGAGACGGACTCTTTTTAAAATTATATAAAAACATTTTTAGGAAACTAACTATATATAATATATTTACTAATATATGAAATATATATTCATAATTATGCAAATGAATTTTAGTAAAAATATTTTTAGCTTTATAATTGTATTTTTTATTAAGTGAATACTATATAATTAAATATATTATATTTTTATTTTAAATTATATAAAAACAAATTGTAATTTTTTTATTTGTATAGATTATATTTTTTTTACTATTTTTAATATAATTTGAATCAATTTGGCTTAAGAATTGTAATCTCAATCAATGGAACCATCAATCGGCTTGCTTTACGGAGGTGTTTTGGGAAGAATAGGGACCGACGATTCAACAGTACTATCAACTATGAAGAAAACGGGAGAAAAAAACCAAATTAGTGCCGTGGCCATTTGAATGAATAAAATCAAATAGTTCTCCTGAAATGCAGAGGTCCAAACCTGAACATGCAGATCTGGTCAACAATCACAAGGAACCAGGCGGCGGCTTATGCATCAAACTAGTCCAATTGTACACGAAGTTGCATTGCAGCCATACTTCCTGCATTCCTAAACACTCAGCGAATGATCTTAAACTCTAATGTCCTGAAATCCTGTCATTCATCATCCTCGCTGACTAATGCAAATGAGAATGGAGAAAACTTGTAACCATCTCCCTCATAAAACTTGTTCTGAAATTCCACCCAGTGAAGCCTCAATGCATGGAGGAATGCACTTAACGTCTCCATCACCAGCAATACGCCAACAGTTGCAAAGATAAACACTATTATGCCAATAATGAGAATCATAACATTGTTAAACCTGGCCAGAGAACCACAATGAGTCATACATATTCTTTACAATATGATATGGGAAGAGAGGAAGGATGAAAAAACCAAGATAGATTCTCACCCCATTGCCAGAAGCAGAACCTTCTCATAAAATACACTGGAAAGTTCAGAATGTGCAAGGCTGCAAAAGCAACGAGCAAAATAATCACATCACTTACTAGTAATAGATCAACATGCAATTACGTGAGCGAATTATGATCGGAGTGGAGCCATAATTCCTAGAACAAGTAGTCATTTGATGCAGACTAAAGATTTACACTACTTCTGTACACATGGAAACTGATTATTGAAACAGTAAAGAAGTTGAAAGAGGTTCTACTTCCTTTTATATAGCCATAATTCCTAGAACAAGTAGTCATTTGATGCAGACTAAAGATTTACACTACTTCTGTACACATGGAAACTGATTATTGAAACAGTAAAGAAGTTGAAAGAGGTTCTACTTCCTTTTATATAACCATGCACCACTTGAAAAACCAAAGGCGAGGCTCATTTGTTTGTTGAAAGCATGTGTTTACGTTAATTCAACAGAGGAACAAGTTTCCCGAACAACTATAATGCACCTGAGTGCCCACAGGCGTAGATATGAAGCTGTATTAGAGACTGCTCCGAGAACAAACTCTATTGTGTGGATCAATTGATGCACTAAGACTTCACTGAAATCAAATTCATCATGCCCGTGCGAATCACTTTCTTCCTCTAATTCAAAAGAGTCCTCTGTGCTAACAAGAGGTGCATATGATCGACCCTGGTGTCTCTGAAATTATGTTATGGGAAGACGTATAAATAAGGATGTAAGCGTATATGATAGTAAGGACAAAAGTTATATACAGGAAATGAAATCTGGCTTTCTGAACTTACTTCCTCGTGCTGTTTCTTCAAAAGAAGAGGCTTCGGAATTAACATCCATGGAACAGCAACAAGTGCCAGGAATAGCAACAGAAGCTGCACGGAGGAAGAAAACACTCATGAGCCATATTCTAATCTGATAAGATTCCCTTCCAAAGGCTTAAATTGTGCTCAAGAATAAGACCTGAAGATACTTCTGGCCAATAAATAGCTGGTTTTCACCCAAATCAGCAGTGGGGCTTAAGAACATATATATCATTACATGATAGAGATCAGCTTGAGAACCAGTGCACCATTTAACAATAATGAGAAGCGATAGGTAACCAAACAGGCCATTCAAAAATATCATCTGAGGAATAAATTGGTACCTGAGGGTGCAAAACATGCATGAGAGTTGATAATGGTCGTACAACTACTAAGAATTAAGCCCACTATATCAAATATAAGAGGTAAACCATATGAATCATAACTAAGCTCTCAATGATGTTCCATTAAAAGACAAGATTGCATTTTATCTTTAAATACATCGCGATTGCCGATTGTTTAACAAGTCATTTAAGGTTGTTCCCTTCTGATAATGGTGGTAGCATGTAGTAATCTTCAAATTTAACTTTTATATATGCCAGAAACCACTATGATAATGAACAGAATGATAAACTCATACCGGATATTTATATCATTCTTGAAGAACCTTGCATTATAATAGCTTAAAATTACTCCAAGATTCATCTGTCCTACTCCAAGTAAAATTGACATCTTCATCTTCAGGGAGTTGAGAAATGGAAGCTCACTACGAGTACCATGCCATTTAGGATCAACGCCGAAAGGATAGGTCCCGTGCATTTTGATCAAGCCTGCTGTAGAAGCATCCCTAAGCAGAATAACAACCCCCCAAAGGAGAAGTTAACACATATAAATGAACAACTAACTTTATGGTAACAATATATACTACTCGTATGTAATTTCTCACTTTAAAAAAATGTAATCTCACTTGGGCCCTCTATTTTTTACTGTGGACAATACATAACTGTATTAGTATTAAAGGAAAAAATACAGGTGAAGAAAGGTCAATAAGTAAGAAGAAATGAGTGTTATAATTAGTTGGTTTTCTAAAATGGGATAAGTAGAGAAAAGGGGGTTAAGTAATAGGTGTTCAGATATAATGGTCTACCTGCATGAAGAATCCCGGCAAGCATATGCTGAGCGCCCAAATATTTCAAAAGGAACGGAGAAAAACTCATTATACACCAGTCCTGTGTATATTGAGAACAGTGCCATCATCATAATAATATAACGGCCACCAAAAGCCATCTCCATAATATCCCCCAGTTTCTGTTGTTCATAAGCAAATAAAAAAGCTTCAATGAAAACAACATTCAACAATAGAAAATAGCACACAGATCACACTCCATGTTTGCTAATAGCTGAAGACAGTTCATGAATTACAGATGAAAAAAACATGCCGCAAGGAACACTATAATCTCTGACCCAAGAGACGTTTTCAGGAAGTATATAGTTTCAGACCAATAAATAATGCATTAGTTCCAGCTTCTTGGCAATGAAAATCAAGATATACCATTAAATTCATGTTTGCAAGCATTGATAGCAAAATTAATCAAGAATATCTAGGAAGTGTATCTTCTTACAAGAACCAATCTCTCAAATAAATTGCAACAAAAAACAGATAAATAACTTCTGGATATCAATTATGACAGATCTGGAAATGGCATAAAACAAACCAAAAGAAAACTGAAATTATAGAAATATTAAGCCTTCAATCATAATGGAAAATCTAAACTATTAATTACCTGGCTAGACAATTTCTTTTCCCGGAGTACAAGAAACAATGTTGCGATAAATAAACATATTCCGTGGCCCCAGTCTCCAAACATAACAGCAAACAGAAAGGGAAATGTTATAATGGTGAAAACGGCAGGATTTGCTTCCTTATATTTTGCAACCCTGAAATAACATTAAACACACAACTTTTTAAGAGCGGGTCAAATCAAATAATAAAGTAATTTAATCTGACTGTCTACAGCACGACAGTTTTAAATTTGAATACAGTGAGGGTAAAAAAAAATCTTTTATCAGCTCACATCAAACCAAAGAAGGGTTCAATTCCATTAACTGATTCTAAAATAAATAAATAGATAATAAACTAATCCTTATATGGTTAGTGAGTTACAAACCATTGGACATTACCATATACCAATATAATACAATGTGAACTGCAACTCACCCATATGCATCCACAATTTCCTGAAAAGCAGAAGTAAATTTGCTAGTTTGGTAATACGTAGGTGGTGATTCCTTGGTTTCCAAGACCTGGAATATAGCTCCGACTTGAGAATTACTATCCAAACAGGCCTGCTGTAGAGCACTCCTTATCTGCCAAATGTATTATGAAGTGATCTGATAAAAAAGGACTATAATACAATCAAATACAATAACAGTTGATTATGCTTGAGCTACCTGATTTGTGGCATAGACAGGACACCATCCTTCTCCAACTAGGCACTGTTTGGTCACATCGAAGTTCAGCATGTTTAAAGTGTTATAAACTGACTTCTCCCTTTTCACCTTTACAGAACAAAGCATATCTTGAAGTAATCTTTAATATTTTAAAACGGAAAGAAGATTATAGGCTCCGTAGAAGCAAACACGAAGCACCAAACCAAGTATATACTTTATTAGAGACGAACCAAATAGTTCCATTGCTCGAACTCACAGCTGATACCCTGTAAAATGGAAGAACGGTGCCGCAGGCTAACATCTATGGTGACCTTTAACTCCGAGAGCTTACCAGATACCTAAATTGCAGAACATTTTAGTAATTAGCTACCTCAAATGCATTGTTGACATGGGCCAAAACCTAGTCCGTTATGCTAGAATATGGAGTAGGTTACTGAAGTGCTATCAGAAAAGAACCTACCTCTGTCATCGCCTGATATTCTTTGCTTCCATCATCAGTGAAGGGATAGCAGTTTGCTCCAAATGCATCACATATTTTAACTATTTTAGACTTTGCTTTCTCCCCAGAGTAAAACACAAGGAATACATTTTTCTCAACCTGAAACAGCATGACTCACTCATATGAACTCCAAGTACATCATAGCGTATAAACCGTGTGTGTGTGTTAGTAAAAGAACTAAAAATTAAAAACACAACAGTCTAAAAGTAAAGCAACACAAACATCCACCACTCCATGAGTTTCAATTCTACTTCTGTGTTTGTGTACTCTTCACATTGTTATGAAGCCAAGAGTGTCACCAACAATGCACTCCACATATATATCCCTTTTGTAATAAAGACATATAAGTTCAACTTTGAACTTCTGCTATGAACTTTACTCCGATCCAAATTGCTCTAAAACACCACTTCACGAAATAGTGGAAAGAATATCAATTATTATAAGACATCACTTCACTCCAAATATAAATATTTATAAGATATCAATTGCTATATAACATTACTTCACTCCAAATCAAATTGTATATAAACATTAGTACGACTGTATGTGAGTATACACATGCATGGCAAGTAATCAATTGCAGACAAATAGACCATGAACAAAAGAAAGAAAGTTTGCTATAGCACCCAACAGTAACAAGCAAAGCAAATGATTCCAGTATCAAGTACAAACCTTATCTCCAGAAAGAGGATCAATGACAGGATCTTCCACAGCTGATTGCTTAAGAAAGACATTGCCACGAGTTGCACGAAACAAAATTCGTTCAAAAGCTATTGACTTCTCTCTATTTACAAGACCACTAACAAAACCAAACCTAACTTGTTTTGCTGGATCCATTGACATTTCCTGCTCAACATCATTCAGTAAATGGTAGATTAAAAACCTGCATCTTAGCTGCAGAAATCTATATCAGCTCAAACAAGACAACAGTACCTGCTCGAGTAAAAAAGGACTGTCAAGTGACCCCTCCCCAAGAATATGTGCTTCAATTTCCTTATGCTGGGCTTTGGCACTCTTTTGAGCTGAATGGAAAAATTCACCAGCCTAATTGACAAAATGGTGCCAGATAACTTCACAAAAGGTTTAATAATTACCCAAGGGCAGCTAAAGGAAGTTTCACTGTGATGTATTACTTGTAATCCTACGTCCAAGATAGGGTCTTACCTTCAGCATGACAAGCTTATACTCTAAGAGCTCATTGTGTGCTCGTTGAAGCTTGTCATTATTTGCATTCACCTCTATTAACTCCCCTTCAAGTTCTCCAAGTTTTACCTAAAATGCCCATTAAAGTGGTAAAACATTTGTGATAGTGATGTCTGAACTCTTGATGCTGATATGTTGTCTTTAAAAGATGACAAGAAAGACTGAGACAAACAATTTGAACAGTACTTACTTCTAAATCATCCATATTATTACTACCAAAGGTAGGCATTGATGAAGGTGAGATGCCAGCCTTTGTCATTTGTTCTTTAAATAACCGAAGCTTCCGAGCCAATTCCCCACATCTTTTTATCTGCACATGATAATATTTAGTGAATAACAACACTCACGGATTGGTTACAAAAAAAATTTATTCCAAGCACGATGTGTAAGGTTCCAACAATGATGTTTGAGAATTGATTCTTTCAGTTGGTTTAACCAGCTAGTTAATTTCCATGACAGTAAAGGGCATGTCAATTCTCATGCATGATTAGGGGGGGAAAGCAGTGTGTGTGACATACAAAACAATGAAGGCCAAGTTTTATGCAGTGATGTGGGCAGAATATATCAGTAACATGATGGCTGTCCAAAAAAATAAACCTGTGCAGCATAAGTCCTCTGGAACGGGCTCTTATCGGTATTAAGCTGGTGAAAAAGAGAGAAAAAAAAGTTAAGGACATGAAGGAAAAAAAAGGAAAATCACGAACATGATTACTGGATCTTGCACAGATAAGAACAGGCATTAGTAATAAAATCTTGAATATCAATAATCAATCCTGACATATCAGAAGGTCAAATTAGGGTAGAAAATCCACCATGCAGAATGAATTTAAGAGATATATTGGTCAACTGAAGTCATAAAACATTATCAAAAGTCTTTTGAAGACACGTACCACTATTTGTATCACAGATACCGCTTACAGACATTAAGACACTGACAATTTAGCTATTGCTCTTTGTTTTCAATTTTTTTTTAATCCAAATGAACCACAAAAGCAATTCTAGTATATCCATAACAAATCTCAACATAACGCACGCACAAAAGTACACACGCGTGCGTGCACACACATATGGGATGATAAAGTTGAATTTAACCTCCGACTAAGAACTTAATTCCAGATTCCATCATTAACATAGTATGATACCACGCGTTTCTGACCTAGGAGCAAATGTTTCGCAACAGAATATCAGAGCTAAGGCAAAGCTACCAGACAATTTCAGTAAGTACTCTTCCTTCATTTCCACCTCAAACTATTTGAAGAATGAGAAAACAAATGTACCTCGATATACAGCCAAACAAAGCACAATACCGCAACAGCAGAATTATCATTCATAATTCTAAGCCTGACCAAAAAATATATTAAGCTAAATATCAACAGAATATCAGAGCTAAGGCAAAGCTACCAGACAATTTCAGTAAGTACGCTTCCTTCATTTCCACCTCAAACTATTTGAAGAATGAGAAAACAAATGTACCTTGATATACAGCAAAACAAAGCATAATACCGCAACAGCAGAATTACCATTCATAATTCTAAGCCTGACTAAAAAAATATTAACAGAAACATACTACTGCTAAATATCAACGACTCAAACAACATTATCAGCTATCAAAACAGCGCGCAAGTACATAAGCAGCTAAATGAACAAACAGAACAAAGCAGAGATACGAAAATCGCAGTGCGAGGCAGGTAGCTTACATCTTTGAATTGAAAAAGTCCTAGATCGCCGAGGTACGATACGGTGCGATGAGCGGACTCGATCGGTATGATTAACCGCGTCAATTGCATCGACTCCGACCGCAGCATATCCATCGCCGCAGCTCTTTCTCTCTCCTCCGCAATACGATCAATCTTCTCTCTTCTAAATCGCAAACATCGCAAATTACTTTTGGAAAACAAAAGGCGAATCAAATGATTACGAAGCAATTAAACATTCATACTTACGCAATATCCCTCCGGTGATCGGAAACGTGATCGGAGGGGAGCCGGCGGGCGATCAGGTTCCCGTGCCGTAAAAGTAGGGGAAGGTCACAGCATTTTCATTTCCTGTGTGTGACTGTGTGTTTTGAGCTTGAAAATGAAAGAGAAGTGCGCGTTTCGCTCCCGCCTGTCACAACGCGGAAAGTTGAATGCATTGCTTGCAACATTTCTATCATGTTATTCTGTTTTGGTTTTCTTCCTCGTTTACCGAATTATACAACCGATGGCCACGTCACCTTTGGGCCTAGCTTTTAAACTGGCCCATGGGTTTACGGAGAAGTTGTATGAAAAGCCCAAAATGGTAGCCCGGGTTGTGGAGCATCAACCTCTCACAGTACAGCTAATGTAAAGACAAATTAATCAAAGAACGTGTAATTAAGTTTATAATGAAATAACATCTCGAATTTGTAGCATCCTTTTACAAAATAAATAATATTATAAATATTTTACTTCAAAAAGTCTCTTGAAGGGACGAAAAATATTACAAATTAATAAATAAAAATGAATTAAATTTTTGGACAAATATTAAAAAGAGAAAAAAAAACATTAACCAAAGTGCAGGTCAGGGCCGTCTTCGACAATTTGGAGGCCTTGTGCAATAAAAAAATGAGGGTCCTAAATACATTAACATAAAATTATCAAATAAAATATTTCTTATATAAAAAATATATATATAATATTTTTTTAATAGCTGCAAGACCAAAACGGGATGCAAAAAACCAAAAGCGAAATTTATCTTATTTGGATATTATGACTTTTCAAAACAAAGTATAAAGACAAAGAAAAATTAATAATACTACTTAATTACCATTAAATAAAATATAAAAAAAACTACAAATTGAGTTCTTACAAATAGGAAAATACTTTGGTCGAAAAGACACGTGCAAAGGTACTGAACTAAGAAAACGACTTCCAGAAGGATCGGGTTTAATTTTCTAAAAATAAATTATATATAGCTAATGATAAATTTTGGGGCCCCAAAATTGTTCAAAAGCACCAGTTGAACATGATCATAGACGGGCCTAGTGCAGGTCATATATAAAAATGTGAGAACCAAACACTTGTGGTGCTGTTGGAATGACGAAGTTTTAAATGTGAGAGATGTCGTCTTTTATTATAAAAATAAAAATTACTTTATAAGAGATGTCGAATAATGTAGTTATGAATTTGATTAGAAAATGAAAGTTTGGAAATGAAATAATAAAACACACCCTACTAGTAATCTATTGTGCAGAATAACTGAGAAGGAATGTCAACACTTAGTTATCCCGATGGCTTAACCCTTTTTTCCCTTTAAAAATAATTTATATTTTTCTTAAGACTCCGCCTCTCGGAAGATAATATTTCCATAAGTTCTAAAAAAATTCAAGATTTTTAAAATGTAAATTAGAAGAAATCAAGATAAAATTTTCGGATTGCATCAATCGAATCAAAAACTTATAACTACTGCACGTTTGTTAAATTTCAAGTTATCTTGGTCTTCCATCTTAGAACCAATTGGCACTAAGTGGATTTGACCCAAAACCTTATATGTAAGTCCATTATTTTTTTAAGAAATCGATGCGAGATATATCTTTCAACACGTCACCTCGCGTGCCAACGTGAAACACTCCACGGCCCACATCGGATCAAATTAAAGGGGATCCACACATCGGTCCGATGTGGATTTGACCCAAAACCTTATATGTAAGCCATTATCTTTTTAAGAAAACTGATGTGTGATATATCTTTCAACAACGTTGCATAATAAATTTTTAATATTGCAACTAAAATCGTTTACATTTCTACAATTCTAATTCAAACCCATCCGTTTATAGTAAGACGGTCTATCTAAGACTCTTTATTTTTTAAACGTACAATAAGTGGGGTAGAAGATTTGAAATGGAAGAATAGTGCAAAAATCACGACCATTCGGTGAATTAAAAGCAAGAAAAATGGTCCATCGCCGGAGAAAGCTGATGAATTGCGTGATAAAGCAGAATAAATTTAAATGAGAGGTTTATTAATTAATTGGAGATTTCATGAGCTACTAAAAGAGAAGAAGAAAAAGGTCCACACCCTAAAATAGTCAAGTGAGACAGAAGCAGCAGTTTGTAGAGCAAAAGGAGACATTCTTCGTCATTCATTTTCATTCACATTTCTAGTCGACCGACACACTAGGAATGGGATTGCAGTAGAAACCAAAAGGAGGTGATTGTGAAACGATTGAATTACATTTCCTCCTGTAAAGTTTTGAGAAACTATGAATCGAGCTCTAAAGTTTGTAACATTCAGGTCACGTTTGTGTACGTGTCGTATTTAGAATCTCATTTGTCCCGTGCTGAAAATTGATGTGACAAAATATTGCAAAACTTAAAATTCACAATTTGATTTCTGATTTTTACTGGAGCACTAGCAAACTTATTTGAAAATTTGATGGGGGTATGTTGTTATCAACAAATGTTGGCAGATAACATCTTATTAGATTTGTTATAATATATATTTTTACATATTATATCAATGATGCTTCTATTTTACTCACTCATAATTAAGCGTTAATGTTCTACTTTAAGTTTAGAGTATTAATAAATTATATTTGAGTTGATAATTCATCTAGGTATATTAATTTTAATTTAATTATTCAATTTAACATTATTTTATTTTATTATAATTAATACTCAATTTCCTTAAATTCCTATCATTTTATATCAGCTGAAATACCCTCCATTCCTGCATAAGATTCCTATTTTTTCTTTTTTTTGTTCGTTAAAATCGAAGATCTTAGTTTAATTATTATTTTATTTAAGATGAAATTTGGCCATGTCATCTCAATCCCTTCCTTTTTTTAATCATACCAGCATACATAAATGCCATACAAAACGATTATAAACACCCACGGGTGTACCCCAGTGGTTGGGACATGGGTGGGTAAGCCAATAATCCCAGGTTCGATCCTCGGCAGCGGCAGTGTGGGGAGTTCTTGCTTTGCAAGGCTCCCTTGTGCGCACCGAGGCAATGCCAAGCCCATGGGTCCTGGTGCTGGGCTACCGTGATTTACCTCTCATACGATGGCCTGGGTGTGGGCTGGTATGGGCCGCTGAGGGCGAGCGGATTGATCGCCTTTAGCCATACAAAACGATTATAGGTTCCTTACGCCAGACCAGAGGGAGTTAATTTGCAATTTGTCTAAACCTAGTCACACTCTTTAGGCAAAATGTGAATGTAAAAAGGTGAAAATTAATTGGACCACTTATAATTATATCTTGGGAGGCAATTAGAAGAAAGCAAAGAGTAGCAGAGAATGGAAGCGCACGCGGCTGTCCTCGTCCTATCAACCTATAATCTCCATCCACACACTATGCCTATATATGGCTACTAGCAGTAATGGCCTTCAGGATATAAATTTGGCCCTTTTCACAGCCTAACTTAAACTCATCCGATCCTCCTTTCCCACCCACGTACGACGTCGCAGCGCCCTTTTCCGTTTGTCTCCTTACATAATAGCAGCATGCAACTATTTTAGTCCCGGCTCAAATAGCACAGGAATCTTATCACGGTCTTAAAGTAATATTTTTTAATATTAATATATCCAATAAAAAGTTAATAGTCTGCATATGTATTTGTATATATGGTTAAAGTTTGACGACTTCAGTTTAAAGAGTCACTTGTGCAATTTCAAGTGGGTTATGGCGCAAGTTTGGAAAAGTGAGTAGGATAATAGAATTAAAACAAGAATGGTGATAGCGAGGGGCGGAAATTTATAGTGAAACTCATAGTGAATGATGCGTTGGCTAGTAAAACACTAAATTACAAATCACATTCTTTAAAAGGTGCAACTAAGTGTGGATACTTTTTACATCACATTAGTCGCTTTGTAATTGCACAGTAAATGTTCACTCTCTTTATCAGTACTCTTAAAACAAGTACACTCAAAAGATTTGGCAGTGCCAAACAAGGGTTGTGAGGTAGTTTTTAAGTCTAATTCTAATTTATAAATAATTATCAAAAATACCAAAAATACGAGGACTTAAAATTCGAGGGCATTTTTTGTTCAATCGCCTAACGATTATGTCGCTTGCAAGCAAGTATACACTTCTATTTACACTTGTACTAAAAGATGATTTCACTCGTTTAAAATGTCGCTCCACTCCACCCTAAACAGTTGTTCGTTCTCTTAGAATTATGTTATTATTGTACGGTTTTGCCTGTAAGAAAACGACCTTTAGAAAAAGCTAGTTTCGAACCGTCTTTCCTGGACAATTTTGCTGGCAACGAGTCGTATGCTTACAGTTGCACAAAACAGTTATAATGCAACAACTCAGAATTAATGTAAAAGTTGCATAAAAAGTTGTAGAGTTACGATTAAGGAAGAAAGGAAAAGAGAGTAATAGTAAAAAGGATTTCATAGAGTACGCTATATCTTCCTTAATCTGTGTAACACATTCTATGCATGCAGTTACTCTCTCAAGGCATCAAACATGTCAACTTTACCCATCCCCAAATGTTTCATACCCTTTCTCTATCTTTATGCACAATGCATTTACTGCCTATACAAATCACAAATTAACTGGCTTCATTCATTTCCACCCATTTTTCACCTCGGGAATTTGGACATAGAAAACCCCCCACATTTCAGATTGTTTCATATTAAAGAATCATTAACTCTTCCATTTCCCAATAAAATTCTCTCTTAATAATAAATTGCCATTTACTCCATGCAAAGTATTGATAAGGATGATTTTTCCATATGCTTGTGAAAAGATGGGGTTTAATTAGAATAATAAAAGGTAAAAGATCTTAATTGCAATATTAAAAATTTAGTATACAATGTGTAATAGTTATAAAATTTACAACCCGGTTCATGTAACCTGAAAATTTTATCTTCATTTATTCTAATTTACACTTTAAACATTGATCTTTCCATGACTTATGGAAAGACTGTCTTTCAAGAGATGGACTCTTTACTCCATGCCTCCCTTCTCTCTTTTTCAAAAATCAATGTTACTCATTTCATTAGTTTTATCGTAATTAAGGGTAGAAAAGTAAGTTCAAATCCTTCCTCCATTTTGTTTTCACTTTACAACGAAGTATATAGATTAGAGCTATCTCATTAATCATAAGAATTTCAGCCTAAGTGAATGTATCAAGGAATTAGTCTTCTTTTTTATTAAAAAGATATCCCTTACAATGCATTAAAAAGGTTTAATATAACCAAAAAACCCTTTTCCTAATCACATGTTCATACTATTTTGCTGTTAATCTAAACACTATAAGATGTTAGGTGAACTTTAAAAAAACAACTTATTTGAAAGAAGACGGTGTTTTTGAGGGAAATCAAAAGCCATTACCCAATATTTTCAAAATAAACTAACTTTGTTTATGAGCGTAATTAGCTTATATACTCTATCTGTCCCAACCAAATTTGCATAAAATCTTTATTTTCAGGCAAAGATTATGTGTAAACTGGCTGAGTCGGCTGAGACGGAGGGAGTAACTTCTTTTGAAATCATTTTGTGCTCGTGGAACAGTAGATTTTACAACCAAACCAGATTCAGCATGTATGAGAGAAAGGGTTTCAAGTACCATAACTTCTTCAAGCAAAAGCAAAACTAACAGATTGAACTGAGGAAAATGCATTATCCGTTAACCTGTACTCATCATAAATAGTATGGGACAGAAGTTTCAGATCTAGGTAAGTTTTCTTGAGTTTAGGTTTTCAAAGCACAGTCCCAAATCTGGTAGCCTACATAAACAACCTTTAATCAACCCATATCAGACCTATCAAATATCCCCCATGCAAACACCAAAAAAAATTTTAAAAAAACCAGCAAAAAGAAAAACACGCACACACACAGTATGGATCAATAAACATAAGTGCTAGTAGTACTAATGTGTAAATGTTTGTAGCTAGAAGTGCATTAAAACCTATACTTAACACACCATTTACAAGGAGAGCTCCCATATCTCAAGGGGGTCACATCCATCGCCCATGCACGTTTCCTCACTAAATACATGTCCTCTCCAAGAACACCGACTCCTTACTATTTAGATCGACTTTCAATGCAAATTGAGATATATTGAGAGAATTGAGAGCAGGCGGACCATGCGGTGAAAATAGTAATTAGTGGTAGGAAATAATCTATTTTTACTCTAACATAAAGTGCGACAATCTTTAAAAATTCATACCGGAAACTGTTACTATTCCATCCCTGACTAAATTGTAAGAGATGGTTTTTCACAGTTTTCAGAAAACATGTACGACAAGCTTCATAAAATACTATTGTTACTTATATCTATTCGAATAGATCGTCAAATTCAACAATATTGATTTGGAAACAGTAAATGTTGGTTTGGAGCACTTTAATAGGTACATCCATGTATATTACTCCTAATATTACTAACACAAAGAAGAGAATTGATTCAATGGTACTCCACAATTTTATATTTTAATGGGAAAACTGCATGGAAAGGAACTGGACCGCCAATGTGCAAATCTTGTTTGATATCCATTTATGGATTTTTCTTTACTTAAAAAACATGGCAATGCATACATACATGTGTATAAATGAGTCATATGATGGTCCAGAACACCCAAGAAACCAGCCATTTCGTCCCAGTATTATCCGGCATGGAATCAGATAAAAGGGGAAAAAGCATGTTTTGGTTCGAAGCTAACCAAAAAGCCAACAAAAAACTACACCAAAAATAGGTCAAACTCATGAAGAATGTAGAATTACAGCAGAAAATGTCTTCCAAGAAAAATAAAAGCACGAACTACATTGAACTTGAAGAGCAATAAAAATAGTAAGAGTCATAATAATAACGTAAATACATCAGATCTCTGAAATTCCTAGTTCAATGCTAAGCAATTGTCATGAATTAATACATTTAGAGAATCATTAGAAGAAATTTCTCGACCTTGAAAAGATCAAAGAGAGTTAGTTCATCAAGATCTTGGTGGGGGGAAGAATTGCGTACCGGCCATGAAGGCACTGAGAGGATAACCGGACTGGTCATAAAGCCCCGGATTCGAAGCGGTGGCGGCCACCGTGACCGCGGCGGCGTCGCCTGAACTTCCGATGAGATTTAGCGGCGGCGGAGGCTGATGGTGATGGTGGGATCCACTTCCTCCGGCGCCGTCGTGTCCAGCCAGAGTCCCAACGCCGCCGCCGTACCGGTTTTCAACGCCTTGATCGTAGAGAATTCCCTTGAAAACGTGGCCTCCGATGTTTACAGCCGTCTGATACGCGTACTGTTCCGCTTCATCGATTGCACTCACTTTCACGCACCGAAACACCGCCGGAGAACTCACTTCCGCCGGAAAATGACCCACTTCTAACCCTAGAGAGCAAACAAAATAATGGCAGCATTATTTACGAGGAGGAAGAAAGAACATTACATCTTTGGACGCATACTTTTCGTGAGTTTTACTCCAAAACAGTACGCATTTATAATTGAGTATTGACAAAAGACTGAAATCATGGAAAAGGAAACCGTGATTGACTGACTGACTTGATGACTTTGAACGAGTCGAGTTCATCGATAAGTTTCCGCTTCGTCAAGAAGAAGAGAAAGGGATAGGCAAGAGAAATGGATAGAAATGAGAAAATGATTTGTTTTCAAGAAAAAATATGTTAAATATTTGCGAAGCGTGAATTTTGACACGGTATCTAATCTAGGGATATATGAGGTTGAACCCCCCAAGAAAAGTATGCTGGCGCATTTCCTCCGAGAATTTAACGCAAGTATTTTTCTATATATTGAGCCGACATAAAACCGCAAGGTTCGAAATTATTACCAGCCGAGGAAGATGGGAGGCGGATGCAAGCGAGAGAAGAAGATCCCGGATTTTCCCTCGGCCGTTTGGGGTTACTGTGATCTCCTCTCAGGCTAAGATTCTGCAACTGTTGATTCTGCTGTAACTGCTGATTCTGCTGCTGCTGGTGATGATGCTGATTCTGCTGCATCGCCGCGAGCTGCTGCTGCCGTTCGCGGCGCTTCGCCGCCGGCACCCACGTGCTCTTCACGTGCGTCTGGCAGTGAAACCCTCGGCTCTTACAGCAGGTTCTGCACCTCATGTGCGGACAATCCTTCTTCGCCTGGTTCCCGCAGTCCTGGCAGTTCATCCCGCCGCTGCCGCTCCCGCTCCCGCCGCTGCCGGGTTCTCCGCCGCGCATCATCCTGAACCCCGTCCGGTACGAGGAATCATCACCGATGCTCCCGCTGCCGCCGCTCCCCGCAGTGCTGGAACTGATGATCCGCCTACTGGGGCCCACCGAGAAATCCACATCCTGGAAATTTTGTTGAGGGGGTTGAGGTTGCACGTGAGCTCTTTGCTGCAGCTGGTAGTAATGCTGCCATAGCTCGAAACCCTTGTTGTAGATCTCGTCGTTGTTTTTGAAGAGAAAGAGACTGTTGTTGTTGTTAGCGTTCGTAGCTTCTTCTTGACTATTATGACCTTGTTCTTTACCGCCTAGAGTGAAAAACCCAGACATTTTCTCCCCCTACAAACAGCTACGCCTAAACCCAATTTCGGAACAAAAAGATCCATAGCCAGAAGGAAAAACTGAAAACTCTCCCTTACCCTATACAACTTGGGTTTCTGCTAATAAACATGAGTAATACCTCTACCTTTTTTGTCCCTTGTTGTAGCAGTAGCAGTTCTACTACGCTATCTGGAAAAGCGGAGGCTCTGTTTATTTTTAAGGGGTTTTATAAAGGGAGGGATGTGGAGAAGAAGGAGAAATGTGTGGTGAGTGTGAGAGAGAGAGAGAGATGGAGAAAGATCGCTTTCTTCGTGTTAAGAAAAAAGAGAGTAATCCCTCTCAATCTTAATTGAATTCTCTGTCTTTTTTGTTTGAACTTTGAAGCATTAAAGTCACGGCTTCTGCAACGCCGCCATGGCGCTCTGCAACCTCAATTTAAGACAACCAACAGTACCATTTTTCCATCCTTTCTCTCTCCCCTTTGTCTCTATCTCACACTCTCTCTCTCTCTCTCACTACAATCCTATGCTCTTAAGCTGCTTTTTACATTGAATTAATATTAAGTGTGATTAAGGAATTAAAAATAATACTCACTTCATTTCTATGGATTTGACTTTGTAGTTTTAGGTGACTGGATTTATGTGGAAAAAGCTGAATTTAGACCCCAAAAAAATAGAATGGATTGATGAAATCGAAATCTCTGTTTCGTTGGGTTTGATACCATAGTTTTATTTATTTGGATTTAGGTAAATGAAATAAGTGTATGGAATTGAGTTTAAAAATGAAAAGGTAGAATGAGTGAATTAAATTAAAAGAGTCTTGATAGAAAATGACAGTGTGTGAAACCCAAAGAGAGTAAATTTGCCAAAATAGAAAAACAATTTTTAAAAAGTTGTCAAATCCATAGAAACGAATGGACTAAACTAAAACTACACTTAATAACATTAAATCATTTTTTACTAAAATCTATTGAATTGAATTTCATTTTCATCCACTCATTCTAATTTTTACTTTTTAAATTAAATTTTAACCACTAATTTTTTTCACTTAAATCCAAACACGTAAATCTATGGTGCCAATATTATTGAAACAGAGAGTAGTAAAGTGTTAAAGAAAATTATTTTATCCTAAGAGTATAAGCTAATTTTGGAGTGAAAACAAAAGGTGGCCTCCTATGATTTCAAAATAAATCATTTTATTTATAAGCACGTTTCCATCAATACACTCATAATATACTTCTTTTTTATAAATTTGTCCCACTTTTTAGTTTCAATATAGTTTTTGGAATATTATCACGCGTTCTTATGATGGAATAAATTATAACTATCAATTTGCTAATTTTTTACTCTATTTATGTAATTTATAATTTAAATATTAATGTGTCAAGTGACCTAGTGAGCCCCCAACTGGCTCTCTCGAGGCAGAGAAAATCTCACCACTTGCGTCTACAGTCGTCTTGCAGTTATGCAGTGAGACTTGATCCAGGCCCTTGCATGACAATCCGACGGATCGTGAGCCTCCACGTGTCGTGATACCAGCTTTTGCTTACTCGCTCTTGCACCGGAAAACACGCTCTACTTTTTCTTCTGACCCCCACCCCCTCCTTCTCTCCC
Organism: Rubia yunnanensis; assembly: GCA_037428765.1. NCBI lineage: Eukaryota > Viridiplantae > Streptophyta > Magnoliopsida > Gentianales > Rubiaceae > Rubia > Rubia yunnanensis. Next base: position 104,486,126 of record CM075067.1, read on the forward strand.
ATAATTAAGACGGATTTTACAGTTTTACAGCGTTAATTTTACTGGCCTCAAAAGCAAATCTACCAAATGAGGAAACAGAGTGTTAGAGTGACCTTACTAATTCCTTCTCTGATCTCACAGACCAATCAATGGACGATGATTAAGAACACACTGAGTATAATAGGTGGGTCGTAGGCTTACTCCGTAGACGCTAGGACACTGGATTTCATGTGATCTTTTTGCACTGATACTCTCGAGATTAACTTACTCTCGTGATTATTCAATGCAAAACCCATCAAAGATGAGAATGTAATGCATTTTTTAAAAATTATAGGAGTCCGTCTTTTGAAAAGACAGTATTTCCATAAAATATAGAAAGATTGAGGTTTAAAATACAAATTAGAATAAATAAAGATAAAATATACGGGTTGCATGAATCAGATTATTAACTTTATAACTAATATACGTTGCATAATAAATATTTAATATTGCAGCTAAGACATTTTACATTTTATTATTTTAATTAAACTACATTTTTCCATAACCATATGAAAAGACCGTCTTTTCCAAACCTGTTACTGAGCTCATATGATATATTAGGGTATTAATTATGTATTTTTAAGCTTTTGCACAATTACACGTTATTATTATTATACATGCATACTGTGTGAAATTATTATTTATTGTGATCAATTAATTGAATTCTTCGCGGATTCAAATTATTTACTCCGTACTTCATACTCTTTTACTCTTTACAAATAAGCTTGAGTCTCCCGTACGGGAGATGCTCTTAATGTTTCAGGGTGAGTCTCCTAACAGACGACCTTTCTATAAGTTTATGGATAGTATTTATTTTAAATGTTGTAATTTTTTATAAAATTTAAATATTGTATTTTATAAGTTAATATAAGTAATATTATGTATGTGAAGGTGAAAATAAAAATATATTTTTAAAAATTTTAAATATAGAGTTTTAAAATAAATGCATTTCAAATTTAACGTAAAGGCAGCTTCAAGTGTTCAACTTTAACCTTTATTTTTTTAGGTTTCTCAAAAAATCACGTGAGTGAGTCATTAGTAGTATTGTACTGTTGTACGCATCTCAAGATACATCTAAATTGAGCGGACCAGTATTTTATGTGAAAACTTTGCATTCTGTTCTACTCTACATTATTTCCTACAATTTCTTTAATGAATGGCACACTATATATTTACAAAATGTTAAGGAAATACTCCTATCACTGCAGTACTCCCTCCATTCCGGTCAAAAATTCTTATTTTTCATTTTTGTCTGTCCAACTAAATGTTCACATTTTAATTACTATTCCTTATTTAAGTTGAAATTTATGGTTGAAATTAGGGCAGTTCATTTCAATCACCACTTTTGGTTGAAGGTTGGCCGCATCAACATGCATAAAAACTCGTGCAAAAAAGTTAATGTGAACATTTGATTGTATAAAGATAGTATTGAATTGAGAAACACCAATAAAACTGATCTACTAGAATTTATTGCATTTAAAAAGTGTTGATAAGAAAAACATTCTTTACAAAAAACGGAGGAAGTACTACTATCATTCCCAAAGTACGATCACATTTATTTTCTATCTAATTAAGTAAATGGAATTATATGTTTGCTATAGCCTATGAAGATACTGTACTGCTTTTAACAATGGAGTTCGAGTTTTAAGCACATAGCCTCTGATTCTTAGGAGAGGATTAAAACCTAAAACGCCACGAATGCCCACTCTAATTGTTGTTGCAATGATTTAAAGATTGACTCGGTAGAAACGTCGGAAAAAACAAGAGAACACATCGAGTTTTTGGTGGTGAGGCTAGCTTTTGTTGAGGAATTTCGTAGTGCTCTATTTGGAGGTCAACTCCTCACTGATAGTAATAGAAGTTGATGTAACATGCAAGAAGACCAAGAGGCCCCTCCCCTTGCCCTTTTCTCACTCGGGTTTTGGTTATATATCCACCACCTACAATAATGCACGGATCTATTGCTCCTTAGTCCCCCCTTTGGAAAATAAAGACGGAATTGCTGTTGACTCGCTCTTTTAGGTAATCTTGTGTGACTGAGTATGCGTGTGAATAATCAGGGGTGGTTTGGGAATATAGAAAAGTTTATCTGAAAGTTGTTGAACTTAAAAGAGCACGATGTGATAGTTCAACGATTTATTTATTTTTTTTGCAATTTTAGATAATGATCAAGTTGCTGTCTCTGTTTTGTTGAATTTGACACCATAGCCTTACATATTTGGTTTAAGTGAATGAAATAATTGAATGAAATCGAGTTTAGAAAGCATTCTGTGCCTATGAAAAACTTATAAAAAAATGTGTCAAATTCAATGCAACGAAGGGAGTATGTCAATTCTAGTGGGACATGCGAAAATATGAACCATGTCATTATTTGTGGATAGAGGGAATAGTTTTCTCTCTTTTTAATCTCTCCTGACTAACGACTCCTTACATTTTGAATCTATTTTTTTTACAACTTGAAATTATTCAAAAAGATTAAATAAATAAAATAAGATGACGAATATGTTACTCATTTCGTCCCACTTATTTTTACACTTTTACTTTTTGAATGTTGTTCCATATACATGTTTAACCGTTAACATCTTTACCTACGTATAATAACGAGAAATAAAAATTAAATATTTAAAAACCACTTGTTACGACGATTTGAAAATAATATCATATACGATAGTATTATTGTTCATATATTTATTCAAATACACAATCAAAATTTGATAGAGAATAATATGTAAAAAGCAAAAGAATAAAAACAAGTGGATGGAGGGAGTATTAATATTTTCTAAAATAGACCATAATGAAAAATGTGACACTGTTAAGAAAAAGAATTAGAGTGTACAAGTGAACATTGTTTTAACAAATAAAAGGGTATAACAACAGTATCTTCGTAAAGGCCAAACAGAGAATTGAAAGATCCATTTCGGACAAACATCTTTGCTTCACTTTATGAATGCAAAGCAAGTTTCCACGTTCTTTGCGTATTCTCCCTTTCTTCCCTGTAAGTTATAGCCTGAAGTAGGTATAGCATGTATCTAGGTGGCATATATGAAACAAAGTGAAAACTGAAAAGGAAACAAATTAAGGAAAATTTAAACCAAATCTTATGATACTAATTAACTTGAAATCTATGTTACATGCACTCTTGTATAGATGTGTTAAAAAGGAAAACTCTTCCAAATTTTATAAAAGATCTAGCCCTCTTTTTGTTTTTTTATTGCTTGCCTTCGTCGTCCTCACCTACACTTATAAAGCAATTTTACTATTTGGAAAGTAAAAGAGACATGAACCTTTCAAAATAACATCGAAAATATAAAAATATACATACAGTTGTGGTCACATTAAATATTGTTCTAAAAAAATATGGTCAATTGAATTGAATTAAAATGAAATTTAGTTAAACTTAATATTTTTATTATTATTTAATTTATTTGATTTTAGTTCGGTTCAATTTTTTTGAATAGAGTTGCATAGTATTTTTTGTTGGTCACCTCTTCAAATCCTAAATACTCCCACTGTTTCACCAAGAGTGGCACACTAGGTTTAGACTCTTAGATTAATGTGAAGAAAATGAGAGGTTGAAATTGAGTGTAGAAAGTAAAAAGTATAATGGGTGGATGAGATTGTAGGAATCTTGCAAAAAATGGAAAGTGTATCATTTAAGAAAAACTTCCCAAGGCAAGTGTGTCACTCTTAGGAAAACGGAGGGAATATTAGTTAATGAGGATTTAAAGAGTTTTGAATTCATGAATGGTAACCCAAGGGTTGATTCATTAATTGAATAGTTCCAAGAGTTGGGTTAATGAATGAGAGACTCTTGAGCTGTACTTGAACTCTTATAAATAGAAAGAGTGTCTGGGAGTTTAGATAAGTTTTTTTCACACATATGTTATGGTCTGAGAATTCTCCACTTTGTGTTAGGTGTGAGTTTTGTAGACATTCGTTCTCCACTTGTGTTAGGTGTGAGTTCTGTAGACATTCGTTCTGGTCTTAAAATCACTCTTCTACATCTGTAATCTGTGGGAAAGATGTAGTCCCTTCTGAATCTGTAATCTGGTAGGATAATACTGCGTGACATCCTAACATCTCTAATCTATCTGGCCCATTTGGGCAATAAAATTAATCAGTTTCTGCTCGTGGAGGTAGCCAACATGTTTGGTGAACCACATTAAAATCTGTGTTATTTTTCTTGCTTTCTTTTCTGTCAACATGATTCTGCGCAAATGGATTAATTTTTCCAAAAGTGGTATGAGAGCTAGGCAGTGATAAAACGAGTGGTATCAGAGCCTTGGTTGATCAGCTTTCATTTCAAGATGAAGAAAAAAAGAAGACAAATATGAGTCTGGTTTATCTGTTGGCTAGTCCAGAGGAGAAAAATATTTTTGTCGCCTCTATTGGGATTCACGAGCTACCGTGTGTGACAATTTTTTTCCTGGTTGGACTTGTTAACATTCATCTGTTCTGCTAGTAAATTCTTTCCTGTTTGAATTTTCTTAAATTTGTCTGTTCTGTCACAATCCTGTTTCTGGTTGTACTTGGTGAAATCTGTTCCGTTTAATAAATTATTTCCTGGTTGGATTTATTAGTTGGTTGATGGTATCTAGGTACATATATGGTATATCTGTCTGGCACTTCTCTCGTGCATCTGTAGCTGTCAGGTACATCGGCACAACCATCGTGCGTCTGGTGCATCTGGCACTGTTCCCGTGCGTCTGGTGCATCTGGCACCGTTCCCGTGCGTCTGGTGCATCTGGCACCGTTCCCGTGCGTCTGGTGCATCTGGCACCGTTCCCGTGCGTCTGGTGCATCTGGCACCGTTCCCGTGCGTCTGGTGCATCTGGCACCGTTCCCGTGCGTCTGGTGCATCTGGCACCGTTCCCGTGCGTCTGGTGCATCTGGCACCGTTCCCGTGCGTCTGGTGCATCTGGCACCGTTCCCGTGCGTCTGGTGCATCTGGCACCGTTCCCGTGCGTCTGGTGCATCTGGCACCGTTCCCGTGCGTCTGGTGCATCTGGCACCGTTCCCGTGCGTCTGGTGCATCTGGCACCGTTCCCGTGCGTCTGGTGCATCTGGCACCGTTCCCGTGCGTCTGGTGCATCTGGCACCGTTCCCGTGCGTCTGGTGCATCTGGCACCGTTCCCGTGCGTCTGGTCCATCTGGCACCGTTCCCGTGCGTCTAGTCCATCTGGCACCGTCACCGTGCGTCTGGTACATCTGGCACCGTCACCGTGCATCTGGTACATACAAACATCTGGTACATCTGGCACAATTGTTGTGCATCTATATCTGTATGCCAACATCTGGCTCTTGATCTGTATATGGGCTTTGAATCGAGAGGGAAATTGTAGGGAATCTCTTCAAATCCCAATATTATATATGAGGATTTCAAGAGTTTTAGATTCATGAATGGGTAACTCAAGGGTTGATTCATGAATTGAGTAATTCTAAGAGTTGGGTTCATGAATGAGGGACTCTTGAATTGTACTTGAACTCTTATAAATAGAGGGAGAGTTAGGGAGTTTAGGTGAGTTTTCTTCAAACATCTGTTGTTCTAGTATGAGAATTCTTCACTCTAGGTTATGTGTGAGTTTTGTAGACATATATTCGGGTCTTAAAATCACCCTTCTGTATTTGTAATCTGTGGGAAAGATGTAATCCCTTCTGAATCTATAACCTGGTCGGATGGTCATGCGTGACATCCTGACATCTGTAATCTATCTGGCTCATTTGACAATAAGATTAATCTATTTATGGTCGTAGAGGCAGCAAACATGTTTGGTTCAACCACGTCAAAACATGCGTTATTTTTCTTGCTTTCTTTTCTATCATCTTAATTCTGCGCAAAGGGATTAATTTTTCCAACAATTTTTACTCGGAAAAAAACATCATGGACTAGCATTTTATGGTTACCATTTTGTGTGCATGACCATGTGACTAAAGACATCCAAAACAATATAATATGCCCTAGATTTTTCGGTTTAGTATGCAATTATTGGATCTTCTTTTTGTCATTTTAATATCAAAAATTGAAAAAGAGAACAAAGTATATATAGCTAGGTACAAAGTTTATTAGTGTGTGTGTCTCTCTCTTTTGTTCTTTCTTTTAAATGATAATGACTGCCACACAAACCTAATTGCATCCAACAAAGGATGGTGTTGCATTACATTAGCATATATTAATCTCGATCTCCCTTTTGTTACAAAGCTTTGAAAACAAACTTAATGTATTTTATGCATCTGTGTCGGCTGAATCTTCCGGGAAAATGCTGAAAAAGGAATATGCAAAATAAAGGTAGAAAAACGAATAAACTGAGAGCTCGAGAAAACTTTTTTTTTTTTTTTTTTTTGGATAATAATACCATGCTATTATATTATCGAGAATGCCTGATTACAAGTTGTGCTAGACTATGCGCATTATGAACTACAGATCTATGCACTTTCATGAAGTGCACATTATGGAAAACCATAGCTAGCATTCTGATATTCCTAATCAAAGCTTTGAGATCCGGTGGCACGGAGGGGAAATTACTGGTATGTGTAAGGACCAATTCACAGTCCGTACGGATACAGATGCAAGGGATACCCAGAAAGCTAGCATGTGACATTGCTTCGGAAATGGCTATAAGCTCCGCTTGGGTCGGTGATGTCGCCTGTATGGAACGAAAACCAGTGAAGGTGGTAGTAGTTGAATCCTGGACCATACACCAAGCCGCAACTGCCATGCCATCCTGTTTCTGAAAAGCCGCATCTGTGTTGATACAAAACCAGTCTTGATAAACCGGATTGATATGATTATCCACTGTATACCATATGAGTGTAATGTCCCCCACTTGTTCCTCCTTTGGTCTGTCTGGTTGAGCCAGGGTGGATATGTGTTCTAGCGCCAATTGGGAAGAGTTGGGATTTGCTAGAACAGTGTGAGGTGTTTGATTTTCTCCGCCTTCAGAAGTTTCATTTATAGTCGCCAGAATGAAGTCCACCGACGGTACTTCAGAAAACTTTTTAATGTTCTCTCTTTTAATTATTTTTCCCGATCCTTAGTTATGATTTCTGTTGCTGCATTGAGCCGATTGAAGTCCAATCATTATATGCATGTCAAATGGAACATCTTTTTAGTCAACAAAATTGTTAAGAAGACTATTTTGGTCAGCAGAATTGTTAAGAAAACTATTTACTAGGTTGCTTCAACGTGTCACATGACAAGAAGTTTTATTCTTGCGCCAAAACTACAATAAAAAGGATAAAAATACGTTTTGAGAATTAGATCGTGTTAGCATTGGCAAAAGGCGAAGATCTGCTCGCCCTCAGCGGCCCATACCAATCGACACCCCGTCCAACATATGAGAGGTAAATCACGGTAGCCCAGCACCAGGATCAATGGGCTTGGTATGGACTCGGTGCGCACAAGGGAACCTTGCAAAGTAAGAGCTCCCCACACTGTCGCTGCCGAGTATCCTGCCGAGTATGGACTCGTGTTAGCATATGCATAAATGATGGAACTAACACTTTCTCTAAAATAAAACTCCCTCGGTTTCATTATTTTTAATATTTTTAATAGTTATATGTAATCATCAATAAATTTAATTATATAGAATATTATTATATATAATTAATATTTAGAAAATGTACCTTTCAATATAAATATATTACATCATTTTTAATATATTAAATTTATGATTGAATTCGTGATAAAAAAGTCAAAAAAATTTATTTTCCAACATTATCAGAATGAATAATGAATAATCAAATACGATAAACATAGTAGTCAAAAAGGGAGAAGGACATTGTACACACCAAGTAAGTTATCAACTCAGCCAGTCAAGACTTTTTTTTTATAAAAGCTTGTTAATATAATTAATAATACGATGTGTATAATTAAATCTTTCCAAGTGGGTGTCACGAGCAAAGACACTTAACTTTAACGCTCCTCGTTATTATATGATTAATTATTTTTTAGTACAAAATAAAATGGTAAAGTATTAGGAAAGAAGATATTTAATTAGAATAATAAAAGGTAAAAGATTTTAGATATAATATTATATATTTATTATGTAACGTGTAGTTATAAAATTTATAACTTAATTCACGTAATCCAAAAATTTTATTTTAATTTCTTGTAATTTATATTTTAAATCTTAATTTTTTCATGACTTATAAAAATACCGTCTTTTAAGAGAGACAAAATTGTAATAGATAACAACACGTGATTTCCCTAAATTAGTGGCCATAATACAAATAAATTAAAGACCAATGATACGAATTCGGGACCAAGAGGGCCGGATTTCAGCCGTACCATGATCCCCGAAGGCTGGACTAATTTTCAAAATGATTTTCACGCGTATAACTCTAGCTTTACGTTGAGAGAATAAAAATAACTCTTCAATTTAGAAAGTGTTTAAATAATCATAACTTATGATAAAATGTGAAGTTTTAATTTTTTGTTGCTATTTCGATATTGATTCATCAATTTGGGTGTTGACCAGATTTGAAATGATGAAAATACTCCCGTCTACCCATAAGATGAATTTTCATTTTACCCTTTTAATCCAGGGGTAAAATTGTTATTTACTTGAATTTTGGTCAAATCTCCCATTGACAATTGAAGTCAATGGTTCCCAGGGCTAGATTGACACTTACATCATAAAGTTAAACTTATTTTGACACATTCTCATTTTACAATGTTTATATTGACACTTTCAACATAAAGTTAGGGTCTTTTATCACTTGAACATTTTCAAAAAAATCCTAAAATAAAGAGAAAATCTCTTGTTAGACCGACTAACTGTTAGGCTGTAAAGTAATAAGAATCTCATCTCAATAAATTTTAGGGTTAAATTATAATTATTCATACATTATGATATATTTTAAATTTTTTTTAAAGAATCTTGTTATAATAGATAAAATAAATATCACATTGCTTAAATAATTACATCAATTATTAAATTACATATTGTGAAAAGTAAATACCCTGCGGCCGCGGGATTGATATTTAGTCTGACAAAAACGTGAAAAGGCCAGAATATCAATGATGAGAATTGCAGGGATTGGTTTCGAAATATTATTTTAAGGAAATTGAATTGTTTGTACTAAAAGAATTTAGATTTTTAGGGGCCCGAGACTTTCTCCTTTTACTATTTGACCTTGTGCCTGCGACACAATATTAAATATGCGCCAAATAATTTGCATGATAACTTGGTCTTGGAGACTCGGGGACTAATTATTGTTGGTTTTTGTGGCTCCTTTTGGTTGTCAAAGTAAGACAAAAAAAATCAAAGGAAAAAAGCTTTGCCGTATTTTATTTTTGTTCGTGGCTGAATAAATGAACTCGTATCTTTTAAAATTAATTAGGAGCAGTATTGTTTATTGAAAACGAAGTATTAGAATTACAAGGTTCTATCATAAAATAAAATGATTAGTATTATATATAAAATAAAATGATTAGTATTATATATAAAATAAAATGATTAATATTATATAGAGGTAATCTATGATCTAATATATTGAATCATGTGACTGTCAACCATTAATATGTACCTAACACTAATACGGTCCCTCATATGCAGTGCAGTATGAATTATCGCACAAATATAGACAGATGGAGAGTAACGAACCAATTTTGGGTTCTGATACTATATTAAAATCATAAATTTCTATCATAAAACTAATTAATATTATATAGAAGTGATCAATAATCTTATATATTAATTTATATCTGCAACGTAAGACTAACTCTGACATAATTTTAATTTAATGTAGGCTCAAGTCCACGAGTCGCACACGTCACGTCACGCACACAAACAGCCCACTCTTAGTTGGTTAGTAACTATTAATATTTTATTGTTTAATGCAAGAGATAATTATATAATCTCTTTGGTTCTTTTATTATGGCCCCAACTTTTGGGCACAAATTTTTTCAAAAAAATAAATTAATGGTAGAAATTGTATTGAAAGTATAAAAAGTAAAATGTGTGGATAAAAACAATCTAGGATTTACTAAAAGGGGAAGGAGCCAATATAAAAAAATCATCCAAAAAAGGAAAGTGAGCCATTATTAGTGGACCGGAGGGAGTACATGTTAATGCTCCATCCGTTTTATTGGATGTAACATATTTTTTTCTTTTAAAACTACTTTTGTGGATTTGGCACAATTGTCTTTTATGGTAAGATTCATTCAATTTCATCCATTTATTTTACCTTTCACTTTTTAAATTTAAATTTATCCACTCATTTTGTTAACCTAAACCAAATTACACGTGATGTATGTGGCTGAAAGTTCATACTCCTTTCGTCTCACCTCAAATTACACACTTATTTTTTAGACACTATTCTCTATCAAAGCTTGAACTTATATTTGAATAGATATATGTGCACTACTGGGAGAACCCCCAATAGGCACCTGTATTTTAAGCACCGATATTTTGAGAATTTTCGTATCGGTGCCTAAGTGACCTGGCGCAAAAGGTGTAGTGTCATTGGTACCATTTACCAGTGCATATGCATGAAATACTGGTGCTAGTAAATAGGCGATCGTTTAAAAAAAATCCGACCAGTGAGAATAAGCTCACAGACCGGAATATGAAACCAAAAACGAACAAAGCACAAAAAAGGCGAAGCTCATGTAAAAAACTGAAAATTCATACCACAAACCAAAACTTCATTACATATAATTGAAAGTACATAACACCTCTCAATACATAACAATTAATTACATATAATCAATCATCATAAAAACTATAACCTAATTTCTCAAAAACCCTAGATAACATCAAAGAACCAAAAGTAAAAGTGAGGTCGAATTTGAGCTGAACCATGAATTTTGGTGGAGCTCGCAACTCCGACCAACAACCAGAGCACCGGGAGATGGAGTTGGGGAGTCATCGGCAAAGGCATCAAAGCGGCGTCGTCAGCACTAGGCGGCGGCGGAGAGGGAAAGGTGGTGGAAGAGGAGGGAGAAGTTGGAGATGGGGTAGAGGAGGGAGAAGTTGGAGATGGGGTAGAGGAGAAGATAATGAGAGGGAAATGAGGGTGGTTAGATTTAGGTTTCAAAGGTAGTATATATTGTTTAACGGTTGAGATTCAATCAACAAAAGAAATCAACGGTTCAGATGAAACAAAATTGGATTTTTTTTAATAAGTGTTGAGCACCGGTACCGGCGCCCAAAATGCTCATACCGGTTCCTAAGAAATCGAAACGCAACTGCTTAGGGTTGCTTTGAATGGCTTTTTTTTTAAAAAATAATAAATTGAACCCGAGAGCAAACTTTGAAAAAAATTTCCAAGTGTTGAGCACCGGTACAAATACCGATGTCCAAAATACTCATACAGGTGCCTAAATATACGAAACGTAACTGCTTAGAGCTGCTTTGAATGATTTTTTTTAAAAAAAATTGAACCCGAGAGCAAACTTGGAAATTTTTTTCTAAGTGCTGAGCATCGGTACACATGTCGGTGCCTAAGTAACTAATACCGGTGCTCATTCCAAAATCTCAAAAGTTTAAAACATTTCCACAAAATTTGGAAAGAAAATTCAAAAAATTCATTATCCCGCCATAACATAACACAGGTATGAATGAAAAACAATGCCGCTGCTAGTATTATTTGATCTGTAAGTTAACTTTTAAATTTTTACTATTAGGTCCATAGAAGAAATTTGGAGACGTCGAATCACAAAATTGAAGACACCAAAATGCAATTAAATAAGATATGATTGTGTCTTTAAAATTCGAGGTACAATGGGTGGACGAGAGTGCCTCTAACATATTTTTAGAAAATTATGCTATAACCTAAAAATTTGTTACAACATTATTCGTCTGTCCAAAATATACGAATTTTGTAATTCTTGCATAAATATAGAAATAGAAAATAAATTAATTTTTGATGAAATTTTAAAAAGCACTACTACATGTTCTATACTAATCTAGAGTTAATTACATAGAAAATAGAAAGGGAAATCGGAAAGGATTATGGACAAATATTTTGTTACGTACTTGGAAATACAATGAGGGCGTATATGGTAGCATCACGTTCGAGCGAATTTCAATTTGGAGTTTCGAAAAAATCTTTTACCTTTTGCACTTAGGTCCCTCCAAGAAAGTTGGGGTCGTCAAATCGCAAAATGGGTGGAACCAAAATGCAATTCAATAATATATGATCGCAACTCTGCAATTTGGGTATGTATGGGTGAACGAAAGGGTCTCGAAAGTCAACATTGATTACTTCTATAAACTCTAGGAAAATTACACGGTGGTCCAAAATTGTGTTACCCATTACCCATTGCTCCAAAATACATAATTTTTTGTTATTATTGACTAAATATAAATATATAAAATAAATAATTTTTTTGGTGAATTATTTAAAAGTACTAGTATATGTTTTAGAGTAACTTATGGTTTATTATTTGGAAGTTACAAAGTGGAGTCGGAAATGATTATTGATATGTTATTGTGTTCAATTTTTGATAAATATTCCCCAACATGCTTGGAAAATACAATGGGGGGTGTATGGGGTAAGATCACGTTCGAGCGGATTTATTTTGGAGTTACGAGTAAAGTTTTTACTTTTTGCACTTAGGCCCATCCAAGAAAGTTGGAGTCGTCGAATCGCGAAATTAGCGGAACTAAAATGCAATTCAATGACATACGATCGTATTGGGAATGTATGAGTGAACGGAAGGGTCTCGAAAGTCAAGATTATTACTTCTATGAAATCTTGGAAATTACATTGCGGTATAAAATTGTGTTACCGGTGCTAAATTTATTCATAGGCACCAATTTTTTGGATACTGGTGCTAAATATCGGTGCCAGATTTTGTTTTTAGCACCAGTATTTAGTGTATAGACATCGGTTTTTTGTGTATCGGTGCTTAATTTATTCATAGGCACCGGTTTTTTGTGTACCGATGTTAAATTTTAATTTTTAACACCGGTATCACTGACATACTGGTGCCTACGATATTTTTAGCACTACATATTGTCAAATTCACTGTGATAAGTAATTTCTAAGTATCAATTTTTTATTTGTCATTATTAAACATTGTTAAATATATTAACGATCATACATTGTTTTTTAACAACGTACTTATTATTATTATTGTGCAATTTAAATTAAAACAGAAAAAGCATAATAATTCAATTATGGAAGAGAGAGATTTGAACTTGCATTACACCTGATCAGGCGCTGTTGGCAAGTCCAAGTGATTGATATGCAAGTGAATACAAATGTATCCATGCATAACAACTTTTCCATATTTTAAGATTGTTGAAACCCTGATTACTTCCTCTATCCCATGTTAAATTTCACAAAAAAAATTCACGCTCATCTAAAAACATGTTGACATATTTAACTACGTACAATAACGGCAAATAAAATATTACTTTTCAAAAATTAATTACGATGAATTCAATCATATAACATATGATAATATTATTGTTTATACATCTATTCAAATATGCAGTCAAAGCTGAACAGTGACTAGTAACATAAAAGTGAAGTGTTCAGTTTAACCGGGTACAAAGGGAGTATCACATTACCACAAGTAACTCGCCAAGATCAACCATGAACCAGTAAAATCTTCCTAAGGCTTATGAGTTAGGATCTCAATCACCAATTCACCATGAACTTTAAACTTGTAGGATTTTTGGCTTGCACTTGGATTTTACAATGCACGCATCCAAAATGTGGAGAATATAAAAAAGGAAAAAGGAATCCAGAAAGAAGAATAGGCGGATAAAATAAGGTACTGTGGGGGTGGGATTATGTTCATCCCAGAAATTCAGCTGGTGATGGATCCTGAAATGTGGAGATTGCAGGCATCAGCTGTCCATCATCTGTGGGGGTTGGGACTTGGGGAGTTGGGGCTCAGGGAGATGATGCAAGTTCAATCAATTTATTGCAAGTTTGAAAGAAATCTGACCTACGTGCAAGAGTTTTTTTTGGGGTTGCTATATCACGCCCTGTATTTTACTAGATTACGCTCTAATACGTATATAAGTGTATAATATTAATTTTAAAATTTCAAAATAAAATAAAAAACAAATTTCATTTGCTTGCTAAGCCACTGCAGCGCCACCGCCACCAGTACCAGCATGCATCGCCACTGCCACCAAAACGCACCGCCATCGCCGAAGAAGGAGACCAAAAGGATAGCTGGAGAAGGAGAACCGGATAAGGAGAGCCGGAGAAGGAGACCGGAAGGAGAGCCGAAGAAGGAGACCGGAAGGAGAGCAGGAGAAGGAGAACTGGAGAAGGAGAGCCGAAGAAGGTGCACGTCGCCGGCAAAGCACCGCCGGCCACCGTCGTCCACCTCCGGCAACCGTCGTCCACCTCCGGCGAAGTCACCATCGGCCTCCATCTCCGGCGAAGCACTGCTAGTTGCCGGCGGGCATCCTCCACCGCCAAAAAAACAACTCGAGTGGCGGTGGTATGTGTTTAAAATTAAATTTTATTTAATATTAATTTAAATTTAATTTAGTTATTTGAATTAAATTTAAAATACAATAGTATAAATACAAGGCGTAAGCAAGTAAAATATAGGGTGAATATTGCGTTCACGTTTTTTTTTGGGCTAACGTAACACTATTATAAAGTAAAGTTGATGTAACACTTTCATTGCAACACTTATTAAAAATGTTATAATAACTTATAAACAATTTAGACATTTGAAAAGCGTTACATAAATATTGAAAAATGTTACTTAAATTTTAAAAAGTGTTACGTTAGATCAAATGCAACATCACCTAAAGTAATACTCGTAAAACTATTGCAATAAGTTCAACTTAATATTATTAGAGCATACAATGGTAGCTCCTTAAACCCACTTTTCTTAATAAGGAACACTCATTATTTAAGGAGTACCACTGTAGAGTTTTAAGGACCACTCCATAATAAGGAGCTGCTCTCTAGTTAAGGAGTTGATACCTCTTTCCTTGTGCAAATGTCAACCAATCAATGAATGTTATTAAAAATGGCTTGTTTTGTATTTTTAATTCATTATAATTTAAAATTTTAAAGATGTGCCTAAGAAGTGCTTCTTAAATCCACTACCATTGGTGGTAGTTTATTCTTAGCTATTTTTTAAAAATCATAATAAATGACGTGACACTTAAAATGTGCTCATTAAGTCTACTACTATTGTGTCTGTTCCAAGCACATAAAGTATCACGTTTACAAGTATTACCTAAACTGATGTTGCCATAAATAAAAGCGAATATCAAATCAACTCATTAGTTAAATCAACTATAAAATACGCTCATCTCACAATTAATCGGTAAATGAAGAGTCAATCTTTTAAAAGATGATATTTTTATAAGTTATGAAAAGACTAAAGTCTAACTGCAAATTAAAAAAAATCAAGATAAAATTTTTTGTTCGCATTAATCGGGTCATAAACTTATAACTGCTGTACGTTACATAATAATTTTAATATTACAATTAAAATGTTAACTTTTTATAGTTCTAATTCAACCCAATTTTTTGATATGAGTATGTAAAGATTGTTTTACCCAAAATTTTATTTTAAAAATGAAAGTAAAAAATTAATTTTGAAACTGAGGGAGTATTTAAAAATGAATAAAAGGCTGGAAATTGGATACGTGTGCGACTCCCAATAATTGTGTCTCTGGCATTCTCACTCTCGAGCCCTGTGCTACTCTTTCTTTTTACCCGGTTGACTCTCCTTACTCTACTACTGTTTAACAATATAGTAAAAACAAGTTTCTTCAGACATCCCTCTTCCCCTCTCCAACCCATCAACAATACACCCATGGGTGTACCCGGTGGTTGGGAGATGGGTGAAAAAGCCAATAAATTCAGGTTCGATATTCGACAGCGGCACTGTAGGGAGTTCTTGCTTTGCAAGGCTCCCTTGTGCACATCGAGTCCATACCGAGCCCATTAATCCTGGTGCTGGGCTACCGTAACTTACCTTTCATACGTTGGTCGAGGTGTGGATTGGTATGGGCGCCGTTTGCCCATCAACAATAAATATTCCTCTTTTCTTCTCAATTTGGAATTGATTAAACTTCCCCAAATTGTTTGCTTTTATGTTTCACCATAATGCCAAACATGGTATGCTACGCCGCCCTACTCAAATCTCTTGAAAATTTTCAATAGTGTGAGTGTGGCTAAGTTTTTATCAATATTATTGTTATGATGTCACGTATTTTATCCGTGTACGTAATAAAAGTTATCAAACGTATAATAATAAAATTGATCAAAACATAAGTAAATAGAGTTATGACAGAGGGAGTAGTAAAGACTATTTTATATTCAGTCTCTTTCATTTATTTATATTAATTATTTTTATAATCTGTGTCACTCTTATGCTTGATCTCTTGAATCAAGTGCTAAAATGACCTTAAATGTATGATGACATGGCCAACATAACCCTGCAAAATGAGAAAATATCAAGAAAACCCTAACTTTATGATATATATGTCAATCTAATCTTGTTGTTGGCTTCAATTGTCAGTGTGAGATTTGGCCAGAATTCAAGGAGACTATTTTACCTCAAAAGGGGTAAAATGAGAATTCAACTTATGAGACAAAGGTATTTTCATCATTTTATGTCTAGTCAGCATTCAAATTGATTAGCCAACGCTGGAATAGTGACAATAGGTTATACGTGCATATTTCGTCACAAATCTAGGGTTGTATTAATACTTTCTCATTTTAAATGGTTATATTGAAACTTTCAGACTAAAGTTATAATTAAAAGTATAAAATTTTCTTAATCTCTTTCACTCATTTCTTCACTCCTACACAATCAGTAATTTGTTTTTTTTTAATGAAGTTTAAGTTGGAACGGATCAATAAGTTGTGAAGATATGATGCGGATGAAGAGCAGTTGTACAGGTTCTAATTTTTTGGTAGTACATACATACGAGTCGGTCTCTTGTGAGACCGTCTTATTATGAGACCAGGGATTAGAGGTAAAATAGAAAAAGAGCAAATTAAATTTAAAAGTAAAAAACTAATAGAGTGGGACTAAATTACAAATTATTACAATTACACATTGAACTTTTAAGATATCAATATAAAATTTCATCTTGGATTTTTTTATAATTTAATCAATGATCTCACCGTGAGACGGTGTTATATAAAACTTTGGCCATACATACAACATAATGCAAAATAATGAAAGTCCCATTAATTAACTCATTCCATTATTTGAGATCACTAAAATGAATGCGAGTATCGTACTGTTCGCTTGGTAATGGCGGTGTAATACTATTACGTACTCCGTTAAATGGCTACACACTACACCTTTCTAGTTTCTAGTTTCTAGTTTCTAGTTTCTACCTACTTACCTACATAGAAACACTTGCACATGTATCCTTTGGGGTGTTTGGTTAAGGTTTTGGATTATTAAAAATGTCTATTTAATAATAATTTTTATAGTGTTAAAAGATATATCTCTCATCGGTTTCTTATGAACTAAATAACTTACATATAAGGTCTTAAGTCACCTTAATTTAGTACCAATTGATTTTAAGATAAAAGTCCAAGATATCTTGAAATTTAACATAATATCGGAGCCCAGATTGGGTTTATTGAGCCGATGTGTGAATCCCCTTTAATTTGGGGCGATATGGGTCGTGGATTGTTTCCACGTTGGCACGTGAGAGAGCGTGTTGAAAGATACATCTCACATTGGTTTCTTAAGAACTAAATGACTTACACATAAGGTCTTAGGTCACCTCCACTTACTACCAATTGGTTTTAAGATGACGTAAATCTGTAGTGGCTACGACAACAAATAGCGACGAGATGGACATCGACTCCAGTCTTCAGGATTCAGATTCAGATGTAGGCATCGCAGTAGATTAGATTAGAAGTGGCAGATCAAATCAGAGTAGCTGCTAACCAGGTCAAGACGAAACGACGCGTGGAGCAAGCGGCGACACGTGAAGGTTCGGTAAAATCACAGATGAATCGGCGACAACGACAACCGGTGAACAATAGTGGCAATAGTTGGAGATCTGCAATGACTGGTGAGCTTCGAAAGGCGTCAACGGCGGTGCATAGAAGAACGCGCAGACGTCGGATGGGCGACGAAAGCTCGGAAAACTGACAATTTTCTTAGGGTTTCAGGATTTTAAACTCTCATACCATGATAAGTTTTAAGATATACTGGGCTTCCATCTTAAAACTAATTGGTACTAAGTGGAGGTGACCCAATATCTTATATGTAAGTCAATTAGTCTTTAAGAAAACGGTGCGGGGTATATCTTTTAACATGCCCTCTCACGTGCCAACGTGGAAACACTCCACAACCCATATCAGGCCAAATTAAAGGGGATCCACACATCGACCCAACAACCCAACCTGAGCTCTGATACCATGTTAAATTTCAAAATATATTGGGCTTCCATCTTAAAACCAATTGGTAGTAAGTGAAAATGATCCAAGACCTTATATGTAAGTCATTTTGTTCTTAAGAAATTGCCATAAGATATATCTTTGAACACATAATTTTAAAATTAAACTATTGTATATTAAAATATGTTTCCTTATCTCTTATTTATTCACTTCTCTTTTAATTATTATATTTCTTAAATATATCTTCGACTATACACGCATACTTCCTTTCTAAATTCGAGTGTAACAAAAGGACTATCAAGTGGATAAAGACAATTCAAGATAAATCCTCAATTCTCTAGAGTTGCATTATTATAACTTTTAATTTTTTTTCCGTACTTTCTCCGTTTCATTCAAATCTGCACACTTTCCTTTCTAGTCTGTTCCGGGAGTCTAAGCCTCCAATTGCACCGTGTTGGTGTAGGAGCCTCACTTCGTGTGAGTTATGTGAGAGTCCCATCCCACCTTTGTGTGAGACGCAAGGAAAGCCTCACCCCCTTTGTGTGAGACGACTGGGTTATAGTAATAGAGTGTGTGTGCATTCAAAAAAAACTTCTTCTTTCTTCCAACCGAAGTTACCGAACGCCACCATCTTCTTCGAGTGCTGCATGGCGCTGGAGCGGGTCTGATAGAAGACCGCTGGAACACCGATAGATGAAAGTAAGTTCAGATCTTGATGGGGGTGCTACTTAAGGAACGATAGTATACTCACAGTTTATGATGGACATGTGGAGTGTATTAAATCGAATATTAACTGTTCAATAAATTGATAATCAATAATTAGCTACGGTTGGTTAAAGGTAGGGCAGTAGTATGGGAATATTAGGTGATGATTTTGAGGGTAAAGGATGGCATGTAGGCTTCTCTTTAATCTTTATTCTGTAACCTTAAGCTTATGATTAATATTGTTTGGTTCTTATCCGTAATCGTAATTAATTAGGCTAATTAGTTACCGTCGGTACTAATAGTCTTGCATGTGATGTGAATAGTAAACTCATTTCTATATCATTAAACTCTGTCGATCGAAGTTTAGGGATCTTAAATCTGGACTGCACATTTGAATTTATGTATAAATTTGTATAATCTTTTGTTTATTTTATTAATTAGGCTGTTTTGATTTGTCCTTGTTCATTTATATGCACTCATATCATTAGCTTAACTTTATACATGTGCCTTCGGAGAAATGATAAACGGTATATCCATGCGATGATTACTGATTATTGCGATAATTAAATACACATTGAGAGTGACGATTGTACTTGAATATCTATACATAGTAATACTCATTAGTAATATTCATGCTCCTTTCGGTTGTCTAATATTACTACCCTTTTACCGTTATTTTTTCAAGTCACATTTCATCACCGATGAATTTAAAAATATTTCAAATGATGATATTTTTGCTGAAACTATATAACTTTGAACGTGTTTTGAAAAAGAAATGTGGAGAAAAAAGTACGCTCATGTTAGAAATTTGAAGTAAGTACATCTTCTGTCTCAAATTAAATTATGCAGAATCTTTTTCACAATATCCAATAAATATATTTGACTGTAAACATATATAGTTGTGCATAATGATGACACATAAAAATTTGATATTCAAAAGCTTCATGTTACGATGAATAAAACAATACCCATACGATAATATTATTGTTCGTGTAGCTATTCAAATATGTGGTGAAAATTTGATGAGTTTAACTGAAATTATTTTGGGATATATACCAATATAAGACTAAATTATTTTTTAGTCCCCTACATAGTATCTTATACCATGTTTTGGTCCTCATTTTCAAATCAACCTTTAGACAGTACCCAACAATTTTCAAACAATTTATTCGGTTCCAATCCCAGTTTCAGGCCATTTTTCTGGTTTACCGACGCATGTGCCAAACACGTGACATTTTTTCCTGTAAGGGCAGGGGTAATTTAGTAATTTTACAAAATTAAAATGTTTTCCATTTCCACCACCACCCACCACATTCCCATCACCAGCTACCACTGTCACCACCACATCCACCACCACATTCCCACCACCAGCCACCACATTCTACAACCTTTGCCACCACATCCGCCACCATATTCCCACCACTAGCCACCACATCCGCCACCGGGCACTAGATCAACCACCACATTCCCTCCACCTCCGCCACCCGCTCCACCCCATTTTCCTCAAAACCCAGCGTCACTCAGCCAAGCGCTTGAAAATCCAAGACTTCAAATCACCACCACCCTCAATTCAAATCACTAAACCCCAAATTACAGATGTGGATTCCTCGTACCTGAAACCCTAGCCTTGTACGCCAGGGGAGGAGGTCTGTGCTGGCAGAAACGAAGGCCAACAGCGGTAGAAACGGAGGGACATCGGTGTCGGGAAGGGCGAAGACGACGAGAGAGACGCAAAAATAGAGCGGTGGTGGTGGAAAGGGCGATGCCGACGAAGATTGGGACACGGTGGTGGTGAAGAGAATGGAAACATAGAGAATTGACTAAATTATTAAATTAAAAACATTTTTATTTTAAAAATTACTAAATTACCCTTGCCCTTACCGAAAAAAATGTCACGTGTCCCCGTGCACCGATAAACCAGAAAACTGGCCTGAAACTGGGATTGAGGATCGAACAAATTGTTTGAAAATTGTTGGGTACTGTCTAAGGGTTGATTTGCAAACGGAGACCAAAAATGGTATATGATACTTTGTGAGGGACTAAAAAAATAATTTAGTCTCAATATAATCCTATGTACTTGGGTAAATACCAATATAACCATAAGATAATTTTTAGTTCAAAAACAACACTAACTCGTTGATATAAGTGTCAATATAACCCTAATACACTATTTTTGGCATTGATCATCTTTGACCATATCAAAATTACTAAAATGCCCTTTAACCTAAAAAACTATAAGTGTTAGGACACTTTTGCCCTCAAACCATCACCTCCACCGCCAGGCCACCACCACCACTTCCACTGCCAGGCCACCACCACCTCTCGCCTGCACCAAGCTATAACCACGACCCCCTCTAACTGCCATCACTACCACCACCACCTCCAGCCTTCACTCGGCCACAACCACCACTCCCGCGCCACCTAAATCCAACCATGGACAACCCATCCCTGGCCCCAATGCCACTCAAACCCAGTTGCGCCACCCATCCCCAGCTCCCTGACGCCACTCAACCCTGCCACTCAACCCTGCCCCGCGCCACCCAAACCAAGCCCCCTACGCCACCCATCCCTACCCTGGACACCACCCAAACCCCATCCATATCCCCAACACTTACAGTCGTCGAGCATCCATGGCAACGGAGTAGAGGAATAGCACCGAGAAAACCCCCTTCTCGTACATGAATCAGAGGGAAACAGAGAAAATGATAGAGAGGCGGAGAATTGGAAGGGGAAAAGAAGTCGACATAGAGGAAAGAGAAACGGAGAAGCGGAGAATCAGAAGGGGAATTGAGAAATGTGAAGTCGACGGAGAAAAAAAAGGAATCAGAAGCGTCGGTGGAAAAAAGGGAAATGGAGAAAATAGGGCATCAATGTCATTTTACAATTGTTTTTTTAAAAAATTAAAATTGTTCAGAGGGGTAAAATAGTAATTTCACTGAATTCCAGCTAAATTTGATTAGAATGAGAAGTTTTGCACTTCTGTCAACTAAGTGGGGGGTTATATTAGCACTTACAAACGAAGTAGATAAGGTTATAAATACACTTTTTTCCAATTATTTTTTGTGCAATTAGAGTTGGGATAGAGGAAATAGTACGAGAAAAATTTCATTACGAGCTCCATTGTAAAATTATAACCTAATCATTTAGTAAGAAGTGATGGAAACGATGTAAGCTGTTAATGGAAAAGATTTTTTTATTAGAGCAAAGTGTATTTTTAATTCTATGTTTTAGATGAAAGTGCATAAATGAAATGACCTTGACTAATCTGAAAGTGCATAATTAACTCTAAGTTTTTGTTAAATAGTGCAATTATACCCAAATTGCACTATTCCGACAATGACATTACGAATCCAGGCGTCGACCATTTATGATAAGACAATAATACCCCTACTCTTAAAACAAATGATGAAAATACCACTGTCCTTTTTCTTCATTTCAAACCTGCCGCCATCAGCTTTGCCGATGGGCTACCATCTCCGCAGTCGCGCCACCAGCTCTGCAGTTGCGCTACCAGCTCCGCCATCGCGCCATAAAGCAAAAACTCCAGGTCCATCAAAACTCCGACGAGTCTCCGATTGGACTCACAGGAAAAACACTGGAACCCACAGTCTCAACCCTAGCCCGAAGCCACCACTTTCTCAGCCTGACGCCATTGTCCTACCTCCGCTCCCATCTTTGCTGTTCCGATGACCCCACCCCCATTCAAACCCCTACCGGCTTTCTCCCCATCGGTAAACTCTCCACCGCCTAAGCCTTAGCCCGAAGCCACCACCTCTCCACTGTCCCACCTCCGCTCCCAATTTTTATTCCCTCATTTTTTTCATTTCCGATGACCCCACCCCCTCCTCACTGATGTCGGCATCATTTAAAGAGGCAAAAGAGGTGAGGGATTTGAGCGGTGGCGGAGAATTAGGGGTGTTTAGGGTCAGGGGCTGTGTCTGGCGTCGTTTGGAGAGGCGACAGATCTGGGCGGAACGCGGGCAAGGCATCTGGACGGAGAAAATGTAAGCGGTGGCGGGACGGGAGAATTTGGAGAAGAAGATCTGAACGGGAGAATGAAGCTCGAAACAACGGCGGGGTGAGGAAGAAATAGTAGGGGTTAAGAGGTTTTTCATTTCTTTATTTTCTTAATTTGGGGATATTATGGTCTTTTCATCCATTTCCAGTCAATTTGGCTGTTAATATTTTGGTCAATGAAATTTTAGGGTCATTTCTGCACTTTCAAATTTTAAAAAGTCATTTTTGCACATTCAATTTTTACAGAATTATTTCTACACTTTCGTCCAAAACATAAAAACGAACTTTGAACTTCTTATTAAAATAAAAAAAATCCGTAATGATTCACTGCTTGGGGATGACAGAATAAGTTGAAAATCAATTCATATATTCTCAGAATATACTAGATAATTATGAAATTGTAACATAAGAGTAAATATTGGCCTTCGAAAACATTCGTTATTTTAATTACTAAATTTGAACAATAAAGACGTTTTATTTCTGGTCGTGGACACGTATTTTAGGAGGAAAAGTTGCCCTTTTACCAATATTAATTTTTAATGTCGCCGATACAATGAAAAACTTGATATATTCATAATTAATTAATCATTTTACACCATCAAACAAAAATCAGCTTCTCTAATCAAAACAGCTAATGAAATCCAATAACTATCTACTAATCTCCCACATCAATGAAAAACTTGCATCATAATAACAGACCAACTTTTATCGAAAATAAAATAAAATAACAGACTTAACTCTCTAATTCACCATCTCAAGACAAAACTCTCTTTACTCACAACATAGTCAGAAAATAGCCACGTAAGAAAAAGAAATCGGAAAGTGAAGACGAATCAAAACGACACCGGAGAAAAAGACACCGGCAGACCTTCAAAGAAGTATGGAAGCAGAGAGCAAAGATGTGAGAGTAAAATATGATCAAAATAACCAAATCTTGTACACCAGGAGAGCATAGTATATCACTAAATGTAAGAAACAAAAGCAATCTAGTTGAATTTAATACAAAAAAAAATACTTATAAAACTCCAGAAGATATACTAAAGAGAGGCCAACAACCAAAATCAGACCCAACAACAAAGTAGTAGTAGACCTCCTCTGGCATTACCGATCACGCGGCAGCAGTATTTGAACAAACAGAGCGATCAATCTCATTGGCCGCCTCCAGCTTTCTCTACAAAAAACCTTCCGATGCAACTCTCCCCAAGAACGAGAAACAAAAAATATACCTGTTACACAGAAACAGCACCCACAGCATTCACATCTAAGAACATGAAGTTCCCTGCATTGCTCAACAATCTTTGAAAAGCCTAACATATCGATTGTGGTTCATAACAAATGGGGTTTGGAATCAGGATAAAATAAAAATAGAGGGTTTTGAACAAGGAAATATTGGCTTCAAGAAAGGCACTTCACATGTAGCGAGGAGGATATATACTCTGAAATGAAGAACTGGAAGGAAAATATAAATATAGTATCAAGGCCGTACCTGTAACTTTCCTAGGAAAGGGAACAGCCTGTTGGCTTGAACTATAAGTACTGAAAGGATCATATTCATCGGACTTGGGAAGGAGAGCAGAGAAGGCCTGATGCGTCGGCTCCAACAACAGCAAGATCACATACAGTACATAATTGCCCTTGCTGTGTTGGCACAAAGTGAGTAGAGCAGTAAGGGCAAGAGACGTCCTTCTGTCCACGGTATATTGGCACATGCGTAGCTCCACAGACAACAAAGGGGTTTCTGAAGTCATAATTTAACTGAGACTCATCTCTCATGTTCCTTTCGGCAGCCTGAAGAACTTGACGGGCCTTTTTGGCCTGATCCTCGTTAGTAGGATTGGAATCCAAGAGCCGCCTAGCGAAGTTGGCTGCAAGGCTCATATTTTTAGCCTTGAAGGTAAGAGTCATGGCATTCAACAGGGCAAGTCTTTGATGAGGAGTCTGGAGATTACAATGAGTGAAGTAGGCAGCTAGTTCCTGTTGACGAACAGGGTCATCACTCAATTGCCTCCTCTTCAGTTCCATTTGCAAACCCAGAACATATTCTTTTGCAATGATGATTAATTCCTTGACTTCATCCACTTCTCTTCGTGTCTCAACCACAATAAGGGGTATTGTGTGCAGGATAGAAAGGAAAAGTTTAAGTGCTTCGGTGAACTTCCCACCGCTTGTAGCCTTGTAACCAGCCCTGAGCTTCTCATCTAACTGAGAAAAACTGGACACGAGAGCAGGAGGACCTCGCACATTTGGGCTTGAAGACTCGCTCCAGCCCCTTTCCACTGCCACAGTAAGAACTGGTGCAGAGGAGAAGGCATACAAGTAACTATGACTTCCTGCCTGGAGATCAATAAATAGTTGCTTCAAAGGAGAAAAGTTTCTTATTCCCAATTGTCGGCTAAGAAGACGCATTGCAGTGTCAAAATTGCCAGCAGCAGCATGTTCTGCAGCAAGAGATGATTTCTGAACCCAAATCTGGCTCACAGGCATTCCACTGGTTGGAGTTATAAATACAGAAGAACGAGTATTTGGAGCAGTCTTGGGTGTATCAACATCAGCAGGCAGATCCAGGTCCTCAAGATCCCATCCTCCTTCTTCACCGTCTTCATGCACTTCATCATCATCTACTGCCAGGCTTATGACCCCATTCTGTATATTTTCAACTTCACCGATATCCAAAGCCTCCACCCAATCAGCATCTGCAGCATCTTCATACTCCTCTTGTGCTCCCCGGCCAGGATTTTCAAGGTCGTGAAAGATCCCTCGGGTAACCATCAACAGAGGCCAATCTCCACCAGAGAGTACTGGTTTTGGGGGAATCAATAAAGAGGCAGTCTTTCCCTGGGGCAAAGAAGGAACCTCCTCCAGCTCTGCAGCAATACGCTCAGCCTCCTTATCAAGCCCATGAACTGAGGCAGTTATGTATGCAAGTGGCAAATGACCAGCATTCTCTAGAATCTTGACACGCTCTTCAATATCACCCATATACAAGGCATCATGGAACTGACCCATAACATCATTCTCAACTTCGGCAATCTTCATCATCCTGGACAGCTTTTCCAGATTACCAGCTATCAGATAAAGGAAGGATAATCTCTCAAAGTTCTTGGTCCTCTGATATGCATATTCCACTATAGCAGTATTACCCTGACGAAGAGCCTCTACCCCCAATCTGTACCAATGGTCTTTCTCATCAATCTCTTTAGCAGATGCAACTGCTATCTGTATGTTTCCACTTTCAAGAGCCAGGTTGAATCGTGTTCTCTCATCCTTCACAAAATGCAAAGCAACTTCAGGAAAGCCTTTCTGCTGTAAATAAGCAATCATGGCTTGCCCACAAAGTTCAGAGTTCCGGATCATGCTCATGACCTGGTCATATTTCTTCCTCAGCAGGGATAGCTTGAAAATGTATTCAGTTGAATCAATGATAATAGGACGATTTTTACCATCACGGTCCAAACAAAAGATCGTATTACCATATATTTTAGTAATATATATCGGAACATCCAGAGTTTTGATGATCCCGCTGTCTCCATTAGGAAGGCAGTACTTGATATGGGTCAGTGTTGTGTATATGAAGACACCATTGTCATCCCAAGCTCCACTCTTGACACGAATGGTCTCATGAAGTGTGCAACGATGAACAAGTTTCTTATCAGCAATTACAATTGAATGCTTGCTGAGCAAAGCAACACTCTCCATGTCATGAGACCACACAACATACCTAATGAAAGAAGTCTGAAGCTCCCCAAGAACAACACGCTGTTGGAGGTCAAATATTGCTACTCTGTCTTCTGCCCTACACAACAAGTTTCCGGTGCCTGCATAAAAGATTGCATCGGTGGGAATGGGAAGAGCACTTTTCTTGACAGGATCATTATTCAGATTTTTCACAATTACTTGGTTGTTGCTCCTGTCAAGCACAGCGAACCTGTTTCGTGCCACAAAAACTGCTGAACCTCCAGTTCCTTTTTTAGCATCTTGAGCAGTATCACCTCTACCATAGCTATCTTTGGGAACAATATAGAGTTCATAAGAACCTCCATCCATGTCTGAGCAGAATAGAACTGCATTTTCAGTAGGACTGTAAGAAAGAGTGCGAGGGCCTTGATTTAAGCCATTAGAACCAGGCCTACGAATTGGAATCAACTGAATATCCTTCTGAGTCGAGTACTCAAACACACGCAAGAAGCGGTCTTTAACATAAAGCAGATTGTCACCACTCACAGAAAATGCAGGGCGTTCCCTCTCCAATTTGAACACAATCATGCCACTGTCGTGACCAGCAGCCAAAAGATTCATCTCAGGGTGAGATGCAAGGATCCAGAACCTGTCATGTTCCCTGCGGAAAGTCTGGAGACCTGTTCTCTTTGTAGCATCCCACACTCGAATGCTCTTATCTTCTGAGTTTGAGACAATGATATCCTGTCTTGCATGAAAGAGAACGCAAGACACATTGTTCATGTGCCCTCTCAACGTGTCAACTTCCCAAGCTCTAGTGTCTGCAGAGAAATAAATAAATTAGATGTGAGAATGATGGTTTTCAACAATTAGTTTAGAGATGTCCGCATTTTCACACACAATCACAATCACATATATATTTATAATGAGTATTACCCAAAAGAGGAGTTCATTAAGTAAACTTAAACAACAAATTTAATCAATAAAGTCCACTTCAAAAACTAGAAAGAGTTAACATCACTTTATAAGCCTCTTTTGACTAAAATATATCCTCCATCTCTCTCTCTCTCTCTCTCTCTCTCTCTCTATATATATATATATATATATATAGATACATACATACATACATGTATGTTAAAAACACAAGCTACTACCAACTATTTCATGACCATAGAGATGTCTGAAAGAATAAACAACACATAACAACTGACTTCCAGATAGACAGAGACTGCTAATGTGAAAGATTTTAAAAATTAAAAGATCAAAGAACTCAGTTCTACCTGAGATAGTTACCGAGGCTACTTCAGCAGGCTCTAGTATAAGAAGACGTCATCAGTAATCCTTTATAATGTTAAAAGTATTGCATCTTAGCAGTTATTTATTCCTCGAGTATATGTATATATGAGAAGAAACAACAAAATGACATAAAAGAGCTTATAACCTATATAATCCAACAAACTGACAGGAAAAGCAGAATGTCCAAGCTACACTGAAAAGAAAGAAGATAAAATAGGTATGTACCATTCATTCGCCAGATTTTCACTTGACGATCATCAGCACCAGAGACAATTAGAGGCAGAGTGGGATGGAATGACGCCCAATTCACCCCTCGATCATGACCCTCTAGCACATACTTGACAACAGCATCAACACCACCAAAGAATTCCGTATTCATCTGACTCAAGCGCATGATGTCATCAGCTGGAGAAACATTTTTCTTCCTCAGGGCACCAATATCCCAAACTCGAACTGTCTGATCCAAAGAAGCAGATACAACAAGGTCCTCCTTGGGATGAAATGAGGCACACATCACATAGTGGTTGTGACCAGTCAAGACAGAAAGAAGAGTCCTGGACTGCCAGTTCCATATTCTGATGGTTTGATCATCACTCGCGCTGACTATCCAAGGATACTCGTGATGGAACTGAACAGTCCGGATGTAATCCAGATGCCCGAGCAATGTAAACAAGCACCGATGCAACTTGTAGTTCCAAACCTTAATCTTATAATCATCCCCTTCAAGACAATCACGCACCATGCAAAGATCAGATCAACAGAGGAAACAGTGCAACAAACAGCCACAATACCGGATCAACATTTTCACAAAAGTTCAAAAACGTAAAACAATAGTTAACTACAGATCCACTCACAACTACATCACACTGCTAAATCAAAACCTCAGATCACGAGTGATAGCATATGAGCATCAAAGTATGGCACTAAAACATAATTTCACAGGTCTTCAAATCATGACAGTAAATAAAGCATGCACATTCACAATTATCGATCATAATTCCAGCTGAAAACCGAAAGAAGCTACGAATCAGATCGGCATTGACAGCTGAATTCAAAACGCAATCGAATCAGAGAACCTACCTCCGGAGACGAAGAGCGGCTGAGACTTGTGGAAGTGGACGCCGCGGACGGGGCCGTCGTGCTCGTCGAAGCGATCGATCAAGGTGCCCATGCGGTAATCCCATAGCTGGATCACGCCGCTGTGGAGACTGGCCAGGATCCATGGCCGCTTGCTGTGGAAACTCAGCCCCTTGACGCGGTTGCTCTTCGTCTCGAATTTGGTTAGCATCTTGGAAGAACCCTAATCGGAGATCTGAGATCTGGGGATCGCGAATTGGATAATTAAATTGGGGATCAGGAGGGGTTACGATTTATAGCGCGAGTGTGTGTGATTATTTAGGGAGTGTGTGACTGTGTGTGCGCGTACATTGCTAATAGGCTCTGTGATGTGTCGATGGCGAGATTAGGAATTTATTGTACGGAAGGGAGAGAGAGACTTCCGGTTTAAGAATTCGGTTGCCGCCGGTTACATTCTTTGGGCCGGATTTTGTGTTTATGGAAATTGAAGCCCAAGTGAAAGCCCTTCTAAGTTACCCAAATCTTAGTAAAAGTGACTATCGATTAGAGCCCATAATCTTAAGCTGAATTTGTGTCGCGAATGCAGGCTTTAAAGAAGGGTAAAAATGGAATTACCTGAGTTGTTGGAGCTGTTAGCAGGAAGCAGCAGCAATGGCCAACGGGAACGGCAGCAACGGTCTTGGTCAGTTGCAACAGAAAAAACAACAAGGAGGAAGCTCAATTAGAGAAGGCGAGGGAAGTATAAAAGGAAGAATAGTCAGTAGGTTAAGCATCGATTTGGCATTATGTAACAGAAGTTGTTACCTTCTTCTTCTTCCCCAAATCCTCTTGACCTGCAACCTGCCTTCTTCTAGCTCTTCATCTTCTTTTTTCGTTTCTGTATTCTTTTCTTTCTTTCTCTTTGCTGCACAATAAGCAAAAGTGAGTAAAGTTTACTCTAATAGCCTTACTAAGAAATTGGACTCGTGACAAGTGGTATCAGAGCGGTTCAGTTCTCGACAAAAGAAAATGGCGGATAACACTCGGATGAAGGCTCTGGAATCTAAGGTTAACGACTTTCTACAGGAGATGAAGCTTCAGTCTGAAACAAACAAGGAGCAGTTGAATCGCAACAACGCTCAAGTTTACGAAGCAATAGAGGAGAAGTACAAGATTCTGAGTTCTGATATTGAATATAAAATTCAGAGACAGATGAGCAATCATATGGAGAAATTCATGCATAATCGGGAAGAGCATAGGAAGGAAATCTCAATGATGAGAGAAATAATGTCTCAGTTCATGCAAGGGAATTACAAGCAGAAGTCACTGGCAAGGGAGGATCAGTATTTTTCTCCAGAAAGGGAGCAGAGGCGCAATTCTCCTGAACTAGAAAACAGAAGAGAAACAGGATTTCAGTCCAGGAAAGACATATTTAATCCTGACATGGAAGAAACAAGTAACTGGAGGAATAAGATAGGAAAAAGTACTAGTTTATATCAACCAAAAATAGAGTTAACTACATTCTCGGGTGATCGACCTAAAGAATGGTTGAGACGTTGTGAGAGGTTCTTCAATTACTTTCAGATTGATGATATGCAAAGGGTGGAAGCGGTGGAGATATATTTGGAAGGGAGAGCTGAGGTGTGGTTTCAAAGTATTAAAAGAACTAGAAGATTTTGGAATTGGGAGGATTTCGAAGAGGCTGTAATGAGGCGTTTTTCGGAATTGGGATCTAGAGATCCAATGGAGGAATTCAATAAGCTTTATCAGAAGGGAAATGTAAGGAGTTATCAGGAGCAGTTTGAGGAATTATGATCAATCATCATAGGTAGAGATCCCTACCTTTCTGAGCATTATTTCATTTCGAGTTTTGTTAGTGGATTGAAAGAAGAAATCAAACCTATGATAAGGATGCTCAGGCTGAATACACTGCAAGGAACAATGGAGTTGGCTATTTTGCAAGAACAAAATGTTGAAGCCAATAATAGGAGCCAAAGAATGTTTGGGAACCCTGTGAATAGCTATCTGCCTAGAGATGATAAAATGGCGGGAAAGATTACTGATCCAGTAAGTATTGATAGTGACGAAAGGAGGAAGACGTTTGGAAATATTAAGAGGTTAACTCCTCAAGAGATTCAGTACAGAAGGGATAATCAACTATGCTTCAGGTGTGGAGAACGATTTGGTCCAGGCCACAGATGTAAATTCAAGCAGGTCAGTCTCATTAACTCACAGGAAGTGATGGAAGATGATGACATGTATGTGGTTGAGGTGGAACAAGATGATGAAATGACAGTAGAACAACCTGAACAATTGTGCTTGAAGTCCATTGGTAATAGAGATCAAATCTATTCTATAACAGTGTATGGGTGGGTGGAAGGTAGAAAGATCAGTATATTGTTGGATACAGGGAGCAATGATTCTTTTATTGATCCGGATATTGTGAGAGAAGTAGGGTTAAAGCAAGTCTTTACTTGACCATTTGTGGTAACAGTGGCATATGGATCACAATACAAAGGAGTTACCTTCTGTCCTAAGGTTCTGTGGAATTTACAAGGACACAAATTCTGCTACGATTTTAGAGTGATGCCTTTGGGAGAATTGGATATGATATTGGGGGTTGATTGGATGAGACTTTACGGTCCTGTTACATTTGATTTTGCATAAAAAGCATTTCATTCAGAAGTGAAGGAAACTGGTGGACCTTACAGGGAGATGATGATGAAGTATTCATGAAATTAATCCGGGGTTACGAGGCTAGACAAATGAGTGAGATGAAGAAAAGGAGACTATTCCATCTGGAATTAAAGGAAGGTACAAAAAGGGATCTGGAGAGTAGGAAAATCAGAGAATCAGACTCAAAACAAAGTCAGAAGGAAGGTGAATTTGATCTTGACAGTTTGCCTGAGAATGTGCAAAGAGTGATTCAGAAGTATGAGGATGTGTTTTCTGTCCCTAACTCTTTACCTCCTATGAGATCCACGGATCATCAAATTTTCTTAAAGAATGGAGCTGAAGCATTCAGGAGCAAACCTTACAGATATGCTCATGCTCACAAGGAGGAAATAGAAAAACAGGTGGAAGAAATGAAGAAGAACCAGTTTATCCGTGATAGCAGCAGTCCTTTCTCATCACCTGTGATTCTGGTTAAGAAGAAAGATGGCACGTGGAGGATGTGCATTAACTATAGGAAGCTAAATGAGCTCACCATCAAGGATAAATTCCCTATTCCTATCATTGATGAGTTGATGGATGAACTTCATGGAGCAAGGTATTTTACTAAACTAGACTTAAGGTCAGGGTACCATCAAATTAGAGTGAATCCTGAGGATATTCATAAGACAGCATTCCAAACTCACCATGGACACTATGAATTCCTTGTAATGCCTTTTGGCCTCACTAATGCTCCAGCAACATTCCAGTCACTAATGAATTCAATTTTTAAAGACTATATGAGGAAGTTCGTGTTAGTATTTTTTGATGACATCTTAATCTACGGTAAGACACTTGAAGAACACAGTTTGCACTTAGAGCAAGTCCTGAAGCAAATGAGAAATCATCAATTGTTTGCTAAACAATCTAAGTGTGTGTTTGCCCATGACAAAATATAATATCTGGGACATACTATATCAAGAGAAGGAGTATCAATGGATAAGCAAAAAGTAGATTGTATACTAAAGTGGCCAAAACCAGACTCAATCAAGAAACTTAGAGGATTTCTGGGATTAACAGGATATTATAGGAGATTCATTACTTCATATGGAGAGATTTGCAGACCTTTACATGACCTATTAAAAAAGGATTCATTTAAATGGAATGAGCATGCTACTATTGCTTTTGAAAGACTTAAAGTAGCTATTATCACAGCTCCAGTACTCAGGCTTCCAGACTTTAGTAAACCTTTTGTAGTTGAAACATATTGTGGCATGGGTGCAATACTGATGCAAGAACAACGGCCTATTGCATTTTTAAGTAAATCTTTCTGTGCTAAGAATATAACTCTTTCTACATATGAAAAGGAATTGTTAGCCCTAGTACTGGCAGTAGGAAAATGGAAGCATTACCTCATGGGAGGCCACTTCGTGATAAGAACTGACCATCAATCGCTCAAATATTTGCTTGATCGGAAACTGACCAGTGCATTGCAGCACAAATGGATCACTAAGCTACTAGGGTATAGTTTCGAAATCCAGTATAAGAGAGGATCAGAAAATACAGCTGCAGATGCTCTTTCTAGACAAATGGGAGAAGAAGTTTCAGAACTAAAAAATGGTAAAGATGGTGAATTCAGCAAACGAATGTCTGAAAAGGAGCAGGATAAGGTAAGATTGAAGACTACAATAGAGGTCACTCAGATTGTTACAGAGAGTAGTCGGGACCTTCAGGTTGATAAAGAATCTACAGAAGGGTCTAACAAGAAGGATCTTCCTACTGAGATTTTAAGTCAACAACGGGTAACGGTTTATACCATTACTTCAGCTAGTCCCGAATGGATTAGACAGATTAGCAGCAGCTATATTAATGATCAAGAAGCTCAAGACATAATTGTGGAATTGTCATCTGGCTGCCCAGAAAGGACATCTGATCAGTATCAATTTATAAGGGGCATAATCAAAAAGGGAAAAAGAATCTATGTGGGCAGTAGTGGGGGTATTAGGAGACAGATTATTGATACCATCCATTCATCAACTTTAGGAGGGCATTCAGGCCAGAATACTACTCAAAAGAGGGTTGACACATTATTCTATTGGCCAGGAATTAAAAAGGAAGTGGAAGATTATGTCAAGAACTGTGTGGTTTGTCAACAGAATAAAGGGGAACATTGTCATTCTCCAGGCTTATTACAACCACTTCCTATTCCTACACAAGTATGGAGGCAAATCACTATGGATTTTATTGAAAGTTTACCTCAGTCTCAGGGTTGTGACACAGTTTTGGTAATTGTGGATAGGCTATATAAGTATGCTCATTTCTTGGCCATATCTCATCCTTTTACAGCTCAATCTATAGCTACTCTTTTCCTTTCTGAATTTTATAAACTACATGGACTACCAGAATCCATTACAAGTGACAGGGATAAGATCTTTTTGAGTCATTTCTGGAAAGAATTATTTGACAAGCTGGGAGTAAAACTTCAGTTTAGTACAGCTTATCACCCTCAAACAGATGGGCAAACTGAACGTGTAAATCAGGTATTAGAGACATATCTTCGTTGTTTTTGTGGTGACAAGCCAGATACATGGAAAACTTTGTTAGGGGCAGCAGAATGGTGGTACAACACAACATATCATTCAAGCATTAGAATGACACCTTATGAAGCAGTTTATGGTATGAAGCCAATTATGAAGCCTATGGGACCATTTACAGATATCATCATTCCAGCAGCAGTTGATCTTATTCAACAGCGGGAAAAAGTCCAAACTCTACTACAACAACACCTTAGGAAGGCTCAGGAAAGAATGCAGCATTTTGCAAATAAGCACAGAACAGAAAGGATATTTCAGGTGGGAGATTTGGTATATCTTAAACTTCAGAAATACAGGCAAACCACTATTAGGAATCAGAACACCCACAAACTTTCTCCAAAGTTTTATGGTCCTTTTCGGATTCAGTTAAGGGTTGGAGCTGTTGCGTATAAACTACATCTACCAGAAAGTTCAAGAGTTCACCCAATATTTCATGTTTCATTACTGAAAAAACATGAGGGACCTGAACCAAGCTCCATCATACCACTTCCTCCGGATGAGGCTTATGAACATCCTACACTATACCCGAAATATATCAAACAGAGGAGATTGATTGACCTACAGGGTCAATCCAAAGTACAATGGCTCATAGTTTGGGAAGGATTGTCAGAAGAGGAGGCATCTTGGGAAGACAGTACATTCATCATACAACAATTTCCGGCATTTCCACACTAACTAATCCTAGCACACTTGAGGACAAGTGTGATTTAACGGGGAGGGATTGTCACAAATGTAGGCTTTAAAGAAGGGTAAAAATGGAATTACCTGAGTTGTTGGAGCTGTTAGCAGGAAGCAGCAGCAACGGCCAACGGGAACGGCAACAACGGTCTTGGTCAGTTGCAACAGAAGAAACAACAAGGAGGAAGCTCAATTAGAGAAGGCGAGGGAAGTATAACAGGAAGAATAGTCAGTAGGTTAAGCATCGATTTGGCATTATGTAACAGAAGTTGTTACCTTCTTCTTCTTCCCCAAATCCTCTTGACCTGCAACCTGCCTTCTTCTAGCTCTTCATCTTCTTTTTTCGTTTCTGTATTCTTTTCTTTCTTTCTCTCTGCTGCACAACAAGCAAAAGTGAGTAAAGTTTACTCTAATAGCCTTACTAAGAAATTGGACTCGTGACAATTTGAAGCTAAAGCCCAGTCTTTTGGAGCATGGACTTGTGTGTGGTAAAGTAAGGCTCCGTTCACAATAAATTATGAGCATTTTAGTTTATTTCAGTTCAGCGTGAATTCAATTTAGTGAGCCTTAACTTACTTTAATCATTGATTATTAGATTATTATTATTCAATAAATTTATTTTTAGTTCAATCCATTTTAAATCAGTTCAATTTAAATCAAATCAAATCAGTTCAGATAGACTTTAGGGAGAATTATGTGTCTACATTTGTAAACTTGAGTTGGGTTATTTAGAAGGGCTTTCATTTGGGCTTCAATTTCCATAAACACAAAATCCGGCCCAAAGAATGTTATTGCCCAGAGGAATACAAGAATATTGAGTTGGGTTAACATTATTAGGATGTTACTATCCAAGAAATACAAGAAACAAGAAGGGTAATTTACTGCTCAAAGGAGGTGGGAGTTTAGATTTAGATGAGGAGGAAAGAGAAGAATTTCATAGATGATAAGGTTTCGAACAATGTGATCTGTATATACAATTGATGATTTCTACAACACACACAAATTGTGATCTGTATATACAATTGATGATTTCTACAACACACACATGATTTCTACAATCTTATCACCAATCTATGTATACAATTGAATCTGTAACCGTCTCGTCGGAGTCGTAATGAATTTCTCAAGTGAAGGGAGTTGATATTCCGACTCCATCAAGCTCTATGTATTCTTCTAATTTCTAAGCAGTGAAAAGACATATGTGTCCCTCTTATAACCCATGTTCATGACAAATTCTCCCCCTTCAAATTAAGCTTGCCCTCAAGCTTGTAATTAATGAAACCATTTTTGAAATCAGAGAAACAACTCCCAGGAACATGCATGTAGGTCCGTCAAATGGGTTAATTGGATAAATCCATTATCCAAATTCAATTCATAATGAGTTAGGTCATAAATGAGTTGAGTCATTAAATGGATAACCCATTGGATAACTCATGAGATATTCATATGACACAATGAGTTAAAATATGTTATCCAATAAGTCATTATCCAATAAGTCATTATATAATTAACCCAATAAGTTATCATTAAACATTTTCTTTCGATTTGGGTTACAAGTTGTCATCATCCAATGAGATCAGGTATTAAATGCTTATTATTTTTTATGATTTGGGATGAGAATAATTATGTTAATGGAAAATTTTGATCTCGATGGGTCTCATATTATGTTAACCCAATGTGAACATAATAAATACCCAATAAATATCCAAAATTACCCAATTAAATGCATGTGTAATATTTAACATAAATATTCACTATAATTCACAAATTATACAAATTATAATTCACAAATTATTTGAATTCAATCTCGTACAATATTCGAGTGCGTACAGTATTCGAGCTCGTACAGTATTCGAATTCAATCTCGTACAGTATTCGAGTTCGTACAAAATTCGCACTCAATCTCGTACAGTATTTGAGTTCATACAATATTCGAGTTCAATCTCGTACAGTATTTGAGTTCATACAATATCCGAGTTCAATCTCGTACAACATTCGAGCTCAATCTCGTACAACATTCGAGCTCAATCTCGTACACTATTTGAGTTCAATCTCGTACAACAGTCGAGCTCAATCTCGTACAATATTCAAGTTCGTACAGTATTCGAGCTCAATCTCGTACAATATTCGAGCTCATACAGTATTTGAGCTCGAGCTCAATCCCAACTAATATTGTTCGTTAATTTCGTCGAGTTTACAAAAGCTAACATATTATATATATTTTATTTTTATTAAATATAATATAATGTACATAATACTATATTACATAATATAATAAATGATTATATATTAGGAAAAAATTAAATCATTCGTAATCAAACTTGTGAAAATTTAGTTATCTTGTGATATGAAATTATCCACGGGTCACCCATTACCCAACCCAACTCAACCCACCTAAATTTGTCCAACGGGTAACCCATTATCCAACCCAACTAAACCCAATAACTACAACTCAATTATATCTATTAATCCAATGAGTCATTATTCAATAAGTCTTATCCAATAAGCGAAAATAGTATATGGATAACAGTTATCCAACGAGTGACTCGATCCATTTGATGGGCTTACTCTCACTTATTCTAACAGTTACATATATTTAAAATAAAACATATCTATTTAACACCGTAAACAGATTTTGTACAATTTTAGATGAAACCAAGTGAATATCTTTTTTTTCTTGTGCAAAAAAAAAGAGACAAAACTAAAATAACGGAGGAAGAATGCACGGTAAAATGACCGGAAAGCTGAAGTAGGGGCCCAGAACTCTTAATTCAAAACACTTCTGTACCCATTGGTAGTGACAGATAACTAAGAAATGACCGATTCTTAACACTCTTTATACTCTTCTGCCACCTCTTTTCACCAATTCGGCAAAACTTTCCATTTCTGGCAACCAAATGGACCTCATCCCCCTCATCCCTTTTTCCCATCACACAAAAAACCAATGTCCAAAACGTGCAACTAACCTTAACCACAAACATAAGCCTCCACATTCAGTCATATGATTGTTCATATTCAACCACTCTCTCTCAAACTGATATAGCAATCATCTTTATCAAGAAAAAGGGCGAAAATGGCTCGTGGGAAGATCCAGATCAGGAGGATCGAGAACCAGACCAACAGGCAGGTGACCTACTCCAAGAGGAGAAATGGGCTTTTCAAGAAAGCCCACGAGCTCACTGTTTTGTGTGATGCTAA
Source organism: Rubia yunnanensis (assembly GCA_037428765.1). Classification (NCBI taxonomy): domain Eukaryota; kingdom Viridiplantae; phylum Streptophyta; class Magnoliopsida; order Gentianales; family Rubiaceae; genus Rubia; species Rubia yunnanensis. The sequence goes on from CM075067.1 coordinate 104,524,327, forward strand.
GGTTTCCATTATCATGGTTTCGAGCACCCACAAGCTTCATGAGTACATCAGTCCTTCCACTACGTATGTTGTCTGTCTTTCAGTTCTTGCACGGGATATGATTCATATGACCGACCAGTGCGGGCTGCACTAGATCGGTTGTACGAATTGGTTTTAGGATGGAAGTTCGCAGTGTTTGATGTTTTCGGTGTGTCTTTTTTTGTTTTGGGATTAGGACTAAGCAGATTGTGGATCAGTACCAGAAGGCTTTAGGGGTGGATCTGTGGAGCTCGCACTATGAGGTTCTTGATTTAGTTTTTGTTTAGTACTACGTGGAATTTTTGTCCATTCAGTTATGATTGATTTTGTACATGTGATTTGTGGGTGTTTAGAGGATGCAAGAACAGTTGAGGAAGTTGAAGGATGTCAACAAGAATTTGAGAAGGGAGATCAGGTTAAATTTGTCATGTACTGTATACTTTTTTTTAGTCAATTTAATTAATTGATTAAATTTACAAGCTTTTTTTTTTTTGGGGCTTGGAAAATGATTGTGAGATATTGAGATGCAGGCAAAGGATGGGGGAGAGTTTGAATGACATGAGCTATGAGAATCTTGGAATGCTCGTTGAAGATGTTGATAATTCTCTTAACACCATTCGGGAGAGAAAGGTTAATGTTTATGTATTTATCTAAAAAAATTTCCCTATAAATTAGCCAAAAAATGCAAATTTTCTCCTGAGTTAGATTTTTGAGTGTTGTTGAATATGGATATTGTGTTTGTAATGGATGGGAATTTCCATGTTTTTCACTTCTGAGAAAAAAAAGTTGCTTCTTCCTCTACTTTGAAACAGATTAAGGTGATCAGCAATCAGATTGACACTCACAAGAAAAAGGTATTCTGATTGTACTTTTCTCACAAGCAAGCAGAATTCAAAATTTACACTATTTACAAAATAGTCAATCAAGATGAATTGATAATTTTCTCCCAAATTTCAATTGCAGCTAAGGAACGTTGAAGAAATACACAGAAACCTCCTGCTCGAATTGGTGAGCAGTAGTATTCTTACTCCATTTTGAAGCTCATTCTTTCCAATAACTGCTTTTCTAATGTCTCTATGACATACTCCCTTCGTCTCACCACTAATGACATTTACCTTTTTAAGGTTAAATTTGTTAAGTTTTAACCATAAATATTGATTAATATATATATACAATAAATATATCATGTGAGATATTGTTGAATTCGTCTTAACATATATATATATATTCATATATCAATTTTTTAATGCGGAAATAATACATGTAGCTAGAGATATTGACGGTCAAACATGATCATTGAATACCATGAAAAGGCAAACATGTCATTACTGTTGGAACAGAGGGAGTATGTTAAATCTAGTTGAAAGGTATTTTTTTTAATAGAATCTCGATACAAACAAATCTTATTGTTGAGGGAGGTGAATTTGAACCCTGATTGCACCTGATCAGGCATACTGCCCTGTGTGTATGTACAACAAAACTAGTCAACCCATCACATATAGCAGGACATAAAATTTAGTGAGTCGAAGGTGGCCTAAATATAGGCGGTTACACTCCTCGCCTATGTTCAGAACCGGCATTGCCTTTAATTGGTGTATGCTAAGAGTGTAGGGGCGGAACCGCCAAGAAGAAAATTACAGTAATTTACTGAGAGTAATTTTGAAAAAAAATTCCTACAAGCCCCCCGTCATATACATTTCCTGTCTTCGCCTGATCGATATTTACACGCGCAGGATGCGAGGCAAGAGGATCCACACTATGGTCTGGTTGACAATGGAGCGGACTACAACTCCATGATGGCGGCGTACCCTCGCCTCCTGGCCTTGCGTCTTCAGCCCAACATGGCTGCGGCCAATCTCCACAGCGGCGGCGGTTCTGATCTCACAACGTTTGCTCTGCTCGAGTAGAAGTGTTGAACTAACACTTCTTCATGGCACTGGTTAATTATGCTGTACTTGTTTTTTAAACGTTGGATATTTATTTGATCCGCTGTTTGTTTTGTCTAATTATAAGGACCCAGACTTTGTGACACTTTCGATGTTTGAATGTCGTCGTAATTTGTTTTGTGTATTCTTGCAAGCATAAGTGTCACAGCTACCATAGTTCAAATGGGTAATCATTACACCCACGGGCAAAGCCCAGTGGTTGGGACGTGAGGGGAGTCTTGGCAGAGACCGTGTGGGGAGTTTGTGCTTGCACAGCTCCCTGGTGCTCACCAAGCTAGTGTTCCGCCCCACGGGTCCTGGTGCTGGATTACCGTGATTTACCTCCTCGGTGATGGCTGTGGTGTCGGTGCGGTCGGGGCCCTGAGGACGAGGGTATCGCCTTTTGCAAATGGGTAATCATTATTGTGGTCAATGTGTCAAGATCAATAGTGACAAGTTTATCAAGTGAAGTTATATTGTCAAGTTTGTTACTCCTTGCGTTTTTCCCTTGCAAAAAGTTTTCAATCATGTTTTATATCGATAAATTTGATTATATACAATAACGGATGTTATGTAAATTGTCTTTATTTTTTCTTTAATGCGGAGTTTTTACCCTATAAAGTTTAATAACTCATTATTGTTAAATTGTATGGAAATAAATTTATTGGTAGTACAATATACCTTGTAAAAATTTCAAAAAAAGAGAGGCATATGGAGTATTAAATTACTCATTTCTTCACCTTATACTCTCCTTGCATGTTGAGTTGGGTGTAAATATGCAAAAGTTTAAGGGTATTTTTGGAAAAAGAGAGTTGGTCCCTTTTCTTTTTTGCTTAAAAGGTAAAGTTTGTAAAACAAAAGAGGAAATATGCGATTATAACCCTATGTAATTGAGAAAGTGAAGATATAACTTAAAGATAATTTTTAGTGCAAATATAATCCTAAATCTCATATTCCAGCATTGATTGGACATTTCCATCCATTGACCGACCTGAAATTACTGAAATGTCTTTTCAGCCTAATACAAAAATTTGAAAGATAAAAATGCCCATTGACCCACCATTATACTTCCACCACCACCATTACTCTATAAACTTCATCGCGCCGCCGCCGCCACTGCTCCAGCTCCTCAGCCCTAGCCCTCCACCAGCTCCTCAGCCCTAGCCCTGCCTCATCCTCTGCCCTAGCCCGCCGCCGCCTCCTCCTTAGCTCCACCGACCACCACCACAAAGACCTTTCCCCGCTTGCCACCCCCACAGCTCTATGCCACCTCCGCCACCATCAGGCACCATTTCCATTGCCGCTCAGTCAAGCGCCAGAAAATCCAGACCCATCATAATCTGCATCAAATTAAAACCATTTTTTGGGTTTCTGACTATGGGAATGAACCTCTGTCACCTCTCCTTCGCATCGCAAACCAAGCTCTAGAAGTTCTCCTACTGCCTCTTGGCAAAGCACGACTATGGGATCAGAGTCAAACCCAGTAATCTTCTAATCTCATAAAGCATTTCCTGACCTGACGTTGGTGGGTCAAGTCAGACGATGATCGACTTCGGCACGCAGTACATATTTTTGGTGGATGACAAGTACAATAAGGTCCGTGAGGAAGTAGAGCCAGAGCTAAGATGAAGAAGGACGTCGTTTTTGGTGGGGCTCTGGACACGTGCTTCAATGGGAACCTGGTGGAGATAGATCGGATGGTTGGAGATATGGCGCTGGAGTTTCATAAGGGGGTGGATATTGTGATCACGAAGGGGAGATCCTCAATGCCATGGACGCCGGCGTGCATTGGATGGGGATCAGACTATCACACTTACTTGGAGTGGTGAGCAACATTCGGAGAGGGGAAAATAAGAAATTGGAGAAGAGAAAGCTGCGGGTAGGAGTGGAAGAAGACACTCAAAATTTTAGGGTTTCAGGGTATGAAAGTAATTTCAGTGCTTTTTGTTTTTTACTAAGGGGTAAATTTGTCTTTGCATCATAATCCGGCCTCAAACTGCCGGAAAGGGTTATACTGGCACATAAACTAACTATCGAGGGTTATATTTGCACTTTAACTTGCAGGGTTATATCTGCACTTTCGTTAATTATGTAGGGTTATATATGCACTTTGCTTAAAAAAAGAGTAAAGTGCTAAAATAACCCTACCTTCAGGTTGAAAGTGTCAATGTACCCATGACAAATGAGAAAGTGCCAAAATAACAGTAACTTTATGATGTATGTGCCAATATAATCATAGGAGCCATTGACTTCAAATTTCAACGTCGAAATTTGCTAAAATTTAAGAAAATGACCATTTTACCCCTGCAAAAAAGAAAAAAAATTATCAAAAAACTGAAAAGACAAAACTTCCCTCATTCATATTTCCCCAATATTTTCCCCTTTTCTTCTTCCCACAAAACCATTGTTAAACCCACATTTTCCCCTTTTCTTCTTCCTATAAAACCTTTGTCGTCGTTTGATTTGAAACCTAGCTTGTTTGCCAAGCTCCGACCGCTGCAGGTGAAGGTTTTCAGTAGTCATTTGCGGGCTCTTCTCTGGCCCACTCAAAAAGGGCTGCTACGATAAGCTCTAGAGAAACTTTTCCTATGGCAATTTTGCATTTCGGGGCCGATCGAGGAAATGGTCGTTGAGGGATGGAAAAGGGGAGGGGCGGGTGGGAGGGGGAGGGACTGGCGGGGATGGTGGTGGGTGGTTGGTCGATGCAGGATTTGGGTGGCAGTTAGAAGATGGGAGGCTAAAGGGGGGGTAGCGGAGGCAGATGATGGTGACAGTTGGTTGGTTGAGGGATTTGGGCTGACAAGGGTGTTTTTTGTGGTTGTGGGAGAGGATGAGGGAGAGGATGAGGGAGAGGATGGTGGGAGAGGGTGGTAGGTGGTGGTGGCGGATAGGGTGTCGGAGAGGGTGGCAGGTGGTGGTTACTGGCGGTAGGAAGTGGTGGCTGCCAGCTAGCGGCAATAGGTGGGGTAGAGTGGGAAAAATTAGCTGAAATGGGCGAGAGCATTTTCGTCATTTTGGCTTTGGTCAACAGCCCAATTGGTGAGTCAACGCCATATTTAGGCCTGAAGGTTATATCTGCACATTTTATCATTAAGTTAGAATTATTTTGACACATTTTCATTTTGTGGGGTTTATATTGTACTTTCAGCCTAAATGTAAGGTTAGAAATGTAGAAACTCCAAACAAAAAAAATCTATATGGCAAGTGTGTCAAAATATGAAATATATAATAACACACTTTCTAAAATTCACTTCTATATTAAATGTCTCAGTATGAAATAACTCAGGAATACAAAATTTTAAAACTAAATTATTATTTTTCATTAGGCAACCACGTCTAATCAAAGCAAAATTAGGCAACTAACAATATTATAATGGCAACTTTTCTAACGTATCTAGGGTGTTGCTATATCACGCCCTGTATTTTACTAGTTTACGCCCTAATACGTATATACACGTATAATACTAATATTAAAATTTCAAAATAAAACAAAAATCAAAAACAAAAAAAACAACCACCGCCGCCGCTGACGCCGTGCGCCACCATCGCCGCCGCCGGTCTCGGCCGCTGCCGTGCGCCAGCGCCGCCACCGTCGCCGCCGTGCGCCACCACCTTCTTCTCTTCTACTTTGTCTTCTCCGGCGGTCTCCGATGTGCGCCACTGCCACTACCGTGCCTCCTTCTTCCTCAGCTCCACCCGCCGTCCTCATCTTCCCCAGCTCCTCCCGCCGCCATCCCTCATCCCCAGCAAAACCCTAGCCCCATAGCCGTCCCTCCTTCTCCTTTGCCCCGTCGAGCAAAACCCTGGCCCCGCCGTCCCTCCTCCTTCGTCCCCGTCGAGCGAAACCCTAGCCCCGCCGTCCTCCTTCTCCTTATTCCCCGTTGAGCGAAACTCTAGCCCCGCCGTCCGTCCTCCTTCTCCTTTGTCCCCATCGAGCAAAACCCTAGCCCCGTCGTCCTCCTTCTCCTTCGTCCCCATCGAGCAAAACCCTAGCCCCACCAAGAGGAGAACAGCGGAGAAGCGGGAGAGGAAAAAGGCTCTTGAAGCGGCGGAGAAGCGGCGATAGAGAAGCGGGAAGTGGTGGAGCGCGGACCGGGATAGGAGGAGAACGGGGTAAGTGAATTGGGGCAGAGAACCGAATGAGGAGAACGGGAGGAGAAGGAGGAGGAGAGCGGGAGGAGAAGGAGAGTGGGAGGAGAAGGAGAAGGAGAGCGGGAGGAGAAGGAGATGGAGAGCAGGAGGAGGAGGAGGAAAAGGAGAGAGGGAGGAGGAGAAGGAGAGCGGGAGGAGAAGAAGAAGGGGAGCGGGAGGAGAATGAGAAGGAGAAGGAAAATGAGAGCAGGAGAGGAGAAGGAGAAGGAGTCACTGGAGAAGAAGAAGAAGAAGAGGGAAACGGAGAAGAAGAAGAAGAGAATGGGAGGAGGTGGTGGCGCACGGCCAGAGAAGACGAAGAAGAAGGTGGCGTACGGAGGAAGAGGAGGCGGGGCAGCGGCGGCAGTATTAATTAAATAAATAATAAATTTTATTTAATATTAATGAATTCAAATTAAATTTAAAATACATATTGTATATTAAATAGTATAAATACATAGCGTAATCAAGTAAAATACAATGCGTGATATAGCAATTCACCGTATCTATTACCGTATTTTTTGCCATAAAATACACTAATCAATCAATTTAAGCAACCGACCAAATAAAAGTGTATAAATTGAAGGTGAAAAAATTGTTATAAATCCGAGATTTACATCATGTTATTCAAAAGTGCTAATATAGAAGGCAATATTAATAAAAAAAATTAGAGTAAAGGGCATTCATGCATATATACCCTCCATTTTTTATAAAAAAAAATGCACATATACCCCTCCCAGTTTTTCAAAAGTGCACATATAACCTCCCAATTTTTTGAAAGTGCACATATACCCCTATGGCCGGAGACCGACATTCGAAAAGCCGAGGGTATATGTGCACAATCAAGAAACTGGGGGTATATGTGCACTTTTGAAAAACTAAGGGGTATATGTGTATTCAACAAGGAATTTCGGGGCATGAACACACATTACTCTAAAATTTATCAGTGTTCTAAATTTAGACTTAAAATAAGTTTATAATGAAATTTGTTTTTTCCATCAGGCAATCGCGTTGAAACAAAGCAAAATTAGGTAACTAACAATACGACGAATGTAACTTTTTTTAACGTAACTATTACCGTATTTTTTCCCATAGAATACGTTATTTAACCGCAATTGACCAAACAACAAGTGTATAAATTGAGATCAAAGATTTACGTGATTTTTAGCATAAAGCCAATCATGTTAGTAAAAGGAAATAATAATATACAACTAATCAATATATGAAATTTAGAATTAAAAAAAGTTTATAACTGGAATTGTTTTTTCATCAGGCAACCACGTCGAATCAAAGCAAAATTAGGCAACTGAAAATATTATAAAGAGAAAAGTACAGATATAACCTTATACACTAGAAGAAAGTACAAATAAAACCCTGCATTAATCGAAAGTGCAAATATAACCTATCTATTTAGGTTATGTGAAATATATAACATTTTCAACCGGTTGGAGGCCAAAATCTAGTAAAAAGACTATTTTCCCCTCTGTAAAAAATGAAAAAAAATGGGAAAAAATGAAATTACATTAAAGCCCTTTTCTTCCTAGATCTTCTTCTTTCTCTCAGCTTCTTCATTTCCCAGATCTCAGTCTTCCTCAACCTTCCCAAATCCTTTTCCTCAACCTTGGATCTCAACCTTCGTTTCTATCTGACTCAGAGCAGACTCGGCACGACGCGGCTGCAGAGCAACCGGGTCAAGGCAGAGAACCCGGAGAATGAATATGGCGCCGAGACTAGGAACCCGAATATGGCACCAGTACTTGGTCATATGAACCGCCTCTTCCTCTGGCCTTCAATTGGTAGCAAATCGGCAATTTGGGAGCAGTTTTCAATTGGTGAAAAAGAATATTGGGGAAGGTTGGGGAAAAAGCAAGGTTGAGGAAAAAAGCAAGGTTGTGTGTTTCTCTCGTCTTCCCCGCCGCTTGGCTGAGCGGCACTGAAAATGGTGGCGGTTAGTGGCGGAGTTGGCGGTGGTTGTGTGGGTTGGAATTTGGGGTTGTGGCGAAAAGGTGTTTAGATGAATGGAGTGGCGGTCATCGTGGTGGAGGTGGCGCTAGGGCAAAAGAGTTTGAGGTTGGTGGCGAGGAGTTTGGGACTGTGTTGATGGTGGCGCTAGGGTAGAAGAGAGACGGTGGAGGCGAGGAGTTTAGGGCTATGCTAGTGGTGGCGCTAGGGCAGAGGAGGCGATGCTGGGTGGTAGTCGGGTGGAGGCGGTATTGGTGGTGGTGGTTAAAAAGTGGGTAGGGTGGTGAACGTGGTGGTGGTGGTTGCCAGTGAGGCTAGAATTGTCTTTCTCATTTAAGGCTTGGGGAAGAAGGGTATTTTAGTCTTTTGAAGTGGGACAATGACCAAAATTCGTTAGTCAACACCGGAATCATGGTCGGAGGGTTATATTTGCACTTTCATTCAATAGCCAGGATTATATTTGTACTAAAAATAATTGAGGGTTATATATGCACTTTCCTTAATATATAGGGTTATATTTGCATATTACCCTACTATAAATTAAGGTTACTTTTTTTACGTAACTGTAACCGCATTTTTGCAATAAAATACACTAAATAATCAATTTATGCAATCGACCAAACAACAAGTGTATAATTTGAGGTGAAAAAATGGTTATAAATACGAGATTTATGTGTTTTTTTAGCATAAAGCCAATCATGCTATTCAAAAGTAACATGGAAGGCAATATTAATATAGAATTTAGAGTAGAGGGCATTCATGCACCAGAGTTCTTTGTTTAGTGCACATAAATATGTCCCTTGTAAATTTTTAAAAGTGCACATGTACCTCTATAGTCGGAGATCAGTATTTGAAAATTTGAGGGGTATATGTGCACAACCAAGGAACTGGGGATATATGTGCACATTCAAAAAACTAAGGGGTATATGTGAATTAAACAAAGATTATGGGGGATGAATGCACTTTACTTGAAAATATATTAGTATGTTAAATCTAGACTTAAAAAAAATTATAATGGATTTTTTATTTCATCGGGCATCCCTGTCGAAACAAAGACAAATTAGGCAACTAACAATACGATAAACGTAACTTTTTTAACGTAACTGTTATCGTATTTTTTTGCCATAAAACACGCTAATTAATCACAACCGACCAAACAACAAGTGTATAAATTGAGTGTGGAAAATTAGTTATAAATCCAATATTTATGTGATTTTTAGTATAAAGCTAATCATGTTATTCAAAAGTAATATAGATGGGAATACTATATTAAAATTAATCACTATATGAAATTCAGACTTAAAAAAAGTTTATAACTAGAATTTGTTTTTTTTATCGGCAACCGCATCGAATCAAAACAAAATTAGGCAACTAACAATACTATAGAGGTAACTTTTTTGTCCCTCCGGAGACATCCGATAAAGTTAACTTTTTTAACGTAACTATTATCGTATTTTTTGCTATAGAATACGCTAGTCAATCAATTTACGCAACCGACCTAACAACAAGTGTATAATTTGAGGGTGAAAAAAATAATTATAAAACTGAGATTTACGTGTTGTTTAGCATAAAGCTAATCATGTTATTCAAAAGTAATATAAAAAAGATAATTACAATATTAAATTAGTCAGTATATGAAATTTAGATATAACACGAGAGTTTTATTGTGCACAAGTTATGCATTTTTTTGATACAAAACAAGGTACGGAGTACTCTAATAGATTCCATGTTTAAAAATTCGAATCACTAATTAGAAGATGATTAGAGATTAAAGATTTTCACTTGCCGTAACACATGAAACTTAGCATTTGAATGGGGGTGAATGTAATTTGCCCTTCTTAAATATTTACTGTAAAAAAAACAGAATTAGAATAGAACTCAAATTTGACGTTATATTTCCTTAAACTTAAAAGGGAGAAAATAAAATCAAGGTGGCGCGGTTGCACCGAGAGAGAGATTTTCAAGAAGATACTATATTAACCAAACAACAGAAAAGGAAGGCGGCAACTACGCGAACGGCGGCGGCGCGCGGCGGTGGCGGTTCATTTTCCGACCACTGAAAAACCGCCGTCGAAGCTCCGAGGTGAACGGCAACATGGGTTCTCTTGCTCCAACAACCCATTGGCTTGCGCAAGATGATCTTCTGCTCAAAAACGCCATTGAGGTAACTAGAAATCATGGAACACGCAGAACACCTTTTGCTGCGTGTTTTTTCGTTTGATTGGGTGAAGCTGCAATGCATTGGGTCTGTTTCTTGGAATGGCGTTGTTTTCTCTGTTTATTGTGTTTGTTTATTCTGAAGAGTGTTCTGTGTTGATTTTTTACTGTAATTTATGTTGAAAAGTTTTGTTTTTTATCAGTAAATTTGTTGTTCAATTAGGCGTTCAGTGAATTCTTTAGAATGGGGGTTTAAGGGGTTTTTGAAATTTACTGCATTGTCCTGTTTTCTTGTTTCTCTGGGCTTGAATGAATAGTTGGTGAGAAAAAGGCTTGGTTTTTTGTTGTTTAGATGATTAAGGTATAATGTTGTCAATTTTGATGCTAGCTTAAGGCATGCTTCTAATTGATTTTGTTTAGGCTGGTGCTTCTCTGGAAGCTCTTGCGAAAGGTGCAGTTCGATTTTCGCGGAGATTTAGTTATCAAGAACTGAAGGATCGCTGGTATTCGCTCCTTTATGATCCTGTTGTTGCGACGGAGGCATCACTTCGGATGATAGAGGCTGAGGTTTCTGGTTCTGGTTTACAGTCGGAAAAGAATGAGGGCAATGGCACTCCAGGGAAGAGGAAATCTGAGAGTGTTCGTCAATGCTATTATGGTATGCGTAAACGATTTAACGAGCCTCTTGATTCCTTGGATTTGGATTTTCTTATTGGACCAGGGATTGATGATGCTGTAAGTGAGCCCTTTTCTGCAAATTGCTTCATTGGAGGTCAAGAACCAAATTCCAGGGTTGACAAAGGGTCACTCGGGCAAGTTGGAACTACTGAAGCCACTTTCCCGACGAATGGTTTCTCTTCCGTGGCAGTAAATGCAGGATGTTGTGATATAGACAGTGCATTCCTTGGTCGAAACAATTTTGTTCAAGCGGGTGAATTAGGCCATTCTGAAGGACCACAGGAGCCTAACTCACTAAAATCTGTGGATTTAGAAGATATCGTCTTTCCTGATTCTGCAGGTCAGCTGTTTGACACAACAATTGCAGATGGCCTTGCCTCTTTTCAGGATGGCGCAGAAGAGAATCTTAGTGTTTTCGATGGCACTGATACATGTGGCAACTTAGGAACTTTGGCTCCCAATTCTAACGAGTACTTTGACTATGAGCAATTATCAAAGTCTTTGTTCGACTTGGATTATGAGGATGAACCACTTCTTCATGAGGTTGGTGGTAAGGAGATCATGGATGACTGGAGTTCACTCTTATGTGACAGTCCCAGGGATGGTGAAAAGCAGAATCTTGATTTACCGAGGACTTTTGTTGCTCCACAGGAATGCATTGAAATTCCAAACGCTGGCCTGAGCAAAGAATCACAAACTGTGGAGCAATGTTCTTTTGATAAGCAGAATCTTGATTTACCGAGGACTTTTGTTGCTCCACAGGAATGCATTGAAATTCCAAATGCTGGCCTGAGCAAAGAGTCACAAACTGTGGAGCAATGTTCTTTTGATAAGCAGACAGAAAATCTCTCTAACCCTATGCATCCTATGCTGCGCGATGAAGCTGTTTGCTGCACGCTGAACACGGAGGATACTGAGATTCCTGGTAATGAAGATGTCTTTCTTCCCATTTGTCTGACATCCACATCGATAACCTGGATGAATGAGGTTTACTATCCTGGCACTTTCTATGTTGACGAGTTCTCACATGATCGTTACAGTACTGACAGACATAAGTTGGAAGGAGAAAGAAGCGACAACATGAAATTAAATGCTCCTAAACAGGTGCCAGAATCTGAAATGAACAAAACCGGTATAGCCCCTGGATCTCTTAACAGGGGTTTGGACAGAGTTGGACAAACTGGAGAGCTGAATGATAATCAAAATGCTGAATCAGGCTCCAAAATAGATACAGATCCAAATCAATTGATAAATGGTGCCTTGTTTGATCTGGAAGGTTGTTCTAACGAGAGTGATGGTGAAGTGCCGTATTTTTCAGATATTGAAAAAATGGTAATCTATTTTCAACCTGTTATGAAGTCATCATGTACCAACTACCAACCTAACAGTTTTCACAATCATTTTATGCAGATCCTCGATATGGATTTGTGTTCTGATGATGATGTAGATGTAGGTCAATGTCCTACAGGTAGATCTCTTTTTATGGAATTATGCTGGATGCTGTGTATCTCATGTTACACGCTTCTTAATTGTGTGGGAGTTTTGCATAGAGCTGAAGCAACGTCAATTTGACATTTTTTCGTATGTTAAAGCTTTTGGGAGATCTAATGCCCTTGGTTCTTCTTGGTTTTTCATGCTAAAGTACTCTGTCATTTGATGTTGTTACTACATTGTGATTAACGTATTCATCTAGATGACTTATATATTAAACGGTATTTGCAGTCTTAAAATACCAGAATGATGATGTCCGGAGAAGAATCATCAGGCTGGAACAGTCTGTAAAAGCTGCAACTGAGAGATTCATTGCAGCTCACAATGCATATGCTGTTCTATACGGCCGCCACTCGAAGTACTTCATAAAGAAGCCTAAGGTATAACGCTGGTTTAGCACGAGCCTCTAACAGAAAAAAAAAAAGAAAAAAAAGTCTTCTCAAACTTCTTTGAAGAATTCATCTTATTTCTGATGGAAATTTGATTGTAATTAGGTGTTGATTGGGAGAGGAACTGAGGATGTCAAAGTTGATATCGACTTTGGAAGGGAAGCTGGTGCTTCTAAGGTTTCCCGACGGCAGGTATATTCTTAAGTTCATTCACTTGTAATTTCCTTTGCTTTCGAACATGAATAGACTGTCATAACGAAGCCATGATGACAGCCAAACCAACTTCATATGATCGTTAACTGACTGAATAAAACTGATAATAATCCGAAGAGATATTGAGGACAGATGCGCTTGTTGTTTTTCGTTTATGGACATTTGATTGCATCTTTTTTATGATGATTAAAATTTGCTCTGTTCTTTCGTGCTTTATTCAGGCGATGTTACAGTTGGAGAACGATGGAACATTTCATCTACACAACCATGGAAAATATCCAATTTTCGTTAATGGCAAAGAGATAAAGACTGGACAGACCTGTAGCCTTGTTTCAGGTTGCTTAATTGAGGTATCGCCTTCTTCTCCGATCCATTCCTTTGCATTTTCTTTTCTCAACGCGCGCATGGATAATCAAGTCCCGATTTCTCATTCACTCATGTACATCAAACATTGTTTTATGCTAAATGTAACATCTCAGAATTGTTACATTGTTTTGCAGGTAAAGGACCTAGCATTTCTTTTCGAGACAAACAAGAAATCGTGCAAGGCGGCTGCAGCGGAATTACATCGACAAAACCACTGATCAGAAGCCAAAACTGGCCTTTCTGCTAAAAGCTTGAAACAAGTTGATTGAGGGGGTGAATTTTTTTTCTTTCCTCCTTTCTTTCTTGTTTACTGCAGTAAAACAAGATCTCTCAGTATTCAGGAAAAAGAGAAGTAGATATAGACAGAATTACCGTGTGGAAATAGCAGTTTCAAAAAATTTGGGCCTGTAGGAATTGAAGCCCATTACTAAATCTTTTAAATTTTCTGTTTGCGGATGGGCCATAGCCCACAGTATTGGGCTGTATTAGCTCAGAATTGGGCTGAGCTAAAAGGAAGTCGCTCATAGCTATTTTACTGTTTTTTAATCTATTTTTGTTTGGGTCTCTTAAATGTTCTCCGGGAAATGAGGAAAAAATGGTAATGGTGAAATTAGGGCCCATGGACCACTTGTGGTCCAGTACGTGATGGACCGTGATGTGTGGCACGTGGGAGTGTGTTTATAACTTCACATTTACAATAAAAGAAGTTACTGTCGAGAAACCATCTTCAGGCGGAGTTAATGGGCATAGATGTAAGCTGTGATGTAAGCGAGCTATGGACAGGTAACGTGTGTTGATCGATCCAATGAACGAACACCCCCACTTATAAACTCGTTACTCGTGATCCTTTTATGTCCAAATTTAAGTAATGAGTTATATTCCTGCATGTGGGGGATGTTTTAGAATTCCATATTGGTGATTGACAATGTTCGCACGATGAATCATACTCGCGTGATAGGTAGGTCCGTCAAATGGGTTGGGTCACTCATTGAATAACCGTTACTCATATACTAATTTCACTTATTGGATAAGATTTATTGGATAATGACTCATTGGGTTAATATATATAATTGGGTTGTAGTTATTGGGTTTAGTTGGGTTGGATAATTGGTTATCCGTTGGATAATTTTGGGTGGGTCGAGTTGGGTTGGATAACGGGTGACCCGTGAATCATTTCATATCATAAGATAACAAAATTTTCACAAATTTGATTACGAATAATTTAATTTTTCCCTAACACATATAATCAACTTAGAAATGATCAAATTCTCGATTCATTATATTTGTCGATTTCGGTTCATGTTTTAATCAATTTTAATTTGAACCAATTAAAATTTGATAAATGATCTTGACAAAAGAAGTAGAAGTAGTATTTAAGAAACTTTTACTAAATTTGAAAAATGTCGAAATATGAAGATTTTTAAAAATATTTTTTTATTGAACATAAGAAAATAATAAATAAAATTCCCATATTTGGCCACTCGAATAAAATTTTTTTTTTGTAGTTATGTACACGATTCAGCCTACATCAAAGAATGATTACGGTTAATCGCAATTTTTCACTCCACGTAAAATGTTACGTGCCTTATCCATTTAAAGTTTAAATGGTTGAAAACACCAATTATCCATTGAGTATGTAATGAATTATCCATTGAGTCTATACTGAATTATCCATTGAGTATATACTAATTATCCATTGGGTCTATACTAATTATCCATTGGGTCTATACTAATTATCCATTGGGTCTATACTAATTATCCATTGGGTCGAACTAAATGACCAATTGGGTATATGTCATTTATTTGGGTGAAACGTGAATTACCCATCAAGTCCGCGTTCTTTCTCAGTTCTCAGTTCTCACTTTCCAGACTGCGTTTTGTTTCATCAGTCCGCATTTTGTTCATCAATCAATCTGCATTTTGTTCATCAATCGGTCTGCGTTTTGTTCATATTCGAGTTCATAATATTATATTACGTAATATAATATTATGTACATTATATTATATTTAATAAAAATAAAAAATATATAATATATAATATGTTGGCTTTGTAAACTCGACGAAACTAACAAACAATATTACTTTGGATCGAGCTCGAGCTCAAATACTGTACGAACTCGAATATTGTACGAACTCAAATACTGTACGAGATTGAACTCGAATACTGTACAAACTCGAATACCGTACGAGATTGAACTCGAATACTGTACGAACTCGAATACTGTGCGAGATTGAGCTTGAATACTGTATGAACTTGAATACTGTACGAGATTGAGCTCGAATACTGTATGAACTCGAATATTGTACGAGATTGAGCTCGAACACTGTACGAACTCGAATACTCTATGAACTCGAATACTGTATGAACTCAAATACTGTACGAGATTGAGCTCGAATACTGTACGAGATTGAACTCGAATACTGTATGAACTCGAATACTGTACGAGATTGAACTCGAATATTGTACGAGATTGAGTGAGAATTTTGTACGAACCCGAATACTGTACGAGATTGAGTGCGAATTTCGTACGAACTCGAATACTGTACGAGATTGAGTTCGAATACTGTACGAGATCGAATACTGTACAAACTCGAATATTGTACGAGATTGACCTTGAATAATTTGTGAATTATAATTTGTATAATTTGTGGATTATAGTGAATATTTATGTTAAATATTACACATGCATTTAATTGGGTAATTTTGGATATTTATTGGGTATTTGTTACGTTCTTATTGAATTAACATAATCTGAGACACATGGAGATCAAAATTTTCCTTTAATACAACTATTTTCATCGCGCTCAATCCCAAAAACTAATGAGCATTTAATAACTGATCTCATTGGACAATGACAACTTGTAACCCAAATTGATAGAAAATGTTTAATGATAACTTATTGGGTTAATTATATAATGATTTATTGGATAATGACTTATTGGATAATATATTTTAACCCATTGGGTCATATGAATATCTCATGGGTTATCCAATGGGTTATCCATTTAATGACCCAACTCATTTATGACCCAACCCATTATGACCCATTTAATAAACATGTTAATTGGATAATGACCCATTGGATAATGATGTATTGGGTTTGAATAACGGGTTTATCCAATTAACCCATTTGACGGGCCTAGTGACAGGGCGTGTTAGTATTTCACATTGGTGGTTGGCATAGTTATAACTCACTATATAAAATCAATGATCAAGCCACGTCCTTACATAGTAACAATTGATTTTATGATAAAAACACATGATTCTTACATTATATTATTGTGAAATCAATAATATTAAGAGTCAAGTGTTAAAATGATCCTAACTTTAGGTCAAAAGTGTCAATATAACCATGCAAAACGAGAAAGTGCCAAAATAACCCAAACTCGATGATGTATGTGCCAATATAACCTTGAGCGCCGTGGACTTCAGTTGTCAACGAGAGATTTTGTTGGAATTCAAATAAATGATAATTTTACACCCAAATACAAAGAGGTAAAATGAGGATTCAACTTTCGGGGGCACGGATATTTTCGTAAATTTAGGTCCGATCAACCCTCAAATTGATAAGTTAACGCCAGTGACAAAACATTGTAACTGCACATTTTGTCGTAAAGTTAAAATTAATTTGCCGTTTTCTCATTTTGCAAAGTTATACTCATGCTTTTGAACCAAAATTAAGATTAGAAGCGTAAAAATCCCTAATATTAATTGGTCAAGTTTTACGATTGAATACTATTTACCGTTGAATACTATTTACCGTTGAATAATGACATAGAACATGATTAGTGGACGGCAAGAAGCTCATTTTATGCATAAAGAGAGCTGTCAAATGCTTAATTTAGACTTAAGATTCTTCTGGACTCCAACAGAGAAACTTGAAGGTTGGACCAATATGGCAAACAACCAATCATTCCTTTCCACCCGGTCATTTTTAACCATTGCTAATCTTGGTTAAAGTGTCCATTAGCAGATCTAGTGCGTGGTTAGGTACGTAAAACCCCACTATAATGGTAATCTTGTCTTGATTAAATCATTTTTATGGGAGTACGAGATTAAAATTATTCGTTTGGACGATCTAAACTAATTTTAAATATACAAATCACCCTACTATGAGAATTTATAGATCTATCGCATGTATATGCTCCATTTTAGATGAATACATAATTAAGTGGCAACATAGGTTTAGCTGCGTGAATTAATGTGATGAAAATAACTACTCCTATAGTTCCAACTTAAATCGCACACAATCTTTTTCACGCTTATCAAGAAATTTG
The DNA here is from genome assembly GCA_037428765.1 of Rubia yunnanensis. Classification (NCBI taxonomy): domain Eukaryota; kingdom Viridiplantae; phylum Streptophyta; class Magnoliopsida; order Gentianales; family Rubiaceae; genus Rubia; species Rubia yunnanensis. Next base: position 104,541,935 of record CM075067.1, read on the forward strand.
TCTAACCGTTAATATGTTTAACTACGTATAATAACAGCAAATAAAAAGTTGATTTTGTGAAACTACTTGTTACGGCGAATCCAACCATATAACATATAGTAGTATTATTGTTTATATATCTATTCAAATATGTGGTTAAAGTTGGACAGTGAATAGTGACATAAAGTGAAGTATGCAGTTTGAACTGGGACGCACGAAGTAGATGAAATTGAATGTAAAAAGTAGAAGTAGAAAAAGTGGATGAAAATGAAAGAATCTTGCCAAAATTTGTAAGTGTCATTTAAAAAAACATCTTAGTAGGGTAAGTGTGTCATCAATAGAAAAATGGATGAAGTGCTTTACTTTGAGGCAGTCTCATTTTACACCAACTAGCAGTTATACCAGTTATAGAACATTTATTTTAATAATTTTTAGGTCCATGTTTTAATTCTTTATATTACAATATACTCTTTAACATAGTTATAAAAGAAAGCCAAAGTCTTTGGAAATACCGTCTTTCCATAGGTTTATGGAAATATGAGGTTTGATTAGAATAATAATAGGTAAAGGGTCTTAGTTGGAATATTGAAAATTTATTATGCAACATGTAGTAGTTATAAAATTTATAACTTGATTCATGCAATCCAAAAATGTTGTCTTCATTTTTTCTAATTTTTCCTGGCTTATGAAAATAATGTCTTTCAAGAACGGCATCTTTTTTGGAACTTCCCCTTTCTTATATATTTATTAAATGTATCTTTTTACAATTCATCTTTCCAACGAGACAAGGCGTGCGGAAGAGATAAATGAGCAAAAACTTTTTTAACGCTGGAGCTGTCTGATTCACCCATATATTCTAGTTAATCCCGTCCAATCCAATTAATTGTCCAAATAATTCATCCATAATTTATTATAGATTCCAACTTTCCACCGGCTTCTATTTATAGTAACCAGATCCGTATTAAACTAATCTTCTGTCAGTATCAAACGTTGTCGTATAGGCCAGTATGAGACACTCTGATCCGGTGGATCCCGTTAACAGCAACAGATCTGTACCAAATTGATTGATTATTTAGTAGAATATGCCCTTTCAATTAAAATTGATTAGTTTGAAATTCAGTGGAATATCACCTCAATTTCCCTCATTTCCATCATAAACTTATCTCGCTTACATTTTCTTTACACATTTCAACTTATTTTTCGGCAAATTTCACTACTGACCTTCCTTCGCTTCTCTCTGCAAAAGAGATCCCTACATCTAAAATCTTCGATTTAAGTTATCCGTGGAGAAGGGAGGACGGAGAAGGGAGAAGGTAAGAATACGGTGTGGAGAATGGAGGGTCTAGGCGATGAGAATACGGTGAAACTAGTGTTGAAATTTGGAGAAACTTTTAAAACTTAAGAACAGTGTAGGTGAAATGAGAATACGATTGATTAAGAAAAATGTAGGTACCGATCAAAGCCATGTATTAACAAGCTAAAAATTTAAAATTTTAGAAAATAGTGGGACGGTTACCCTGATTTGCACATGACTAAATTTATCTCTGCAACTGGAATACCACTATGTCTAAATTATTTTTCTGGTCCCTAACATATGACCTAATACCATCTTTTGGTCTCCATTTTCAAAACTACATCCTATCAGTACTCTGCAAATTCAAAACGATTTGTTTGGTCCCCAAGACGGTTTTCAAGGTGGTTTTCAGTGGGTTCGGGGATCAAAAAATCGTATAAGATCATATGTCAGGGACCAAAAACATAATTTAGTCTACCTGAAAATCGTCCGGAATCTGCTTTGAGGACCAAACAAATCGTTTTGAGTTTGTTGGGTACTGAAAGGACATGGTATTGATCCCGGGAACCAAAAGATGTATAAGATCAGATGTTATGGACCAAAAATTTAATTTAGTCTACTACTATTACTGAAATTGTGTTGAGCATAAACTTTATTTTGACATTTTGACAAACAGCAAATAATCCATATCAAATCGTGAAGCTTTTTTATTATCCTTATTTATATTTATTTCACATATTTTAACTTGTAGAATTAATACAATCTACTCCTTCTGTCCCAACTGAATATGCACTCTTACTTTTTTTGATATTATTCTCTATAAAAGTTTGACCACATATTTGAATGGATATATGAACAACAATATCATCCTATATAATATTGTTCAATTCGTCGTAACAAGTAATTTTTTAATATCAACTTTTTATTTGCCAATATAATACGTAGGTAAACATATTAATGGTCAACATATTTCTCGAACAACATAATAATAATAAGAGTGCAAATTCGTCTGAAACAAAGGGAGCACGTATAAATCCAGTACTAGTATGTCAAAGTTAAGAAAATTGAAAAATAATGAGAACTATGGGATATTTAGATCAGGTCATAGGCCAGGTTGTCTAGGCGGAACCCATCACCAGTTATGGGCCTTTGTATTTTACCCTCATCTCCACGCACTGTTTGTCTCCCGCAATTATTTTCACTCTCACTACTTTGAGAACTATGGATTTCTTTTGAGACTTGCATGATTAAAATTAACATAATAAATCATAAATGTAAACTTTCCATTTTGTAAATGAATGTTTTACATTCCAGTTACGTGCTTTTTTTTATAAAGTATTTTTGAAAAAATAGATATTGTATAAGAACTTCCATTTAACACTAGTAAACGAAAAATAATATAGGGTATGAAACTAACATTCACACACATTTACACTAGTATTATGTTGAAAAGACGTCCAATATTTGTGCACGTTATAGAGTTTGAAAATCTAATTTGACTAATACAACACTTTTATCCTGTAATAAAAGTCATTACTATCGTCTGTATAAAGCGTGCGTGTGTTAGACTACTAAATATATTGTTATATTCACAGTTAAATATATCGTATAAGGGAAGCAGGTTTAACCTTTTTTTAAAAATAAAATGTATGTTCTTATTTCAACTTCACAGTTAAATATTTTCTTTTTTTTATTTCAAACAACTTAAGGTATGATTCTAGACCACGAATGTATCATTTTTATTGAAATTTATACGTCAATTAGTAGCTAATCTAGGAATTTAATGGAGATATACTGACTTAGACCTTACTCCCTCCAGTTTACTTGTACACTTTCAATTCATCTTGATTAGTGCGAATTCAAACTGGCGCTAATTTAATTTTAATCTATTATTCTTAACTTTATTATATTTAATCTTAAATTAATTTAGCAAAGAATTAACTTTTGGACCTTGAGAAGTTTCATGTTAGGCTGATTAACGGTCTTATTTCACTAAATTTTTGGGTAAAACTATAATTATTTATACATTATGAAACATTTTAAAAGTTATTCAAAGTTACAGGAATCTCGCCACAATAAATGAAAATAAACATCAAATCATCTCATTATTCACATTAATTATTAAATGACACAATACTGATATGACCATATTTTTTTGGAGGTTTGTGCTAATATGACTCCGTGAAGTTGAAAAGTGCTATTGTAGCCCTATGTTTTGCATCAGAAGTGCCAATATAACCTTTTGGCACTATTTTGGTGTTGACTTAGTAATTTCTGGCGTTGACCAAAATTAAGAAGACTAAACCACCCATAGCATTTAAATTACAAGTCTATACACTAAAATACCCTCGCATTCATCTCCAGAAGCACCACCACCACCGCCGCTCCACAGAAATTGAAAAACTCATAAACACAAATTGAATAACGAACACTCCACAGAAATTGAAAAACTCATAAACACAAATTGAAAAACGAAGACTCCACAAAAATTGAAAAACTCATAAACACAAATTGAAAACCGAAGACTCCACTGTCGCCGCCATCGTAGCCCACCATCGCCACCGTACCCCAACATCGTTACCCACCATCGCCCTCGCCCTCTTCATCCCCCTCGAGCACCACCACCAGTCGACGAAAACCCTAGCCCCACAACTCTTCCCCAACCACCGATTAAACCCTAGTTTCACTCTTCCCCAACCACCGATTAAACCCTAGTTTCACTCTTCCCCAACCACCGATTAAACCCTAGTTCCACTCTTCCCCAACCACCGATTAAACCCTAGTTCCACTCTTCCCCAACCACCGGGAAACCCAAGCTCTGTCGATGCTACGCCGGAGAGGAGATACGCTATTGGAGGCACCAACGGGTTCATACGAGGATGGAGAAGAAAAGAGAAGAAGAAAATGGAATCGAGGAAGGAGAAGGAAAAAGGATTTTTTTCGTGGTTAATAAACAATGAGGGCAGAATTGTCTTTTTACATTTTTTATTTTTTAAAACATGTGTATAATATCATTTCATGTATTTCCGGCCAAATTCAAGTCTCCAGAGTTATATTAGCACATTCTAACAAAATACATGATTACAATAGCATTTTTCAACTTCACAGGATCATATTAACACAAACCCTCTAAACATAGGGTTATATGAGCACTTAACTCATTATTAAATGACCCCATCTAATTCTTAGTCTATTCAAAACAAAAAATCGACCTTGTTATTAATTAAGAAAACAATAAAAAGACATAATTGTATTGGACATGATTTCATAACTACTTCATCTCTCCATCATATTACTCCCTCCTTTTTTTTAATAATGACATACTTTCTAATTTGGGGTGTTTCATTTATATTGATACGTTCTATTTATGGAAAGTTTAAAGTTATTACATCCACTCATTTTACTTTTTCTTCTTCAATTTAATTTCATCCGCTCATTTAGGATCTACTAAATTCTAACACCAAAATTGATGGGTAAAACAATTACATTAAAAAATTGTCTCCCCTTTCTTTCAAGTTCCAAACTTTCAACGCCCATCCCATCATCTCCTTCTTCTCCAATCTTTCCAAAAGTTCCCATCATTTCTTCACTCTCTCTGTTTTTCGCACACACAAACACACACTCAACAAGCATCAAACACCACAGCAAGAACAACAACAAGAAGAAGATTTCAGTAAACCAGTTCCGGGATGAAGATCCAGTGCGATGTCTGCGAGAAAGGCGAAGCCGCCGTCTACTGCACCGCCGACGAGGCGGCGCTGTGCACCGCCTGCGACCACCGCGTCCACCACGCGAACAAGCTGGCGAGCAAGCACCACCGCTTCTCTCTCCTCCACCCGCCGCCGAAGCAGGCGCCGCTCTGCGACATCTGCCAGGTAAAAGAAAACCGCCGATCTCGATTCCATGGGTTTTTTTTTCTGGGCTGTTCTGAAGGTGCTCGATGAATGTTCCAGGAGAGAAGAGCGTTCTTGTTCTGCCAGCAAGATCGCGCGATTCTGTGCAGAGAGTGCGATATCCCAATCCACAAGGCGAATCCGCACACGGAGAAGCATAACAGGTTTCTTCTCACTGGGGTTAAGCTCTCGCCGAACGCCGTCGTTTATTCGCCGGCGTCGGAAGCGAATGTTTCCGACTCCGTGCCCTGTTTCAGTACGAAGAAGGCCTCTGTTTCTGTGAATCCGAAAACTCCGTCTTCTTCGGCGTGTTTCAACTCATCTGGGACTGTAGAACATGAGAAAAACACGAGCAACAACGTTAATGGCGATGCAAATGGTAGCCCCACGAGCAGTATTTCGGAGTATTTGATCGAAATGCTTCCCGGGTGGCATGTTGAGGAGCTTCTCGATTCGTCTTCCCCTTTTGGTTTCTGTAAGGTTTGTAATACTAATCCCTGTGAAATCCACCGTTTTCATGAACTGAAATGTCTGAATTGATTGTAGTGGAATATTTGAATGATTTCGTTTGTTTCCCCACATGGGGTGTTTTTTGTTTTCTTTCCTTTTCTGATGGGTTGATGATTGACAGAGTACGAACAACAATGATGTGATGCCATTTTGGGAAGGTGGCCTAGACAACAATAATTTGACCTTCACCTCACTGGAGAGTGCGGCTCTTTGGGTCCCGGAAGCTCCGCCGCCGCCGCCGCAGGTAAATCCATGGTTTCCGGCAAATTACAACATATGTTTTGGAGGGCAAGATCAAACCGGGGCCAAGGAGAGCCGAGAGTGGAAAGATGACAACATTTTCGCAGTTCCGCAGATCAGCCCACCTGCTAATATGTCGAAGAGAATCAGAACTTTATGGTAGATGAAGAACAGAAGAAGAAGCATTAGAGCTCAATAAGTTTCTGGTTTCTTGGATTACTTCGATCCTGTAGGTTCGATGAGATTAGGTTTTTTTTCCGTTATGGGTTCTGTTTTTTCTGCGCTATGCTTCTCTGTTCTGATCTCTGATGATGACGATGATGATGTCCTTGCAATGAGCAAGGATCTTTTTTTGTTCGCTGTAAATATTCTTTCCATTTTAGTTTCAATGAAATGAATTCCATACCATATAAGGCAAAACTCAGGGTAATTCGACAACAAATAGATGGACTATAGTACGCAAAGGATCTTCTGTAACACTCTCTGCGTACGGATCTTCTGTAACATTCTTTGCGTACGGATCTTCTGTAACATTCTCTGCGTACGGATCTTCTGTAACACTCTCTGCGTACGGATCTTCTGTAACACTCTCTGCGTACGGATCTTCTGTAACTCTCTCTGCGTACGGATCTTCTGTAACACTCTCTGCGTACGGATCTTCTGTAACACTCTCTGCGTACGGATTTTCTGTAACACTTTCTGTAATGATCGATTAAATAGTGTTGCATAATAGCAGTACATCAGGAAATGAGAGGTTAGATGAGGAGATTCAGGTAATTGGAATCAGGATTTATAAGATTGTATATTAGTTAAAATAACACGCACATTATTACCAACATAACTTGTAAGATATACATGATTCATCAGTGCTGATTATAACACCATGCGTCTTATGCGTGTATCAGATCGTGAATGACTTGTACCACTCGAATGACACGTTTCTTGATTTTAATATGACACGTATTGCACTGATTCAAGATCTTATATTTGGACAGTACATTATTTATTTTATCCCAAATTAAACCTAAAACATTTCATAATGCGAGCCAAATCATCAGCAAAATGGCCAAAGTGTCCTATGAATTCATGAACGATTATTATCATTTTTTGAAGCATTACCCGAGAAATATCACATTCAATCAATAAAGAAATAAAACATATGTAATATTTCTTAAATGAATTTGTTTATTCCTTACTATCCCAACCTCTATAACCAATCCAAAACATGTCACTTCAAGTGCCCCTTTTCGTTTTCTTTTATAAATAATGACCAACAAATCTTTTGGCCTAAATTATTGGTTTATGGCCCTCATGGATGAGAGGAGTGTGTAAAGTTGATGGAAAGGAAGCACTACCCTAATTGAATCAATACCGCTCCCCCAAAGGCAAGGTTCCATCCTTCCCCTTTGGGAATAACTATGATGCAAATTACATATTCCACCTTTTCATTCTCTAAAATTTATCACACTTTTGTTTTATATTTTTTTAAGGAGTCCATCTATTTTAATACAGTGTTTCTATAAATTATGAAAAAATCAGTGTTAAAATTAAAATTAAGCAAGGGAAACATTTTATGTTGCATTAATCGGATCATAAACTTATAATTATTGCACAACAAATTTTAGAGTCCGTCTCTCGTGAGACCGTCTCATGGTGAGACCAAGGACTAGAGGCAAAATAGGGAAAGAGTAAACTCAATTCGGGGGCAAAAAACTAATAGAACTGGACTAAATTACAAATTATCACAATTACACATTAAATCTCTGAACTTTAAAAAAATCAATATGAAACCCCATCTTGAAATCTTTGCAATTTAATCCCTGGTCTCACCATGAGACGGTCTTATACAAGATTTTGTCCAAATTTTAATATTGGAACTAAAACCTTTTACCTTTATATAATTATAATTCAACATCTTCTTTCCATACCCAAAACTTTGCCTTTGCTAAGATGGTCGCATTTTCTTTTATGAGATCAAGTAAATCATTTTCATCTATCCATAAATATAAATACATGTTTGAGAATTCTTAAATGCAGGTAAACTTAATGAAGGATTACTATGTTATCCCCATTACCTGCATTTATGAGTTTTGGACCTGCATTTTGGGAATGTTTTAGAGGGAGTGTTGAATGACTTATATATAAGGTCTTGGGTCACCTCCACTTAGTACCAATTGATTTTAAGATGGAAGCCCAAGATATTTTGAAATTTAACATTACGTATAATAATTCCGCAAAAAAAATATAATTTAGAAAATAGATGTTAAGACAAATTTAACAATATCTCACATGATATATTTATTATTTATATATTAATTTTATATTTATGGTCAAAGTTTACAAATTTTAACTCTCAAAAAATAAATAAGCAATTTAGAGTGGGACAAAGGAAGCATGGATCAACTTCACCGTTTCAACAACTCCCTCCATCCCAAAATTGATGGCACAATTATTTTTCACGGTTTTCAATAATCATGTTTGATCATTAATATCTCTAGCTACATATAATAATTACGCATATAAAATTGATAACTAGAAAATAGACATTAAGATGAATCTAGCAAGATCACGCATAATATTTTTATTATGTATATATTAATTTTCACTTATGGTCAAAGTTTTTTAAATTTAATTTTAAAAAAATAATTGTGTCGTTAATCATGGACCGAGTATACCTTGACCAAAGTATCTTAATCCAATTCCGACCATTACACCTTGAAGTATCACTCTTTTTTATAATTCAAAGACAGAGTAAAATTGGACCAGAAATCGGGTCCGGGTATAATAACGTTTCTAGTGACCATTATGCAATACACAGTATATGCTCTTCCATCTCACTGGACCATTCACTCGTTAATAGCCTCCCTCACAAAGTGCAGTTTGCATCAGTATCCAAACTATCCCTGTAAATTCATATTCTCCTTTCAATTGGAAATGCCTTACATTTAAATTAAATAAAGAGTTTATTCCTGTCATTTTAGAGGAAGAGTAAGTCTACGGGAAGACGGTATTTTCCAACACTTTGCCAATACATAAACAACAATGTTATCGTATATAATATTATTGAATTTATCGTAACAAGTAGTTCCTAATTAAAAACCTTATATCTGTCATTATTATACGTAGATAAACATATTAACGGTCAAACATGTCTATTCAGCAACATAATAACGATCGGATGGAGGCAGTTGTTTACTATACAATCATAAAGTATAAAATAGAGCAGAAGAATAGGATTTCATATAATAAGAGAATAATTTTATATACTATGCGCATTTGTTTGGCTAGATGATTCTTATTCCCACTGTTTTACTAACAGTGGCACACTTGCTAATATAGCATTTTTTTTATTGACACTTTTTAATTATAATAATTTTAAGTTTATTATATTCATTCATTTTACTTTTTTCTTCTTTTAATTTAATTTTTTTTACTTACAGCATTCTTTGAAGGCAAAGTCTTGGGAAAGACGGTCTTTCCATAGGCTTATGGAAAGACGAGATTTGATTAGAATAATAAAATGTAAAAGGTGTTAGTTGCAATATTAAAATTTTAGTATGCAACATGTAGTAGTTATAAAATTTATAACCCGGTTCATGCAACCCGAACATTTTATCATAATTTCTTCTAATTTACACTTTAAACCTTAGTTTTTTCATAACTTATGGAAAGACCGTCTTTCAAAAGACGTTCATTTTTTTGAATTCTAACAGCCAAAAGTGGTGTTCTATTAGAAGAAAAGTAGAGGGAGTATAAATTACTATGCAGGACTGGAAATTGGGTGGTGGGTAGAGAGTAGGATCCAACCTGTTCCAAATGAAGCTTCAAAAGTCAAGCAATTGCTGACTAGGATTTCTGTCTAAACTAGCCCTACAAATTAAGGCAAACCATCATGTTCTGAAGATGGCTTCACAATGTTCATATTATTAACTGACAATAATACAATGCCCTACATTGGTTAGATGTGTTGGCTTACTTGTGATGAAATTATATGCATGTAAAATCATTAAGAATGGAGAAATCATCAGGATGAGAGTAAAGACTTGTGCTTGAAGGAGATGTGTGAAAGTCATTTTCAACATTATGTTTTGGTTGAAAATGTCAATATAACTTTGTAAATTTTGAAAATATAAATCTAACTCTATCTTTTAGAGCAATGGTGTAGATATACCCAAATTGCACTATTTCAGCGCTGGCGTTGATCAAATATGTAAAGACAAAAGTACCTCTAGAATTAAAACTAAAAAAATAATGGCCATTGTACCCCTAGGCTTCATCTTCAAACCAGCCATTAGTCGCTGGTGGCCAGGTTAGATAAGCACTTTTATTAAAAAGAAATAGGGTAGATCAACACTTTTGTAAAAAAAAATAAAGGACTAAATCAGCACTTATGTAAAGAAAAAAAAGGGTGTGATCAACAATATCATAAATTCAGTACTAAACAACCTTATAATACTCAGTACTCCATTCGTCCCAACTATTTTGGGAAGAGAAAAAAATGAGGTATTTTTAAGCATATATTATTTAATTATTTTTGGCATATGTGCTAGTGGGGTACATGTATTTCATTTTCCTTTTGCATTTTATTTCAGCCTTGCAATTGGGCCATGCCTAATTAAAAAATGAATAAAAACTGGTCAAACTTGAAAATAAAGTCAAGAGTGTAAAAATAGATGTGACGTCACAAAGAGAAAATAGTGAAAAAATAGTTGGGACGGAAGGAGTACTAAACTACAATAAACATGACATCTGAACTAGATGGTTTCAATACTTTTTTCCCACTTGTATGTTTCTTCTTGTAAAATGATTCAATATGTTCTAGATTTTGGACAAGAATGAACAACCTATATCTTCTCTCTTTGTAATTTATGGTAGATGAACAACCAAATTGTTTTAAAATGGAAGTGTACGACTGATAGAAGGAAAATGGAACTCATCATTTCCAAGAGTCACACCAATTTGTATGTCACCCTTCCGCTCCTTGCTTTAGGAAATGGATTCTTTATCGTCATGTTGTTCCAACCGAACAATTTCGATTATGAGATTGTAATAAAGGCATATTTATAAGGAGTGAAGTCTCCTCAAAAAGACATTTTTATATCATAGTGCTGATGTGACCCATTCATTTTTACGTAAGTGCTAATTTTTCCTTGTATTTTTTTTTACTAAAGTGTTGATCTAACCCTGTCTTTTTAATAAAACTGTTAGTGGATCGGCGGAAGATTTGGGGGGGGGGGGTTTCAACACTTTTTGGGAAAGGTAATATCGTCTTTTCATTATTTTTTGAAAATTTGAAATTATTTTTCAAAGGAGTATACTGGTTATTTTAAAGAATTCCAGCCTCAATTTGGTTGTCAGGATTAGATTGACACTTTTGACCAAAACATAAGGTTATATTTGCACTTTCAAATTTTACAAGGTCATATTGGCACTTTCAACCAAAACATAAGGTTAAAAACGCTCTTTTCCCGATAAGTATAGTTGATTCACGACCCCTCCTTTCTTCCCTCATTTAAAGTTTTTTCTCTTCAATGTTCTTTTCTCCAATATGGGAAGATGGGGAAACCGTAATTTTTTTCAGTTGATATTCTTTTAATGTTCATATTATTGAATAAGTATAATTTTTTCCCATACAATAGTATTCTTTCCTCGACTTGATAGATTAGATTGTTGTGTTCATGATGACCGCTCAATCTAATTGTTCATGTCAATATATTTTGTCCGATTTAGTTTTACAGCTCGTGTGCTCGTAATTTTGTTTATGTTTCTGTATTTCGAGTTCTATTCTTGATCAGTGATTTTCAACGTGTTTATAGTTTGTAAAACACATATTGTGTTTTGGATAGAGTGGTGTTACAGTTGTAATATTGTTGTTTGTGATAGTGATAGATGATACGATCATCTCTACCAAGTTCATATCCATAAGTGCGATGTTACAGCTTTTATTAGATCCCTAATGTGTAATAGTACCGAAAATTAATCTGATTGACATGTAATTTGAATATTCTTGCCATACATTGGTTATTGCTAGAGATTGGTCACGTTAAATGTCAATTCCACTTATGTAATGTTGGGCATTTTTAACCAACATTTTTTGAATAATTAACTTCACATATAAGTAAAGTTTATTTGGGTTCAGTTTTTCTTCAACTAAAAATTTATTTATATTTTGGTTCAATTTAGTTAAATTCAGCAAATAACAAACTTTTATTTTAAAAATACGAGAAATTAGCTTATGTTTTTTTCAATATACCTTTATACTTTTTAATTAGTTTGGTAAATAATTAAGGTAAAGTCATGGGAAAGACCGTCTTTCCATAGGCTTATGGAAATACGGGGTTTAATTTTAATAATTAAAACTTAAAAAGTCTTAGTTGCAATATTAAATATTAATTATGCAATGTATAGTAATTATAAAGTTTATAACCTGATTCATGCAACCCAAAAATTTTATCTTTATTTCTTATAATTTACGCTTTAAACCTTGGTTTTTTCATAACTTATAGAACTATCGTCTTTTAAAAGACGTACTCGATAATTAAAATTTAATTTTATAAGTAAAATCCTCACTATCTTTGATATAAAGACTATGAATTGAAACTTTAACTCTAACAACAATAGTATACCGTTCTTTCTACTTTTGGAAATTCAATCACAAACTCAAGATTCAAACACTAGACTATACCATATGATAAAGGTACTCACTCCATCACAGTTTAACTTACACGTTACGTTATGCCAGTATTTACTTTCCAACTTTGATAATATAATTGAATAGATATATAAATAATAATATTATTATATAGTATATAGTTAAATTCGTCGTAATAAATAATTTATGAAAAATAATTTTTTATTTATCGTTATTATACGTAATTAAATATATTAACACTTAGATAAATTTGTTAATAAGTGTGAAAACAAATTCTATGTAATTTAAACTGAGACGGTAACTAAAGATGAGGCTGGATATGAAAAGGTGCGGTTTTGTTTGTCTTGGCGGAAGAAATTGCGAAGTCAAAATTAGCATTCACAAACCCAACTTCAAAGAAAACCCAAAAATGGTCAATTTAGGCAGCAATATATGTATTTTCTAAAGATTTTGGACGTGGAAAAAATTGTGTCCAATTTAATTTAAGACACAGAAAGTAATTAAAGATGAGGCTGGATATTGAAAAGTGCGGTTTTGTTTGTTTTTTTTTTAAACAAATCCTTTTGCCGGATTATTTTCAATGTAATTATAAAAAGCTAATTTTTCAGGAATTTTAGACCACACTTCTGATAAACTTTGATTTTCGGCGTGAATGCCGCCTACTACTAAAATCCCGGGTTTTGCAACTTAAGTCTCAAGTCTTATGAGTCAAAGAAGGATCTGGCTTACTCACACTCTTTACCCATTGAGTAGAAGCATTGAATCCGAGACTGATTCCTCCTTCTGAGGTGCCGTGGTCAACAAGAACTTATAATCGGGGACCGACAAACTGGAAAAACAGCTATTGCTTCAGTTGGTTTGGGTGGCATAGCCCGTTGCAGAAGTCCCCCCCTTTTTTCTCTTGATCCAGCCTTTTCTTTGCTTCGGTACCTTTTTTTAGTTTAGTAAAGTAGCTCCCTAAAATGGAAAAAAAAGGCCGATTCTCCGACAAACCCCCCAGATCCCAACAGTTAGGCAGCCGATAGTAATAGTAGTGGGTTTATGACATTTATATCCACGGCTGGGAATTTCTCTACGCTGGATAAAGTGCCTGGCCCTCAACAAAAGAATGGATTAAGGTGATAGAGTGTTATCAGGAGACGCTAGGCTTCGGAATTTAAAAATTCTTTAAAATTCAAAGAAGTGCTTTTTTTTTAAATTCCCTTGGTCATTCCTCTGTTTTAATTATCTTGTACCACGGGTGGTGGTAAGCTCGGGGAAGGTAGAAATTGGATATTTAGTATCTTCTTTTTTTTATTCCTTCTTGGTCCAGAGCTGAAAGAAAAAGAGAATAAAAATAAAATGATGGATATGCAAGCATGATAACTTATATGCTGTTCTATATCTCCATGAATCTAGGAACTTTTGCTTGCATTGTATTATTTGGTGGCTTGTCTCCATTCGTTTGCCGGATTGTGCCATCCTATACTTTAGTGAAATAAAGTTTCAGGGCAAAAGGCGAACATCCCCATTCCAAAACATTCACATAGGTCCTCAGGCAGACATCGAAAAGGGGACGAAAAGAGCTTCCTTCGTACTTTACTTCCAATTCTACTTTATTTCTTTTACCCTTTTTCGCCACTCTTTTGTTTAAGAACTGCGTCCCGGCCTCTTGCTCTCGAGGGGGTAGAGTCCTGGCCAAAAAAACTAGGTTCTTTCTAGAAAAGAAATCGAAAAGAATTTGCATTTCAAAAAAGACATAGGTAAACCCCCAAGGTATTCTTCCTGCACTGATTCCTATCGTTATGTCGAGCCCATCGGGCGATCGGTGCACCTAACCCACCTACCCACTCATGTGGAATCTATTCACACCAATTCTTTGGTTTTTCATAGAAAAAATATAGATTCATTCGGGCAGGTTTTAAATTCCCAGAAACCGCACGATTATATAGCCAAAGAGAATAGGCCGCACCTAAAATCATCCCAAGCGCTGCTAATGTGGCTACTAAGCTATTTCTTTGGAAAGCTCCTACTAAGATGAGAAATTCCCCGATAAAGCTAGGCCTCCTTCGCCACGACATTAGTGGCACCCCACACAAAGGGGGTGAGGCTCTCCTGTGTCTCACACAAAGGTGGGGTGAGACTCCCACACAACTCACACGAAGTGCGGTTTTGTTTGTCTTTTTTTTTTAAACAAATGTTCGGACTCCCTCTCATTAAATAAATCCACGGTGCCCCACACAAAGGGGGTGAGACTCCTCTGTGTCTCATACAAAGGTGGGGTGAGACTCCCACACAACTCACACGAAGTAAGACTCCTACACCTAACATGGTGTAATTAAAGACTGAATTTCAGAAACTTACCCTAGACCGAATTTAAACCTGGGATGTTCATGGGACGGGCAAGAGCCCTGGCCACTGGGCTATTCCCAGATGGTTCGGTTTTGTCTGTCTTTGGCGGAAGAAATTGCGAAGTCAAAATCAGCATCCACAAACCCAACTTCAAAGAAAACCCAAAAAAGGTCAACATAGGCAGCAATATTATGTATTTAGCAATATTATGTATTTTTGTAACGAGTCCATCGTCCAATTTTTATAAGTCATAGAAATGCCAAGATTTAAATTATAATATATGAAGATAAAATTTTTGGGTTGTATGAATTGGGTTATAAACTTTATAATTATTACACATTGTATAATATTTTTTAAAATATTGCAACTAAGACCTTTTATCTTTTACTATTTTAATTAAATCCATTTTTTCAAAACCCTGTGGAAAAATAGTATTTCCCAAGACTTTACCTTTTCTAATAAAAATTTATAAAGTTAAATATTTTAAAAAAATAAATTACAATAAATATACTCCCTCTGTCCCAGCCTATTATGTACAGAATCTTTTCACGGTCTCCACTAAACATGTTTGACTGTAAATATGTGTAGCTACAGACAACAATGACACACAAAAATTTTATATTTAGAAACTACGTGTTAACACGAATCTAACCATATCTTATACGATAAAATTATTGTTCGTATACATATTCAAATGTGTGGTCAAAATTTGGCATCTTTGGCAAAAAAAATTTTTTTGTGCAGAATAAGCTGAGATGAAGGGAGTAATAATACTATATTTATAAATGTATAATTTAAATGATATTAATTTGTTGATGGGTGGGTAATTAAGACATACCCATCTGTTTCTCTAATATTGACACATCATTTTTTGTGTTAGAATTTAGGAGATGTTAAATGAGTGGATGAAATTGAATTGAAAGAAAAAAGTAAAATGAGTGAATGTAATAACCTTAAACTTACCATAAATAGAATGTGTAAATATAAAAAAAATATCTCAAATTGAAGAATGTCACTATTAAATAAACGAATGGAGTATTTAAGTGCTGGGAAATAATGATTTTCACAATATGGGCATATACTAGGCGATCGCTGCTCACCCAGTCACCCTCAGCAGGCCAAACCAGCCGACACCACAGCAATCATGTGGGAGGTAAGTTACGGTAGCCCAGCACCATGACTATTGGGGCAGCCCACACTCGGTGCCCACCAGGAAGCCCAAGCAGCCCTTTAGTCCGAAGGCCAAGGTTGACTCAGAACATTCCCATATGATGGCGGCCGAGCTTCGAACCCGGAACACATTCAATTTCCACCCAAGTTCCAACTATTGGGGGAAAACCCGCGGGTATATTATGGGCATATTTATAGAACTAGAAGGAGAGGCATTCTTACATATTCTTTCCATTCTGAAACAGGCAAAGATAGAGAGCTCTCACTATTGCAGATGCTTCATTAATGCTTTGCTTTGTAACATGGTCTGATGGCCCCTAATTCCCATCATCTTTTTATACTCCATATCTTTCTCTATTATTTTTATACTCCATATCTTTTTCTATTATTGACACACTTTTATTTTTTTTAATTATTTATTTTTATTGACACACTTTACATTTTTTTTAAGATCCTTCAATTTCATTAACTTATTCTATTTTTTTTAACTTTCTACATTTAATTCCATTGACTCATTTTCTTTACATTAATCTAAACACCTACACCATAGTGCCACTAGTGAAACAAATGGATAACTACTAATTACACTATTTTTAACGAGAATCATTTTCACATTAATTAATAAAATAATAAGAGTAATAAGCTTGCTCACACTATACCTTAACTAGCTAGACATTTTTTCTTAAAACGGTTAGGCCCCACTCTTCGGAGATTATCGTTATTTTAGTTTAGTACAGTTCAAATTAAATTAGCGTAAATTGAATTTGGTGAAATTTTACTTAGTTTAATCATACATTACTATTTTTCAACACAATTACTTTTAGTTCAGTTTATTTAAAATAAAATGAGATCGGTTTAGACAGTGGCGGAACCAATGTTACGCAAGGTAGGGCTCCAGCCCTACCTAAATCACCGGCCGTAGGTAGAAGGAATCAATGCCCGGCGTCCAGCGCGTCTTCCTCCGCGGCGCCGCCCCTGTTCCGCGTATTCCGGCCACTGTTTGAGAAGCTCGGAGAAGAAGGCCGCGAACAACTGAAGTAGTAAAACGACGTCGTTTCATTTGTCATAAGGGGAAAAATGAAATATGGGTTTAAATATGTATTGGATTTGGCCAAAACGAAAATCTCAATCCAACAAGCAATCCATTTCTTTCTCCCAAACTTTCTTTCTCCCCATCCCAAACCCAATCCATTTCTTTCTCCCAAAATTCGAAAAGGGAAAAGCTGAAGAGAGGAAGCAGCGGCTCAGCTCTCTCCCGCCACCGCCAGGTCTCCGCCTCCTGACGTCGGAAGCCGCCGTCATCCCGCTGCCTCAGCTGACGCCAGACTCCGCCTCTCCACTAAACCACTGGTTCTCTACTTCTCTTTATGCTAATATAATTTAATTTTAGGGTTTATTCTCTTTTTTTATTTTTTCCTTCAAAACTTAAATCTATGTGAACATGATTTTTAGATTGGGTGTCGAATTGAAATTATATGGTTCTATGATTGTTGAAATTCAGTTGAATTACATATGCATGAATAATAAATTATAACTGTTTGATTTATTTTGTATGTGAAAATGAAATTGTCATAATCAATTTATGGAATTATCAATTAGGGATATTTTTTAAATTGAATTTAGATGAATGTGATTTTATAAATTATTTGTTATCTCAATTTGTTATTGTTTCCTAACTCTTTTAGATTTTTTTAAATAATCAATTTACATATTTTCCCTATTTGATATTTAATAGGTTATGAATAAATTTTTAATTCAAAGTAGCGGATCTCCATCTTTAAAGAGATCAAATGAACCTAATGAACAAAGGTACAATGAAGAGGGTAGTAGTACAAAACAATCTCATGTAGAATTCAATCAGAATGATGTTATAAGTGATCCCGGGCTATGTAAACCTATTGAAGAGATTGATGTGTCTATTAGAGATGAAGTGCTAACAAAATATATATTAAGAGGTCTTTGTCAACCTAAGAATCATATTTTTCCCAAGACAATGTTCAATGATGAATTTAGAAGTTTTCAAAAGGGTTGGTTTGATGAATTTAATTGGTTGGAGTATAGTGTTTCAAAGGATGCGGCCTTTTGTTTTCCTTGCTATCTTTTTAAGAATTCAGCAAAGAGGACGACATATACTGGGGATGAGGTGATAAATTGGAAGAATACCCTTAAAGTATTTAGGAAACATGCTAGGAATGTGGATGGAATTCATCATGGTGCAGCAATTAAATTGAGAAATTTTAGCCTTCAAAAGTAAAGTATCTCACATTGTTTCGATGGTCATTTTACAGAAGCAAAAAAGGCATATCGCACACGTTTGAATGCGATTTTGGATGTGACAAGATACTTGTTAAATCAAGGTTTGACCTTTTGTGGTCATGATGAAGGTTGGGATTCCATCAACAAGGGTAGTTATCTTGAATTGGTTTACTAGTATTGCAAGCGAAGTGAAGATGTTGATAAGGTAATGAATGAAAATGCTCCCGAAAATTGCAAGTTGACATCCCCCAGAGTTCAAAAATAGCTCTTAAGTGCTTGTGCTGGTGAGGTAACTAATGCTATTGTTAATTACATTGGAGATAGTGTATTTTCTCTTCTTGTTGATAAGGCTAGAGATGCATCAATAAAAGAGAAAATGAGGGTTGTTTTGAGATATGTCAACAAACAAGGATGTATTCTTGAGCATTTTCTTGCTCTTGTGCATGTTTCCAATACTAAAACTATTACTTTGATGGAGGCTCTTAAGCATTTGTTTGTAGATAAGAAAATGTCCTTGTCAAAGTTGAGAGGTCAGTGATAAAATGGGGCTTCAAATATGCAAGGGGAGTTTAATGGATTGCAAGCTTTGATATTGAAAGAAAACTCTTCTGCAAGGTATATTCATTGCTTCTCTCACCAACCTCATTTGGTTGTTGTTTCTGTTACATATAGTACTCTATCTGTGGGTGAATTTTTTGGGTATCTTATTAAAACTGTGAATCTAGTTGGAGGTTCATGTGTTAGAAAAGAGATGATTGTGCAATTAGAACATGCTAGACTTGTAGAGGCATTGGAGAGTGGGGAGAATGTCAGTGGAAGAGGCAAAAATCAGGAAATGAGTTTGAGACGGCCTGGGGATACACGTTGGGGATCACATTACACTACAATTCTTTGTTTTGAGGCTATGTGGTCTTCTATTATTCAAGTGCTTCTTAATATCTGTGAGCATAGCAATTTAGATGAAAATGTTTCTACAACAAAGGGTTTGATTGATAGAATAGAGAGCTGTGAATTTGTATTTTGTATGTTTTAGATGAAGCATTTGTTGGGAGCTACAAGTCAATTGTCTCTTGCCTTGCAACAAAGAGATCAAAATATTTCGATGGCCATGCGAATGATGAATAGAATGAAGACTGAATTGCAAGAATTCAAATATGGTGGTTTTGATAAATTATTGGATGGAGTCAACACATTTTGTGTGAAGCATGAGATCACATTAGACGTGAAGTACAATGGAAAATTCGTCACCGTTCTAGAAGACGTGGAGAAATGTTGACCAATCATGATTTCTACCGTGTTGATATTTTTCTTCAGGTACTGCTTTAATATTTACATAGTTTAATTTATTTTATTTATAATATTTTATATGTATTTTTTATCTTATTGTTATATTTTTTTATTGTTTCAATACTAGACCGTTGACATGATGATTCTTGAAATGAATTATCGATTTTGCGAAGCAAGCTCGGAATTACACACTTGTATTGCATGCCTTGATCCGAGGGAAAGATTTTCCATGTTTGATGTTGGTAAGTTGCTTTGTCTTGCTGAACTCTATTCAGATGACTTCTCCCTGGTTGATCGTTTAGAACTTGAGCAACAACTTGATTTCTTCATTCATGATGTGAGAGATGATGATGCCTATTCAGTCATCAATGATCTTGGAAGTCTTGCTCAACATATGGTTCGATCACGTAGCAGTGTACTCTATCCATTGGTATATCGTCTTATTGAGTTAGCATTAGTTCTACCAGTTGCAACTACTTCAGTTGAGCGGGTTTTTTCTGCCATGAAGAATATCAAGACCGATCTTCATAATAGAATGTGAGATGGATGGTTAAATGCTGTTATGACGGTGTATATTGAAAAAGGTATTTTTGTTAAGATTGAGAATGAACCAATTATGCAACGTTATCAAGCCATGGAGTCTCGTAGATATTTGTGGCCCCCACTTGTTCCTAGCCCTACTTCTAATAATTCGAGCATTAGAAAGTAGTTATTTTAGCAGTTTAGTGAACTTGTAAAAACGTTATTGTATGGTACTCAATTTATTATATTATGTAGTATTTTTCATTATTTTTTAGTTGAGTTTTAAAATTTTAAATTTAAGTAATATTTATCAGCCTCCCCTATAAATTTTTTCTGGTTCCTCCACTGAGTTTAGATAAACTTCAGAGAATATGACCTTTCATTGATAATGTACAATGGTTAAGTTAAGTGTTCTGTTATTTTCGTCTAAACCTAATTATATCAATTGAATTAAAATTTAATACATCAAACTAAATTGTGTCAAATAAATATTGACTAATGTGAAAGGAGGAATTGCAGTGAAGTGAAAACAAAATGAAAAGAAAACTTATTGAGAAAAGGACATTCTTGGAAATGAAAAAGGAAAATAAAGCAAATTCAATGCTCATTCTATAATTATAATTTAAAATATACTGAGCTCAAGTTACAAGTTATTGTGTCGCCGCTAAACGAAAAATGAATCACGCTTTTCACGGGGTACGGTCCCAATCTTGAATAAAAATTATAGTGCACACAACGTTTTCCTATAATTAGCCGTATATTTTCTAAAATAATAATATAGTACAAAGAATTACATAAGCAATGACAACATATGTTGATTAGAGCATCTTCAAAGGTAAGATAGTTGTATTTTGATTTGCTATATCATCTTTTCAACCTAAAGATGGGCAACAACCTACACATTCAAGGATAAGTTACAATTATATATAATTTGAAAGGTCCCACGTATTTTATAATATTCATCTTTATTTCTAAATGAATGTATATAAGGGTTGAATATCTAACAATAATGATTAATAAATTAACCATAATTGCTAGAATCTATATATTGAAATACGGTATTTTCATAAGTCGTGGAAAAATTAAGGTTTAATGTGCAAATTAAAAGGAATGAATATAAATTTTTTTGGGTTGCATGAATCGGGTTATAAACTTTATAACTACTACACGTTGTATAATAAATTTTTAATATTGCAACTAACACCTTTTACCTTTCTATTAAAACTCCGTCTTTCCAAAAGTCTATGGAAAGACGATCTTTACCAAGGCTTGTCTCTTGAAAGACGGTCTTTCCATAAGTTATGGCAAGCGCAAGGTTTAAAGTGCAAATTAGAAGGAATGCAGATAAAAATCTTGGGTTGCATGAATCAAGTTATAAACTTTATAAATACTACGTGTTGCATAGTAAATTTTTAATATTGCAACTAAGAACTTTTACCTTTTATTATTTTAATTGAATCTCGTCTTTCCATATCCTTATGGAAAGACGGTCATTCCCAAGACTTTGCCAAAAAATAATATAAATTAAGCATTATTTTATAAAATACTCCCGCAGGTCTCATTATATTGGCACCATGCCAATGGAAATTTCTTTTTGAAAAAGTAAAATGTGTGGAGGAGATTGTATTGGGTGAGTAAAAAATAAATTTAATAGATGGAAATAATGTAGGATTTGCCAAAAAATAAAGGTGCCAATATAAAAAAATCATCTCAAAAAGAAAAAAGTGCCAACATAAAAAAAATGGAGGGAGTAATGATTTTACTTTTCGAGTTGTATATGAATTGAATGTGATATAATTTTAATTTTATTATTAGCTCTACCTTTATATATTATTATCAAAGTCCGTCACTGGAAAGACGGTCTTTCCATAAGTCATGGAAAAATCAAGGTTAAAACAGCAAATTAGAAGAAATGAAGATAAAATTTCCGGGTTACATAAATCAGATCATAAACTATATAGCTATTGTACGTTGCACAATAAATTTTAATGTTGCAACCAAAACCTTTTACCTTTTTATTATTCTAATTAAACTATGCCTTTCCCAAACTTTGTCTTATCTTAAATAACTATAATTATATAATTTTCTTATATAAATAATTTTATATAATTTTTAAAATAAATTTCCTATGAGTATTGATATAACTTTATATAACTTTCGAGTCCGTCTTTTGAAAAATGGTCTTTCCATAAGTTATGGAAAGACCAAGGTTTAAAGTGCAAATTAAAGAAATTGAGGTAAAATTTTCATGTTGTAGGAATTGGGTTTTAAACTTTATAACTACAACACGTTGCATAATAAATTTTTAATATTGCAACTAAGACCTTTTACCTTTTATTATTTTAATTAAACACCGCATTTCCATAAACCTATGGAAAGACGGTTTTTCCCAAGACCTTGCCATAACTTTCTTATAAAAACAATTTTATAATTATATAAATTTCTATAAATTTCTTATAAAGTATATATGTTTGAAATTTAACACCTTTTAACCATGAATGTATTATATATAGTGTGAGCTTTTTCAATGTGCACCGATGGGGAAAAATAAGTTTTTGTATTTTTGTAAAAAATAATTTTACTATCTCTTCATTATAATAATTATATTTTAAATAGATTTATTATTGTTATTGTTGCATGTGGAGATTGTACACCCAAAAATATTGAAATTGTACTATACCATCCAACAAAATTGTGTGAAATACACTTTCTGCTATTGAAAATTTAATGTTTCTGACATCAAGCAGGTTACTCCCACAAGTTACAACTGATTGAAATCTGCAAACGTTAATTCTGCAACAACGGTGGACTACACTTTTGTAATTTATGAAACATTGCAAGCAGGCTTAAATATACCACCGTTGAAAATACTCTTCCGTGTCTGTATGCATGGGTGTCGTGGCACACAAATAGTGTTATTTTTAAATACTCCTTGTGTCTGGGACGAAAAGAGTATTTAATATTGTTTTATAATTATGATTCTAGCACGATGCATCAATTATTGAATGAACAAATTTTCGTTAAATTCATACATATTTATTAATTTTAATTAATTTTTTATGATAGGCAAGTGATGGGCTCAAAATTGGTTTCGCTAAATAAATCTATATTTAATATTAAAAGAAAATTGCACCGCATCATATTGATACTTTTACTAGAGCATTTGCACTAAAAATGCTTTATTAGGTTCAAGATTTATTATTGTAATGTGTCGACTATCTTTTATCAAATTAAGTCTTGCATTGGAGATGTTCTAAGATCTTATTTTTACATAAGAATTCTTCAGTAAACTAAAATGATTAAATTACATCGAAACAAAATAAGTGTATAATAAATTAACAACAAATTTCAGATATAATACTTTATAATAAGAGTTTCTTCAATAAACATTTTAGAAAAAACACTAGATATGATCATTGATTTTTAATGTCCTTCATCCAAAGGTTTTGTTGAAGAAGTTTCTTTGAATATGCTAATTGACCTAAATTCGGATGCAACTATCTGATTCTTAGAATTGGACACATTTATGGAGGACGCATTGTAGATGATGCACTCAGAGAATGCGTTCTCAATTAATGATTTATATTTTTTTCCGAAGAGAATGCAGAAGACGCATTCTCTCCATTAATTTTTTTTATTGAATGCTTCAATATAATTTAAATATTTTTTAAAATGCATGAAGAAACTGAATGCGTCCTCATGTTTTCAAAAAAAAATTTAAAAATATATAGAGAACCTATTTAGCAAATAATTTTTCAATTTTGAATCAACTATCTGTCACCGTAGTCACAGTATACAATCCTATTACTCCGCCGACTTACGGAAAAGCACTTTTTGTAGAGCATTGACCAGCGGAAAATATGCATGAAATGTAACCAACTAGTGGTACAACTGCTGATGCACTACGTACAAGTGCAAAACGAGGGGAGGAACACAACTTTCTAGAATCATGTTTGAATATAAGTTGTAATTAGTATATGCATAGATATTACTGTGCGATATATTGTTAGATTTTTTGCACTGTGAATTTTTTTTATATCAAATTTTATACATTTATACACAAATAAAGTTACTTTCTCTGTTTTTATAATATTGGCACATTTTCCATTTTTGGCATGCTTCCTTCCGTGTCATCAACTCATTCTCCTTTTTACTTTCTACATTTAATTTCTTTCACTTATTTTTTTCACCTAAATCCAAACAATTAAATTTATGATGTCACTATTAATAAAACGAAGAAAGTATTAATGATTAATTATGATTTGAAAAAGTTAAACAGAAGAAATAGTCAGGATGAAAGGAGTAGATGAGATCCCATCTCTTCGAGATTTATTAATTGTTGTGATTTCCCCAGGTGGATTCGGAATTAATAATGATTAGTGGATGCCTAATAATTGTGCATATCCAATACTGGGGATTCATGTTCAATTATGTTGGCTGTAAAGGAGAATAGTATTTAGTCGGCAAGCCCTACCTATATTCATAGCGACAGTAATATGTTGCCATTGATTGATTATGCTTTGTAGCATCAAATCAATGAAAGAGGAGAACTATTTGTTACTCCGATTATCTGACACACTTTTTTTTTTGGATAGTTTTTTAATATTGCCTTCTCTCTTTCGATAAATTTTTAATTATTTTTATTCATTCAATTTATCTTTTATTCTTTCAATGCGTTCTCACCACTAATTCAACATTTTCTAAAAACAATAGATTCCATCTTAAAAAATCGGAGGGAGTACGTAACTTTAAAGTCTAGCCCAGCCCTTCAATCCCAAGTTAATGTGCACATAATTTTTTCCTTAATCAAAATTATCAAGCTTTCATTTTATGGTTCACAAATTCTTGTTCTAGATTGACTAACAGTTAAATGAGGTTATTTTTATTATTGATGTAAATGATTGAGTGATTTGATATATGTTTTTATTTATTGCAACGATGTTTCAATAGTTTATTTATTTAAAAAAATGTATCACAATGTATAAATAATTATTATTTGACCTTAAAAGTTATTGAAAAAATATTTTTCATTATTGGTCTAACAGTTAGTCGGTTTGACAAGAGACCATCTATAGAGGAATTTTGTTATACTATTTGGCAATTCTCATTTTACTGTTCACAGAGAAAGGAAAGAGAAGCCTTATGAACTTGTGATTCCAAGTTTGCTTGGTGGAATGACTTTTTTTTTTATATGAATGCTGTCAGCAATCAGGTTACAAAGAAATGTTGTCCCCACTTAATCAACGGGTGTTCGTTCATTCATGCCCAACCCAAGATCGGAGGGCAATCGTACAACAAGACATCAACTAAGGAAGCGGCTTCAGTCCTATATTTTTCAAGAAGAGTCCTTTAAAATTCTTATGACTGACACCTATCTTCATTGGACCGGACTCTTTTATTTTTTACCGAAAACTATACTCCCTTTGTCCCAGCTGAATTTGCACTCTTACTTTTTTGATACTATTCTCTATCAAAGCTTAACCACACATTTGAATAGCTATATGAACCATAATATTATCGCATATGATATTGCTCAATTCGTCGTAACAAGTAGTTTCTTAATATCAACTTTTATTTGTCCTTATTATATGTAGGTAAACATATTAACGATCAAACATATTTCTTGAACAACGTAAAAATAATGAGAGTGCAAATTCAAATGGAACAGTAGAAAATGTGATGGATAAGTCCCATATTAGATTTTGCACTATTGGGCTTGTAATATAACTTAAATCTCGATCTATTGGGCTTAAAAGTGTTGGATCATCATCATCTGTGAAAGATTGGGCTGGACCTGAAATAGGTTCACTTCATTACTTTTCACTATCATTCAAAACTAATTCAAACTAAAGAAATCTTACAAAAAATCACAAATAAAATGGAACATATGTTGCAACCAACTAAAGCCAAATATAAATTCAAGCTATAAACATAGCTAGAAAACTTCAGCCACTTTGCTTGCAAGAACGCGTTCTCTTCTCTCTATGAAACCAAACGGAAACCAACCGGCTTTTCCCTTGCATTCGCCTTCAGCCCATCCATTGTTCAACACCTACCGAAATGCGATAAGAACACACTCTCAGATCATACAACACAGAGGGATTTCGAGTTCGTGAATAACAAGGTTGTACCTTTCTGACAACGACATAGTCTCCGACTGACAATGTTAGCTCCACATCAGACTCGGCCTGGTACGAATGTATCACCTGCGAAAGTAGCGGAATCAACAACCTCGTAGTTAATGTAAGTTGCATGATGAAACAAAACCATGTAACTGAGTGAATGGATGTAAACCTCGCCTAGGAAGTATCCCAAGGCATCTGTGGATCCGTTAAATGATTGTGGGGCGGATAAATTGTTAACTTGTTCATAAGATGGAGGAGGTGGTTGCATTATGTTCTCGGTAGCTGGCCTCGAAGAAGCTTCGAAACCTTGACGTTCTGATACCATCTACCACAGTAAATTACAACGTCAGTGAATTAATAACTGCTATAACAATAGCCACGGAACAAGAGTCGTGTTTCATGAACTACTTACCTCAGCCTCAAGCTGATCGAGCATTTGCAAGATTTTCGAATGGTACTTGCGTTCTGCCTCAACCTTAATTTAGTATGGAGAACAATTTAGCAGGTTTCAGGGTCAGAAAACTAAAATTAGGCACAAAATGTAGTTTTTTCGACAGATCAAAGGCTAATATAATAGATGATGCCACGCTACCATTGTTATAAGCCGCTGGAGAGTCAATCTCTGCTGTTGAGCTTCCACAGCAGCCATGGCAGCAGTTGCTTCTTTGCCCAAAGTAGCCATGTTGGATTTCAGCTCCTCAAGCTTTGATTCTGCAGCTTCCAGCCTCAAAATGTATTCAGGATGACCATTGGATTCCCTCACTTTAGCTTGGCGTCTGGAAACTTCGATAACCTGCCTGGGTCCAAAAAAGAATGAAATCATCCCTGGGAAAATGATACGGAAAAGTGGTTCACGTAATGGTGCCCGTGAGTAATGAACACATGATTAGGTTAACAAGTGAATATAGATATTCATTAGAAATCGTACATTTAGATGCAGAAAATTAAATAAAGAAGTTGACTACAAATAAAGCTAGATTTTTAGAGTGGATACTCAATTATGACTTGAAGGCCAGTTGTAAGATTGTGATCTAATCTCACCTGAGCTTCCACTTCCTGCCTCACTCTGTCGTAACGTTGGGCAAGATGCCGGGCATCCTCCAGGGGAGCCCCCACTACCATCCCACGCAAAGGCTCGGCAACCTGGAAAAACCATAAAAAGGAGTTGAAACTATAACATCAGAGCTGCTTGAGTTTCTTCGGCAATCTTATTTATAGGCGTCTAAATTTTAAGTTCAACTATGGGCTGATTCCAACTCATTCCTATAATTGCTTCAGAAAAGGTACAAAAAAGAAAAGGAAGTGAAAATAGTATCAACAAATAGGAAAGCACAAGGTATAAGATTCTTCCAGCCAGAAGTAAACATCTCTCGGATTAAGCAGAAGTAAAGACAATTCGAGTAATGCATGAAATAAACAAACACGATCATGTGGAGTCATCTCAGACCTGTGAACCAAGAGTTCTCAACAGACTAGCATGTTCCTTCTCAACTTCGGCACGAGCTCTCCCATAAGTCAGTGCAGCTTTGGATAGAGTAGATGTGTTTTCAGCACCATACTTTCTGCTATCTTCTGACAGCTTGGTACCTGTTAAAGAAGGTGGGAAAAGATCAAGGGAAGGATGAAAGACGAGACTTTAACAACACTAGCAATTCACTAAGGATGGAAAAGCGTTTTAGCTACCGACCAATTTCAACTTGCTTTGTTCCAGTAGCAATATAACCTTCCACGCCTCGAACAATATCCCTCTGAAAATGCTGCAAAGATATGCCAGGGACACACAATTTGTATCATGAGATAAACCAACAATACATGTGATTTGAGGCGTAGTATAAGCTTAAAAAGATGCAAGCGTGACCTTCCCAGCACGAGTAGATATGTAAAGTTTCTCGAGTTTCTGATGCTGATTAAATTCCGTTTCATCATTTGCGCCACTTTCCGGACCGAGTCCACCACCAAACTGCTTAAAGACAGCCTAGAAACAAAACAAATGCAACAATAAAAGTACATGAGCAAGAATCCAATCAATCAACACAGACTAATCACGATTCAATTAAGCTAAAAGAACAGCAATAGATTAGCTACTCTAACCTCTTTCCAACCTACCATTTGGGTATAAAATCACATACATTAATATCCATTCCAATAAAAATCACTTCTTTGAGAATCCCAGAAACCTAATTTCATGTTCAGATTGAAAAAGTGAAAAAACAATGCTCATATACCTCCAAGTGCACAATCTTTAACACTAACTACACACAATCCATTGCTTATTGCATAAAAGCTACCTAAAAACATAATCAAGAACAATGAATTAGGGCGAGAAGAATCCGTACCTGTTGCTGCCTGGCGACTTGTTCTCGTAACCTGGAGGCTTGTTTCCTGATGGCATCCATTGAACTGCTGAAACCCTCCAAAAGTACGGATTAACGGTCAGATTTTAGCAGCTGATATTCATCATGGTCTTTGAGATTTACCACCACTATTGTGTGTGAGTGCGTGAGAGAGAAAGAGAAGGGAGGGAGACGACGAGGTGGTTGTTTCAAACCTGGAAAAAAGTGTCGGAACTGACCGTTTTGGGAACCTTGGACGGACGACTTTGGCACTTTTGCATCACTCCCTTTGACTACTACTTTCCTTTATTTTTCTTTCCCCGTGAAAGTATTTTGGCCCTCATTTCCTTATTTATTACACACGTACTCCTCAGTTTTTCGAAAATACACATATATCCTTATTCCTTATTTAGTGCAGATATACTTCTAAGCCTTTCAAACATCGAACTGCGGGTATATGTGCAATTTCAAAAAATAAGAAGGAGCATGTATGTGTGCACTTTCGAAAAATAGAGAAAGGTATATTTACACTTTCGAAAAACTGAAAGGAGGGGTATATGTGCAATA
Source organism: Rubia yunnanensis (assembly GCA_037428765.1). Taxonomy (NCBI): domain Eukaryota; kingdom Viridiplantae; phylum Streptophyta; class Magnoliopsida; order Gentianales; family Rubiaceae; genus Rubia; species Rubia yunnanensis. The sequence goes on from CM075067.1 coordinate 104,571,094, forward strand.
AATAAAGAACTCAGGGGTAAGAATGCATTTATCCCAAATATTTTAGTCACCGGTAGGGATGGATGGAGTTCGGGTTTGGATCCGGTATTTTATATGAGATCTACACATGATTCTTAAAATTATATTTTGCATCATATATGGTTTCAATTTACAGGGTATGAAAATTTTAGATTCTTACTCATATTTAATAAATTTATGGAATAAAATTTTGAATAGGTATTAGATGGATGTAACCTTTTTTCCGCGAAGTATAATATGCATTGTTGTGAATAAGGTTTGAATAAAAATAAAGGGTTAATCGGAAAATCATGTTTATTACAAATTACAATAAAAATAATAAACTAAAAAAAATCGCTCTTAAGACAATTGATTTGGAATATATATATAAAAAAAAATTCTACGTCTACTTTTTTAATACACGATTTAAAATTAATACATAACAAAATCTTATTATAAAGTGTTTAGGGTGGACATGTAACAATATATATGATATCTAAATCAATTTTAACTATAATAATAATTTTGATAGTAACATTATTTAAAATTTAATAATCAAAAACTCTGAAGTTTCTTAAATTGAATAGAGATGAAATAAAATTAAACTAGATAGGACATTGTTGTTGATACCTATCAATGTAAATTGAATTTGATAGGTGTTATATCACTGCAACTTATTAGGTCAAGGGGTAGAGTTAATACTCCATCTGTCCCGATTTAAATTGCACAATAAATTTTTCTCGATGTTCGAGAATATATATTTAATTGTGAGTGAAGTCTTTATGTTGGTGGGAGCAATGCAAACGGGATGGAATGATGGAAGCATGCGGCCCCTAACCTCCAATGCATGTTCTTGTTGTTGCTTAGGCTTGTGATCAACATGATGCTTCCCTCACCCCCATTGCATACGAAGCTTCTTGTGTAGTGTTGTTCATATGGATTCGATCGTTCTATTTTGACCACTCAATTTAATACTAGAAGAAAATTGTCTGATAACTCTTAGAAGTCATATTCCTTTTAAAAATTAGTTCATTTTGGAGGTGAATGAGTCTTTAAAGGCGGTTCATGCACGTCTTATAGCACTTCCGAAGTCGCAATCCCTTCTGAGGCGGTTTTAATCTTTGTTTAGGGAAGTTATTCAACCCATTTACCCTACTTTCTTTGACACATTTTAATGCCTTTAATCACGTGCATCTTTCTTCTTCACCTACCTCTCCAGTAACCTGCCATCTCTAGTGCATATTATTTTGACTACTTTTGATCATCAAACTTTTAAAACAGAAGAGTTATGTCTGGATACTAGTACCCATTCACTTAAGACAATCTATCAAATATTGAGCATGTCTAGTCTGCGACAAAAAATCTAGGGAATGAAATCATCTTTTCTACCTTGATCAACTGTGATCACTGAACTATTTCGATGGTTCCACTTTGATCACTAAACTTTTTTCAATTACTTTCATCCATCAAACTGGTTAATGAGGCAAGTCAATCCCTCTCTAGCTACTTATTTTTGTTAAATTAACTAAATTTTGTTTAAGTGCAATTCGACACTTGGAAGGGTATTTTAATCTCTCTTCTACCTATCAGTCGCCTAAGGGTTGTCGAATGTGTTCATGTTTTGTAAGAGTAACATTTACTTTTCATATAAAAAAAAATTGAAGGGAACATTTACAATTGAATGTTATAGGACTCAAGAGGCCACTGCTAAAACTTACACCCCAACTACGTTTGCTTTTAAAAAAGGGGATAAGTGCTAATATAAGCTTATCTACTTGAGTAAGTGTCAATATAACTCTATGATAATTTTTAGTGCAAATATAACCCTAACCAGTTAATGAAAGTGTCAATATAACCCTCAGACCCCATTTCCGGCATTGATCTCAATTTTTTGGCGTTGACTCTAAGTAAATTGACCAAAATACCCTTTGAGCTAACTCTGAAATTAGGTGGACAATTTTACCCTCATAGTTCGCCGGACCGCTGCCGAAACATGTAGGGTTATATCAGCACATTATGCAATCTTATTGGGTTATATCAGCACATTCCTAATGTTTGTAGGGTTATATCAACACATCCTTAAAACTTATAGGGTTATAATGACACTTTCACTAACTAGATAGGGTTATAAAAACACATTTTTCAAAAAAAATAAAAGCAGCAGCCTAGCTAACTAGCAAACTGAAATGAAGGACAAACCATAGTATCTAAAAGACTAAAACTCCAACATCATACTACATCTCTTGTGACAAATTAATTTAACATCTCACATAACACAATTCATAAAATCACAACAATTCATTAATTTTCCCTTAAAAAATAAAATTAAGCTGACAACATTGATTCCATTTAACAAGTTCTATTTATAACACTAATTTCGAAAAATATTTCTTTCACACCCTTCCAATAAAAGTGAAGTAGTTGATCGAACTTCCATTTCACATCGTATCAGAGTCAGGTTGATCGGACTCAGCCTCGACGAAGGCAGTGAGCTTTGCACATATGGCGGCAGTCATAGAAGCAAGTGCCACCACAATGAAGAGGACAATCCAACCTCATTCCTCTACATCTTGTTCCTTTCTTCACACATTGTGCAAACTCCCCAATAACATAGTACTCCTTGTTATGGCCATGATTTCTTCTACCATGTTTCTTGTTATGTGATTTTTTCCCACATCCCCAACTCCAATAGCCTCCGCCACCGCCTCCCCACCCCCACCCTCCACTTCCTCCCGTCGAGCCGCCACTTCCGCCACCACCTCCACCACCACCAGAACCAGCACCGCCACCTCCACCGCCGCCACCCCAACCACTAACTTTCTTGTTTTGATAAGTGGCATTGTGCTGATCATGATCAGCTAAAGCAATGCTGATCAAAGCAAGAAGCAAAAAAGACAAGAAAGCCATTTTGCAACTTTTTGATGTTCTCTCCATTGGAAGAGCTATTCAACATGGCCTAAAGTTGCACTGTATCCTTCTCAATATATAGAAAAATGTGAACCAACTTTCCCACCATCTCATACTCCCGTTTCTTACGTTTGACATATTTTTTAGTCATTTTTCTCATATCACATTTACCGATTAATAGCTTTAGTTAATCATATTGAAATTTTATGATCAAACATGGCTTAAAAAATTTGACTGAAAAGTATTTCAAATGCTGTGAAACAAAAGTAATGTATAATTCCACACATTTTTTGCCAGTCTTTTCAAGACATAATGTTTAAACTAATATGATCACGTGATATATTGTTAGATTCGTTGTAACTTGTACTTACCAAGCATCTCTTTTATACATTATTATACATGCTCTATTAAAGTTATCAATGATCAAACGTACATAAAATAAAAAAAAGTGTGCAATTACGGCTGAAACGGAAATAATACTCATTCAAGCATTATAACTGATAACCATAGGGTGGACAACATTCTAGGGGGTGGTTTTGGATGGCTTCATTTTCACTTCATCCCCACCCTACTATATATAATCTTCATAGCACCAAAAGGACTTAATCATTATAAATTTATAAATACTGTTGCATGCAAGCCATCATAGCTCTTGGTACAAATGCTTTTATACGCCTTCAAGTGTACGTGGAGATTAAGTTTAGGACATGGGATTATAGGTAACAACTTATTTAATTCTATGACCTAGTTTGGAAGAAGAGTGAAATTTAAGAATGAGTGTATAATTAAGGCCGGCTTCAGTTTGACTCTTGGATGGTGGATTAATTTTGATATATTTCAAACATTCATGCAATGTATATTAAACAAAATTAATCGAGAACAGTATGTAAGAATTCGTTAGGAGCATGTCCAACTTTCTGGTCCAAACCACAAGAGGTTGTTCTTAGAGTGAGTTGAAAACAAACCAACAATTGAGTCTCCAACAAAATTGGCATGTCTAACTACTATTGGTAGTTTCACAGTTTCTTATGTAAAATATGACGTGTGTTTTCATTGATGGTAAAATGGTATAAATATAGACGGTCTGTATAGGGTTAATAAAGAAAAAATGTTCTATCTGACGTACAATAATATTGCAGAAGATATTCAATAAAATATCTCCTACACTCATCCTCAAGTTGGAGCATGGAGATCTCGAATGCCCAACTTCCCGAGCAAAGTCTGAAATGTCTGTCGTCCAAGTGCCTTCGTGAGTAAATCCATCGGCTGACTAGCAATGCGAATATGATAAGTAACCACAACACCAGACTGTATCAAATCATGAAAAAAATGATAATCAATCTCAACATGCTTCGTCCGCTCATGAAAAACTGGATTGACTGCAATATGAAGAGCATCCAGACTATCGCAGTACAAACGCATCGGAGTAGGATGCGCCACTCCCAACGAACGAAGAAATGACTTGAGCCACAACAATTCACAACACTCGATTGCCATAGCCCGGCATTCTACTTCAGCCGAAGAACGAGAAACAATGTTTCTTCGTCTTCCAAGAAACCGAAAATTCACCAATCATCACAAAATATCAAGTCAAATATCTCCTTGTAATTAGGCAAGATGCCCAATTTGAATCACAAAATGCTGTAAGCTGAAGAGAACTATTAGCCAATAGAAACACACCTTGACCATAATGACTCTTTAAGTAATGCAGAACTCGTAAAGCTGCATGCCAATGCGCTGCGGTTTCTCCATGAACTGGGCTAAGGTATGGACGGAAAGCTAAGCTCAGGACGAGTGAAGGTAAGATAAATGGGCTTCCCAACAAGTTTGCGATACTGCGCATAATCATCAAACAAAGGACCATCATCTCGCGCCAAATTGTGCTGTTACTCCATGGAAAAATCTGTGGGTTCAGCTGCCAATAAACCAATATCAGACAAAATATCCAAGGCATATTTCCGCTGAGACAGAAACATCCCATCAGGCCGACGAGCGATCTCAATGCCTAAGAATATACTTCAGGGCACCAAGATCTTTCATATGAAAACAAGAGCACAAATACTTCTTGAACTCGAACATCATCGCAGGAGAGGAACCAGCAATGATAAGATCATCAACATAAACCAATACATGAAGAGAAACACCATCCTTCAAGTAAGTGTTTTCATTGATGGTACAAGAGCACAATATATAGACAGTATGTACAAAGTCAATAAAGGAAAATAATTCTATTTAAGGTACAATAATATTGCAGAAGATAATCAACAAAATATCCCCTAGATCTTATCAAGATATTCAAGACACATCCTCCTTTGGTCCCAATATAAGAGTCCTATAATTTATTTGTACGGATATTTATGTATGTTGGTGTAGCAAGGAAACTGGAGAATGCAATGAGTTGGTCAAATTGTAGCCATAAATTTTAGTCCAAAGAAGGAAATAGGAATGTTTAACTGGAGTTTGAGACAGACGAAAATGAAAAATAGAAACCTTATACAAGGACAAATGGAATATAATTCATATTGTTTTAGCAGTTTCTATATGGTATTCCAGGGAGAACCGCATCCCCACCAATTAACTGTGTAGTTATCTATACAATTCAACTCGCACTATTTTAAGATTTAATTATGGCAAAGTTGTGGGAAAGATGATTTTTCCATAGGCTTATGAAAAGATAAGGTTTAATTCGAATAATAAAAGGTAAAAGGTCTTAGTTGAAACAATAAAAATTTAGTATGCAACATGTAGTAATTATAAAATTTATAACCCAGTTCATACAACCCGAAAATTTTATCTTAATTTCTTCTAATTTACACTTTATACCTTGATCTTTCCCTGACCTATAGAAAGACCGTCTGTCAAAAGACGCACTTTTTAATTATTCCACAAATTTAGAGTGAATTTTATTAATTGTATTATACTGCTGGGAATACCAAGCTTATCCTTGACTAGCAAGGATAATACGAAGAGTACTAGGGAATCCGTGCAATTTTTTTGGTTGAAAGTAATAATACGTGCTATTTCTCCATCCTCGAATATTGGATAAAATTATCTTTTCATAAATTGATGAAAAAATTAGATTTAATTAGAATAATAAAAATATAAAAGATATTTGTTGTAATATTAAAATTTTATTAGGCAACGTATAGTAGTTATAACGTTTATGACCCGATTAATGCAGCCAAAAACTTGTATCATCATTTTTTTTATAATTTGCAGTTTAAACCTTTATTTTTTCATGACATATGAAAATACCGTATTTCAAGAGACGAACTTTTTCCTTCCAGGTCGGATCAAAAAGTAAATTATTTCACCTCTTTAAGAAGTAATGTTAATGAAAACATAAAGAAAAAAAATTGCTAAGCTTTTATAAACTATAGCAACAGCGTGATCTAGTGAATTATACTGAGTTTTACGCGATTAAATTTACATCATGTTAAGTTTATGTTTAAGTTTTATTCATGTAATTTAATACTACCCCCTCTATCACCAATCCGTTGTAGTCTAGCTGGTCAGGATACTCGGCTCTCACCCGAGAGACCCGGGTTCGAGTCCCGGCAACGGAGCTTTTTAAATTATTCCCTCTTTTTTCCCCCACAACACAAAAAATCGCGTGCGCCTCACGCACCACTGGTTTTACCCTTTTATGCTCATCTTCTAGGGTTTAAGCTCCCGCAAAAGCAAAACCTGAAAAATCTATCAAACTCAAAACAATGGGAAAACACAAGTTCATAGACAAGAAGAAAGCCGCTACTTACCATATCCTCGCCCGCGACAGCTCCGACCCAAATTACTCCGCGCCCGGACCCGCCAGCGACCGGGTCTTCGTCCGGGTCGACAACAACCACAAGTACAGTGTCCACGGCTTTTCCGACGAGGAGCCGGAGGAGGAGCACCAGAACGACGACGTTTTGGCCGAGGACCCCAACTCCATCTTCGCCGACGCGGCGGAGGAGTACGACGAGTTCGACGCCGCGGTTGGATTTCCCGGCAGCAGCAGCAGCAACGGCGGAGGTTCGTCGCTGCCGGACCACGTCAGGAGGGAGATAATCGAGCTAGGGTTTCCGGATGACGGGTATAATTATTTGACTCATCTGAGAGAGATTAAGAACTCTGGCGGCGGCTCGTTTTACTATGAGAATCCTAAAGCGAAGTTTGAACAGCTCCCCACTGATGTCAAGGTTCGTTTTCTAACCTTTCGAATTTTATTGGGTTTTTTTTTTTGTAAGAATGGAGTTTGATGTTTCTTTTGCATTTTGCCAGGCTTATAATGCTTCCAAGGTCGAAGTTCCCAGGGTTATTGACGACTCCGACGAGACTTCTCTGCATACTGCTGCATCCAAGGCTGTGAGAACGAAAATCGAGAGGGTTGTTGATGATGAAATCACTGCTTTACTGGATGATGACAGTGATAATTCGCGGTTTGGTTCTGATGTTGAGGACTTAGAGGAGGATTTTGTGGTGAAGGCAAATCTTCCGGAAGGACCTGTTGATTTAGAGCTTGATAGGAAGTTGAGATTGCACGAGGGAGCTTTGATTAAAGGAATGCAGAAGAAGGAGTTGGTTGTTCCTCGAGTACAGGAGAGCTTGTTGGAATCTATGTTTGCGAAAGATGAGAAACAGAGGATTCACCGGACACTTGATGATCAGTTTGACATGGTAAGGAATGTGTCAATTGTTGTATTTGTTGCACTGATCATACTTATGTTTGGGTTAATCTAAAATGGAAACTGTTGACTAATGTGTGTGACTTGCCATGAGATATTATATGTTTGATACATCTGTGCAAAGGGAGAAGATAACTTAGGTTGTTGTTGTTTTGTTTGATTTCATGGGGGTGAGAAGGCTATTATGGTAGTAATGAGGACTAATGGTTCCTTTTTGTCTCTCCAATACTCTGTGCAGATTGAGATGTTCTTTATTAAATCTATCTACGTATACCTTTTCCTTTGGTTCCTAGATTCATACTTGCTTACGTGTGTTTTGATATTTTGTGAAGCTTGAACATGAAGAATATGGCAGTGATTCTGAAGACGAGTATGGTGATTATGATGCTGGAGAAGATGACCTTCAGGAATCCCTCGCTGAAAAGCTTAATCATGCATTGAAACACAACATTCCTGTTGACGGGATGGGCGACAAATACATAGGTCCTTCAGATTTGTTGCAAGGCAATAAGGGATTAGAAGACTTGAGGCCAGAGTCTGCTGCAGTTGTGATTCAGCGGACCAAGGAATATGGCGAAACATTAGAGAATCAAAGTGATGATGAAAAGGAGGTGGTTTTCATGGAAAGTAGCGATGAATCAGAAGCATGGGACTGTGAAACAATTGTTTCAACATACTCTGTCCTTGAGAATCATCCTGGAAAGATTGAAACTCCAGGAGCAAGAAGAAAGAAGAAGCTGCCAGAGGCATCTCCTGGAAATATAATAGCTCTTAAAGGAAAAGAGAAGCTTCCTGTAGACTTTTTGCCTTCTCGTAAAAACCAAGCTGGGGACAAGGTGAAGGATGGTAATGTTCCCAAGCCAGAGACAATCAAGAGGAAACAACACGGCCAGGAATCAAAGGAGGAAAAGAAAGAGCGAAAGGTCTCTGATTTATATGTTTTTATAGCTATGATTAATGCGTACTTACAAATTCTGAAATATGAGATTATTCTGCATCCTCAGAAGATTCCGAATTTGTATCTGACTCTGAATTCTAATTGCTACAGGCCTCTGTGAAAGAAGAACGACGTGAGGCACGCAAAACCAAGAAAGAAATAAGAGGCCTATACAAGAATGAAGTACAGCGTGCTCAGAAATTTGCTGCAGTTTCTGGTCCATCTTCTGTTCATATAATGTAAGAATACGGTCACCTAAAGGAGATTGTTCCCTCCGTTGCTCTTTTGGATGTTTGTTGCTTTGTTAAATATACTTGTTTTCATCATAAGTGTAGTGCCTTGAGCAGCTGACTTAAGTTATCGTTGTTTTGCTTATTCTTTCCCTATAGGTAAGAGTTGGAGAATTTATAGGGCATTATTACAAGTTCTTTGCCAATTTTATGGCTCTCGGGCGAGTATGATGGAATGGAGTTTAAGAGTGGACTTGATCCGAAGCTGCATCTGGCAGCTAGGTTACTCAAGCAAGCTAGTCTAGTTGCTCGATTGTTTTTCGATTGGAAAATGTTGAGTTTGGATTTGTTTTGCGAGACCAAAGTGGTTTCAGACTGCCATCTTTGGATAAAAATTGTAATTTTATTAAGATTCCTACATTTAATTTTGCTTAGCGAAGGTATGTGAATGCACTTGCAGAATAGTATTATGGCTTTATCCTGTAGTTCCTTTTGGAGAGCTTCAAATACCCATTTCATTAAGTTTTACAGATTATACTAAGTAAAGTAACTCTATAATGATGCTGGTAGTAGTTCTTACAACATAAGCTGATAATGAACTTAGTTAAAGCTAAAGAGCTACTATATTTAGTTGAATCATGCATATCAGTGCGTGACTGCATCTTCTGCCGGATGAGGGATAGGACCCGATTCTCCTCCCCCGCCACCAAAGTACGGCACCGGACTCCAACCAAAATAGTCTTCCTCCCCGAAATCAGCGTGCCTCGGGCTCTCACCACCGCGGCCATCGTTCAATGGCGGCTCTGCTTCTTTTGCGCCAGCTAAAGCAGCACGAGCCGCCCAGATTGCCATCATGAGCCACATCGCATGAGCGATAATCCTCGTGATTGAGCTCCGCTGCATGTTGAAGATGATATGGATTCTTTGTGATGCGAAATAGGATACATATGCACCT